>CM043112.1:65910496-67110496 GCA_023701765.1 Hylyphantes graminicola
TGATTTTCAATGAACTGTTCTTCTTGGTATTTGATCTTCAAACATCTCACTCGCACGCTTGTAATAGGCAGAAACACCACAAACCTAATATACTAGGTCGACAAACATTCAATATTCCATAAATTGGAACAAATTGTTTTGGAAACCGAACAACATTTATCTTTTGGCTGTGAACATTCCTGCACTTTGGCAAGTTGAAGACAATAAAACTTTGTAAACTGTATAATTCATTTTTAATTCATTTTTTTAATGTATTAAAATAATAATTGTGCACTTTGCTTGCTGTAAGCCTGTTGTTCAATGATTCAAATCAAACCAAATGTTATTCCAAAGGGCAAGGCTCATTTATTGCTCAGCAAAACTAATACAATGTCATGATCATGATTTTATATCAAATTTCATTAATCTAAAATATAATGTTTGGAGCCAGAGAATGCATTATTCTTTTGATGCTCAGCAATTATTCTTAGACAATTGCATATGATTAAATAAAAATGTATTTATTGGTTCTTTCTACAATAAGTTATGGGATCTTATGACTTTCCTTGTGTGGGGGGCAAGAATCGCAAGCACTGCGACTCTATAAGTCTATTGGGACTTGCCCGCCTCGGTGGTGAATGGTTAGTGTACTGGCCTTTGGAGCTGCTGAGGTACGGGGTTCGAATCCGGTCAGTCATGGATATTGGTGTACTTGTCAAATAAATGTTGTTATTTGGTCTATGTGTGTTGTGTCGTCCTTTCCTTTTGTGTGTCTCTGTGGACTGTCCCTTCTGGGGAGCGGGGAGGTATTTTAATGGGTACATAGCCTACGCACGCATTTCCTCTTTGAGGGGCATTTGCATTCCATTCCAATTCCAAAGCCCAGAAAATGAACAAGCACAAGAGACACAAACACATAGACAAAATAACAACATTTTATTGACGGTCTACAAAACTCATCCATGTCCTGACCGGGATTCGAACCGAACCTCAGCAGCTCCAAAGGCTAGAATCTAACGAGTGTGCCACCGAAGGCGCGGCATCTATGAAGTTGAGTATGTGAAGACGGAGGGCCCCCCACCCCCCCCCCCCCCCCCCCACCCCCCCCCCACCCCCCCCACCCCCCCCCCCCCCCCCCCCCGATGGGTGGTGGTAATGTCGGTAAAGAAAATCTTTGTAATCATTCTTTTTATTCCTTTTTTTATCATTATTGTTTTATTGACATTAAGGGGGGTTATAGGACACAAAATTCTTCAAAAAAAGAATGTCAACAACAAAAAAATATTATCGTAAAAAATAACACAAATATTTTAGAATAATTTAAAACAAAAAATTTATTTATTATCTGCAGTAGAACGTGAGGTGTGTAGTTTTTTGTGTCATGACATCTGTGTTGGCCCATAATCATAAACTCTAAGAAGCGCAAAATTTAGGGTAAGAGTGTTAGGCTATATAGCTATTACTCTATGCGCATATGATGACAGAATATGTAAGTGAATCAATTACTCAACCATATAGTCGGGAAACAGGTGTTGTATGGGATAAGGAGAGTATCATAGAAAATTTCCATGGACCCCCAATAACCGACTTGTATATGGTATAACGGAGCAGGCCGCATCGTTATTTATTTTCCATAGTTCTCCACTGGGCAGGTCATCATCCTTTGCAGCTCAAGTGGACGTCAACGTCAAGGTTAGGGATAACTTTAGTTGGAGAGGGAATCCTGAAAGGTAAAATTAAACAATAATCAAAGGAAATAATTGTATAGTGGGCCAGATGTGACACTAAGAAGATGGCCCAACTGTTGAGATCAATTCTCACAGAAGGGCCATTGAGAAAATGTATCAATCCTGATATTAAGAGACAGATGTCTTGTATAGTTAAGATACCCGCGATAAGACCAGAGAGACCCTTTATAGGAAAGGACTTGGTCAAAGTTTATAATAGATAACCACAAAGAACTCAGACCGGGGGAAGGGGAAAAGAGAAAAATTGGGCATTTCCCAAAGGAAAATGAATGGGGGTTGGTATTCATCCTTGTTGGCCAAACCACGTTTATAATCTTTGCGCTTCCTCGTTATATTAGATAGGAATAAACTTTATCGAATCCTTAGTTGTCGGGCGGTTTGGAGCGCTTTCAGTAAGGGAAGGGATAAACTTCAAAGTGTTTTTCTCTATTGTTTTTGTGTTTTCGATGATATTTTTTGACTTTAAATTGATTATAATCAAAAATCTACTGCCATAGAGTGTTCAAATTTTCCACTCATATTTTTCAAACATATATCTTTAATTTGTCTTTAGGGATTAGTTGTAAATAGTTTATTTGTTTTTATTTTATTTTTTATATAAAAAAAGTGAATGTGAATTTATTTAAAAAGAACTTCAATATCTTTTTAAAAAAAACTATGAGGCAAATAAGAAAAATCGGTAAAAGACAGTTTGTTAAATACATTTTTCTGTTTATAAAAATGCTAAATTTTTGTTTGTCAAGTAAATACGGTTTTTGACTTATAACAAAAATAGTAGAAACGTCACTTTTTGACACATTTTATTTTTAAAAAAAAGTTAATAATGATAATTTAAAAACCTTTTGACTATCTAAGAGTGTAAGTATTATTTAGTATACATTTAGAGAAAAAAAATATATATTATTGATATCTGCAATATTAAAAAAAAGATAATAAAAGTGTCTCATACCCCCTTAATATATTAATTGAGCATTATGCTTGTTTTTGTATTCATTGCTTCAAATCGAACCATAGAAATGTTATTTTAAGAAAAACCTTAATTATACAGCGAAACTAAAGACAGAGGGTCTTGAGACATTCAAATTTATAAATAAAAATCAAATTGTTCGGAACTGAACAACTTTATCTTTTGCTGCAGAAAATCTACACTGGATGGCGAGTTGAAGAAAAATATAACTTTGTAAACTATCATATATTGTTTTTAAAATGTCATTTTTGGTTTTAGTATTAAAACTATAATTGTGCATGATGCTTGCTGTACGCTTTGTATTATTGATTCAAAGTTGCCTTTTCAGACGAGTACTACTTATCTACCTGAGAATTATTAATGAATACTTTAATTTACATTATAAATTTATGTAAAATGTATCGAAGTTTTGCTTACTATATGAAACGCCAATGTTGTAATAAATTACTTGATATAATTCTATGCATGAATTTCCTTTAATAAATATAATAAATATCTGGTTCTAATGCTAATGTAATATAAATTGGGTATTTATAAAATTTCTCGCAAACAATTTTTCATTGTTCTATTTGAATCTTTAATTGTCAGCTTATGTTGTTGCTTTATTTTGTTTTGAGAATACTTCGAAAGCAACTCTTTAACATTAAAATTGAGCTCCCTGAATAGATATTTTTCATATGACTGTAGCAGCCCAATGAACTGTAATGTCTTAATCTTCAAAAAAAGAGCCATTCAACGTTTCTTCGAAATGTTTTATGTATATGTTTTTTCCCCAAGTAGGAAAGTTAGCAGAAAAAATATTAGCCTTTCTAAGAAGATTTACCCCAAAATGAAATTTTTTATTATATTAATCTTAAACTTATTAAAAAAAAATGAAGATTTTTCCTCCTTATTTTTATTACCTTAATAGCTGATATACCCGACGTTGCCACGCGGTAGGGTGAAAAAATAATACTTTAATAGTCAATTTAACTATTTTTTTCTTACATTTGAGTTTACATAAGATATGAAAATTATCACAGTGTTTTTTTTCCATTTAATTACTCTCCATCTTGGATATAGTAATAATTAATATTAATTTCGAAAATACCTTTGATAAGAAGAAACGCTCTCTCAAATATATAGATAATACATATTTATGTAAAAAAAATAATCAGTAGAATTAAACAGATAAGCTACTCCAGCAAACAGCAAGCGATTCGCATTTTTTATATAAGTTTATTTAATTTCTAATAAAACTTATGTTGCTGATACCGTTCGTTATTAAATTACAGAATTTTCCGCTGCTTATATTACATTTAAAAATCAAAATTTTAAAACGATATAATAAAAATTCACGATGGCAGTATCGTATTTTTCCCGAAATAAATATTTTTTAGCTTTCATTTGGTCGCATTTGCGAATTTGGAGAGGAAAAAGATATGGTAACAACACAGCCCATTTCCTCAGCTCTCGTGCGATGAACTTCGCTACGCAACAGCATTGAAAATAAATTTGCTCATTTGGTACGGTTTTTGTAATAACTTGGCGAGGTCTTGGCAAAGTATTTTGCGAAAAAAAAACGGAAGACATAAAAGCCATAAAAATGCATCTGTAGTGCAATGGCTTTCAAAAAACAATAGTTCAGTATACGTATATTAAACGTCCGTTCGTTATTAAAGTACAAAATCCCTGTTAGCTTATATTACATTTAAACATATTCAAAATTTAAAAAATGCTTATAAAATTAGCAGATAATGTCGTATAATTTTTCCGAAGTAAAAACATTTTAGTCTCATTTGGATGTATGAAAAAATTTGGCAGAGGAAAGGTAATATAGCTACATTACACTCTAGTTCAGTCTAGCGCAAGACCATCGCACAACACAACTCTCGCTATTTAAAAAAAATGCTCTTTTGCGCAAGTTCTTTGTAATAAGTTTGGCGAGTTTACGAGTTTGGTAAAGTAATTGGCGAAAGACAGGAAGAAGACATGAAACTCCAAAATATGCATCTGTAGTGCAACGGTCTTCAAAAAACAACATAATTCAGTAAATGCTTATTACTATGCTTTTAAAAAATTCATATCATTAAAAATTCATATGTAGCACAGATAAAATAATAGAACTTGAGACTGGTAGGAATTATACTCATAACTTGAAACATATCCAACTATTTTTTCAAAATTATTAATTTTGTTTCTGAAGGCAATGAACAAAATATTAAATTAAACATTTTCACGATTTCAATTGTTTTCTAAAAAGTTTTATTTAAAATTTTTCTGCTTGATCGGCATCACGAAAGAGAAAAAATGATCGGATTTGAGCAGAAAGTGGTGTATTTTCCCCTTAAAACGTTCGAAAACTGATATAGAAGGAATAGTCCGATTCGAAAAAAAAATTCTTAGCCTATGTTTGTTTCTGGAGATGAGATGAATTTTTGTGCCAAATTTCGTGACGATCTGTTGCGGTTTTGGTTTGGTTCTTAAGTTTTTGCGTCACTATACAAACAGGAACAGACAACAGATGTCGCCTTTTATGTTTATAGATTATGAAAAAAAGATTTTATATATTAAGAATTTAAGTATATGTTGATACGTTATGATGATTGATTTTTTTTTTTATACAATTTTGAAAAATATGAATGTATGTGATATGAATAACATATATTGAAATTAATGTTACAAGGGGTTGTTTCTGTCGTGGATGGCAACTGTTAAGGGTAGTGTTATCACGTGTAAGGGAGTGCACGTTAAATATCCTTCAAAGTCCAAAACGTGCTTGCGATGTCGCATTTAACGGTTGCCGTTGCATTAGGTAGCTATTCAGGTGTTGGCTTTCTTTGTCCACTTGATTGTGGTTCTAAAATACAAACACCCGTCGTCAATAGCCTCGATGTAGCTCTAGTGCGACGATAATTCAAAAACCTAACTTATTTTCAATAGTGAAACAAACAGAATCAATTTTATTCCTCTAGTTACCTCTTGAATTTACATCGCTGCATTCTGAAAAAACTCCTTAGAAAACCTTTTGGTTTGGTTTGAATTATCGTCGCACTAGAGCTACACGAGGGCTATTGGAGACGGGCGTACGTATTTTAGAACCACAGTCAAGTGACGAGCCGGCACCTGAATAGGCACGCCCAATGCAACGTTAAGGGCGACATCGTACGCAGGCGTTAGGGACTTAGGAAGGTTTTTTAGCGTGAACACTCCCTTACACGGGGTATTATTCGTCGGACATTTTTGTGCACGGGCCATTTATAGGTCGGCAGTTATTTTGGCGATGCCCGGACCCGAACACGGGGACTCTTTCGGCATGCTAAGCGAGTGCTTAACCCGGCTTGGGGCTCCCAGGCTCCTGAGAAACTTTTGAATTTCACTATCATAGATAATGGTAAAATGTGTAAGCTTTGTATCATTGATTCAAAATCGAATTTCAAATGCTATTGCGCGCTTAAACAAATTCCTTAAGGGGGGGGTAGGCGAATACCCGAAATTTTAAAATTTTTACTATTACTATCTAATCGCTTTTCCAAATTTGGGTCATAGTGTTTCTCAAATATAATGAAAACAATGTTTTCAGGCAATTTTTTTTTATTTAAATAAAATTGATTTATTTTAATACGGTTGTTTTTCACTTAAAAAGGGGGTTTTTTACGCCAACAGTTCTAGTATAAAAAGTTTTACATGTAATTTACCTGAAAATTTTTACCGATGTAGAGAGGATGCTATATACAATATATATCTGTGCCATGAACCTCTAACATTCTGGTGTAACACACATAAGTATTCTTTAAAAAAAATGTTTGCCCAAGTGTAAGTTAATCGAAAAATGTGAATCCTTTTTTTTTGTGGTTAATTTATGACATTTTTACTTAATATACTTCTTTTCTTGTAAATTTGTATGTACTCTAGAGGGTCATTGCATTGCATCAGTTCAAACACCTAGAATTTAACACATTTACATTAATGTTTATAGGATGAAAATTCAATGTTGTAGACTTGTTTGTGCGTAAACCTCTTTTTTAAGTAGAAAAACACCGTTTAAAATAAATAAATTATATTTAAATAAAAAAAAATGCCAAAATAGTATTATTCATTTATATTTGAAATCCACTATACCAAATTTGGAAAAAAGATTAAAGTAATAGTAAAAATTTATAGAATTCGGGGTAATTTTGGGTATTCGCGCCTTACCTTAATTGATATACAACGAAATTAATTAAGGGGTCTAGATATTCAAAACTTCATGATCGAAATAAAATATTTGGATTAGAACTATACTATCTTTTGATGTAGAATATCCTTACAATTCTGTACAATGAAAGAAAAAGTTTTCTTTTGGTCTTTCTACGATAAGTCCTTATTTGGTAATTGCCATCTATAAACGTTATAGTAATGTGAAAAATGTGGATCCCTTTTTTTATTTAATTAATTGCTTTTGTTTTATGCATTAAAATATTAATTGTGCATTATGCTTGCTGTAAGCTTTTATTATTGAATCAAATGATATTCTAAAGAGAGTCCCTTCATATTTATACAGCGAAACGTAACTAAGGTACCTAGACATCATATTTCATGAATCGAAACAAATTATTTGAAACTGAACAACAATTATCTTTTGGCTGTTGAAACAGTTCCTACACGGCGAGTTGAAGGAAAGTAGTTGTTGTTTAGCGGACATTTGGAATAATTGCTATTTAGGGTGCTTTGACTAGATTTTAATGGCCTTCTATTTTAAAAGTTTTACCGAACAACCAAATAAATCCGATTTGAAATGTTGATACTCAATGTAATTTGATATTTATATATTGATAATAATTAGATCTTATTTTGCAGAAAAATTTATTTTAATGGGAGAATATCAAATAAATTCTCCTTGTATAAAAGTAGTTTTTTTTATCTGAATAACTTTATATCATATATTTGGGATTTATTATTAAAAACAAAAATCCCAAAAGATTAGAAAAAAAAAAAAAACATTGTAATTTAGTTATTTTAATAATGCAATATAGGGTAAGGTGGGGTAAGTGGGACCCCTTTTTGCGCATAATGTTCGGACTTTAGATCTCATAGCACTGGATGTAATGGGCCTAACAACTTATTTTTTGTATGGTCCATTCTCTCGTATGTTATTACTGTACCCATGACAATTAAAAAAAAAAATTGGCAGACAAATGAAATTAAAAAAAATTATTTTTTCTTTTTGGTCGTCGGAGTGGCCCACTTTCCCCTCAAGGTGGGGTAAGTGGGGGACCCACCCCCCCCCCCCCCCCAATATATTTTTAGCCAGACATCACTGGTAGAGATATTTTTGGGGAAAGTTGGAAAATCTACATGATATTTTGAGTGTTTGAAACAAAAAATTAACTGATGTATCTTCAATAGTTCCCTCCATAGCGCAACTTTTTCTAGCATGCAGTAACTAAAAGGAAAAAATACGTTAATTTTCCCTTTTATTTTTGCTGTAGTGTAAAACCCTAACCTAATAACTAACCTAGCTGTAACTCCTAAAAGTGGGCCACTCCTGGTCACTGATCCCGCCATTGTGGTGGCCCACTTACCCCAAACGCGGAGCTAAATGCCCCCCCTCCCCCCTAATTATGTTTTAAACCTTATTATAAACAGATTACAAGTACATTGGACGCTACAAAACGATACTGTTTTATAAAACTTTCAAAAAAAAAATATATAGTAATTTTGTTTTGTTATCATGAACCGTTTGGAAATAAAAAAAAAAAAATTAGTATGATGGTGTGAATTTATGATGCCATAATGTTTCCTGTATATATTGGGCGCTAGAATACGTAAAAAATGGTAAAATATTTTTTTAAAGTCAATAATTGGAGAAATGCCAGGGGGTGGGCCCACTTACCCACCTTATCCTATAAATAACGCAAGTATATAATAGTGAATATAAACTACTGTTCAAATCTATGTTTCCTTTAAATTTGCCAGTGTCTTTTATTAGATGTATGGATTAATTGAAATAAATATTTAAGCACACAAGTATCTCAGACTGATTTAAAATAAAACTTAATCACATGTGTAATTTTTCTTACCAATGAAACTTATTTATCTTAGTTATTTGTCAATATATAAAACACAAAAACCAATTTTTGCCACAAAGCTTTTATATATGCATAAAAACAATCTTTATTTTAATATAACCATTGCCTCAGTTTTATAATCAAATACAAGAAAAATTATCAACAAACAGGATTCCTCCATGTAATTTTTTAATCAAAATTCTGAATTTGGACAGAAAATGTAAAGCACCGATTCAAAACGATTCTATCACTTTGTTTAGTACTGTTAATTTTTCATTATACCTCAGTTTGTAGCGGGCCTCGATAAATCCCATTGTCTGCCAAAAGGAGTCTCCTCAGGCGGAGATGGAGTTATTTTCGTGTGTGTATATACTACCATTAAGTTGAATCTGAATTGTGATATGAACCAATGGGCGGTTAATCAGCGCCACTAGTTGTTGATGGAATATTGAGGTTGGAATGTGTGGTAAGTCGCCACAACCAGTAACAGTACTAAACTTTCATTATATTGTTTATATATGAAGTTATATTTAAATAATTTTTTTAATTTTTTGATGTGCATGCAATCTGGTTTAAATTGCAAAAGGTAGTAATTTGTTCTTGTTTGGAATCCAACGTTTGGGGTTTTTCGTCAAGGTCTTTTATATTTTCCAGCCATGTTTTTAACGCTAACAGGTATTGTTAGATTTTTGAAAGAAGAACCGTGATGTACGTAATTAGATTGGATTCAATATTGAAATCTGAAATTAAAATACGTCTCATATATCCCCCCCCCCCCTTGTCCGAACCACGATATAAAACAAAGAGTAATTACCAAAAATAAAGTTAGTTTTTATTTGGTATTAAATTACAAATTCCTATCCCAAGTATTTCATATTATTCACCAATTCTTTTTAAAATTTAATTTTTCTTAACAAAAAACTATTTAATGAATTTTACCTCCTTTGATTTTACCCATCACAAAATAAGTGCTTTTTGTAGGTATACAACTCACTATGATTTATTATAAAAGTAAAAGTAGTATTGGTTTTAATACCTTTTTATGCATGTTATTTTTTAACCACAGATAGGATAGGGTAGGTACAGCTGCGGAGAGGAAATAAAAAAAAGTACCACTAGTGATTATTTCCAGCAATTAGTCACTCCTATAGAATTCGGACTCTTTCTCTGAGATTGTGAGACAACAAATTAACGTTCTGAGGGTTTTTTTTAATAATTTTTTTGCATGACACAAAATTTGCTAATGTAAGGGGTCCGTCTTCATATTAATAAATGTTACAAACTTTGAAATTTCCCAATAGCAACCCCAATTTTAATAACTTAGAATGTTAAGCACTCTCAAAAACTTAAATCTAAGTTTTTGTTACATTTGAATGAATATTAGACGAGTGTATTCAATCGAATCACCTTGTGAATCTTTTGGGGATCAATCTCTAAATTGACAAGCAAGGCATGGTATGCAAGGCCGTCTTTTATTTATCAGAATTACAACATGTAATTTATACACAGTCCCCTACGAGGGTTAATTTAAAAAAATATTTTTGGATTTACTCAGCAAATATTATGAATTCAAGAAAATTTTAAAAAAAATGAATGTTCGCTTAAACTTCCTGTCTTTGAATTTATTTCTGTAAAAATATTAATGGGGGTTTTCTATTCATATTATTTTTTAAAAAAATTAATATAATAATTAATAAAAAAAAATATAAAATTTTTTTTAATTACCCCAATATTGAATGCATTTTGTTGGGCTATTATAATTTCTTTTTCCAGTAAAAAAAATTCGTTTCATTATCTTAAATTTATTAATAGATTGGGATAGTTTTTTAGGTGCGCTACTCATTTAACATTATGGGACCTAAATTTGCACGTCTCTAATCCCTAATAATGCGGGATAAAAAACTAACAAAAGTTTGGCATTTCGTAATAACATAGGTCATAGATTTGATATATGGACTCAAAAAAGGGGTTGCTTGCGTTACCATTGGAAATTTTAAAGTTGGTAACATTTTTTAATATGAAGGCATGACCCCTTATGCAAATTTGTGGTCATGCAATTAACTTCAGAATGTTAAATTGTTTACAATTTCAAAAAGGTCCGATTCTATAGGGTGACTAACAGCAGAAATTAATCACTAGTGGTACGCTTTTTTTATTTGCAAGCTGTACATATTAAACCGAGTGTTGGTTATAAAATAACGGCTCGCTATTCGAGAGGTCTGTATAGCTTGGAATGAATAATCCGAATGCACAAACATCGAGACACTTACTTATCAAGAAGGGAGAAAAAGAATGGAATCTTAAAAAAATAAAACTTGTCTTTTGACCGGGTTCTAAATAACGAGGCGTAATTGTCTGTGTCGGCGAACGCGGGAATCGAACGCACCTGTTACAGCATTTTAAACCTCTAGTGCATACTATGCAATATGGAACAAGTAGCATAACCCACTTTATTCTGGGAACCTTTCCGACCGAGCTATCACGATCGTTCGGATCGTTTGGTGTTCCCCTGTCCCCCACTTTGTATTAAAAAAAGAGAGAGAGAGATTTTACTTTTAAGGAGTTGCTGGCATTGATGAGAGAGAGATTGAACGCATTTTTTTTTCGATAAAACTCCAAGTTTAGTCTCGTAATTTTAAATCAGCGCCATCTGACCGCCGAATTAAAGGGTTGAATATTGAATGAAATCTTTTCGTTTAATATTATTTGAAAGGAACGGTGTCAGTTTTCGTTATTTGATAAGTTTGCTTACAATGCATCCAATAAACCCACATCTAAAGTATTTTTTTTAATGCAAAACAACTTACTACTAACAACGCGGACAATCAATTACGAAAGCATTGTTGACTGTGTTAAAAATCCTTAAGAAGGCTAGAATTAGACAACTAAAGATGGTTTATTCACCAAATTAAAAAAAAAAAAAAAACATCGAGAAAAGGAGGTTTCGTCACTTGACCAGGGTTTTAAGTTACAAAGCGTTACTGACTGTGTTAAAACTTCAAAAGGAGGCTGGAAATAGGCAGCCGAGAAACGATTACATTACCATTAACAAAAGGGGATTCCCCTCTTTAATCAGGTAAATGTTAAGTTAAGTCAGGTCTTTTTTTCGCCTTCCGAGTAAGAATACACGACTTAAACTGTAAACTCGACAAATCAAAATTAATTTTAGTTTCATATAATTTTTATGTACAGTTTTAAATTTTCTGAGTAGAGTTAAATATTTTTGTTTGAACTAGAACATTATTGTTTACGAAAATGTCCGAAAATGTGAAAGAATTTGAAAGCCACACCCTTATTTCTTCAGAGACTTGCAAGTTCAGATGGTCAATTGAGAATTTCCCCCTATGTGGTCTTCGAGATCAGGGGGGGGGGGACATTTGACTAGTCCAGATTTTAAAACTTGTCAATCTTCACCCACAACATGGAGACTGAAATTGTACCCACGTCGATTAGTATTAAACGAAACTGAGGAGACTGTAGGGATATTCTTGGAACGCTGAGTAGTAAGGACTCTATTGCTCATTATGTTTACTCTAAGCTAAATATCATTGGTTCTAAAGGATTAATCTGGCATTCCAAAGAGGGTTATAACTTGTACAGTGAACCTAATACAAGTTATGGATATCCAAATTTCATATATCGAAAGAAACTGTTTGCCGAAAAGCATATATATTTTCCCAAGAACATTCTTACAATTGTGTGCGAGTTAACTACATCAAAAGTGGATGATTACAAGACCTCAGAGTTAACCGAATTATCTTCTAAGCCAAGTGTGGGTTTAAAGAAACCAGATTCTTTGGTATTTGATCTTCAGCAGCTTTATAATAGTAAGATGCTCTCGGACTTAACCTTGAAAGTTGGTGACGAAGAATTCCAAGCCCATAAGAATATTCTTTGTGCCCGATCGTCTGTATTCAACACCATGTTGAACTGTGAGATGGAAGAGAAGCTTACTAACTGTGTCAAGATAACAGATTTCAGCCCTCCCACAGTAAGACAGATGCTTCATTACATTTATTGCGGCCAAGTAGAAGATTTAACCCCCGATGTCGCTCTTCAACTTTATTCTGCCGCTGAGAAATATAACCTTCTAGATTTGAAAGATATATGCGCTGGATATCTTTCTAATAACATAAGTGTTGACAACTTTTGTGATGTATTAATTTTGGCAGAATTGCATAACGGGGAAAGGCTGATGGAAGCCGCTAAAAGTTTTTTTAGAAGGAATATTGCTGCTATAAAGAAAAACGAAAAATGGCTTGGTCTTTCTAAGACAAATCCTTATTTGGTTATTGCCATGTATGAAGCAATAGTGTGAAAGGGTGCGAAGCGTCCGAAGAAATTTGTAACTTGTTATATTCTTTTATTATTACAATTAATTTTTGTTTTCTGTACAATATTTCTTGTGCATTATACTTTCTGTAAGCTTTAATCCAAATGGAACCAAAAGCTATTCCAGAGGAATTGCTTATTTATGCAGCGGAACTAATAAAAGTCCTGGATATTCAAATTTCAAAAATCAAAATAAAATATTTAAAGCAGAACTATATTATCTTTTGATACATAATTTTCCTACTATTTTATATGTTATAGAAAAATTAGATTTTAGTCCTAGATAACTTTTCTGAATTGCCAATGTTTGAAGAAAATCTAATTAAAGAATATGGTGATATTAAGAAGTCTTAAGAAGAAATATGTAACTGAACTTAATCTCTTTGTATTAAAATTAATTTTTGTTTTCTGTACAATATTTCTTGCGCGAATATACTTTTTCTATGCTTTGTGTCATTGATTTAAGTCAAACCATATTATTCCAAAGAACTCCTTATTTATGTAGAGGACCAAATAAAAGTCCTGTATTTTCATAATCCATAGATTATCAGATAATCATAATCCCGGAAAAGCTTACAATCTGTGTTTTATTACGAGTTATTTAAATTTATTTCATAAATTGAAATAAAATATGAGCAGAACTATATTATCTTTTGTTATGCTTGCTTATATTATCTTTTGATTCAGAATATTCTTTTCTTTCACGTATGTATGATTGAAGAAAATTTTCTTTTCGTCTTTCTAAGAGAACCGTTTTTTTAATTGCCATGTTTAAAGAAATACTAATTAAAAAATATGGTGATATAAAGTCTTAAGAAGAAATTTGTAACTACATGTATTCTCTTTTTAAAATTAATTCTTGTGTTACGTATACTTGCTATAAGCATGTGCATTATACTTGCTATATTCCTTGTGTTATGCTTGCTATATTCCTTGTGTTTATACTTGCTATATTTCTTGTTTATTATGCTTGCTATAAGCTTTGTGTCATTAATTTAAATAAAAACAGATGTTATTCCAAAGTCTATTTTTTATACAACAGAATACAGTCTTACATTATGTTCGATTAAAGAAAATTTTCTTATGGTCTTTCTACAATAAGTCTTTATTTGGTAATTACCATGTATGAAGTAATACTAATTGAAGATTGTGGTGATATAGTGTTTGAAGAAGAAATTCGTAACTACGTATATTTCTTTTTTTTTTTTAATTTTTGTTTTATGTATTTCATTTCCTTGAGCAATTTAAAAAGCCAATTCCACTAAAATTTTGATGGCTACCATGCAAGATCTGTAACGCCTTCTAAGACATGTTAAAAATATAACATACTTATCTACTAAAATTATTAATGAATGCTTTAATGTTTGTTGTGCTATAATTATGTAAAATGTATAACTTGTCACAATATGAAACCAATGTTTTAATAAAATACTTTATATCATTTATGTATATAATTCCTTTAAAAAATTAAATAAATGCTGGTGCTAGTGATGTAAAATGCCTGAGTATTCATAAATAAGCGTAAATATCTGTACCTGGGTAAGAGTAAATACCTGATGTACCAGGTATTTATAAAAAGGGAATTTATAAATTTCTCGAAAACAATCCGTTTTAATTTACTTAAATTGCCATAAAAGGGGATAATTACCAGAGAAGATTTTTTCTTTCAAAATTGTACTAAGCTATGAAGACCTTTTAAACAGTGATCAAAGGCATTGGGAAACCAAAACTAATTTTCGACATTTAGATGTTTAAGACTACACCTGAGCTACAAAGCCTAATCTATACTAGAAGATAAATTCGAATTTAATCTTTCTATAAACCTCACATTATGTTAATTTAATGTCTTATGTTCACAATGAGACTTTTATATACTAGATAATATAAAATAAAGTATAATTTTTAAAAATTGGGATACTATTTTAATCATAAGGAGCAACTTACGATTTCAACTCAACTCTATAACAAGAATTTGTTTACTTTTTGTTCTGTGTTTATTATTTGATTATACATTTAAAAATAATTATAAACTGGAATTTTATCCTTTCCCCCAAAACCAATTACTATGCCAAAAAGAAAAATGTGTATTTTATTGTTTATTACAAATGATTGATATCAAATAACTATAGTAAGTTTTTACTGTAGTTTTAAGATAGCAGTTATGCCAACGAATATCTGCTTCATAAAATCTCCACAATCACAAAATCAGCGAATAAAAATGTGCGGATTGACATTTAGTTTTCTGTATAGAATGTGTGTAATTTTTAAAAATGATGATTCAAAAGATGTTTTTATGGCTAGTTTGCAGTGCTGCATTCGTAAAATTTGCACAGGGTATACTGTGCTTTAAAAAAAATGAGAGGGTATATATATTCTTAATATGAGTTGGTACTTGTTATAAAATTTACAAATATGCATAAACTGTTGTTCAAGATGTTGAAAATTACTTGGTTTCTGCACATAAAATAAACTTTTCTTTTAAAAACCCCTTGGGTAGAAATTTACTGTACGGTAACTATTGGCGAACTTTCCGAAATCGCGCCAGAAGTCCGTATTCTGGCGACTTTTGACGTCATGCTCTCTTCACAACTATGACGTTTTCCGGCAACCCTATCTAACCATTATGCGTTTCGGTCAGGTCAGACAGGTTGCCACAAAAAAACTATTTATCGCCAATAGTTACCGTGCAGTAAAGGTGAACCAAATCTTGCTCTTAACTAATTAGAAAGAAAAGGATAGGTAACTTACATGGAAATGTGCAAAATAAGCAAATTATTCATTAAAAAAAAATATGCCAAACAACAGAGCGAGATTTCTTTCCTTCTCGCCCTCGTACTGCTTTTAATTGGACATCAGTAGCTGCCCGATTTTTTGCCAAACATGATCTCATTTATCTCTTTAGTACAAACATATTAACTGGTGGTCCATTAGCATAAATGAATATTTTAACTTGAGACATTAAAAATCAGTACAGCTGCCCTCAAATCAGTTATTTTGATGTTCACTAAACTGAAGAGCGAGATTTCTTTTCTTCTCGCCCTCGTACTGCTTTTAATTGGACATCAGTGGCTGCCCGATTATTTGCCAACCATGATCTCATTTATCTCTTTAGTACAAACATATCAACTGGTGGTCCATTAGCATAAATGAATATTTTAACTTGAGACATTAAAAATCAGTACAGCTGCCCTCAAATCAGTTATTTTGATGTTCACTAAACTGAAGCCCGGATCAGCTTTACTGTACAGTAACCATTGCAAGTTATTTTGGTTTTGGCGATAAATAATTTTTTGTGGCTACATGCCCGACTTCGACTGATGATTTGAGGTTCCTTGACTTTGCAACGATGACGTTTTCTGGCAACCCTGTCTGACCATTATTTGTTCATTTCGGTTAGGTCTCTGTTCTGGAAAGTCGCCAGAAAACAGACTTTTGGCGCGATTTTGTAAAGTTTGCCAATGGTTACCGTACAGTAAATTTCTACCCTGAAGCCCTGTTCACACTCTGCCGTTGAGCAGGGCAAAGTTGATATTGTCATTAGCAGAAGTTTTAGATCGTCTGGCTCAGATTTTGGATATCCAGTGAAATCTCGCTAGCCTTGGATTGCTTGCCCCTCATCAGTATTAAATATTTTACACAGTCTTTTAACCTCTGTTTCGCCATAGCGAACCACATACGGCTCAATATGTGTTGGATTTAGTACAGAAATATCTTGAAGAAGTTGTCTGTTGTTAGCTGAATCGGAACAAACTCTTGCCGTCACTAAAATAAACTGTCAAACACTTTTAAAAATTAAGGGGCATACACTAATTTGGAAAATAAACACAGAATACTCTATTTAAAAAAAATAAAAACATAGTATGCGCCGTATACCTCCCAATACAGCCCTGTTAGTTTGTGTTGTGGATTTGATAGATTTTAAATGTCAACCAAAGGTTAATCCTTAGTTTCGGTATATAGCGACTTTTTCGGAAATTTGGCAACAAAATTTGGAGATAAATAATTATTTCTTGCAGCCATGCAACCTCCCACGATCCTTATGTTTAGAATAAGTCGACAGGTTGTTTTAATTACTTTAATTATGCAAAAGTTTTGGTTTATACAAAATTATCACTTCAAAATGCGAAACGGAATATATTTTTAATTTAAACCATCTAATAGCAATGGAAAAGGCGACTTATCTGTCAGCATAAGCCTAAGGCGTGCTGTATAATTAATAGGTTTTTAATTTATTGTCAATTTTCTGATTTTCTTAAAATTAAATTGAGTTGATTTTTGAAATTTTTTTTCAATTTTCAACCGCTTTGAGGACGCCCTTAATACGTTGGCTGCCAATGATGCACCAGCAAATTCTGATGAAATTTATAGTATCATTTCTCCAACCTTTCTTATGAGTTCAAGTATGACTAGCTGTCGTGTAGCTTTAGTTAGCGACGTTAATTCAACCTAACCTTGTAATTTTACGACCTCGAACTAAGATTTGTACTTATTCGAAAATGAAGAAGAGTTAGTTTATTTCCATAACATGTAATAAAAAAAATGTTAAAATAATGTTTATGTTTTTTTCTTTTGCAGAATACAGTTTGGGTAGCCCCTCACTGAAACCTTAAGGTTCAAGCAAACATTAAGAAGATGGCTCCGAGGACAAGCTCCGACAGGCATCGACGCATTCGGAAACCAAGAGAAAAGAACCACCAATGCTACGTCTGCAGCAAGGTCTTCTACTCCAAGGCAGACCTGCGGCGCCACCTGTTGGTGCACACTGGCGAAAAACCATTAAAATGCGACATTTGCGATAAAGCCTTCAGGCGGGAAGGACACTTACAAGGACATAAATTAACCCACACAGGCGAAAGACCGCACCAGTGTGAAATATGCAAAAGGCGATTCACGGCGAGGCAAGCTCTAACGAGACATATGTTGGTGCACACAGGAGAAAAACCGTATGTCTGCGAGACGTGCAATAAGGCGTATGCGACAAAACCTCAGTTACGGTGGCATATGGCGGTGCATAGCGGGAAAACCCACCGCTGTAGGGTATGCAAGAGGAGCTTTTACCGATACGTCGAATTGCGGAATCACCAGGCGACTCACTTCAGCGAAAAGAAGCATGCTTGCAAGGTTTGCGGCAAAACTTTTCATTTTACAAATAATCTGAGGATGCATATGTCCAATGTGCACAAAGATAGGGAAAAGGTTTTTTGCGGTGTTTGTGGCAAGGAATTGCGTACTAACTTTTCCCTGAAAATGCATCTTAAGGCGCACTTGGAGAAATTGCCCTGTAAATGCGAGACCTGCAAGAATGAGTTCAGAGAGAAGCATAACTATAAGGAACCGAAGCCCACTGCTGAGTATGTCTGTGAACTGTGTTTCAAGAGGTTTCGTTACCGAGCGACTCTCGAGTCGCACTTCCTTTTGCACACTCGAGAAAAAGCACACAAGTGTGACAAGTGCGGAGAGTGTTTCTCGGTGCCTCAATCACTTCGATACCATGTCTTGAAAAAGCACAGTGAGGAACCCAATGCTGTGAAATACCCTTGTAATGAGTGCGGCAAGTTATTCGTGAGTGAGAAGTACCTTTTGATACATACGGCCAATCACTCGAAGGAAACGCTACCACCTTGTCACTTGTGCAAAAAGGCGTTTAGTGTTTTGAAGCTTGAAGGACAATCAGATCTCTTGACTAATCATGTGCCCAACTGTGAAATGCGTAACAAAGCCCTTCAACAACTGTCCAACATTCAATCAACTCCTCAGGGTGAGGGGAACGCCTATGCCTGTGATGCCTGCAATAAAATTTTCTCTAAAGAAACTTTTGTGAGGCACCTTCGGTCCCATACGGGGGAAAAGCCGTATAAATGTGACGTTTGCAATTTAGGATTTGCGAGCTTCTCGAACCTCAAGGGCCACTCGATGAAAAAACACGATAAAGAACTGGAAGTCAGCAAAAAGATTCCCCTGGCGAGACCTTTCAGCGATTTATCTGAACTCAAGCAGCATCTCTCGACCCACACGAAGGAACAGAATCAGAGCTGCGAGGTGTGTGACAAAGCTTTCAATCGGAAGGAAAGGTACGAGAGTTATCTACAGTCAGGGGAAGCCCCTCCAAGCCCTTCTCCGAGTTACGATTCATCAGGCCATTTCCCTGACGATCCGCCTGACAACTGGTCTGAACCCGTCCAGCAGCCACTCTTCATTACACAAGACATCGAGATCTCCAACTTGTATACTGTCTCGAAAGCGGAGTCTTCCAAGGAGAGGTTCCAGTGCCACCAGTGCGAGAAATCGTATTCGAACAAGCACAACCTGAAACTGCATTCCATGACGCATGCCGGAAAGTGGCCCCACGCATGCCAATTTTGCGGAAAAGGTTTTCTTCTCCGCCGCACAATGCGCCTGCATATGCTGACCCACACTAGGGACTATCCCTACAAGTGCGATGTTTGCGATAAACAGTACCCCCTTAAGGTTTATCTTCAGCAGCACATGCTCAGTCACACCGGTGAGAAACCGTACGTTTGTCATTTCTGCGACACAAGATTCAGCGGGAAGTATCACGTGCAGAGGCACATTAGGGCTCACCACTTTGACAAGATACAAAACCCGAAAACCAGCTTCTCATGCAAGCTGTGCGGAAAGACGTTCGGTCTGCTCCCAGTTCTTAAAAGACATCTATGGAGCCATGCTAACGAGGTCCCTTTCAAATGTGATATCTGCAACAAGCCATTTTCGCACCAGCAGAGTCTTAAAGTTCATATGAAGAGCCATCTGAGTGGGAAATTTTCACAGAAATGCGAATTCTGTTGGCAAGTGTTCAGTCAGGAAAAATACCTGAGGAGACATATCAAGAGACATCACCCGGCCAAAACTTTCCCTTGTAGCCAGTGCGACAAAGTTTTGGCTTCCTCCTATGCCCTCAAAAACCATCTCCTTTTTCACAGTGGTGTTAGACCTTACCAGTGCGAAGTTTGTTACAAGACGTTTGTGAAAAAGCCTAATTTCGAGAAACATAGTTTAGTACACCAACGGATCTGCAAATGGTGTAACAAGGAATTCCCTACCGTGCACCAACTTATGAAGCACCGCAAATCGCACAGCGAAGAAGCATTGCACGATTGTCACTTGTGCGATAAAAAGTTTGTGCTCATTTCCAAACTTCGATTACACCTAGTTGTTGCGCATGGGGCAGAGAAACCTTTCCAATGTGAACTGTGCCCAGAGAGTTTCAATTCAAAAGCTCTTCTCACACAACATATGCTGATGCATAAGTTGTTAAGCGACGGCCAAGAATTACATGGCTGCAAACTCTGCAGTAAAGTATTCAGTAAAAAAATGTTTTTAGACAAACATGTGTCATCTAAACACCCAAGTGTAGAACAGGATCCTGCGGCAAAGAATCCTTACCAATGTGAATCGTGTCCAGAGAGATTTGCGACAAAAGCTCTCCTCGGGAAACATATGGTGATGCATAAGGTGTTGAACGCTGGCCGAAAACCAAATGACTGCAAATTCTGCAGTAAAGTATTCAGTAGTATAACCTATTTAGAAAACCATATGTCATCTTCTCACCCAAATGAAGAACCTTTTCCTGAAGAGGTGTCAACAGGCAATTTGAACATTGCTGGTGTAAAGGAAAGTAACCCTAAAAAAGTAGCAGACACATCATCAATCACAATCTTGGTACCAATCAATATCCACCAAAAACCAAATTACTGCAAATTCTGCAGTAAAGTATTCAGTAGTAGAATCTATTTAGAAAACCATATGTCATCTTTTCACCCAAATGAAGAACCTTTTCCTGAAGAGGTGTCAACAGGCAATTCGAACATTGCTGGTGTAAAGGAAAGTAACCCTAAAAAAGTAGCAGACCCATCATCAATCACAATCTTGGTACCAAGCAATATCAGCCGAAAACCACATAACTGCAAATTCTGCAGTAAAAAATTCACTAGAAGAATCTATTTAGAAAACCATATGTCATCTTTTCACCCAAATGAAGGACTTTTTCCTGAAGAGGTGTCAACAGGCAATTCGAACATTGCTGGTGTAAAGGACAGTAACCCTAAAAATGTAGCAGACCCATCATCAATCACAAACTTAGTACCAAGCAATATCTGCCGAAAACCACATAACTGCAAATTCTGCAGGAAAAAATTCAAAAGAAGAATCTATTTAGAAAAACATATGTCATCTTTTCACCCAAATGAAGAACTTTTTCCTGAAGAGGTGTCAACAGGCAATTCGAACATTGCTGGCGTAAAGGAAAGTAACCCTAAAAAAGTAGCAGACCCATCATCAATAACAATCTTGGTACCAAGCAATATCATAGCAGGTCTCAAAAAGTTGCCTTCTAGTTCACAATTGAATGATACCACTGGGTCAACTGTAGCAGCCCCTTCAACAGGAAGCTCCCCTGAAAAGCCGCCGCCAACAATTTTATTGCTCACGGTTCCGCCACCAAACCCTATCAATACTGAACAATTAGTTGAAAAACAGGGTCATTCTGGCTTTCTCAAAGAAAGAAAGGAGAATGTTGGTTCTGATGGGTTGCTTTTGAATGAGAGTAACTTTCAAAAAGCTACAGATGTTTTACCATTCACCAATAATATTGAGGCTAAACACTCAAGTGAAAAGCTTTTGACCAAAAGTAACCCACGAAAAGCTTCAAAAATATTGTTGTTCTCAGTTCAGCCTCCAAATCCTGTCAAACCTAAAGAGTCAGACTCTTCTAGTGGTTCGAAAGATTCCTCTTCTAGTTCACAGTTGGAAAAACCTATTTCAAGACTAATGAATCCTGCAACGACCTCTTTCAGTTATAGAAACAATCCAAAAGCAGGAAATATTTCATCAGTATTGAGTGAAAAGCTTTTGACAGAAAGTAACCCACAAAAAGCTCCAAAAGTTTTTTTGCTCTCAGTTCAGCCACCAAATCCTGTCAAACCTAAAGAGTCAGACTCTTGTGGTGGTGGGAAGGATTCCTTTTCAAGTTCGCAGCTGAAAAAAAACGATTTCAAGACGAGTGAATCCTGCAAAGACCCCTTTGAGACATAGAAACAATCCAAAAGCAGGAAATATTTCATCAGCATCGATTCCGCCATCGAGTGATGTCAAGCCTAAAGGTTTAGGTGTAAGGCAGGGTTGCTTTGATAATTCCAAACGACCATATTATAACTATAAGCGAATGATGTTTGAAAATAGAGTGAGCCGTCTAAAAACGCCTGTGAGGCATCAGAAAGCAAACTTTTCATCGGTCATTATTCAGCCACCGAGCCACGTCCTGGCTGAGCATTTAAGCCGCCTTTCTAGTGTTCACAAAGGATCGCCTCTTAGTTTGAAGACAACTGAAAAGAAGGTTGGTCCCGTAAGGCCTCTTTACCAACAAAGTAACCCCCAAAACGCAGCGACTATTTCGCCAGTCAGAATTCAGCCAATAAGCCCCGTGAAGCCTCAGCAGTCAAGTAATTCTGACTGTCAAAAAGAACAACCGCCTATTGGTGCACAAGCCCGAGGAAATTCAAGCATAAGTTGTGATAAACCTCTTTTAAAAGAAAATAGCCCGCAAAAACCGGCAACTATATCTTCGATTAAACCGTGCCGGGCAATCGCACGATTGCGGATTCTGCAATGAAATTTCTGGTGTAAAATCTTCTTAATATCTTGACACTTAAAAAAGCATCAATTGAGAAAATTAAAGGGACATAAATTTCCTCAAAATTTTTTATACATTGCTCCCAAACTCTTTGGTATGCTTAGGTAGTGATAATCCCCACATTTGTGTGTTGTTAAATCCTTGATATTGTTTTTGATAACTATTTTAATCCGCTTTAAAGCATTTTTTTGCTTGCCAGCTTATAAAAAAAGATTGGGAATATTATTATACCTTGCCTTAAAGTGCAAGCTTCGAAAGCATTTTCCCCCCCCCCATCCCTGCATGTGGTTTCTTCGAAACGGTGCGAGCGTGTTTTTTCCCCCACTCTACTTGGGTTTGAACTGTTCGGATTGTTATCCTCACAACAGAACCTCAAACGTGTTAGTTTTGGAAAAGTGATGCTCCCACGTTTCCTTGAAAACCAAGCGAAGGGATGGGGGAAGAAAGTCTTTTCAAGGCTCGCATAGTAGATTGACATACTATAACTAGGAATACCAATGAGTTCAGAAGCAATAGATAAAAAAAATTGTGAATGCTAGTTTTGAAAAACTATATCCAATTTATCCAACACTTGGATTGTTACTTTCTTTTTTGTTGATTCATGTCCCCTTAACCCTTTCAGTCCCAGTGATTCCATTTGGCATCATCATGTTTCTGATCATAATTAAAAAATAATAATAATAGGGCTGACATCTATTGGGATTAATAAAAAATATTTTCCAATGGAAAAAAGTTTGAAAAATCCAATGATGTGTGTTTTTTTATATCATAAATGGCTATAGACGATCAGAATTTTTTTCTAAAATGATAATGCCCAATTGTCATTGGGACTGAAAGAGTTAACCATTGAGTTAGGAATAACTTATTAGCAATAAATAGTGAAGTCTTCTGAAATTTTCCAAGCTATTGTAAATTGGCACGTAGCTATCCAAGCTATTGTAAAGATACACTAGTTCTCTATATTATTCCAGTATGAAATGACTGGTTTTATTCTTTAAGAATTAATAATTTTTATACATGTAAATTCTTGCTTTTGTGAAACTATGTGTGTTTTTATCGGAATTAAAACAGGTTATAATTCTCTACTCTCCGAGTTTCTTTTATTGTCTTACACTTGCTTGTTTGCCGTTGGGAACTCAAACTTATGCCTTGGATCTTTTTGTAACATATCTAATAAATATAAGTGCTCTAGCTGTTAGACCTAAAATTATTTTTGTTAAAAATCTTTTTAAGGTTAAGACTGAAGTGCAATTTAAAGTTTTTGCCAAGGTTATATAAAGGGGGCATATTTTATCAAGTGGTAGTAGGAAGCTGTAAACTAAAAATATTTAAAGAAATTTTTCTAGTACTGCCTCTGTTTACAAAACAATTTTGTTTAATATGTTAAGTGCAATTCAACAATTGCAAAGATCGTTTTGAAATTGCACTCTTTGAAGAGTTCTTAAAATGTTTAAATTTTAATGAAGCAAGCAGTAAATTTTATCTATTTGTACATATCTTTTCAGCTTAGAAATGTTTTGAATAAGAATTTGAAGTATAAATTTAAACTATTAAGAATTATCCATTCAACAACAACGTCGAAAAAAATTTAAAAATTAAAATTTATGTATTATGTAGTAAATTAAAAATTATGTTTTAATGTATATATTTTTATATAAAATAATTGTTTATTAATCATTCATGTAACATGTAACTTAGAAAAATGTGTCGTAAGATTACTGATTTGATTTAAATAATAATAATGGACAATATTTTACTATGTGTCTAATGGGGACGTACATAAATTACGTCACGCTCAGAGGGGGGAGGGAGGGGTATGCGCCAACGTGACGGATCGTGACATGGAGGGGGGTAGGGGTAATCACTTGCCTGACGTAACGCTTCGAAAATTTCCGATTTTGAAAGGAAAATAAAATTTACTTTTGAATAAGAGATTTTTGATATATTTTACTTCTTCTTTCTATCAAAGTTCATTTTTTTTCAGTTTAAAAAACCTGCATTTCTTTCAAATTTCAGAAACAAAGGGAAATATCAAAAGTAACTTTTCCTTGAGGGGGGGGTGCAACAACGTGACGTAATATTAGGGGGGGGGTTCGATCAAACGTGACGCAGCGTGACATGGGGGGAGGGAGGGGTCAAAAAAGTCAAAATTTTGCGTGACGTAATTTATGTACGTCCCCAATAGAAGTATGTACGAGTTCTTATTTTTTTTATAAGAAAATAAAACCTGCCGTATCAATAAACATAAAATTGCCTTGTAAACAAATTCAACTGTATTATATTGCCAATAAATAATTTCATTTATTTATTTGTTTTCTTTTGAAAATTTACTACATAAGGAATTGAATAAGTTAAATTTTGTAAAGTATGTGAATTAATAATTCAATTCAAAGTTTCGTTTTCATTTTAAGGTAAACACGGTTAAAGTTATAGCACCAATTTAATTGACATACAATCAAATTTTTTAGGCCCTGTTCTCAAAAATAACAAAATATATAAATGATTAGTCCATGTGTTTATGGCCACTTTCTTAAAATTAAGTTACTTTAGTGGATCCTAATTTTTTTGCTCAGTAGTTGTCTTTGTCATCTTAGGCAAAACTCGTTTTTTTTTTCGTAATTTTAACTGTAACTGGACTTCTACAGTTTGTTGTGTTTATTTTTGTTTCGGTTTTGAACTTTGGACGCGGTAATAGTTCTTTAATTAAGAATTAAAAAATGAGATTTGCGGCGAATATTTCCATGATGTTTCAAAACATCCGTATGTTAGATCGCTTTCAAGAAGCCAAGCGATTGGGTTTCAGTGCAATTGAAGCCCAATGGCTTTACGATTTTCCAATCAAAGATTTGAGAGAAGCCCGGGAAGCTGCTGATATCCCAATTGTTCTGATAAATAGTCCTAAATGTTAGTGCCAAATCCTTTGTAGGTTTATTCCTTTTTATCTTATAAATAAGTAGGATTAAATTTGTGTTGGGGGTACAGCTATGATGGCTGGTCTGTTTATTGGCGACTTAGAAAACTTAAAGTAGTGTTGCTAACATCTATGGAATTACATGAACTATATTGTTTTCCATGTTTGGCTGTTTCCGAACATCCATGGGTTCACCTTTACTGTACGGTAACTATTGGCGCGATTTTCAGATTTGGCGATAAATAGTTTTTTGGGGAACCTGTCTGACTTCGACTGATTATTAGAATTCTTTGGCTTCGATGACGTTTTTCGGCAACCCTATCTCACCGTATTTCGATTGGGGTTTTGTTCTGGAAAGTCGCCAGAATGCGGACTTTTGGCGCGATTTCGGAAAGTCCGCCAATAGTTACCGTACAGTAAATTTCTACCCATCCATGATATAATGGCCGGTCTTGATTTGAGGATTTGCTTTACGTTGCCAACAACCATAATGTCCAAATCTGGTAAACATTCCATTTAATTTTTCACACGACTCAATGGGTATAGCAGTCCTGAACTAAATTTTCAAGATCACTTGTGAACAGCCTGGCTATTATATCTTAGTTGCACCTGCATTTTCTTTGCTTGGTTACACAGCGTATGTAGTTGGGTATTTTCATTGTTTGGTAGCTTAGCTATGATATAATATGCATTCTGTTGAAAAGGCGACTTGGTTGGTAGACATATATTTTCAGGCTTGTGTACTTGGTCAGAGACCCGCTTGTAAACGTTCGTCAAGTGAGACAGACATATACGCGACAGATGCTGCCATCTATCGCGCGCCACCTCCACAATTCTGACATGTCCCTGAAGGGGAGGGAAATAGTCTCCAGGGACCTATACATAATGGAAGCTGGTCTATCAGACGCAACAGATTTAATGAGCGCATTTAATGATAATAGCTCTAGTGTGACGATATTTCGTGCATCATTTCTGTTGCTACTCAAAACCTGAAACATAATTTTTCTGAGATTTTTCTCTTGGTTTAGTAAGTGCTGTATTGGGATATCATTACTCTCGATTACTATTAACCCTTTTAGTCCCAATGATGCCATTTGGCATCATCATTTTCCTGATCCTAATTAAAAATAATAATAGAGCTGACATCTTTTGGGATTAATAACAAATATTTTCTTATTGAAAAATGTTCTAAGAATCGAATGATGTGCTTTTTGATATCATAAATGGCTATAGACGATCACAAAAAATATTCTAAAATGGTAATGCTAAATTGTCATTGGGGCTGAAAGGGATAAAAGATTTAGTTTTTTTTTTAAAAGGTTTTAATCATTCATTTATTAAATTGGAAAATTTTCTGACCCTTTTAATGTGAAATCTTTTTTCTTTCCTCTAAAATTCCTGGGGTTAAACTTAGATGCTGGCTTGGCGACTTTTCGTGCTTGGAGATGTCTCTAAAATCACTTTTTCGAACAGCTGTCTTTGCTTGTGAATTTTTTTCTGTACAGCAACCCCTTGTCATACTGTGCTTCCCGGGAGACATGTAAAAAACTGCGATATAACGAGCAACTTGATAAATATACTTTTGGATGTATTTATGCTTATTAGGATTTTGCTTAATTCACTTTAATGGTTTCTGACTATTCAATTTCCATTGCAGTTTCTGAAGTATTTGAACCGAATCCTGTCGGCATGGCTTGCGTTCCAGACCAAGAGTTGAACTTCTTGCATTCTATTAACTTAGCAATAGATTACTGCAAGTCCTTGAAATGCTCCAAGTGAGTACAGTTTTCATAAGTTAGGGCTTTTTTTCATGCAGGACAGCTCCGTTTATTTTAAAGGGCAGTTGGCAGCATACTTGCTCAATCTGTACTTGCCTCGGGAAATATATTGTTTTAACCCTGTTGTTGATGAAACCAAAAGTATGAGCATTTTCCTGTCATCGTTTGAAAATTTAAAACAACAACAATGGCTGGGGAGCCTATTCAGTTAGGCACTTGCCTAGCATGCGAAAGGTCCCTGGTTCGGGTATCGCCAAAATAACTGCCGACCTATAAACGGCCCATGCAGCCGAAAATGTCCGACGAATAATACCCTGTGTAAGGGAGTGCACGTTAAATATTCTTCGTCCTATTGCTGCGTACGATGTCGCCCTTAATGGTTGAGTTGGGTGCCTATTCAGGTGTCACTTGACTGTGGTTCTAATTTCTAAAATACGACGCCCGGCGCCAATAGCCTTCGTGTAGCTCTAGTGCTACGATGATTCAAACCTAACCTAAAACTACAACAATTTATTTGTTTGGGAAGTTGGAAAAAAATAATACTTGCTCGATCAGAATTTGTACTTGCCTCGGGCAAGCAAGGCAATGGAATATTTATCTGCCAGTAAGGCATTGCTTTGCATGCCAAAGGTCGCAGACTTGGGCACTGCCAAAATAACAGCTAACCTATAAACAGCCTGGCAAGTAAAAACTAGCAAATTTAAAAAACAAAACAATTTATAGATATTCCAATAGTAAAATGTTTAGTACATGAATGTAAAATTTATAGATAAAAATGTAAAAAAAAATATTTTTACTTTACTTAGTAAACATACTTGGTGAATTAACCCTTTGCCAACTACTAATTTATCAACATACAAATCTATTTTAATTAACAATTTATTATCTCATTGATTTCTAATGTTTTTGTATTGATGGTGAAATGAAATGCTTTGCACAACTTTTTACTTTGTTTTTATCAGTTTGTTTCATAATTATATTTGAGTTTTTTTTTTATAGACTTCACATTATGGCTGGTAACCTTCCTGATAATTCAACTTTTGAGGAGTGTGAATTGAAATATGTTAAGAATTTGAAAACAGTTTCAGAGCTCCTCAAATTGGTAATAAAACCCACTTTGTAAAAGTTCGTGTCGAATGTGCAACTAATGTGTTTTACTGTAACAAGTGCTAGATTACTTTAATTAACACTTGACCGGTAGCGGTTGGAACACACTATGCCCTTTCACCGGCCGGTTTCCCATTACCCCTTGAAAAGCTCTAGTTCGACGATAATTAAAAACTAAACTAAACCGACTCGGTCATGACTCGATCTTATCCACTGAACGTTTCTAGTCTATACCATTTCTAGCCAGAATGTAAGCTTCGAAAAGACTCTCTTCCCCCATCCCTTCACTGGTTTTTCTACGAAAAGAGGGGAACATCTCTTATCTAATCCTAGCGCGCTTGAGGTTTACAATCAAAACAGTTAGTATTTCCCCATGTAGAGTGGGGAAAAAACCAAAACAGCTATAAATCACCCCGTTCCAAGAAAACTGCACTCGTGGATGGGGGAGGAAATGATTTCCAAGCTTACATACTGAATAGACCTACTATAGAGCGATCCACAGTAGTGGACAACTTGAGGCAGAGCGTTCCGATCGATCGTGGATCGATACGTATAGACTGAACACGGCCTAACCTAATCAAATCTAGTAGAAAGATCAAAAGTCGATTAATCAACAACAGGTCGGTAAGCACTCGGGAGCAAACATCGAATAATCGACGACCGGTCAGTAAAGTGTTAACTGCTCCATATATTTAATCTTAAAATTTAGTAAAATTATAAAATTTATTTTAAAAACTGTGTGTGTGTGAGATGCTAAAAAACCTGATTTCAATGGGTTTTGTCTGTATCTCCTAGGGGTTAAATTATGAAATATGAATTTGTAGGTATTCTTAACATTTTATGAACAATTTTTTAAATATTTTCTTGGATTTTCAGCATAATATTACTGGAGTTATTGAACCAATTTGTAAACAAGTCCTCCCAAATTACTTTTTGAACTCATATGAAAATGGTAATTATTTTCTTTTATAATTATTTCTCCTTATTTTAAATTTTTTGTTCTTAAATACTTGATTATTAAAATACATGATAAGTAAAACAGGCATTATAAATACATAAAAAAATTCTTGGAATTTATTGTGCAATTAAGTGATTTTTTTAAAGGATTTTGCCAATAAGAAATAGTGAAAAAAAATATCGTTAAATTTCATCAAAAGTGTTATTTATTGCAATTTTACAATGCAGGTAATTATCCAACTAATGATTCATGATAAAAAAACTTCAATAGAAAGCAATTTAATGCAAATATTACAATTTTTGATGAAATATAATTCTTATAAAAATCATGTGTTATTTTTTTTATATATTGTGAGTATATGAAACAATTACTTTTTTTAAAATTTATTTTCTTTGTTTCTTTTCAGCTGTCAAATATATCAGTGAAGTAAACAGTGAAAATATAAAATTACTACTGGTATGATTTTACATTATTTATTTAAACCTTGCTAATGTTATCAATAGGACTCGTTTAAGCCCCATGTGAAATATTCCTCAGAAGAACAATTTAGTTGGATGATGAAACTCCTTTCACTTGTCTCAAATATAAAATGCATAAATGCCGATTCGAATGAGAGTTGCATCATCTTTTTTCTGATGCAATTATTGAAAAATATTTCATTTTGATTCAGGAGGGATGTGTTTGTTACCCGTTTTTTGTGTCAGTTGCTATCTGTCTTTAGTCGAGATCAGTCACATAAATGAAAGGAAGCCTAACTTCCCATATTCAACTTACCTTAGGAATGAATGTTTATGAATAAATCTATTATGTTATTAAATTGATTTTAGTTTTTTTTTTACTGTAAATAAGAAAATAAGATTCCCCCCATTATGCCCTAATGGATAATTTTGAAATCTTAACTACTGTAAAAGTGTTGCGATGCTATAGTTAGGCTTTTTTTTCACTAGGAGTGAGAATCGATAGAAGAGCAAAATAAAACAAATTTTTGAACTGAAACTATCATCTAGTGGTTGTTATATAATTTTAAGTTTTTGAAGTTTTAAAATGCTCCAAACATTCTTCAGATGCCATCATTATTTTAAAACATCATCAATTAATAAATAAATATGATATTTTCCTTTCAATTTTTTTTCTGCTATTTCTTTTCTTCTATTCTTTATTTTATGTGTTAGTCAAATTTGTTGTTCTTGGCAGCCAATATATCCTGTTTAAAAATAAAAGTTTTTCATCTTCTTTTGCTGTTAAGAGTTAAGACGACTTTGTACCTGATGAAAAAATTTAAAAATAAAAAAGTGGTATTTCACAGAAGTCAATATTTGAAAAGTAATGCCCCTTGAAAAAGTTTACCTCTATGACACTGGTTGCATTCTTGATGTAGTAAATTTTTTTTTATAGTTTGTCCAGTGCTGGGCAGTTACTTGTTTAAATGTAACTAATTCCCTGTAAAATTACTAATTTCCAAAAGTAACAAATTACAATTTCTTTTAAGATTACTTTTTACGGCAAAATTTCTCGAAAAATAAAGTATAAATGACTAACAGAATACAGTCATATGGTAGTTACTTTGGAAAAATGAAGACAACTCTAAATCAGCTTCGGGGTAAGAATGCCTAGTTATTACATTCTCAAAAAAAATCATCATCACTGCTAGATGAGTGTTCATAATCTCTGCAATCAGTAGGGAATGTTTTATTTTTGTGAGAACAATATTTCTCCTTTTAAGCAAAGAGTATTTGAGTTTTTTTTATTTCGGTTTTCTTTAAAGGATTTATTTTTTACACTTAGAGTGTTAATGATAAAATTAATGAAAGTAACTCGTTTTTTTTTTTAACAAAGATTACTTTCTCAATTCATTACTTTTTGTTATTAATAGATGAAAAATTTTATGTTTTCTTTTAGGACGTATTTCATCTCCACAATATTGAAGGAAATGTGGAAGAAGGTGTCTTAAAATATTTGCCATGTGCAGGTAAACAATAAACATACATACTACTATAGAACTCAAATGAAGAGTACATGGGAAGAACCACCTGAATTTTTAGGAGTCTTACCTTATGTTGCCTGCTTGGCAGACTTTGGCGACAGGAAACCGTTTTTTTTTCTTAATCTCTGGCGTGAATCAGGGTTGCTGTGAAAGAAAAACAAAGCGAGTAACCGGTTTCTTTATACCTGTTTAGGCAATTTCTCGCTATCATTGCCAAAGAGGCCTATTGAGGTAAGCCTTCTACGAAATCAAGTGGTTTTTCCCTTGTACTCTTCAAATGTCATTAATCATCACTGTCAAAATTACTGCAAATGTCATAAACGCTAATGAAATATGAATGCTTGCATGTTATAATAATAGATGTTGCTACCCATAATATGGAATTTTTACTAAAACAATAACGAAGCATTAAGCAGGGTTTGCACGCCTCCTGAAAAACTCCCGAATTTCATTTTTATTTTTTACGGGCCCTTATAACTCCTGAAATTTGTGTGTCATCTCCTGATATTTCCCCCCTCTCCTGAAAAAATTGAAGACATGAATCATTTTTCTCCTTTCTCAGTTGGTTTTCTCTCGTACTTTATCAGGATGTCTACCGGTCGAAAAAGTCATAACATTAAAACAAAAGTCACGAAAATTAAAATCACTAAAAAGGGCGATCCCCCCCCCCAAAAAAAAGGGATTTTACTTTTACACCGAAGCCTAAAAAATTGTCCACAACATTTACACCTTCCTTCATTCTCGGTCTAAGTCACTAGATCAATACAATAATAAACACTCATATTCAAATTTATTTCACGATACCTCCTGAATTTACATCGCTTCACTCCTGAAAAACTCTTTAGAAACTCCTGAATTTTACTATCGAAGATAGAGTACGAACCCTGATTAAAGTTTCTAAATAATCTTTTCACTTTAAAGAGGAAAAAAATTGACTGGTTAAACCGGACATTCAAATAAACGGAGTTCAGTTAAGAGTGAACGTACAGTACTGTACTTTTCATTTTAATAATACGAGTTACTTAATAAAAATGTTGCAGGTCACATCCAAGTATCGCAGGCACCAAAACGAAATGAACCATTTGCTGAAGGACCTATCAACTACAAGAACGTCTTCAATATCTTAAAAACTAGTGGATATACCGGTGACATTGGACTAGAATATATTCCAACCGGTAAGCAAGTAGTTAACTTTGTTTTTGTTCAAGTTAGGTTAGCTTAGGTTTGTATTATTGTCGCACTATAGGTACACAAGGGCTATGGTGACGTATTTTAGAACCACATTCAAGTGACGAGCCGACATCTGAATAGGCACCCAACGCAACCGTTAAGGGTGACATCGTACACAGCGTCAGGACTTAGAAGGATATTTAACGTCCACTACATTACACTGGGTATTATTTGTCGGACATTTTTGGCTGCATGGGCCGATTATAGGTTGGCAGTTATTTTGGCTATGCCGGACCCGGGACCTTTCGCATGCTAGGCAAGTGCCTAACCGACTAGGCTCCCCAGCCTCTTTTTTGTTTAAGTCGTAATATGCAGCCGAACCTTGTTAACACGAAATTATTAATTAAGATGAGCTGTAAGTATTTTCCTATTTTCCAGGCATGTAAAGCTTATAGCTAAAAATCTCTTAAACACAAAATCCTGCTTAACCCGAAGAAAAAAAAATAAAAAATGAGCAACAAACAAGAAATAAATTGTCTTCTTCATCTGAGAAAATCACCAGATCTCCCACGATCCATCAGTTCTAATCCAATGATTTTGCATTTCGTAATGATGCAATGTTCTTACTTGCTGTCAGTGTTCCTTAAATTTTCCTATGGTACGAACTACTTTAAATGTACTAAATTAATTCTATACATGTATTAGTAGCATATTATATCATAGAATCAGAATAATTTGTGACTATTGTTTTAAAAAACTATTCACTGGTTCAATGTAATTGTAAAAAAAAATCCTGACACTTAACACAAAATGTTTCAATGCTCAATTCGAGTTTGCTTTAACAGGGATCTAATGCAGTTACATTAATTTCAGATGCATGTTACATACCATAACCATCAAGTGCTTATATTTTAAAGGAAAAAATTTCAATATCAGATTATAAGTAATAATTAAGTTACATCAAATGAGTTTAAAAGGTATATTGTTTTTCAAATTATATACAAGCTTTGATTTTTATTTCTTTCCTCAGGCCCTGTACCAGATTTCGAATGGATAAAGGATTGCTAATTTTTGAAGAAAAAGAAAACATTCCTGGTGTGCTGTTTTACAAATCATGTTGATAAATTTATAACTTCTATTGATTGTTAACTTCTATTGATTAAAAGTATATTTCATATATTTAAAAGAACTTTACGTCAACAATTGTTATTCAAATGGGAAGATATAGTAATGTGTTAAGCAATGCAGGGTTACATTAGGTAGAGAAAATTTTAGCATTTTCTGTTTTCGATTTATCCATTAAATGCTTCTATAGAAACCACACTGAAAATTTTACATATTTTGAGGTTTAGGTTGAATTATCATTGTACTCGAGCAACACAAGTACTATTGGGTGAGAGGGTCCAGATTATGAGATTTAACAGAATTCTCAAATCTTGTTTTAAATGTGTGAAAAATCTAAAAAATATTGAATTGAAGTTAGTTTTTTTTTAAACAATCACCAATATAAGTTGCTAAGCTCAGTATGGAGCAGCAAAAACTGAACATAAATATTAAGACATAAAATTCCCATATCTGAAATATTAAGGAACACAAGCAGCTACATTTTGTAAGAAGCTTAAGAAATAATCTGAAAATTCAAGAAAAAATGACACAAAATTGCAGATAAAAACCCTATTTATTTAAGACTTTTAATTAAAGCTAATACTACATAATTTGTTTGTATTCTTCTCAATGATTGGCGTGGATTTTAACTTCTAACTACAAATTTACCTGAAAACTCAAAAAATCATTAGAACCTCCTGTATAATTTCATATTTACTTATGTACTCATTAACAATCTATAGGTTATGAACATTTACCTATTCTGTGTCGATTGTTAGAGTAAAATACTTTAAACAACTGGATTTTAGAAAAAAAAATCTGTTAAAAAAATACTTTTTACTTATGTTGAAGCATTTAAGTATTTTACGTGTGCAAAAATTAATAGTCAATTCAATTTAAAGGTAAATTTTACTTGCAAGAGGGCTGACCAGAGACATAACATAGAGTGGACTGCGCATTGGCAAACCTAAAGTGTCCTAAACATCTAACTTACACAGTCACATGACTGTGTCGCGTTTGGCTCGCATCTATGGCGAGTTTACCATTTGGCGAGTTTTTCCACAACGACCTGAACACAGAGGCCGACAATCTAATGTTATGATAAAGAAGCTTGGAAAGGAGGAAGGATGAATCGCTAGTATTTTAAGATCCTCTTAAGATTATTTCTTTGATTTTGTGCGTCTATTTAAGATTACTTGAACAATTGAATGTGGACTCTTTATTAAAAATTAATTTAAAAGAACATTAGTAGGTTTATGTAGAGTGTTGCTGTAATATAAGTTGGTATTGACATGGTGAATATTTTCTGCCGTCTCTATAACTTTCGTTCTAACGGTCCGATTTTTTTTTTAAAAAAATCAAATATATATATATATTGAAATATTGCTTCTTCCTTTATTTCACCTGGAATAAATCAACTTTCTAAAACACATCAACATATTCCAAATTCAACAAATGCTCTACTTTTTAAATATAAATAACTCAAAAACTACGATTGCAAAAACAGGTTTCGTTTTGACCAAATTGTAAAAAAAATATTCTACTTCAAGGCTGTCAATGTTCAGACAATTAATTTAATTGACTTGGCCCAAAATATTTATTATAATTAGAGTTCTAACAACGTTGATTTAATCATGAATATGATTCTTCAGTATAAAAGAGCTTTTAGAATAAATTCCCTCGATAGAAATTATAGTTTATGACGAACACACAATTACTAAATGCATGCAGAACTAAATAAATTTTACCCGTGAAAGTGTGACTAATTTTATACCCCTCTTTACAATTAGGAATTCACAAGCATTTGGCATCTTGCACAAAAACGTTACTGAATTAAGAGTACAACATTCACGATTGTTAACATGCTCAGAGATTAAAAGAATGTAATTAAATATTTATTATTAAGCCAAAAGAGAAAAATTCCAACAATGCTCAAAAAATCGTCTGCAAAAACATTAAAAAAAAATTCAAGCTGCCGTGATTGGTAGAAAACCACGTGACATGGATATTGATGGTAGTCTCCACTTCGGTTTGCTAGCTGATATTCAGGTCTTGCGACAATTTGGAATAGTTCGTAACGAAACGGTAGCGTTAAGTTGCCATATGTAGCAACCTTTCCCCTCTTGGCAATTTATGATGTTTAGGACATAATGCTAATCTGCAAGGGTTAGCGGTTTTTTAGAAAAAACTGGTTTTCCATTTTCCATCGGTTTTTCCCTAAAAAACCGGTTTTCGGTACTGTAGGGCCTCATACAAAAAAACCGGTTTTTAATCAAAACCGGGACCACCGTTTTTTTGAAAACCGGTTTTGGTTTTCCATCCCTAAGCTGCTTTACTATGAATGTGCAGTCCACTCTATGTTATGTCTCTGAGGCTGACTAACTAAACAGCACGAGGGGCAAACCTTTTACTTTTTTGCCCCCTTCCCGGATTTACTTTGGAAAGTATTTGCGCTTAACCTTAAACAAGGTTAAGAATATGCTGTTTTCTAGGAAACCGCCCAGGTGTGGGTGAATAATTAAAAACAATTTCACAATTTGTTCTACCTGAATGTTTAAGAGCCAGAAAAATCTAAACTGGGTCATTAATACATTATTTAAAATTAAAAATAGATTAATTTTCTATCAGCTTTTACTTTGTAAGAATATCTATCTTTTTTTAAGAGTACAGGGGAAAAACAGATTGATTTCTTAGAAGGATTTCCTCAATAGGCCTCTTTGGTGATGATAGAGAAATCGCCTCCTAAACTGGTGCAAAGAAACCGGTTACTCGCAGAGTCATTCCACGTCAAATCAACCAGTTCAAAATCTTCATGTCACAGAATTCAATCTTGATTTTATTCCAAGTACTAGAGACAAATTTATTAGACACGTATTTTTTACTTTTTCAAAATTTTAAGAATTAAGAAAGTTATGATATTTTGAAACCGAAAAGTTAAGCCTAACTTTTTCTCATTTAGCATTGCGGTCTATGGGAAATTTAGTATTTTCGAACGAGTATAACTAAAAAGGGTAACCTGGGAACAACTAACAAATTTTCGTATGGAATACTATTACTAATGGTAACATTTTGGTAAAGTGCACTGTTGTTCCCAAAACTCCTTCTACCAAAATTATTTTTTTAAAAGTCAGAGGAGAATAACATTAGTTCCAATGGAGAAATTGGTATAATAGGTTTGTGTTTCTGAAAGAATATGTGCAAGCGACTATATTTTTTTAAATGAAGTATTAATATTAAAATTTTTCATATGATAGCAAACATTTTTTAAATACTTGTTATTGAAAAATTTAAGTCTTTTCCTCCTTTCAAATTTTAACTCATATTTATAATATTTCTTTTTATTTAATATAAATATTAAGTGAAATTTCAAAGGTATAAGAGATTTACATTTTTCAATAATACAAAGTGTTTAAAAATATTTGCTATGATATTTCAACGCGGTATGGTATTTTAACGCTTGCACATATTCTTTCATAAACACAAAGCTATTGTACCCATTTCTCCATTGGAACTAATGTTATTCTCCTCTGACTTTTAAAAAAATAATTTTTGTAGAAGGAGTTTTGGGAACAACAACGCATTTTACCAAAATGTTACCATTAGTAAGAGTATTCCATACAAAAATTTGTTAGTTGTTCCCAGGTTACCCTTTTTAGTTATACTCGTTCGAAAATACTAAATTTCCCATAGACCGCAATGCTAAATGAGAAAAAGTTAGGCTTAACTTTTCGGTTTTAAAAAATCATAACTTTCTTAATTCTTAAAATTTTGAAAAATAAAAAATACGTGTCTAATAAATTTGTCTCTAGTACTTGGAATAAAATCAAAATTGATTTCTGTGACATGAAGATTTTGGACTGGTCGATTTGACGTGGAAAGACTCTGCATTGTTTTTTTTTCATGGGAACCCCCGATTCACGTCAGAGATCAGCGGAACAAGTCACATGTTTGTACCACGAATGAAGAACCGAAAGAAAAACCGGTTTCCTGTCGCCAAGCAAACATAATTACAGAAAGACTCTTAATAAATCAAGTGGTTCTTCCCCTGTACTTATCTAAAAAAAACTCTAAGGGCATAAATTTATACTTAATGCAGTAAAAATATCTGAATTCTTAAAATTCTGATAAAAGTACCATCAAAGGTACAGGTAGTATGAAATGCTAAACCCACACTCGAAAGTAACACTAAAATATTAAGTCAGTTCTGTCATTGGTGACCTGCAGCTGCAAAATGTAAATACGTACCTATCTGACAAGCATAAAACCATTATTTAAGGAATAAAAAAAATCATTGCAACTTAACAACTGCATGCCTAACTTATTAAATTTATAGATTATAAAAATATAAATAGGAAACTTTTTAAAATGGGATTTTAAATTCAACTCATTCAGTTATGTTTTGAAGGTGATGGATAATTTCATGTTGATAGAAAATATTCTACTTTTATCTAAGTGTTAGAATGTTAATATTTATTCTTTGAAATAAATTTAAAAAAAAACTATAAGGAGTAACTACTGCAAACTTGAAGAAAAATAGTTTAATATAGAACTAAATACTGCATATTTTTGGTTTGGATGAATGAACTTCGTTTGAGAGCAGCTCTAAGTGACAATTCTTCATACAAACCTATGTGTTTGTTGGTATGTTGTGCTGCCCAGTCTATATCAAACGGTAAGTCTGAATGTTGAAGACTGTATTTGACTACACTGCTCAAAACAATTAGGGGAGCACATGTTTTAAACCCTTTCGCTCCCAATGATTCCATTGGGAATCATCAGCTTGTGATTTTTTTCTGACTAAGTTAAATTCGCCACTTATGTATCGTTAGATACATCGTTAGATGGAAGAATAACGTATTTTGAAGAATTTAATATATTTTTTTTATATATTAATGAAAATATGAAAAATATGGTAAAATAAATTTCACTTTAAAACAGTTTTAGAAAATAAATTTACCCTAAATTTTTCATGCTTGCATATTTTCGATGTTTACAAATATATTTAACTATTTTTAACAAAAAAGTTTTTAAAAAATTATTGTTATAATTTATTAAAAAGTTATTATTCCATTTCCCCCCCTTTAAATTTAAGTATTAAAAACTTAAGATTTTTTTCTCCTGCTTTTTACTATTTCATTTCGAATGCATAGTGAACATATTTAACAAATTTCAGATTTATAGGACAAAAATTAAAAAGTTGGGAGTGAAGTTAAAGTTGGAATTAAAAAGTGCTCCCCTAATTTTTTGAGCAGTGTATATGCCGCCCGAGATCATGATGTATGAAGGCCAACACCTGGTATTGAATAGAGTACACTTCCAGAGAACTTCAGATGCACATCAAACTAATAATCAAAATTCCAACCACCAGACAATTGTTATCAAATTACTTTGAAAGTGTTGTCACCTAAAATCACAACATTTCCATTAATTCAAGTGACTTTCTGGTCAACTACATAATCTGAAAATAAAACTACTATACCAAAACCGAACTTAAGTTTGCAGCATAGAAATGTACTGAGCGGAGGAAACTGGGTAAACAACCCGGCTGGCGCCGCAACTTCGCGTACTCTGATTGGCTGCTCCTTTCGACCCTGATATTCGTGCGTCAAAATCGAAGGGAAAAAAAACAATTAAAACAACATTCTAACTGAAGATTAACTAATAAAAATAATAAATTTATGTCTTGAAATAACAAATCAATTTGTTTATTGAATGTGAAATACCTTTTTGTATTTGATTCTTGCACTCAAAAATGGGAACTATTTACCCTTTTTATCGTAGAACATTTGTATACTGCAAACTTAAGGTCGGTTTTGGTAAAGAGATAATTATTCTTGTGTATTTGCATGCTAGGATTAACTAAAGAATTTGTTGCAAATCAAGGAATACATTAGCTCAACCCTTTAACTTCTATTCGGATGGGTTGCTATAATAATTAAGAGCCCAGGCAGTTGCAAGTTTTGCTTGAAGGTCGGTTAGAAAAACAAAACATTGAATTAAGCTTTCGTTTTCTCTACATAAGATATAAGAAGTGCTGAGGTTATCAGGCTTTCAGCGAAAGGGATTTTGTCGACTAGTGATTTTCCAAGTCTCTCTCCTAAATAGATTATTGAAACAAAGCCACAAAAGATGAGATTTGTTGGTACTTGTGAGAAAAACTATGTTAATAATAAGTTCATAATAATTAGTAAACATATTTGAAGTGATTTTTGGCTTTGTGTATCTATCGAAACATTTAATTTCTGGTTTTTAAAAATTAAATGCTTGAAAAAGCTATCTGCCATAAGTGTATTTAATGTAGTGCAACCCCCCCCCCCAAAAAAAAACCCAGGTCAGATGATTTTGATTATTAATGGCATCATTAACCTCTCTAGAAACCAAATGAAACAGGCCAAGTCCATTTTTGCCAAGAATTGAAATACTCCAATCACTAATGCATTTTATAAAGATGTTTAACACTGAACTTGCACTTAATTATTAAAAAAAGTTCATGGAATTTCTTAGAACTGTTAGACTTCAATTTGCTCCAAGTAAACTATATAAAAAGAACAATACAGTAACTCTATACTGCAAAACTCCAGTGTCCTGTACAGTAGGTAAAATGGGGCAGACTTCATCGCAGTTGAAGCTTGAAATAACATGGGAGTTATAAGCTTTTTGACAATCAAAAAGAGATACTAGATTAAGAAGGCATACCAACCTTAAATCACAAATTTTAAATTAATACTAGTGCTTTTCTGAACTATCACATAACCCAAAAATGAAACTGCTCTTTCCTAAAAATTCTAACTCTCTAAGTAACTTTGCTAGGATCTCCTACTGTTAAATAAAACCTTCCTGTCAAGAAAGAACTAATTAGCAGTTAATGTATCGCTTATTTGCATATAAGAGTTTAAATAAATTTTAAACAATTATAAAATATATCAGTAAACCAATTTAAAATGCTATTTCGACAATTGTTAATAACATCCTTACTGAAACAAGTTAGTCAATAGAAATTCTTTAAAAGCCAGGAACAGGCTACTTAAATAGATAATATCCTGATCGGGTTTTAAATTAAACATATATTGGCTAGATCACAAAACCCCATATTAGGTGGGACTATAAAAGCAACAGCATTGTTTCACCTCGATTCAACAGGAAACAAATTTTGAAATAGGAATTCTTAGAGTCTATTAAAAAGCTAAGAGGTAATGCACTAGGGGTCTTTTACACGCCCCAAATCCATTTGCCTATCACTTAGAGTTGATGTAGATAGCCTTGAACTTGGTGTAACCAATAGACCTTAAAATTATCAAAGAACAATTAAGCAACACATTAACTCTATTACTGTAAAACACCTGTTCCCTAAAAAGTAGGTGAACCACTGCAGACATCATCCTCGATGAACTCTGTTTGGAGCTATAAGATTCACTGTCGATTAAAATCTATTACAGCAAGATAGTCATAACCTAAAAACACAAATTTGCTATTAATTCTAGTGATCTTCTGTAATTGAACAAACTACAAAACCTAAAAAAGCTTTTTTCCTCAGTGACTGTGCTAGTATTTTAACAGTTAAGTAGAAAGAAATAAGCTATTTTCTGGCCAAATTTCTAGTAAACCTCATTACACCATTAATTTCTCGAGTATATCTATACTAGCCGTCTTACTGAATTAAGGTTATCAAAATTTTTTAAAAAGAAAAGTAATGTTTTTTAAGGATATGTACTGGCATCGTTCAAAGTTAAGAGAATATCCAGATAGATGATTGGCTTTCAAAGCAAATCCTACATATTGTATAAATAATCGAGAAAAAAAAATTGAGACCTCTTTGGTAGTGTTATCTAATTACAAAGCCCTTACCTAAACCTGAAATAAGCAATCAACCTTAAAACTATATAATGAACAAATAAGCACAGCATTAACTCTAAACTGCAAAACACCTGTTCCCTATATAGTTGGTGAAATACTGCAGATTTCATTCTCGCTGAACTATGAACCAGCCATTCACTTCTTTGCTGAATCTCCAAGAAGAACTTAGTCAAAACTCAGAATCGACGAATGCATCATCATTCGCAGCAGAAACTCCAGGCATCCCTTGCCAGTCTTGTGCTACTATATGAAAAGATGGTATTTTTAACTTTCAAATTCAATAAATACATGCAAGAACAGAATAAAAGTTTACCTGGGCAATTTTCGAAACATAACATCTTGCAAGCTAAAGTTAACATTAATTTTTTTTATACAGATAGGCTTCCTCTAAAAGCTCTTTAAGAATATTAATTTTTTGCTAAATTTGGATTACTGAAAATATTTGAAAGCAATTTAATGACAAATATAAGAACTATGAACTGAGCATATTCAAACACACATCTTCTCAATCTTACTAAATAAAAGAAAATAAAATTAAAAAAATAGCACGAAATTCCAAAAACAAATTCTCTTTATTTACATTATAATATAATAAAATTAACAAACGTCATTACCGATTCATTTCTCTCCACACATGAAAATCAACAGCAGACGTTCTCGCTTTATCACAGTCTTAGGAAAAAGCAGAACTGGGCTGCTGTAAGGAAAAATCTAAGATGAATACAAAATATACATTGACAAATATGAACCATATTTGAGACTAGATCGTTACACAATTCAAATGAGATGAGGTTATAATTACAACTAAATTAGCCATTTTAAATTACATTGCAATTGAAGTAATAGGTTTAACTTAACAATATAAGTTATAATTACAAATAAATTAGCCATTTTAAATTACATTACAATGGAAGTAACCAAGTAACAGGTTTAACTGAAGAGCAATGTACTTAGCTGGATTTCAAAAAAGTAAAACAGGAAAGTTATAAAACAATCTTAGTTGAAATTTAAGAATCATGTTGAACAGAAGCAAGGTTTGAATGTAGTTGATGGCAGGATACGAAGACACATTGAATATCACATTTTAGGAACACTGCCTTTGATTGCAATTGTCTAGATAACCCTTAAATCCTCCGATGTCTTTCAACTTCTGGATGTAGACAATATTAGTTTAACACCTTTTTACGCTAAGTTCACAGGGTTGTCAGAAAAGTTATTACCGCCCTTTAACAACTCACAAAGGGCCAGCAAACTAGGATTTTACCGAGTAAAGACACTTAGTAATAGTAGCTAAGTTACAGCTAATTGGAAAATAAAATAAATGTTATCAATTGTTAGCAAATTTACACATACATTATTGTAGTAAAATGGGATAAACACATAGCGATGTTATGACAAATGTAAAAACGTAACTAATTTATAAACAAAATATTAAGTTTAGGAAATCAAACATCTTTCAATTCGTCTTATCCTCGCTCTTTAACAACTTACAAAAGGCCAGCAAACTAGGATTTTACCGAGTAAAGACACTTAGTAATAGTAGCTAAGTTATAGCTAATTGGAAAAGAACTTGAATGTTATCATCAACATTAGACATTGTACAAGTAAAAATGCAATTAACATAGTGATGTTATGACAAATTTAGAAACATAATTCATTAACAAAATCTTAAGATATTATGGGAGTGATAACTGTTAATGATTTAGATGAAAAACACTGTACACTTTTACACCTTTGAGCTACCATGACTGACAAATATAACTTCATAGCTAATCATAGCTACAAACACTTCTATAAACAACCTGTTATTTATCACAAAATGCTTTCAACAACCTGCTATGTATCACAAAATTCTTTGATGAGGTAAGATCTAAAATTCAAGACTGCTCGCGACGATCACTGGCCTTATTCACACTTTTCAGACTGCTGAAGAAATCGTCCAAACCCAACAGATCTTCGTGCGTTTCTTCTGGTGTCTCTGGAACAGGTTCAGCTTGTTTCGCGTGTATTTGTGAGATAATAACTTGATATTTACGTCTCAGCTTCCGCTGTTTCTTACCCAGTTCGGATTTGAGGGTCTTTCGCACCGAGGTCAGCAAGACTTGTCGTCTCAGGTCGTCGCCCGATTTGCTCATTTTGCGGACGGTCGTCGAGATCATGTCAACCAGGTCGTCGCTCTGGAAACTGCTGCTGTACTTGGGCTTGCACATGGTGGACGGTATTTTGGAAGATTTTAAGTACCAAGAGTACGATACTTAGGTTGTGGTGATCAACCACGAAGGCAGAAGTAGGCTTAGCTCGAGTCAAGGAAGTAGGTGGTTAATAGAGCTGTTTAGATGGTCCGAATCACACAGGTTTTATATAAAGCAATCTATCATAATAAAATGGTAATGAAATATCAATATTAAAGTAGAATTACCATAAAATGATGCGAGAAATAGAAGATTTTCGATGACCTTAAAACACGCAGCAAACTTGGTTGGTTGGTTTGACATATATTTTCAGGCTTGTGTGCTTGGTCGCAAGGACCCGCTTATAAGCCATCGTCAAGTAGGACAACACAAGACACACACATACACATATGACAGATGTTGCCATCTGTTGCCACCTCCACAATTTAGACATGTCCCTGAAGGGGAGGGAAATTTTCTCCAGGAACCTGTACCCATGGTGAACTGCGCAATGACTAGAGCCCTCTATGTCCCTACTGTGTAGAAAGAGATGCGACAATGGGGCCGAAAATTGTCCAAGCCGGGTTGCCAAGGTGAAGCAGCCGGGGAGAAACTAGTCGGGCTTGCTTGAGCTTGGCGGTTTATCGCTTTTCGTACATATCTTACTAATCCTTCCCGGGAAGAGAGTTAGTTTCGCTTCTGCAACTACTGATTTTCTAAATTTAATGCAAGATTTGAATGTTTAAAAGGGTTATCTCAGCAGTATTGCGGTTCAATAGATTAATTTCGGCAAAAACAGTGAAATAAATCGGATTGAATCTTAAAACAGTTAAATAAATTTCGGTACAATCAAAAACAGTAACGATTTCAGTTTTACGACATATGAATTTAGAATATATGTACGAGTTATGAGTTTGTTTTACTGCATAGAACCGCCCCCCCCCCCCTCCACCAAAAAAAAAAACACTGTTAGTTTAAAACCACAAACTTGGAAAATATACTCGAGAATTTCCAGAACAATTGCAGAGCTAGTATGAGAACGTGCTAAGTGACATTTTTGAAAGAATTTAGGTTTTCTGTTTTAATTTATATAATTGCAGAAAGGCTTCTTTAACGGTAACAAGTTTCCCATCTTCATTCTCTTTACATGTATTATATTTTTTGCAGTTCGCAGGTACCTTTTTCAACAAATCTGAGAAACTTTGAAGCTCATTTTTACCTTTTTGTCACTTAGCACGTTCTTCCACTAAGCTCTTCAGTTGCGTTAGAGTTGAAATTTTCAAATCGACCTTGAAAAGGAACAATTTGTAATTTAAATAATTACTGCTACTTGTGAACTTCCTTAATTTTATCTTCGAGTTAAAAAAAAGTTAAATATTAAGAGTGTATGTAAAACTTCAAAGAATCAAAAGCTTATTTCTGTTAGAGAATAGAATTTTTAAAATATTGAACCAAAACTAAATGAAATGTAATAAAACTAGTTTTTTTTCTTTTAATCAGAATTTTTTCCATTCCTGTAAAAAAATGATGTAAAAATATTTAACAAAAAAGTTAATAGCATAATTTAAAAACAATTGCAAAAAGGATTTTTTTTATATATATTTAATTACTCTTTGCAGAAGGATTTATTTTAAACAATATTGGCACACACTTAAATCTAGGATAAAACTGAATAACACTTTACACACAACAAATTTAAATTTATTACTATATACACATTATTATACATTAGTTTGTCTTTAAATCATCTGCTAAAGAATGCATAGCTATGCTTTTACTTTTCATTATGTTGCTTTTTTTAGATTTCAAGGTTTCCTTTCTTTTTTTAAGGCCAAAAATTTTCAATCTACACACTAAAAACTTGTTTAGGAGCTTTCCTTTAATGTTGTGGCATTCAGGCAAATTTATTGACTTAACAAAGTCTTGCTCCTCGATTAGAGTTTTAAGAAAGGTTTTGCAGTCCTTCATTTGTAATAATGAATCCTCTAAGGACCGGAAAAGCTGCTCCATCAAAAGAAAAAGTTCAAAAATTTCATTGTTTACATAAAACAAACAATTTTTTTTAAACTCTCGAATTTCTACTAGCTTTGAATTTTCACTTTCATTTAAATTCTTCGAGCCTAAGCTTGATATGCAAGAATCACAAACATTTAGCGTGCATAGGCATTTTACAACGTATCCAGCTATGTTGTACAAACAGTTTCTTTCTAACAAAGATAATTCTGTTAGGTTTTTATCCCAATCCTTGGGTATAGTTATGGTGTGTACGGCGGGTTTTGGAGGAGACTCACTAATTACATTTAAGAAACCAGAGAGCAACTCTCTATCATCCTGCTCATAGTTGGTTGAAGTTGATTTTGTCATAAATTGAGCTATAGTTATTAACTTCAAATTGTTCTTAAATTCCAGAGCTGTGGGCACCGATTGCCTGAACCGCACAACACTAAATAAGTTTTCTAAGCAATCTTGAGAAAACCGTGAAATTAAAAGAAATTTGAACTTCTTTTCATCCAAATAATATGTTGCCATATCAAGTACCGAAGCTGTTGATAAAAGGGCACCAGTTTGAAATGGCTTCCATCTCTTTTGGCCATCCTTCTGAATCACTTCAAGTCCTTTAAATAAAACCATCATCTCCTGAAGAAACAATATAGTTTCTTGGTAAACTGTTGGATTTAATTTACTTAAAGCTAATGTAACATGTCTAGAGCTCATCAAGTCGAACCATTTTGATACTTTTTCAATAAACCAAGCAGTGGTTTTCATTTCTATATCTTCACCAGCCTCTGATAAAAACTCTAAACCTGAACTCACAGAATGACTTATAACATTGTGGGCCATGCCTACTTTCATTTTGTTGAAATGGTTGAGACGTAAATGGTTCTCAGTTAATTTCGGAGCTAGTTTTAAATCTGCATCTTTCTGGGACTCAATTAATGTATTTAGGTGTTCACTAGTTACAACATTTGATGGAAGAAGGTATTTTAATTGAATGGATTCAGGAATCAAAAAATGGCTATTGTTTATCAATGAGGTTCTGATATTTTTGAGAAGGTGTGGGGGGTCAGCCAAAAAGTAAAGCTTCCTATTTGGATCTTCAGGGTGAGTTACATAATTTTTGTTGGCAATTTTTCCATATGTAATGCCAAATTCTTTCCACATGGCTTGGTTGTTTCCGCCCATATCAGATGTAACAGCATTTATCTTTAGGCCAATAACTTCAACTTCTTTAATCACTTGTAGAATCAATCCTTTTAGCAATTTACCATCTGATTGATTGTTCGTAAAATAATAAGCCACAGTTTGTTTCCACCTAGTGGAAATGCCACCTATCATGAAAACTAAGGCATCTTTTGCCTTGCCATGGCAGTTTGGATAAGTAACCTCCCCCAAGTAGCTTCCAGTTGACACATCATAGTCAATACTTTGTGATAGGGCCATCTCATCGATCAGCAGAACAGCTTCTTTTTCCTGTTCTGTTTGGAAAGTAAGAACTTTGATTTTCATGAAATCAAGGACTTCGTAAAGGATACCGCTTTCAAACTTAACATTTTCCACTCTTCGCTGCAGAGTTCTTACCGAAGGAAAGGGTAAGCCAATAGCTAGCAATCTATTATAGCCACTGGTTCCACACGAAAACCTTAAACCTAAAGCGGTTTGAACGGTTTGATTAGACCACTTTTTAAAGGATATTGATTTGTATGTAAGTGCTTTTAATTGGTCATCATTGAAAACATAATGGTTCTTTCTGGTTAAGTGTCGTAAATTTGCTTTTGCCTTTAGTTTACAGATTTCTGCTATTTTATTCCTTAACTTTCTTTTTAATGCATTATTTTCAAGCTGAAGGTTATCTGACAGTTGTTTTTGATATTGGAGTTCTTCCTTCAGTTGACTGACAACTTCTGTGTCTCTGTCACCTCCTTCAGGTGCAGTACTGTTCGAACTGCTAAATCTTGCCTTCTTATTTGGTTGGATTGTACCTTTTGATGGAAGTTTTCTTTTAATTGCCGGACGAACAAAAGAAAATAGAGTAGGTACAGCATCAGGCTTTAGTTTTTTTTTCCCATTAGGTCCAGGATCTTTCCACTGATCATTGTCAAAGTGAACCTTAAAAAAAAATAGGACCAATGAATAGTTGTTAATTTTAATTAACTTTAAGAATTGATTTTTTTTACTCCTTACTTCATCAATGACAAATATGAAATATTCAAAGATTTCACGAAAAAAAATTATTCTGCATGTGCCGCCTAATTTAATTTAGGACATTATTTATGCTAGAAAATTTGTACCGTTACAAGTAATCATAAGCATGTTATATATTTTTAAGTAGTTTTTAATAACGTGAACATATTCAAACGTTGCAATGTGTGCACATTGCTTTACCAACCCCTGTAGAGGTAAAATTTTTTTACTGAACACAAATGAAAACATTTTACTATCCTAAATATAGGCTAAATTATAATTTTATAACAAGGTTTCTATTCAAATTACCAGCAAAATTTGGAGATTTTTTTATTAGCAATTGGGATTGATAATAGTTGCTTATTCTGAAGCTTTATGAATCTTTCACAATTATTTATCTATAAAATTCTTCTGACTGAAAAATACACCCAATGTCTTAAGAATTTTCATTTTTTTAATGACACACATAACCAAAAAACTTATCTAAAACACACTTATTTTTTACTTCATCAATAATAAATATGAAATATTCAAAGACATCATGAAAAAAAATTATTCTGCATGCCGCCTATTTTAAATTAGGACATAATTTATTCTCGAAAATTTGTACCGCTACAAGTAATCACAAGCATGTTATATATAAGAAGTTTTTAAAAATGTGAACAAATTCACACACACAAACGTTGCAATGTGTGCACATTATTTTGCTAACCCCTGTAGAGGTAAAAATTTCTATTGAACACAAATGAAAACATTTTACTATTCTAAATTATAATTTTATAACAAGGTTCCCATTCAAATATTCCCAATCATATATCAAATATTCCCAATTCATAATATAAGGTATAAGGGAACCTTGTCAAATGCAGTGTAAATTTTTAATTAAATATTTCATATAAATCTTACTTCACACAAGCGGGAATTATTATTTGGCGTCCAATCCAATCTTTTTAATTTTGCTGCCCATAAAGCTCGTCGTCGAGGATCTTTAGGAAAAGCTATGAGAGCTAAGCCACGTTCTGATCGATTTGTACAGCCTACAGCTGCACATCCAGTCATTTTGAAAAGTAATCTTCTTAAAGATGCATGCTTGAAAAGAAAACAAAATTATAATTAAAAAAAAAGACAGTAAAAGTTGGATAAATAGTTTCTATGCATATGAAATTGTACAAAATCATCCTAAAGCACATCCGAATCAAAGTAAAATTATTTGTATGTTAATAATAAAAAATATTTCACTTATCGACAATCTAATTAGAACTAGATGTGTTTCAGGAAACTACAAAAAATATTTAACAAATAATGCATAAATTGCTTATATTAATTTCCTAAATCCATTCAATGTGTAAGCTTAGTTATCTAATACAGGGGTTCCCAACCTTTTTGCACCTGTGTACCACTTGACTTTTTGAGAAATTTTGCCGTACCACCAAACCTATAAATATTTTAATAAAAGTATCATATTTACTCTTCTAAAAGTGTTCAAAAGGAGTCCTCTTCAACACTCTTATTCTGGTTCTATGTTTATTTTTTATGGAACAATTGTTCGAAAAATACACTCTCACACAAGTAACTAGTTACAATGTGGTTCACATCACTCAAATTTATGCTCACATAACTCACGAGTACCATCTGAAATTTACCTGCATACCACCAGTGGTACGCATACCACCGGTTGGGAACCCCTGATCTAAAACACTGCTTAAAAAAAATCATGAGAGCACTTTTTTAAACATATGTGAATGTAAGAGCAAAGATATTTAGGGTCAATTAACTTCATGAAATTTCTTTAGATGGAATTTTATTCACAATGTTTTTCATATTTTCATTTAATTTAAACATTATTTAATTCTTCAAAAGACATGATTATTCAATCTTTCGATAAATAAGTGTAATTATCAACTTAGTGGGAAAAAAATTGGAAGCTGATGATTCCTAATGGAATCATTGGGGGTGAAAGGGTTTAAACCCTTAATTGTTTTGAGAAGTGCAGATAAATATATGAATAAAATACACATACCTTATCTAACTATAGTAACGTATCATATCTTTAATCTTCAAATACAAGGGGAAAACACTGAAGGCACAATACAAAAACCTAAATTAAAAAAGTTTTATTAGTATTGTCAACAAACATTGAAAAGAAGCATGATTTGAAAGAAACTATAACAACCACTTAGTACATAAAGCAAAATTACTCAAAGAATTTCCTGATAAATTTTATTCGCTGCAATTTTTCCTTTTCTAAAACTTAAACAATGGAAGAATTCAGCAATATATTGATAATAACTGTTCAAGCTTATTTAAAGTAATTGTATGCAAACATGCAAGTAAAATCCACCAACTTTTTAAAATCAAAACACAATCACCATTTAATCAATAATTAATACCACTTAATTAAAAACATCTACCAGTTACAACACCTGCAATATTTTATTTAAACCCCTATTTAATATTTATAGAAACTAAATGACAAAAATTGGTAATTGACATTTATTTTAAAATATATTACTCTATCACCACTTTACACATATTGATATCTTGTTCAGGCTTTAGACTATCTCTGCCCCATGAAATTAATTCAAATCATTAACAAAATTATTAACAAGATATCAAACTATGCGTTAATCTAATGAGTAACTCTTTCAAAATCAAATAAACATTACTGAATGTTCAACAAGAGTGCTAAAATTGCTTGTCAACATTTTGGAAAATACACAACACTAACAAGATGGCAAAATACAAGCTAATATACTTTTATTAATAAATCACAAAATAAAAAAATACTCAAAACAAAAATTCCATATTTACCAATACCATTAATAAGTGACACGATACTTTTAGGTTTTGAGCAGACGAGTTTGTTTACAAAAAGAATCTTCGCCAAGAGTCGCCAAAGAGTAGCCAATTAGAAAAGCATGCGAATCAATATTTATACACGTATTTCATGAAAATAAGAAGATTCTTTGAATATTTAAAGGGTGGAAAGATTTTTACACACAATACAGTGAATAAATACTGTTGTTTAAAGCGAAATGAAGCAATATTTTATGCATAATATGTTTAAAAAGCCATCATAAATGCATTCAGAAAGTGTACTGTCAAAGGAAAACGGTATTTTTTTAAACTACTAAAGTATTTTTGAAGAAAATTATGGTTTTAGAATATTCTTTACACATTTAAGAAATCATAAATAAGCATTAAAAAGTTGTACTTACCCTAAATTTTATGGATTGTTGACGATTGCAAAGGCCACTTTTTTTTCCCATGCTAAGTCTATGAGAGGCAAAACGAAAACCCCCTGAGGGGGACAATTTTGGACCTCGACCAATCAGGAGCGACTGCCAATTTGTCGCGTCTCTTATAGACGCAGTTGTGATGTAGGGCTCTACGCAATGACCGACCACAGGACTTTCGGACCCAACAGATTTTACGAGCACGTACTCCGCATATACTCGGTAGGTCTTCAGTGGCGACCGGGTCTCGAACTCTCAACCTTCGGATCTCAAGCTGAGACCCTTTGACCACTAGGCTCCCTACAGCCCGCAGCAAACTTGCAGGAAAGAGCGCATTGCAATCATAACATTGCAAAGTTGAGTTGTATTAGTTCTTCTGCTGAGCAGTGTTTATTCTGGAGCTCCCGGAAAATATTAAATAGCAAGATTTAAAAAAAAAATTTCTAAAGTCTCACTTTTTACACAAAAATAAATAGAATTACTAAATTTCAAAGACTAGGATTTTAAAATAATTTTTCTTGGTTTGGCCAAGCAGACATAGCTGTGTTAAATCCTTAACGAAGTAGGAAAAAACAGCCGACGAAAGCGTTACTAGCAGAAGAAACCGAAACTAGAAAGTAAAACTTTATTTAAAACCTAAGAATCCGACTTATTTATTCAGAAACGATAATACGAAATATTTTTTGGAGAGTTTTTTTCTTAATACTACTATATCAAAAGAGTAATTAATATAAGAATGTGAAAATGAGTATTGCAGGATAAGTAAATTTTAATTTAACAAGTCATTATTATTGTTGTTGTAGTGGGCCTTCAGGGCATGACATGGAAGACAGAAGGGGTGCAATCGCTTTCATGGTTGTCATTCATCAAAGTTTTCCACCAGATCTAAATATTTTAATAAACGTATTATATTTACTCTTTAAAAAGTGTTCAAATGATTTTTTAAGAAATTAAATTCCTGTGAAAACTTCATAACTAATGGTTAAATATTTGTTTATTTAAAACATGCTTACAATAAAGGACATATAAAACAATTAAAATTGCATTAATTTAGTTTTATAAAATATTTTTAAAAACAAAAAATAGCACCGCAGCAGCAAAAAAAGTCAACTTACAAAATATATTTTTATAGTAAAATTTATTGTAAGAGTTCAAAAAATCCACTCACACAAAAAACTCGTAACAACTAGCAGAGCTTGTCTGAAAACCAAAGGGATCTAGGTTTTTTTATATCCGACCCAGAAGTTGAAGATTTCTTTAAAATTATGTTAATGTTTAAAATAGTGAGTAATATGTCTGCTTGCTCACTGCCCAGGTGTATTACAGAAGCTATAAATAGCTTTAAGTTGCTCATATCACTCAAGCGTACCACCAGTGGTACGCTTACCACCAGTTGGGAACCTCTGTTGTAATGACAGTTAGACTCTTACATGACAGTAAGGGATGGGAATTGCTAAGTTCAGTGTGGAGCAGCAAAAACTGAACATAAATATTAAATTAAAAGACAAAATTCCCATATCTGAAATATTATGGAACACAAGCAGCTACATTGTGTAAGAAGCTGGTGAAATATTCTGAAATTTCAAGAAAAAATTGCACAAAATTGCAGATAAAAACCTTTTATTTAAGACTTTTAATTAAAGGTAATACAACATAATTTGATTGCGTTCTTCTCAATGATTGGTGTGGAATTTGACTTCTAATTACAAATTATTTACCTGAAAACTCAAGAAATCATTAGAACCTTCTGCAGAATTTCATATTTACTTATCTACTCTCAACAATTCAGAGGTCATGAACATTTACCTACTCTATGTCTATCATTATAGTGAAACATTTTAATATAGTCAATTCAATTCAAAGGAGAATTTTACTTCTAGGAGGGCTGACTAACTAAACAGCACGAGGGGCAGAACTTTTTACCCCCTTCCCGGAAGGGGAAAGTATTTGCGTTTAACGACAAAAAAGGTTAAGAACATGTTTTTTTGGAAACCGAACAGATGTGGGGGAACAATTTAAAAAAATTCACAATTGTTTTTACCCAGATGTATTAGAGCCATAAAAATCTAAACTGGGTCATCAAGACATTATTTAAATTTTAAAATAGATTATTCTTGTATCAGTTTTTACTTTTGTAAGAATATTTATCCTAATGCTGTAAAAAAATCTTAATTCCTGAAACGCTGATAAAAGTACCATCAAATGAAGGATTGTAATGCTAAACTCTAACTCAAAAGTAACACATATATAAAGTCAGGTTTGTTTATTGGCGACCTGCAACTGCAAAATGTAAACACCTATTTGAAAACCATAAAGCCATTATTTAATAAATTAGATCGCCATTACAACTTAATAACTGCATGCTTAACTTTATTAAAAATTATAAAAAATAGATAGGAAACTTAACACTTTACCTACGGGCGTCGACTGACCCATAGACTAAGAACACTCTAAGTTTCAAACTCTCATTGGAGAATTTCTACATTGAAATTGACATAGAAACTAGCGCGCCCCCTTCCTTTGTGTCTAAGGGAACTAATGTAATGGCTTCTGGCTGCCAATTTGCAGTCACCTTTAGGAGATTTAACAGAGCCAATGACATCTCGTAATTTGGAACCCTTATCAAGTGACGATAGGGATCTATTTTTTACTACAACTTATTTTCGACTTTATTTTTGAATATATACAGCTACTCATTGACTTTTATATCCCTCGTAGGCCCATCCTCAAGATATTTGACCTTGTGCTTCTTTTTCTCCATTAATAAACCTACAGACTGACTACGCTTGTCATTTTAGACATGGTCCCCCAAAGATCCACAAGTGATTCGATTGAATAACTCGTCGAATATTCATCCAAATGTAACAAAAACTTAGATTTAGGGGTTTTCCACATTTCTAAGTAATTAAAATTGGGTGTTGCTATTGAAAATTTTAAAGTTCGTAACATTTTTAATATTAAGACGGACCCTTATGCAAATTTTGTGTCATGCAATTAACTCAAAATGCTATTCGTTCACATAGTCAAAAAGGTCCGATGTAAAAGGATGACTAACGGTTGAAATAATCACTAGTGGGTAACTTTTTTTTTAACAGAGAACATTACGAAGAAACAGTAGCCTTACAATTGAAAGTACAATTATGCCAATCAACAAATCAACCTTTAATAGTGTTTTAGTTGCTTTCGACACGTTAGAAGAGCTAGGCATTAGATTAAGTTGCTGGTCTAGAAGATTTTTAGTCTACGGGTCAGTCGACGCCCGTAGGTAAAGTGTTAAGACAATTCCTCATTTAAGCAATTATTGATGATTACGACAGCTTAAATACCAATTGTTATTTTTGGTGATTTTAAATTCAACTCATTCAGTTATTTCGAAGGTTATGGATCGTTTTACATGGTTCATACACTTGTTAGGAAAAAAAAATTCAAGGACTTTTCCAGAAAAATTCAAGGACTAGATGTTGGTGCCAGATTTTAACTATAATTTTTATATGGTTAAAAATGCTGAAAACCAATTAAGGTTACAGGTAATCAATATCACCATCTAGACCACTCCAATCCTTTCCGTAAGTAAAATATGCAACCAATCACGATAATCGGAATATTTCAACCAAAGATCGTTGGAAATACATTTTCCACTCATTTTGTGAAGTATTCAGTCAAGACAATCACCATAATACTTGAAAAGTTTCAAAACAGAATTTATAAAATGCGGCTCTGCTAGGCACGCACTATGAAGAAAATGCTTTTTTCGCATTTCAATAAGATACTTTGGTAAGCAAAATATTTTATTCACATTCAAGAAATTATTTGTGCTAATTTGCCGCAAAAAGAACAAAAATGCTCCAACACAATCAAAACAAAAACTTATGGGCCAGAAATATGGTTACAGTTCTTGAAAGATACCGGTCGCTTAATAACGGGGAAAAGATTTTAGTGACGTCATAGCAGTAGCGTAATCCGGTGAGAGGTCATGTGTTTAAGCCATCGCATTTTTGGCAATCTCAAAGAGAACATTTTTGATATCCGATCTTGCAATAAATAGTAAGGATTTTTTTCAAGCACTCTAGATTCATTTTCAAGCACTTTTAAGGACTTGAAAATGAACTTTTTTTATTCTAGCACTTTTCAAGGTTTTTAAGGAGTGTACGAACCATGTTTTATGTTGATAGAAAATATTATACCATTGTCTAAGTGTTAGAATGATAATATTTATTTCTTGTAATAAATTTAATCAATTATAAGGAATAACTAAGGAAATTTTGAAGAAAAATAGTTTAACATAGAACTAAATAATGTGGCGATTCTTGTTTGGATGAATGAACTTTGTTTGATAGCAGTTCTATTTACAAACCTCTGTGTGTTTGTTGGTACGTCTTTGCTGCCCAGTCTATATCCAATGGTAAGACTGGAATGTTGAAGACTGTGTTCGACCACATGCCTCCCGAGATCACCGAGTCTGAAGGCCAACACCTGAAAGCCTTAATTTCCAGAGAACATCAGATAAGGATCTACATCCACCCGAGAATCAAAAATCCAACAACTATTATCAAATAACTTTTTAAAAAATGTCATCACAAAAATTCAATTAACTTTCTGGTCAACTACATAATCTTGAAATAAAACTACAGTACTAGAGATATTTTTTCTTGTGTATTAGCATGTTAGGATTAACTGAAGAATATGTTAAAAAGTATACATTGGCTTAACCCTCTAACTTCTATTCAGGTGGGTTAACATCAAAAATAAAATGATTTATCATCTTTTAATGATTAAAAAAAAGAATGTCAGCAGATTTTATGTAATTGAATGATGTCTGTCTTTTCCCCCACCACTATAATTAAGTTGTAAAATGTTGTATTTTTTCTAAATAAATAAAATATTGGGTGGGTAGGTAGTAAGTTTTGTTTGACAGTGTTAGAAAAACAAAACATCGAACTAAGCTTCCGTTTTCATAGTATAGACAAGATGCAAGAAGCGCTGAGGCTTACAGTGAAAGGGATTTTGTGGACCAGTAATTTCCCCAAGGCTGTCCCCTAAACAGGTAATCGAAACAAAGCCACAAAAGATGAGATGTTGGTACTAGTTCGAAGATCTTGAGCAAGAAACACGAGAGTGAAGAAAAACAACGTAAATTATTAGTGCAAATGGTTTATTTTGTGAAATTATACATGTTTTGGAAAGCATCAAGGCTTTCCGAAACATGTACAATTTCACAAAATAAACCATTTCCACTAATAATTTATGTTGGTTTTTTTTCACTCTCATATTTGAAGTAATTTTTGGCTTTGTAACTACCAAAAGGCTGAATTTTTTTGTTTAGAAAAATTAAAGGCTTGAAAAAGCTGTCTTGTCTAAAGATCTTTTCGGTTAAGTTAATGTGAGCACCATGAAACAAAAAAAAACCTTGCTAAGATTGATTTCTATTATGAATGGTGTCATTAACCACTGTAGAAATCAAATTAAACAGGACAAGTCCGTATTTGCCAAGTATTGAAATACTCCAATTACTAACGCATTTAAAGATTTTGAATACTGAACCTCTTTTAATTACTTAAAAAAGTAAATGGAATTTCATAGAACTGTAATAGCACTCAATTTGGTCCAAGCAAACTATAAAAAGAACAATGCAGTAGGTCTATACTGCAAAATACCGTTTCCTATACACAAGGCGAAACACGTCAGACTTCATCCCAGTTGAAACATCTATTCATTGGAGTTATTAGCTTTTTTGAAGATCACAAAAAACTTTGGTTTAAGAAAGTCATATCAACCTAAAATCACAAAATTTCCATTAATAATAGTGCCTTTCTGAACTATCACATAGCCTAAAAATAAAATGTCTCTTTCCTAGAAACTCTTACTTCAAGCAACTCTGCCAGGATTTCCTACTGTTAAATAAAATCATACTAATTCCTGTCAAGAGATCTAAAAAGGACATCAAATTCTTGATCATTTGCATATAGAATGGACAATTATCACATTTTTTTTTCTTGTTTTTAAATGATTCTAAATGACTTAAAACCCATAAAAAATGTATTCATTCCTCTTACAGATTCGTATTTTGCTTTTAATTTAAATTAATAAAAGAGCAGTTTCGGTTTTCATTCGATACAGAGAGTCACGTGATATGACGTAGTAAGGTCTTCTCCCACCTAGAAGAAGCGAACACAGCTTTTGCTGCATTCGATTTTTCGCTTCTCTTATATCCTTTCTTCAAAGCTTATTTTTATAATATTAGGGCTTCTAAAAAGTACTGTATTGTGCGGAAATACTTCCCATATTATACTCCTGACAAACTATTTCTAAATGTACCGAGGAATAAAAAAGATAGACTGAGATGGTGCAGAGCTATGAAAAGAGATCCCAAAATGAGCGTTCCTTTAGCCTCGTACCTTTGGAATGTAATATTGAAACAGAAATATCAAAGTTTGTGATTAGTATTGAAGTACTATTTAGTTTTGGTGAGGTTCTAAAAACAAATAAAGGTTTTTAATTTAAAACTAATAATATTCATCTTTAATAGAACAATCACTTCTATATAGTTTTACATTCTAATGTAGCCTTATATTGCACAGAACATTAAAATAGAAGTCTTATATTAGTAGAGAACTCAAGTATACTATTCAAGTTATCTGGTAAGGTAACAAAAATTTACGTTTAAACATTAATTTTTAATATGACAATAACTTCTAATTTAACTAAATAGCCCCTTTAAGGGGGTTCGGTACGTTGTATATCGGTAATGTTAAATTGGCCAATTGCAATGTACCTTTTTACAATAACTACTGATCAGATTATCTTAAAATTTTCTGTGTGTGTTGTACCAACCTTATACATTAATCTAAGGTTAAAAGTTTTTTTTTAATAACTGTTAGATTTTTTTTTAAATAAAATAAGTTTTAAAGTACCAAAAAATCCTGAAAATTTTCACTTTTTTGCCGCATAACTTTTTTTTTCACTTTAGTTTTATTAAAATTTATAACCTCCGATTAATCTGTACTATGTATTACATCATATAAAAACATTTTACGAGAAAACATAGCATAGTTTTTGAGAAAAGGTACATCGAAGTTCAAAAAATCAAGTTCTGAGAAAAAACCGTTTAAAGTTTTTGTTGTTAACCCATTTCCTTACGAAGCCATGGCATTAAAATGGCTTTTAATGTCAAAAATAGTTTTCCAATCGTCTTGATACTTTGTGACATTATTAATAAAGGTTGTTATAGTATTTTAAGCCAATAATTTTTGTTTTGATTTTTTCACCGATTTTGGGGTACTGAACCCCCAAATATATTTAAATAAATATATTAAAATATATATTAAAAAATATATATTAATTAAAAATATATTAAAATAAATATATTTAATATCCCCCCCCTAAATATATTTTTAAATAGTTAAGCATGTAACTAACTATAGAGAAAAAGAATTATCGACTAGTAGGAATACCAAGTTTTGATTTTAAAAGGTAGTCTTTTTTTTTCAGACTTTTACTATATCATAAATATCACATAAACTTTATTCTTAAAATATATAGTCATAAAACATATTTATGCTATTGCTATATGTAATATTTTTTTTATTTCCTATAAAACAATAAATTAACTAAATATCTTGGAAACATCTTACTTTTCAGCTTTGATACCTTTCATTTCAGCTGACAAAGAATTAAAATAAAAAATTGATTATCATATCTTCGGAAATGTTTGGCAAAATATCTCTTTGTGCTTTGGTAAAACCCTGTTCAACAGCCATGGAGAAAAATATTTTAAAAACTCAAAATAATACAAAAATCAACGCACGTGCGATTTCGCTGCGCGGTTCTCAAGTGGTGACGTAGGGAGGAGGAAGGAGAAGACCTTTCTACGTCACGACGTTCCTAAAGTGCGCCGCGGCTCTGGTTTTTTCAAATTTGAATAACTCGGAAAATATTTCGTTAAAAAAAATTTTAATGACATTTTTGGACTCCAGACATTTTAATCTACAAAATTAACCCATTTTTAACAAAATTTAGAACATGTGATAATTCTCCATTTAGAGATTTTTTTAATCAATTATGAAATATATCAGTTTACCAAACTAAAAATTTTCTCTTAAAAACTGTTTATAATACCCTTTCGGAACCAAGTTAGTCAATAGAAATTCTTTAAAAGCCAGGAACAGGCTACTTTAATAGATAATATCCTGATTGGGTTTTAAATTAAACATATTGGCTCGATCACAAAACCCCATATTAGGTGGGACTATGAAAGTAACAGCGTTATATCCCCTCGATTCAACAGAAAGCAAATTTTGAAATATGGTCAAGTGGGGTAAGTGTGATAGGGTTTCTGCATTTTTCATTAAGAAAATTCGTCCTCTGCTTCAAGTAAATTCCAAATCCCAAAATTGGTAGTGAATTATTATAAGAAACATACATAGGTAGAAAAAAATTATATGTTTGAATTCCAATTTTAAGTGTACAAAATTTGCATTTCAAAATCCATTGTCGTTTTAACACACTTACCCCACATAGAAAGACCCACATAAAAAGAAGACAGTTGCACTTAAATTCAAAAGCTCAAAACTTTCTTTAAACAAAAAATAAGGTCAATATTTCTTTTTAGTTTAATTACAAGTGGTCTAATGTTAAATATTGCAAACTTTCAGATTTTTAGAATGATTTCCAAAGTTCAAAAGCTGTTTATCACACTAACCCCACTTGATCCTAGGAATTCTTAGAGTCGATTAAAAAGTTAAGAGGTAATGCACTAGGGGTCTTTTACATGCCCCAAATTCATTTGCCTATCACTTAAAGTTGATGTAGATAGCCTTGAACTTGGTGTAACCAATAAACCTTAAAATTATAAAAGAACAATTAAGCATAACATTAACTCTATACAGTAAAACACCTGTTCCCTATAAAGGAGGTGAACCACTGCAGACATCATCCTCGATGAACTCTGTTTGGAGATACAAGATTCACTGTCGATTAAAATCTATTAGAGCAAGATAGTCATGACCTAAAAACAAATTTGCTATTAGTTTTAGTGATCTTCTGTAATTGAACAAATTACAAAACCTGAAAAAGCTTTTTTCCTCAGTGACTCTGCTAGGATTTTAAACAGTAGGTAGAAAGAAATAAGCTAATTTCTGGCCAAGATTCTAATAAACCTAAATACACCAACAATTTCTTGAGTATTTCAAAACTAAGATTAAACGAAAAATATGTAGCATTTTTCATGTTAATCAATTTAAAATCTTTTCTAAGCAAGTTTTAGCCGTCTTACTGAACTAACATTATCAATTTTTTTAAAGAAAAGTAAATTTGTTTAAGGCTATGTGCGTTCAAAGTCAAAGAATATCCAGATAGATGATTGGCTTTTAAAGCCAATCCTACATATTGGCTTATATCTGTTATAAATCCTCGAAAAAAAAACCTTCTTTGATAGCGTTATGTAATTACAAAGCACTAAAAGTATATGTAAAAACTTTCACAGCCCTAAACCTGAAATAAGCAATCAACCTTAAAACTATCTTGCAAAACTATACAATGAACAATTAAGCACAGCATTAACTCTATACTGCAAAACACCTGTTCCCTATATAGTTGTTGAAATAGTGCAGATTTCATCCTTGCAGAACAATGAACCAGCCATTTACTTCTTTGCTGAATCTCCAAGACGAACTTAGTCAAAACTCAGAATCGATGAATGCATCATCATTCGCAGAAGAAACTCCAAGCATTTCTTGTCAGTCTTGAGCTACTATATGAAAAGATGGTCTTTTTAACTTTCAAATTCAATAAATACATGCAAAAACAGAATAAAAGTTTACCTGGGCAATTTTCGAAACATAACATCTTGCAATCTAAAGTAAACATTAAAATTTTTTTTTATACAGATAGGCTTCTCCTAAAAGCTCTTTAAGAATATTCATGTTTTGCTAAATTTGGATTAGTGAACATATTTGAAAGCAATTTAATGACAAATATAAAAACTATGAACTGAGCATATTCAAACACACATCTTCTCAATCTTACTGAATCAAAGAAAAAATTTAAAAAAAAAAACTAGCAAGAAATTCCAAAAACAAATTCTTTTTATTTACATTATAATTTGGCAAAATTAACAAACATCATTACCGATTCATTTCTCTCCACAAATGAAAAATCAACAGCAGTTGTTATCGCTTTATCACAGTCATAGGAAAAAGCAGAACTGGGCTGCTGTAAGGAAAAATCTGAGATGAATACAAAATATACAATTACAAATATGAACCATATTTGAGACTAGATCGCTTACTTCACACAATTCAAATGAGATGAGGCTATAACTACAAATAAATAAGCTGGTTGAAATTACATTGCAATTTAAGAAATTTTTTTAACTTAACAAACAATAGAAGTTATAATTACAAATAAATTAGCCACTTTAAATTACACTACAATTGAAGTAATAGGTTTAACTGAACAGCAAGTACTTATAAGCTGGATCTCAAAAAATTAAAGCAGGAAAGTTATAAAACAATCACCGCTGAAATTTAAGAATCTTGTTGAACAGAAGCAAGGGTTAAATTTAGGTTATGAAGACACCTCGAATATCACATTTTGTGAACACTGCCTTCGATTACTATTTTACGTATAACACTCAAACCCTCTGCGAACTGTCAGCATCTGGGTTGTGGGGCAACATTAGTTTAACATCTTTTTACAAAAAGTTCACAGGGTTGTCAGAAAAGTTATCAACGCTATATCATCACAAAGCGCCAGCAAACTAAAGTTGTCTGACTCAGTAAAATCCTAAAGTAATAGTAGCTAAGTTATAGCTAATTGGAAAAGAACTTGAATGTTATCAGCAATTTTAACACATTAGACGTTATATAGTAGTAAAATGCAATTAACATAGCAATGTTATGACAAATGTAGAAACATAATTGATAAACAAAATCTTAAGATATTATGGGAGTGATAACTGTTAATGATTTAGATGAAAAACAATGTACACTTTTGGGAAATCAATTTGCCTTATCATACAAAGGGTTTTACAGAGTATGACACTTTAAAGTAATAGTAGTTAAGTTATAACTACTTGGAAAATTGAATGTTATCAGCAATTTTAACACATTAGACATTATATAGCAGTTAATTGCAAATAACAAAAATATTATGGGAGTGATAACTGTTAATGGTTTAGATGAAAAACACTGTACACGTTTACACCTTTGAGCTACTATGACTAACAAATATAACTTCATAGCTAATTATAGCTACAAACACATCTATAAACAACCTGGTATGTATCACAAATTCCTTTGATGAGGTAACGTCTAAAATTCAAGACTGCTCGTGACAATCACTGGCCTTATTCACACTTTTCAGACTGCTGAAGAAATCGTCCAAACCCAACAGATCTTCGTGCGTTTCTTCTGGTGTCTCTGGAACAGGTTCAGCTTGTTTCGCGTGTATTTGTGAGATAATAACTTGATATTTACGTCTCAGCTTCCGCTGTTTCTTACCCAGTTCGGACTTGAGTGTCTTTCGCACCGAGGTCAGCAAGACTTGTCGTCTGAGGTCGTCCACCGACTTGCTCATCTTGCGGACGGTCGTCGAGATCATGTCGACCAGGTCGTCGCTCTGGAAACTGCTGCTGTACTTGGGCTTGCACATGGTGGACGGTATTTTGGACGATTTTAGCTACCAGAAGTAGGATACTTAAATTCGTGATCAGCCACGAAGGCAGAAGTAGGCTTAGCTCGAGTCAAGGAAGTAGGTGGTTTTTTGAGCTGTTTAGATGGTCCGAATCACACAGGTTTTATCAAAAGCAAATTATCATAACAAAATGGTATTGAAATATCAATATAAAAGTAGAATTACTATGAAATGATGCGAAAAATAGAAAATTTTCGATGACCTCAAAACACGCAGCAAACTTGCAGGAAAAAGCGCAATTGCAATAACTTTGCAAAGTTGAGTTGCATTAGTTCTTCTGCTGTTTAGTGTTTATTCTAGAGAGGGCGAAAAATATTAATAATAAAATTTCTTTAAAAATTATGGTTTTTTAAATTTTATTTAAGTCTTATCTATTACATATAAATAAATAAAATTATATATTTTGAAGATTAGAATTTTTAAGGTTTTTTTGCTGGTTTAGGCAGACAGGCATAGCTGTGTTAAAATCTCAAAAAAAGGAAGAAAAGGGGAACGAAAGCACAACCACAACAAAAAGAAAGTGAAACTTTTTTCAGAGATTTTTTTAAAAAGTAAAAGTTTAATACATGACTTATTTATTAATATTTGATGAAACAGATTATTTTCTGGGAAGTATTATATCATTAGTAATATAGAATACAAAAAAGGTTTGCAGGATAACTAAATTTTAATTGTAAAATATGGTTGCCCTTTGGCAGTGGTTTATATATAAAAAAAAGAATTCTCACTTTCAATAACATATCCATCCGATCGACCCTTTTCGCTGAACACGATATTATCGCTTGGAAATATTGAATATGGTTGTAATTATTATTTATAATTGTGATTTGGTAAATTTATTCTGTTTACTATATTAGTTTTTGAAATTTCAATGTTTATCTTGGAAAATTAGCGCCAAAGGATTTGGCAGATTATTTCTTTGTTTATTATAGTAATTAGATAAATGTATTGTTTGGTGATGTTTATTTTCAAAAAAATTCAGTGAGGATTTCAAATTTGTTTCAAATATATTAAAATGTGATATTAAACTGTATTCTTGAAATCACTCGTAATATTTTTTATTTTGGATTACCAACAAAAAGTTTCCTGGGAAGCTACAACATTGCAGGGGATACATTCTTTTTTCCTGAAAACTATAGGGAAATATAATTCTTACAACCAAAAAACAACATCAGGAAGATTAGAAGGAAAAAATGCTCGTTTAATAAGGTAGTCATAAGAATTTCTCTCTAACAACTCTTTAAATATATATTACTAGCAGTATGGTCCAGGGAACCCGTTAACTTCACATTGCTTCCTTCTAGAGGCATACTTACCTTGTGAAAATACACTCAAAATTAAATTCGTGTTGGCGCATGCGCACCTAAAAGAGCAAACACTAATAGAGGATGAAGCAGCCCTAGGGCGAGCGCATATCTCAATCAAACTAATAGAGGATTTCGTCAAGCCCCCGTTTCGGCCCGGACCATGTATTTTCAAGCCCTGTTATGGTCCCGCAATCCCACGTGGATGACGTTTTTTTAAAAACTAATTATATTAATTAAAAATTTCAATCAAATATGAAAAATCTAAGCCTCAGGTGCACACCTAGGTATTAAAAGGAATCTATATTAAAATTTTCGAATTTTTTAGAGCAGTCTAAGTAGGTCTTTTGCGATCCACAGACAGACACACAGACAGACTCTTTCTTTTATTATTATAGATTATAGGTTTTAATAAATGTCGTTGAATGTAATATGAAGCAGCTGAATGTTCACTTTGAGGTTCTTTTGTGCGACACAGGTTGTTGTAATATTTTCAGCAACACTGCATATTTGTTACATTCAACACAACACAACCATTTCTACACTGCTCAAAACAATTAGAGGAGCACGTTTTACTTCCAACTTTTACTTCTCTCCCATCTTTTTAATTTTCGTTCTAAAAATCTAAAATTGATGAAATAGGTTCATTATGTATCCGGAATGAAATAGTAAAAAACAGGAGAAAAAACTTAGTTTTTTTAAATTAAAATTTATAGGAAAAATTGGAATCATAAATTTTTTTAATAAATTCTAACAAATAGTTTTTTAAAACTTAATTTGTTAAAACAAATTGAAATATATTTTTAAACATCTAAAAACTGCAAGCGTGAAAAATTTAGAATCAATTTATTTTTCTAAAACTGTTTTAGAGTGAATTTTATTTTGCCAGATTTTTCATATTTTCATTTAATAATAAAACAAAAAAAAATATTAAATTCTTCAAAGACATGATTCTTCCATCTCACGATACATAAGTGTCGAATTAAACTTAGTCAGAAAAAAAATCGCAAGCTGATTATTTGCAATGGAATCATTCGGAGTGAAAGGGTTTAAACTAAGCCATGCGCTCCCCTAATTGTTTTGAGCAGTGTAGTAATATTGCCCCGTTACAGATTTAATAATTTCTACTCTATCCTACAGCGAATATTTTTTGCAAAAATATCCTTATACCAGTTATATTGCCCCGAATACAGATTAAAAAAGTTCCACTCTCTTCAACAGCAAATATTTTTTGTAAAAATATTTATCTGCTCAGGCTTGCAATGCCATGTATTTAAGCAAATGGTTTTTGAGTTCACAAGGTCTTGAATATAGAGGAGGTAGGAGGGAGGTGTAGAGAGGTACTCCAGTTGAGAAGATTTGGAGCAGGGCTGTCAGGTTTATCGAAGCTACTGCGCATAACACACTGACACTGAGGTATCCCAAGATGTACCATTCCTGTAGAGAGGCCTTTCAATTGAGATGATTTAAAGCAGTGCTTGTCAGGTTTTTCGCGCTACTACGCATGACATAACAATAGTCGCCCTAAGCTTATTGAAGTAGTCGACTATGTAGCCTATTGCAGGTTTGAATGCAGCCAAAATGAGCAGAAATTGATGGCTCATCTATAATAATAAAAATGAAGTTTTGTGTGTATGTGTGTATGTATATCTCTTCGAAACTCACAAACTAGACATTTGTTTGACTCGTAACTTGGTAGAAATACGTAGTTCATACTTGAGTTGCAAAATAAGAACTTTCAGAGCTCAAAATGTTCTATTTTAAGAGAAAATTCGAATTTTCTGAAAAAAATACACCACTTTGGCTCAAATCCGATGAAAATTTTTCTTTCGAGTTGCCATTCAGCAGAAGATATTAAAATAAACTTTTCGAAAATAGTTAAAATATAAAAAAGAAAATACTTTATTCTTATAAACTTACAAATATTTTCATTTTAAAGATTTAGTTTACTATCATTTTAAGTAGTAAACTTTCATTTTATATTATTCTTTAATTTATATCAAGGCAACTTTTAATTTTTAACTTGATATTTTAATCTATAATAATAAAAATGAACTTTAAAATGTTTATTTTTGTGTTGCCATTACTTTCAGTAACTAAAATCATCATTTGAAAATAATTGATATGTTTCAAGTGACGTATTTCTTACCAGTTTTCATACGAGGATATATTGTGGGTTCAGTTGATGATTTCTTCATTAATGGTTTTGTTGATTGCAAATATGCAGCAATAAATGTATAGCTAAGCAATTACAGAAATGCGATGGTTAATAACGAAATTGCACTAGAGCTGCGTACAAAGCGTTTTATGTCTTTATTGTTTCGCCAAATATGTTACCAATCTCGCCAAATTATTAATTAAAACTCGCCAAGTGGGAAAAATGTTTGTTAAGCTATTATACTGAACTATGATGGTTAATAAAGGCCATCGCACTACAGCTGCATATCAGGGTTTTATTCTTTATTTTTTTCGCCATATATGTTGCCAATCTCGCCAAATTATGTATTAAAATTCGCCAAATGGCCAAAATGTTTTTTAAAACTAATTTATAAGCTGGTTGGTTGTGCTAAGGTCATTGTGTTAGAGCTGTATAATGGTGTGTTTGTAGCTATATCTATTTTCTCGCCAAATTATTTCCCAAAACGCGCCAAAAGAGTTAAAAGGTTTTATTTATTTATGGGTTTTTTTTTGGTTTTGGTTTGAATTAACGTCGCTCTAGAGCTGCACGAGGGTTATTGGCGAAGGGCGTCGTATTTTAGAACCACAGTCAGGTGACGATATTTATTTATGAGGGAATTGTGATGCCATTTATGAGTGCATGTTACACCGTATTTTTGATTTTGGAATTTTAAAACAATGAAACGGGATTTCATACTCGAAAACGAGCGGGAAGAATAACTTAAGTTTATGATTTTATTCCTTTCCTTGCGGAAGCGCCCCAAAACGCCCGAACAACTAAGGATTCGATAATGTTATTCCTTTCAAATACTACGAGGAAGCAAATATCCTTCGTAGCGAAAGGGTTAAAACAGGTTATATGGTACACATACTTGGATCGATTTGAATTTTTTTTTAATCCGTGCGAAGTACGGGTATAAATTTGCTAGTTACCAATAAAGCAAATGAGGCAGGTGAAAGTTGTAGCCTATTTTTGGCAAACACAGCTATACACGGGGATATTAATCCTTGAGCTAAAAAAAATTAGTCTTGTTATGTGAATGATTGAATGCTTATGATTTTTTACACAAGATATAGTGGAATATTGCCTTTGTCTCATATCGATTCTTAATAGTATTGTTAGTGTGAAGAGTTCTCAATAGAATTTCAGTCCTCACTTAACAAAAATAACTTTTATTATTGCCTACTTATACAACGTCGCTTTATAAACTAATTTTACTAATTTTAACACTTGAAACACAGGTTCACCAAGCATAAAATATTTTTAAAGTAAATAAAAAAGCAGCTTCTCACACAAAATTCTTTCATGGAATGTCAATTCTTCTAAAAAATAAACACATAGTCTCCATGGCAACCGTTTTCGCCAAACGATATAAAATATATTTTAATTGTTCGTGCTAGAAATAAATAAATATTTTCAGACGATCTCACATCCTCCCACCTTGAGTAGTGGAAGCTCCACGACTCAACTTCACACTAAAGATCTAGTCTCTTAGGGATTTTTACAGTCCGACTTTTCTTGTCCTTGCTGGAGCACTTCAGATCAGCTTTCTTGGTAGAGACTATTTTCGTACGTAACGCTTCTTCATCCAGGGGAAATGGTGAATCGCTCGAAGAAATTTCCAAAGGGTAGACGCGTTGAATGGGACGCAGAATCTCTCCACGCGACGTTTTGAGTTTGAAAAGCCGACAAACTCCATCTTTTCCAGGTAGAACTTCTGTTACTTTTCCCAGAGGCCAGTCGATGCGATTGGTGTTATCACTTTTTATGAGCACAATGTCCCCCACATTTATCTTCGAGGTTTTACTTTTTTCACACCTGCGTATCAATGATCCGAGATATTCAGACCGAAACCTTTTTCGAAGGTTTTCCTGCAAAGCTACTCTGTACTTGACGCGCTTGTTGAGACTTTTATGATCAGCAGTATCACAGTCAGGAACCCCCGATAGCTTGATATCCTGAAGAAACATGGCAGGTGTAAGAGGGACAAGTTCTGAGTCACATTCGTCTATGTAGGTTAAGGGGCGAGAGTTTATTACAGATTCGCAATCACAAAGAACAGTTATTAATTCTTCATGTGTTAGACTTGTTCTTCCTAGTATTCTTCTCAGAAGACCTTTAAGCACACTGATGAGCCGCTCCCACCATCCTCCCCACCAGGGTGAAGAAGGGGGATTAAACTTCCATTTGATTGGATGAAGAACATTATCACTGCAGATGCGGTTCCAATCTAAATTTTTAAGCAAGTTGGAAGCGCCGACAAAATTAGTTCCATTATCACAATATATTGTTTCACACCTGCCTCTCCGGGCTATAAATCTTCTTAGAGCTAACATAAAACTTTCGGTTGAAAGTGATGTCACAAGCTCTAAGTGAACTGCTCTATACACGGCGCACGTAAAGATACACACCCAAGCCTTCTGTCCGTCCTTCAGAAATAGAGGGGCCGCTAAATCAGTTCCACAAATCTCGAACGCATTGGCTTGACGTACTCGATCTTCGTGCAACGGAGCAGATACAGCTTCACAACCTTTAGAGGAAAATCTTTTGCACGGAATACATCCTGAGAGAGCTGATCTCACTGTTTTTCTTCCATTCAATATCCAAAAATGCTCTCTCAAGATATTCAGAAGAATTTGAGTTCCGGCATGACTATTTTCGATGTGATGGGAAAGTATTAACCTCTTGACAACTTCGTGATTGGATGGGAGAATAGCTGGTTCTCTAAATTCCTCTGTATCTTCCATCAGAACAATTTTCGTTTTCAGTCGTATTATGCCGTCAGCATCCTTATACGCACTCAGCGATTTGAGCTTTTCGTCATGTTCATTGATAAGAGATTCCGCTTGGATCAATTTTATAACTTTTTTCTCAGCTTCTCTATATTCTTCGGTGTCCAGAGATCCTTTCTTCCTGTACTGAACATTGCGTTGACAGTTTGTAACAAATCTCAAAATCCAACCCACTAATTTTACAATCGATTGGTATTTCGAGAAACGCTCATAAAACCATCCGGTAGACGAATTCTGCTTAATGGAAACCAAGGCCGGAACAGAGCTTTTCTTCTTTTCCTTTAGTATTTCCTCTTCATTAAGCTCAAAATCAATGTGCGCTTCTTTGTCTTCATAAGAGCCTAACCATCTTGGCCCCTCCCACCATCTACTTTTCACTAAAGCACTTGCTTTACATCCTCGGGAGGGCAAGTCTGCAGGGTTTTCAACTCCAGATATATGACGCCATGAAGAAGCTACAGTGATCCTACGAATCTCCTGAACCCGATTATTCACGAAAATTGACCAATTTTATTGCTTCGTGATCCAGGTAAGAACAGTTGTAGAATCACTCCAATAGAAACATTTAACGTCGGTCCAGCCAAAAGCATCTAACACAGATTTCGTTAACCTTGCTCCAATCAGTGCCGCAAGAAGCTCCAATCTAGGTATTGTTGCGACTTTTGAAGGGGATATACGGGATCTCGAGGTTAAAAAATGCACTTTTTTGCAATCTTTTTGTACAAGATAAACTACGGCGGCATAAGCGTCCTTGCTTGCGTCGCAAAAGGTATGAATGGAGAAGCTTACGAGATCTTCCGAAGTAACGTTTATCCAGCGGGGAATGATAACTTTCTCCAATTCTTTAAGATCTTCAAACCAAAGTATAAATTCTTCTCGAAGGGTTCCGGTTATTTCGTCGTCCCATCCTAAGGACAATTTCCAGGCTTTTTGAAGCATGAGCTTGGGGCAGAGCATTACTGGAGAAGCGAATCCGAATGGGTCAAACACTTTGTGAGCCACTGACAACATAGTGCGTTTAGTGACGTTATCAACATTTACTTTTTCCAACCAGCTGACGCTCAGCGATAAACTGTCTTCAGTTTTATCCCATTGAAGACCTAACAATTCCGTTTTATTAGAGGCTCCGGTTTCTGCAGTTGAATACTCCCAATCTCTTAGTATGAAACCACCTGTCTTCAGTAGATCATTAGAAACATTTATCAATCGCTTCAGCTCTGCTTCATTATGGACGCTAGTTACAAGATTATCCACATAAAAGCTCTTCAAAAGACACTGAGTAACGAAAGGGTCAACCGCGACATTTTGTTCAATGTGATATTTCAATACAGCTCCTAATAGAAACGGACTGCTGCGGACACCAAAAACTACTCTGGTATGGCGGAAAAACTTATAATTTTCACAAGATTTATCAGTCCACCATAGAAATCTCAAGTAATCTCTGTCTTCTCTACTAAGACTGATTTGCAGAAAAGCCTTCTTTATATCTGCAATCACACCAATATTTTTCTCTCTAAACCGTAATAAAATATCAGGTATGAGCTCAATCAAGTTTGGGCCACTATGTAAAGAGTCATTTAGTGAAGGATATCCCTTGACTCGAGCAGAGGCATCAAAAACCGGTCGTATAGGAGTAGTCTTACTAGCCTTGATGACAGGTCTATGCGGTAGATAATTAGCAGACAAAGACATTTCTTCAACTGGTACTTCTTCGATAATCCCATTTTGAAGCCAATCAGAAAATATTTGCTCATAGCTGTCATATAAATTTTCTTGAAACAGCTTTTTGGTCGTAGTTTCTAATCTTCTCTTAGCCTGTTCAAGATTGTCAGCTAATGGCACACTGTTATCCAACCAAGGCAAGTGAACTTCATAACGATTATCTTCATTGTACCTAACAGTTTGAAGGAATTGTTCTTTAGTCAAATCTTCTTGCTCTCTCTTAGACAGCTTTTCAATAGGATCCTGGATCCCAATGGAATCGAGTTTCCAATAGTCTGAAATGTCAAACTCTTTAACGAAAAGTGATGTCACCAGCATAGCATTGTTTGAGGTTGCTTCATTTTCAGGAACTTTTCCTAAGAGAGTCCAACCAAGCAAAGTCTCAATGGCTACCAATCCGCTTGACAAGACTCTTCGTTGGCCGGTCAAAATCTTTCCAAAAATGTCAGCCCCTATAAGAACTTGGACGGGTTGTGGCTTTTCTCCAACATCGCTTAAAGATATATCCATATTCTGAAGCTCTTTTATCCATGGACCCGAATTCACAGGTGAGATATCATTGCAAATTGTAGCTTGATCTAATGCTACAAAATTGCATGTGAAATTGTTCGTCATATTTCTCAACCTGATCCTGTATCCTGTATGAGCAAATTCTTCGGTTTTAACTCCGCCAAAGAGAGAGTGTATTAGAGTTTCTTTCTTTAGAGGTGAGTATCCCATGTCCTCAGCAAGATTTTTCACAATATAAGAATTTTGAGAGCCGGTGTCCAGAACTATTCTCACGACAGCTTCCTTTTTATCTGAAATAAGCTTGCATTTGAGAGTTTGTAAGAACACTCTAGGACCGCTACTTATGTTTGCCATGTTTACTTCGTCAACGACTTCCTTTTCGTCTGTCTTCTTTTCTTCAATTTTTCTTGCTTCATTTGTTTCACACATCAAGGGTACATGTTTTTTCCCACAAATACAACACCTCAGAAATGCACGACATCTTCGGACAGGGTGACCAGGTGCCAGACAGGCAAAACAACAATTCTTTTCCCTCAGAATTCTTTGTTTTTCCGATAAACTCATCTTTTGTGCGGAAAAACAGTCTGCACTCGAATGAGCTTTATCACAGAAAACACACATCTTTTTCGTTTCCTGAGTATGAGAAGTCGTGAAAAGTCCGGAAGCTGTTGGCGTGTTATTCTTTTTTACCCTCTGATCAAATTTTTTACCTTTGAAGCAATTGCTTTCTTTCTTTTGGTTCAAGCCAAAACCTTGCATCGCTAAACAAATCCTTTCCTCGGATTCCACTTCAGATTTTAGGAATTTTAGCAAACCATTAAGCCTTTCTTGTGGATCACCATTGTGGTTGAAATCTGGGCCTCTTTGTCTTTGCCATGCTCTAAGTATATCTTCAGGCAAACATGACTCCACTAATGGGTGAAGAAGAGCAGCGCTTTTATCCGTTGTTACGCCAAGAGTCTCTAGTGCACGAATCTGAGACTCCAAATTATCGTATAGTGCGCATAGATTTATGGGAGAACTTCGCGCAGCATTTTGGATGACCAGATTTAACAGTTCGCGAACATAAAATTCAATTAGTAAATCATTTCGACCGTAACGAGATTTTAAAGATTCGATGGCTTTTTCGTAGTTGGCGCCGGTTGGCGGAAAACTTTCAACAACCTCCCGAGCTCGCGACTTACTAACAGTACACTGTATCAAGTATTGAAACTTATTTTCTGGCGCAATATCTACATCATTATGTACATGCTCGAATTGACTCCAAAACGGCAGCCAGTCCTTTAAATCTCCAGAAAATTGTCTTAATTCTAATTTAGGCAAATTGAATTTCTTTTTGACGTTACCTGTTATCTCTGCAGTTTCCTCGGGAGCATCCAACGCTCTTCGGGCATTTATTCTGGCCAATTCTAATTCATGTTGCCTCTGACGTTCTACATCTTGCCTTTGACGTTCTTCGTCTTGAAGCCTTCTATCTTCTTCGTCTTGACGCTTTTTCTCCTCCTCGTCTTGGCGTTTTTTCTCTTCTTTTTGCTGTCTTTCAGCAACAGTTGTTTCGAACACAGAAGTAATAAAATCCGGATCTGCTTTGTATTCATCACTGTTCAAAATTTCTTCTTTCAGTGCAAAAATCGTAGTTTTAGATGGTAAGGACCCGATAATCTCTTGGCACAAGTACAATAAATCTTCTTTTTTAAAGCCTTTAACTGCTTGAAACATTTTGATTCAGCTTACCAGGTCCTGTCGCGGACGCCAGATGTGAAGAGTTCTCAATAGAATTTCAGTCCTCACTTAACAAAAATAACTTTTATTATTGCCTACTTATACAACGTCGCTTTATAAACTAATTTTACTAATTTTAACACTTGAACCCAGGGACGTAACTTGGACATTTTATTGGGGGGGGAGGACCACGTTTTGGCGCCCTCTTACATTTTTTTTTTGGAGTCAGTTATTAATCATTATTAACGGCTAATTACATTAATTAGTACTTATGCATTAATTTAACTTTCTAATGAAAGTGATTAATTGTTATTAATTACTAATTGAATCATTTTTAATTACTTATTAAATAATTATCAACTACTTACATCATTACTAATTACATCATTATTAATTACTAACGAAATCATTTTTAATTACAAATTAAAGAATTATTTATGACTAATTTAATTGTTTAAAAATTAATTTGTAAATTAGGTAAAAATGAATTAACCTAACTTAAAATAACAACACTGAATTAGTTATGATAAATTTTAACATACAAATTATTGGCCTTATAAAAGTACCTTGCAATAGAGTATTCGATAGAATCGAGTTAGATTCCAAATTAATTGATCCTTTATACAATTTTTATAGTAACAATGCATATTAATCTGTACAATATATATCTGTGCAATCGTGCAAAAAAAAAAAAAAACATTATTGCTTCATGAAATTATCGAAAAGTAGCTTTGCACGCAATTTAATTGTAAAAGTTACATTTGTCATTTCCTATTTATAATTATAAAATGAGTTTTCTTTATTCTCTCATTTGGATTATTTTGATATTTTTAAAGAAAATTGATACAATTTAACTCCCTAAAATGATACATTTAATAAGTAACTTATATAATGATAATAAAATGAATAAATAGTAATTTCTTACCTAATTTTTATTCCCAACGAAAATAAAACACTTATTACGAAATGCCGAAGGTTTCGAAAATTATAAGCATTGGAAAAGCAACAGAAAAGAGTGGATAAAATTAGCTTTTTCTCATAAACACGTAAATACGTTAAAAAGCCAACCCCAAATCCATGTGCAAAGGAAACAAAAACAAACAAAAATCAATAGCTACGTATAAGAACATCAGCCAACGACAATTTTATTTTACAACTGACCATAGGCTGAGTGTTTTCCCCACTAGAGGGCAAGAAGAGTAGTTAAATTGGACCCCCGTGAGTTTATGGCTTCTATTTGGGTGGCCTTTTGGTTCGAAGATACAGTCCCCCCCCTCTTCCCCCTAAATGATATATTTTACTAGGAATGTGAAAACAAGCACATACTTGCGTGCAGACAGACAAAGATAGCCCTACAAGATTAGCCCATTGTCCGTAATCAGTGGTCACCACCAAAAAAGGATACTTCAAGAGAAATCGTCACCGTTCAAAGAAAGTCTTACGAAATCCCATTCTCAGAATGCCTCCTTGAGGGTGTTATAATAAGGGGGCATAATTGGACCCCCGGAGAGGTAGTGACCGAGCGAAAAAGTCGTCTGTTGAGAGAGTACAAAGCTTTTTTCAGGAGGGGGTTGAAAGATTTCCGTTATTTTTTAAATAAAAGTATCAGTATGTTCTTTATACCAGTTCAAGCTTCTGTTGTTTATTATAAAATCTTAGGCAGGGCGCCATTCACTTCACATGGTGCCATTTTGGGCGAAAATAGCCCCCTGAAAAGCTATTGAGGGGAAATAAATTAACAATTACGTATTATTGTTAAAATAACTGTTAAAAAGTTAATTGTTAAAAAAGTTAAAGGGGGCGCCTTTTTGGGCGCCTGACGGCGCCCAAAATGGCGCCCTTTGTAAAATTATTGGGGGGGGAGGCTCCCCCCCTTCCCCCCCTATAAGTTACGGCCCTGCTTGAACCACAGGTTCACCAAGCATAAAATATTTTTAAAGTAAATAAAAAAGCAGCTTCTCACACAAAATTCTTTCATGGAATGTCAATTCTTCTAAAAAATAAACACATAGTCTCCATGGCAACCGTTTTCGCCAAACGATATAAAATATATTTTAATTGTTCGTGCTAGAAATAAATAAATATTTTCAGACGATCTCACAGTTAGAATGATTTCGAAAATATGTCGTTCTGAGGTTCTGATATCATATGGCTTTAAAATCTCATTTATATGGATTAACAAAGTATATTATTTGAGTTATATGCAAAAACTCTTAAAATAAAAATAAAAGCCCTTATGAAGTATAAAAAAACTAACTGCATTAAAAACAGATGTTTTTTTTCAGTGTGATGCTTGAGCTCAGACTACCAAAAGTTTTAAGGTAAAATTAGGAATAACAGGAAAAATACATGTATATGTTTAATTCATTATTATTAACTTACCACCATAGCCCAGTATGAAGTGAATTTTGAAGCGAATTGTACTCTGGTCTATACAACCATTATTTTTCAATTCACTTTTAGCATCGGCAAGCTTAACAGCATTGTCATTTTTGTCAGAGCAACTATCAGTTCTTCATATTTTTTTCGGATTGAATGAAATGTGGAGGTGTCTCACACGTGCAACAAAGTATCTCACAATCGATATATCTTGTATGTTTATGTGTTTTAATGTTTGAGCATAGATTTAGAAAGTAGTAGATCTGCCCCTAGGGGGAAAGGTGAAGCCACTTGTGAACCAGTACCCCATAAGGCAGTAGCCCTAGTACATGGCATGACACACGCCACCAGATGGCACCATAATTTCTGGCAGACATGAGTTGTTTGGCGATCGCCAAGTTTTTTTTTAGTTGTCGCCGTCAGGACATAGCCACTGAAAAACTTCGTATGTGGGGTTATTGGATGCATTGTAAGCAAACTTATCAAACAACAAAAACAATTCGAAAACTGACTGGTTCCTTTCAAATAATATTCAACAAAAGTCTGCTTTTATTTAAAATACATACATTAAACTAAACTAAACTCCCCGGCCCAACAGCCCATTACTGGGCCAAGGCCAAGTGTTTAGTTCTCAAGCATGCTTTGCTTGGTACCCATTTTATGGACCCACTCAAGGGATGAAAGGGTGGGTCATCCTCGATAAATCCGGGATTAAAAAATACATGCATTACTTTTATAATAATAAATCATAGCGAGTGTATACCTACACAAACACAACACTTATTTGTGATGGTAAAATTAAAGGGTGAATTTCATTAATTATTTTTTGTTCTTTCGAATCTGTGAATAATATGAAATACTTGATGGGTATTGGAATATTAAGCAACTAAAAACTAATTTTACTCTTTGTTTTATATTGTGGATGGGGGGGGGGGGGGTATTTATGAGACTTGGTGTTTTATTTTAGATTTTGATATTGTGCCAATATGTATTAATTTTTAGGGTTTCTTTCAGAATCATGTTAAGTTAAAAGCATGGCTGAGAAATATAAGAAGACAAGGCGAAAACAAAAGCATTGGATTCCGAACAGGAACAGTTTTATTTGAAGTGTATACTTTAAACCAGATTGCATGTACATATTTCAAAAATATTCAATATTAATACATATATTAACAATTAAATTGTACTGTACTGGAACAATAAAATATTACAGTACTAATAAAGTGTCAGTGAGGGAATCATGCTGTATATTTTCCCTAATTAGAATTTTGATTAAAAAATTGCATAGAGGAATATTGAATGTAGATAATTTTGTTTTGTATTATAAAATGTGCATGCATATTAAAATCATTGTGTTTTAGATTTTTTTTATGTATATATAAAGCTTTGTGCCAAAAACTGGTTTTGTGTTTTATATTATTGACAAATACTTATGCTAAATAAATTCATTGGCAAGAAAAGAATACACATATGCAGGGCCTGCTCCTCCATAAGGCACGTTAATCCCGGGCCTAGGGCCACCAAAGTTTAGGGGCCCCAAAATTTCAGATTCTATCATGCTAAATGCTGTAAATCCCCAAAATATCAGTAAACTAAAAAAAATTCTGATACTCCACTTTGTTTTTCGCTCAATTTTAACTAGGTTTTTCGTAAAGGGGCCCCCAAAATAGATTGTGCCTATAGTCTGAGATTTCCTAGAGCAGGCCCTGCACATATGTGTATAGTTTTATTTTAAATTCAGTCTCAATACTTGTGAGCTTAATTTTAATATTAAATCCCAAATAGGGGAGACCGGGGCACAATGGACCACTTTTTCATTTTTTGCGCTATAAGTACAAAAATAATCATCCCACTTGTTTAGAAAAAAGGTATATATATTACATATATATCCTAGCTTAAAAATACATAACCAAAAATATATAATTTCAATTACTTTTTTCTGAATTTACTTTTTTATTACAAGTGAGAAAGTGGTCCATTGTACCCCAGGTTCGGGGTACAATGGACCACATCACGGGGTACAAGGGACCATGGTATTTTTTGCTGAAAAAAAATATCTGCACTTTTTAAAGATTAACATACATATAAAATAAGGATTTTATTGGAATTTTAAGTATTTATTTGCATTAAAACTTCTTTTAGTGAGAGAACCATCAGATATTACTGTTTGCTTTTTTCCCTCCCCTTTGAATTTTTTTTGTTTATCTTCTTTATGTGCAAGGATCAATTCGGCTCAAATCTAGCAGGTGTATGGGAGGTTTTGTACTTTTTAATGTAGCTCAAAAGGGCTGTTTTTGATATGCCTTTCTCTTTGCTAACTAAACAGATAGAACGACTATCATCAATAACATGTTTTACAGCCAGTTCCATCACTTCTTTTGGCACTGTTCCTTCACTAGTCTGTCTAATTCTGTTATGTGGCATATCGGAAAAAAAATTAGTAAAGCATTACATTTTATCTTCAAATTTATAAGATCACTTTAAAGTAAAATCACCTTTTTATTACGATACAAATCAACACCAAAAGTGTCGGGGAAAAGTGTGGATCAAAGAATCTTCGTTTTTATGCGAGATTAATTTTTTAACCTTTTAAGTCTTCCCTTAATCAATGTGGTTGAAAATTTTACTAACAAAATTTCAATTTTGCTCATTTTACCAATTCCAAAATTTGTTTGTTACTTAATTATTTATAACTACAACATTTTTGTTAGTAAAAAAATCAACAGTAATCAATATTAATTTAAAAGTTTATGATATTATACTTGTACTTCTGTTTTAAATAATTTAACACTCTAGTATCACATTCTATTTAAAAAAAAACTTGTCTCATTCAAAACATTTATTGTTTGAAGTCATAATATATAATTAAAACATCAGTTGAATAATAATTTGTTACTTCTTGTTTAAAAAAAACCGAAAACAATCACTATCAGTAGACGAGGGGAAAATCTATTACATTCAGAAGCAAGTATTAGAATATATATTAAAATATTTTACTATTATAGCAAATTTAACTTTAAATAATTAGGAAGGACTTGCATTAATATTTTTAAATTTTATTTTGAAACTAAAAGCATGGGGTACAATGGACCATGGTCCACTGTACCCCAGATTTTGTAGTCCATAGTGCTCCATATTGTAGTTGAACAAAAAACAAAATTAAAATATGCTGTATTATGATTTCAGAAATTAATTTATAGATTATATAGAAAGACAAATATCTTGCCTTTCAACTATGCTAAGCCAATTTGTCCAACTAATGTTACTTTAATGATGAGAAGATAATTTCTAGGAGAGAGATTTTTTACTTTCACCTGGTTAATACACATCAAGAATAAAAAATGGCAAATGTGTGAGCTAACAACATGGTTTTTCATAATAACTAGATCAAGACGGTTATGTCATCTATTACTTATAATACGAACTAATTTGGAAAATATACAAAATAAATAATAGGGGGTGGTCCATTGTGCCCCGGTCTCCCCTATATGATATAAAGTGTCAGATAAAAAACTACTTTCACGTAAGGAATTTATTTGATCTTCGATAGATATACTTCATTAGATACAATTTTTTGAAAAATAAATATATTCTCAGTGCATAAATATCAAATCCCAATAATAAAAAATAACAGATATTTTAGAATAATTTTAAACAAAAATTTTATTTATATCTGCAGTAGAACGTGAGATGTGTAGTTTTTTGTGTCACGACATCTGTGTTGGCCAACCACGTTTATAATCATTGCTTCCTCGTAATATTAGATAGGAATAACGTTATCGAATCCTTAGTTGTTCGGTCGGTTTGGAGCGCTTCAGTAAGGAAAGTGATAAACTTCAAAGCTGTTTTTCTCCTTGATCGTGTTTTCGATGATTTTTTGACTTTAAATTGATATAACTCAAAATCTACTGCCCATAGAGTGTCAAAATTTTTTACTCATATTTTTCAAACATATATCTTTAATTTGTCTTTAGGGATTAGTTGTAAATAGTTTATTTTTTTATTTATTAATTTTTATAAAAAAAGTGAACCTGTGAAATTATTAAAAAAAACTTCAATAATTAAAAAAAAAAAAACTATGGCAAATATGAAAAATCGGTAAAGACAGTTTGTTAAATACATTTTTCTGTTCATAAAAATGCTAAATATTTGTTTGCCAATAAATAAGTTTTTGACTTATAACAAAAATAAGAGATCACTTTTTGACACATTTTATTTTTAAAAAAAATAATGATAATTTAAAACCTTTGACTATCTAAAAGTGTAAGTATATTTAGTATACATTTATGGAAAAAAAAATTATATTGATATCTGCAATATTAAAGAAAAAAGTTGAAAGTGTCCCATACCCCCTTAAAATATAGTCGAAACACCCAAAATATAGTTTATGTTCCAATTGCCCACTAAACTGCAACTAGCTTGCTTGCCACTCTACCTGCCCTGCTCGACCCTTTTCGCTGAACACGATATTATCGCTTGGAAATATTGAATATGGTTGTAATTATTATTTATAATTGTGATTTGGTAAATTTATTCTGTTTACTATATTAATTTTTGAAATTTCAATGTTTATCTTGGAAAATTAGCGCCAAAGGATTTGGCAGATTATTTCTTTGTTTATTATAGTAATTAGATAAATGTATTGTTTGGTGATGTTTATTTTTAAAAAAATTCAGTGAGGATTTCAAATATATTAAAATGTGATATTAAACTGTATTCTTGAAATCACTCGTATTATTTTTTATTTTGGATTACCAACAAAAAGTTTCCTGGGAAGCTACAACATTACAGGGGATACATTCTTTTCTCCTCAAAACTATAGGGAAATATAATTCTTACAACCAAAAAACAACATCAGGAAGATTAGAAGGAAAAAATGCTCGTTTAATAAGGTAGTCATAAGAATTTCTCTGTAGCAACTCTTTAAATATATATTACTAGCAGTATGGTCCCGGGAACCCGTTAACTTCACATTGCTTCCTTCTAGAGGCATACTTACCTTGTGAAAATACACTCAAAATTAAATTCGTGTTGGCGCATGCGCACCTAAAAGAGCAAACACTAATAGAGGATGAAGCAGCCCTAGGGCGAGCGCATATCTCAATCAAACTAATAGAGGATTTCGTCAAGCCCCCGTTTCGGCCCGGACCATGTATTTTCAAGCCCTGTTATGGTCCCGCAATCCCACGTGGATGACGTTTTTTTAAAAACTAATTATATTAATTAAAAATTTCAATCAAATATGAAAAATCTAAGCCTCAGGTGCACACCTAGGTATTAAAAGGAATCTATATTAAAAATTTCGAATTTTTTAGAGCAGTCTAAGTAGGTCTTTTGCGATCCACAGACATACACACAGACATACTCTTTCTTTTATTATTATAGATTATAGGTTTTAATAAATGTCGTTGAATGTAATATGAAGCAGCTGAATGTTCACTTTGAGGTTCTTTTGTTCGACACAGGTTGTTGTAATATTTTCAGCAACACTGCATATTTGTTACATTCAACACAACTATTTCTAGTAATATTGCCCCGTTACAGATTTAATAATTTCTACTCTATCCTACAGCGGATATTTTTTGCAAAAATATCCTTATACCAGTAATATTGCCCCGAATACAGATTGAAAAAGTTCCACTCTCTTCAACAGCAAATATTTTTGGTAAAAATATTTATCTGCTCAGGCTTGCAATGCCATGTATTTAAGCAAATGGTTTTTGAGTTCACAAGGTCTTGAATATAGAGGAGGTAGGAGGGAGGTGTAGAGAGGTACTCCAGTTGAGAAGATTTGGAGCAGGGCTGTCAGGTTTATCGAAGCTACTGTGCATAACACACTGACACCGAGGTATCCCAAGATGTACCATTCCTGTAGAGAGGCCTTTCAATTGAGATGATTTAAAGCAGTGCTTGTCAGGTTTTTCGCGCTACTACGCATGACATAACAATAGTCGCCCTAAGCTTATTGAAGTAGTCGACTATGTAGCCTATTGCAGGTTTGAATGCAGCCAAAATGAGCAGAAATTGATGGCTCATTACCAATAAAGCAAATGAGGCAGGTGAAAGTTGTAGCCTATTTTTGGCAAACACAGCTATACACGGGGATATTAATCCTTGAGCTAAAAAAAATTAGTCTTGTTATGTGAATGAATACTTCTGATTTTTTACACAAGATATAGTGGAATATTGCCTTTGTCTCATATCGATTCTTAATAGTATTGTTAGAATGATTTCGAAAATATGTCGTTCTGAGGTTCTGATATCATATGGCTTTAAAATCTCATTTATATGGATTAACAAAGTATATTATTTGAGTTATATGCAAAAACTCTTAAAATAAAAATAAAAGCCCTTATGAAGTATAAAAAAACTAACTGCATTAAAAACAGACGTTTTTTTCAGTGTGATGCTTGAGCTCAGACTACTAAGTTTTAAGGTAAAATTAGGAATAACAGGAAAAATACATGTATATGTTTAATTCATTATTATTAACTTACCACCATAGCCCAGTATGAAGTGAATTTTGAAGCGAATTGTACTCTGGTCTATACAACCATTATTTTTCAATTCACTTTTAGCATCGGCAAGCTTACAGCATTGTCATTTTTGTCAGAGCAACTATCAGTCTTCATATTTTTTTCGGATTGAATGAAATGTGGAGGTGTCTCACACGTGCAACAAAGTATCTCACAATCGATATATCTTGTATGTTTATGTGTTTTAATGTTTGAGCATAGATTTAGAAAGTAGTAGATCTGCCCCTAGGGGGAAAGGTGAAGCCACTTGTGAACCAGTACCCCATAAGGCAGTAGCCCTAGTACATGGCATGACACACGCCACCAGATGGCACCATAATTTCTGGCAGACATGAGTTGTTTGGCGATCGCCAAGTTTTTTTTTAGTTGTCGCCGTCAGGACATAGCCACTGAAAAACTTCGTATGTGGGGTTATTGGATGCATTGTAAGCAAACTTATCAAACAACAAAAACAATTCGAAAACTGACTGGTTCCTTTCAAATAATATTCAACAAAAGTCTGCTTTTATTTAAAATACATACATTAAACTAAACTAAACTCCCCGGCCCAACAGCCCATTACTGGGCCAAGGCCAAGTGTTTAGTTCTCAAGCATGCTTTGCTTGGTACCCATTTTATGGACCCACTCAAGGGATGAAAGGGTGGGTCATCCTCGATAAATCCGGGATTAAAAAATACATGCATTACTTTTATAATAATAAATCATAGCGAGTGTATACCTACACAAACACAACACTTATTTGTGATGGTAAAATTAAAGGGTGAATTTCATTAATTATTTTTTGTTCTTTCGAATCTGTGAATAATATGAAATACTTGATGGGTATTGGAATATTAAGCAACTAAAAACTAATTTTACTCTTTGTTTTATATTGTGGATGGGGGGGGGGGGGTATTTATGAGACTTGGTGTTTTATTTTAGATTTTGATATTGTGCCAATATGTATTAATTTTTAGGGTTTCTTTCAGAATCATGTTAAGTTAAAAGCATGGCTGAGAAATATAAGAAGACAAGGCGAAAAACAAAAGCATTGGATTCCGAACAGGAACAGTTTTATTTGAAGTGTATACTTTAAACCAGATTGCATGTACATATTTCAAAAATATTCAATATTAATACATATATTAACAATTAAATTGTACTGTACTGGAACAATAAAATATTACAGTACTAATAAAGTGTCAGTGAGGGAATCATGCTGTATATTTTCCCTAATTAGAATTTTGATTAAAAAATTGCATAGAGGAATATTGAATGTAGATAATTTTGTTTTGTATTATAAAATGTGCATGCATATTAAAATCATTGTGTTTTAGATTTTTTTTATGTATATATAAAGCTTTGTGCCAAAAACTGGTTTTGTGTTTTATATTATTGACAAATACTTATGCTAAATAAATTCATTGGCAAGAAAAGAATACACATATGCAGGGCCTGCTCCTCCATAAGGCACGTTAATCCCGGGCCTAGGGCCACCAAAGTTTAGGGGCCCCAAAATTTCAGATTCTATCATGCTAAATGCTGTAAATCCCCAAAATATCAGTAAACTAAAAAAAATTCTGATACTCCACTTTGTTTTTCGCTCAATTTTAACTAGGTTTTTCGTAAAGGGGCCCCAAAATAGATTGTGCCTATAGTCTGAGATTTCCTAGAGCAGGCCCTGCACATATGTGTATAGTTTTATTTTAAATTCAGTCTCAATACTTGTGAGCTTAATTTTAATATTAAATCCCAAATAGGGGAGACCGGGGCACAATGGACCACTTTTTCATTTTTTGCGCTATAAGTACAAAAATAATCATCCCACTTGTTTAGAAAAAAGGTATATATATTACATATATATCCTAGCTTAAAAATACATAACCAAAAATATATAATTTCAATTACTTTTTTCTGAATTTACTTTTTTATTACAAGTGAGAAAGTGGTCCATTGTACCCCAGGTTCGGGGTACAATGGACCACATCACGGGGTACAAGGGACCATGGTATTTTTTGCTGAAAAAAAATATCTGCACTTTTTAAAGATTAACATACATATAAAATAAGGATTTTATTGGAATTTTAAGTATTTATTTGCATTAAAACTTCTTTTAGTGAGAGAACCATCAGATATTACTGTTTGCTTTTTTCCCTCCCCTTTGAATTTTTTTTGTTTATCTTCTTTATGTGCAAGGATCAATTCGGCTCAAATCTAGCAGGTGTATGGGAGGTTTTGTACTTTTTAATGTAGCTCAAAAGGGCTGTTTTTGATATGCCTTTCTCTTTGCTAACTAAACAGATAGAACGACTATCATCAATAACATGTTTTACAGCCAGTTCCATCACTTCTTTTGGCACTGTTCCTTCACTAGTCTGTCTAATTCTGTTATGTGGCATATCGGAAAAAAAATTAGTAAAGCATTACATTTTATCTTCAAATTTATAAGATCACTTTAAAGTAAAATCACCTTTTTATTACGATACAAATCAACACCAAAAGTGTCGGGGAAAAGTGTGGATCAAAGAATCTTCGTTTTTATGCGAGATTAATTTTTTAACCTTTTAAGTCTTCCCTTAATCAATGTGGTTGAAAATTTTACTAACAAAATTTCAATTTTGCTCATTTTACCAATTCCAAAATTTGTTTGTTACTTAATTATTTATAACTACAACATTTTTGTTAGTAAAAAAATCAACAGTAATCAATATTAATTTAAAAGTTTATGATATTATACTTGTACTTCTGTTTTAAATAATTTAACACTCTAGTATCACATTCTATTTAAAAAAAAACTTGTCTCATTCAAAACATTTATTGTTTGAAGTCATAATATATAATTAAAACATCAGTTGAATAATAATTTGTTACTTCTTGTTTAAAAAAACCGAAAACAATCACTATCAGTAGACGAGGGGAAAATCTATTACATTCAGAAGTAAGTATTAGAATATATATTAAAATATTTTACTATTATAGCAAATTTAACTTTAAATAATTAGGAAGGACTTGCATTAATATTTTTAAATTTTATTTTGAAACTAAAAGCATGGGGTACAATGGACCATGGTCCACTGTACCCCAGATTTTGTAGTCCATAGTGCTCCATATTGTAGTTGAACAAAAAACAAAATTAAAATATGCTGTATTATGATTTCAGAAATTAATTTATAGATTATATAGAAAGACAAATATCTTGCCTTTCAACTATGCTAAGCCAATTTGTCCAACTAATGTTACTTTAATGATGAGAAGATAATTTCTAGGAGAGAGATTTTTTACTTTCACCTGGTTAATACACATCAAGAATAAAAAATGGCAAATGTGTGAGCTAACAACATGGTTTTTCATAATAACTAGATCAAGACGGTTATGTCATCTATTACTTATAATACGAACTAATTTGGAAAATATACAAAATAAATAATAGGGGGTGGTCCATTGTGCCCCGGTCTCCCCTATATGATATAAAGTGTCAGATAAAAAACTACTTTCACGTAAGGAATTTATTTGATCTTCGATAGATATACTTCATTAGATACAATTTTTTGAAAAATAAATATATTCTCAGTGCATAAATATCAAATCCCAATAATAAAAAATAACAGATATTTTAGAATAATTTTAAACAAAAATTTTATTTATATCTGCAGTAGAACGTGAGATGTGTAGTTTTTTGTGTCACGACATCTGTGTTGGCCAACCACGTTTATAATCATTGCTTCCTCGTAATATTAGATAGGAATAACGTTATCGAATCCTTAGTTGTTCGGTCGGTTTGGAGCGCTTCAGTAAGGAAAGTGATAAACTTCAAAGCTGTTTTTCTCCTTGATCGTGTTTTCGATGATTTTTTGACTTTAAATTGATATAACTCAAAATCTACTGCCCATAGAGTGTCAAAATTTTTTACTCATATTTTTCAAACATATATCTTTAATTTGTCTTTAGGGATTAGTTGTAAATAGTTTATTTTTTTATTTATTAATTTTTATAAAAAAAGTGAACCTGTGAAATTATTAAAAAAAACTTCAATAATTAAAAAAAAAAAAAACTATGGCAAATATGAAAAATCGGTAAAGACAGTTTGTTAAATACATTTTTCTGTTCATAAAAATGCTAAATATTTGTTTGCCAATAAATAAGTTTTTGACTTATAACAAAAATAAGAGATCACTTTTTGACACATTTTATTTTTAAAAAAAATAATGATAATTTAAAACCTTTGACTATCTAAAAGTGTAAGTATATTTAGTATACATTTATGGAAAAAAAAATTATATTGATATCTGCAATATTAAAGAAAAAAGTTGAAAGTGTCCCATACCCCCTTAAAATATAGTCGAAACACCCAAAATATAGTTTATGTTCCAATTGCCCACTAAACTGCAACTAGCTTGCTTGCCACTCTACCTGCCCTGCTCGACCCTTTTCGCTGAACACGATATTATCGCTTGGAAATATTGAATATGGTTGTAATTATTATTTATAATTGTGATTTGGTAAATTTATTCTGTTTACTATATTAATTTTTGAAATTTCAATGTTTATCTTGGAAAATTAGCGCCAAAGGATTTGGCAGATTATTTCTTTGTTTATTATAGTAATTAGATAAATGTATTGTTTGGTGATGTTTATTTTTAAAAAAATTCAGTGAGGATTTCAAATATATTAAAATGTGATATTAAACTGTATTCTTGAAATCACTCGTATTATTTTTTATTTTGGATTACCAACAAAAAGTTTCCTGGGAAGCTACAACATTACAGGGGATACATTCTTTTCTCCTCAAAACTATAGGGAAATATAATTCTTACAACCAAAAAACAACATCAGGAAGATTAGAAGGAAAAAATGCTCGTTTAATAAGGTAGTCATAAGAATTTCTCTGTAGCAACTCTTTAAATATATATTACTAGCAGTATGGTCCCGGGAACCCGTTAACTTCACATTGCTTCCTTCTAGAGGCATACTTACCTTGTGAAAATACACTCAAAATTAAATTCGTGTTGGCGCATGCGCACCTAAAAGAGCAAACACTAATAGAGGATGAAGCAGCCCTAGGGCGAGCGCATATCTCAATCAAACTAATAGAGGATTTCGTCAAGCCCCCGTTTCGGCCCGGACCATGTATTTTCAAGCCCTGTTATGGTCCCGCAATCCCACGTGGATGACGTTTTTTTAAAAACTAATTATATTAATTAAAAATTTCAATCAAATATGAAAAATCTAAGCCTCAGGTGCACACCTAGGTATTAAAAGGAATCTATATTAAAAATTTCGAATTTTTTAGAGCAGTCTAAGTAGGTCTTTTGCGATCCACAGACATACACACAGACATACTCTTTCTTTTATTATTATAGATTATAGGTTTTAATAAATGTCGTTGAATGTAATATGAAGCAGCTGAATGTTCACTTTGAGGTTCTTTTGTTCGACACAGGTTGTTGTAATATTTTCAGCAACACTGCATATTTGTTACATTCAACACAACTATTTCTAGTAATATTGCCCCGTTACAGATTTAATAATTTCTACTCTATCCTACAGCGGATATTTTTTGCAAAAATATCCTTATACCAGTAATATTGCCCCGAATACAGATTGAAAAAGTTCCACTCTCTTCAACAGCAAATATTTTTGGTAAAAATATTTATCTGCTCAGGCTTGCAATGCCATGTATTTAAGCAAATGGTTTTTGAGTTCACAAGGTCTTGAATATAGAGGAGGTAGGAGGGAGGTGTAGAGAGGTACTCCAGTTGAGAAGATTTGGAGCAGGGCTGTCAGGTTTATCGAAGCTACTGTGCATAACACACTGACACCGAGGTATCCCAAGATGTACCATTCCTGTAGAGAGGCCTTTCAATTGAGATGATTTAAAGCAGTGCTTGTCAGGTTTTTCGCGCTACTACGCATGACATAACAATAGTCGCCCTAAGCTTATTGAAGTAGTCGACTATGTAGCCTATTGCAGGTTTGAATGCAGCCAAAATGAGCAGAAATTGATGGCTCATTACCAATAAAGCAAATGAGGCAGGTGAAAGTTGTAGCCTATTTTTGGCAAACACAGCTATACACGGGGATATTAATCCTTGAGCTAAAAAAAATTAGTCTTGTTATGTGAATGAATACTTCTGATTTTTTACACAAGATATAGTGGAATATTGCCTTTGTCTCATATCGATTCTTAATAGTATTGTTAGAATGATTTCGAAAATATGTCGTTCTGAGGTTCTGATATCATATGGCTTTAAAATCTCATTTATATGGATTAACAAAGTATATTATTTGAGTTATATGCAAAAACTCTTAAAATAAAAATAAAAGCCCTTATGAAGTATAAAAAAACTAACTGCATTAAAAACAGACGTTTTTTTCAGTGTGATGCTTGAGCTCAGACTACTAAGTTTTAAGGTAAAATTAGGAATAACAGGAAAAATACATGTATATGTTTAATTCATTATTATTAACTTACCACCATAGCCCAGTATGAAGTGAATTTTGAAGCGAATTGTACTCTGGTCTATACAACCATTATTTTTCAATTCACTTTTAGCATCGGCAAGCTTACAGCATTGTCATTTTTGTCAGAGCAACTATCAGTCTTCATATTTTTTTCGGATTGAATGAAATGTGGAGGTGTCTCACACGTGCAACAAAGTATCTCACAATCGATATATCTTGTATGTTTATGTGTTTTAATGTTTGAGCATAGATTTAGAAAGTAGTAGATCTGCCCCTAGGGGGAAAGGTGAAGCCACTTGTGAACCAGTACCCCATAAGGCAGTAGCCCTAGTACATGGCATGACACACGCCACCAGATGGCACCATAATTTCTGGCAGACATGAGTTGTTTGGCGATCGCCAAGTTTTTTTTTAGTTGTCGCCGTCAGGACATAGCCACTGAAAAACTTCGTATGTGGGGTTATTGGATGCATTGTAAGCAAACTTATCAAACAACAAAAACAATTCGAAAACTGACTGGTTCCTTTCAAATAATATTCAACAAAAGTCTGCTTTTATTTAAAATACATACATTAAACTAAACTAAACTCCCCGGCCCAACAGCCCATTACTGGGCCAAGGCCAAGTGTTTAGTTCTCAAGCATGCTTTGCTTGGTACCCATTTTATGGACCCACTCAAGGGATGAAAGGGTGGGTCATCCTCGATAAATCCGGGATTAAAAAATACATGCATTACTTTTATAATAATAAATCATAGCGAGTGTATACCTACACAAACACAACACTTATTTGTGATGGTAAAATTAAAGGGTGAATTTCATTAATTATTTTTTGTTCTTTCGAATCTGTGAATAATATGAAATACTTGATGGGTATTGGAATATTAAGCAACTAAAAACTAATTTTACTCTTTGTTTTATATTGTGGATGGGGGGGGGGGGGGTATTTATGAGACTTGGTGTTTTATTTTAGATTTTGATATTGTGCCAATATGTATTAATTTTTAGGGTTTCTTTCAGAATCATGTTAAGTTAAAAGCATGGCTGAGAAATATAAGAAGACAAGGCGAAAAACAAAAGCATTGGATTCCGAACAGGAACAGTTTTATTTGAAGTGTATACTTTAAACCAGATTGCATGTACATATTTCAAAAATATTCAATATTAATACATATATTAACAATTAAATTGTACTGTACTGGAACAATAAAATATTACAGTACTAATAAAGTGTCAGTGAGGGAATCATGCTGTATATTTTCCCTAATTAGAATTTTGATTAAAAAATTGCATAGAGGAATATTGAATGTAGATAATTTTGTTTTGTATTATAAAATGTGCATGCATATTAAAATCATTGTGTTTTAGATTTTTTTTATGTATATATAAAGCTTTGTGCCAAAAACTGGTTTTGTGTTTTATATTATTGACAAATACTTATGCTAAATAAATTCATTGGCAAGAAAAGAATACACATATGCAGGGCCTGCTCCTCCATAAGGCACGTTAATCCCGGGCCTAGGGCCACCAAAGTTTAGGGGCCCCAAAATTTCAGATTCTATCATGCTAAATGCTGTAAATCCCCAAAATATCAGTAAACTAAAAAAAATTCTGATACTCCACTTTGTTTTTCGCTCAATTTTAACTAGGTTTTTCGTAAAGGGGCCCCCAAAATAGATTGTGCCTATAGTCTGAGATTTCCTAGAGCAGGCCCTGCACATATGTGTATAGTTTTATTTTAAATTCAGTCTCAATACTTGTGAGCTTAATTTTAATATTAAATCCCAAATAGGGGAGACCGGGGCACAATGGACCACTTTTTCATTTTTTGCGCTATAAGTACAAAAATAATCATCCCACTTGTTTAGAAAAAAGGTATATATATTACATATATATCCTAGCTTAAAAATACATAACCAAAAATATATAATTTCAATTACTTTTTTCTGAATTTACTTTTTTATTACAAGTGAGAAAGTGGTCCATTGTACCCCAGGTTCGGGGTACAATGGACCACATCACGGGGTACAAGGGACCATGGTATTTTTTGCTGAAAAAAAATATCTGCACTTTTTAAAGATTAACATACATATAAAATAAGGATTTTATTGGAATTTTAAGTATTTATTTGCATTAAAACTTCTTTTAGTGAGAGAACCATCAGATATTACTGTTTGCTTTTTTCCCTCCCCTTTGAATTTTTTTTGTTTATCTTCTTTATGTGCAAGGATCAATTCGGCTCAAATCTAGCAGGTGTATGGGAGGTTTTGTACTTTTTAATGTAGCTCAAAAGGGCTGTTTTTGATATGCCTTTCTCTTTGCTAACTAAACAGATAGAACGACTATCATCAATAACATGTTTTACAGCCAGTTCCATCACTTCTTTTGGCACTGTTCCTTCACTAGTCTGTCTAATTCTGTTATGTGGCATATCGGAAAAAAAATTAGTAAAGCATTACATTTTATCTTCAAATTTATAAGATCACTTTAAAGTAAAATCACCTTTTTATTACGATACAAATCAACACCAAAAGTGTCGGGGAAAAGTGTGGATCAAAGAATCTTCGTTTTTATGCGAGATTAATTTTTTAACCTTTTAAGTCTTCCCTTAATCAATGTGGTTGAAAATTTTACTAACAAAATTTCAATTTTGCTCATTTTACCAATTCCAAAATTTGTTTGTTACTTAATTATTTATAACTACAACATTTTTGTTAGTAAAAAAATCAACAGTAATCAATATTAATTTAAAAGTTTATGATATTATACTTGTACTTCTGTTTTAAATAATTTAACACTCTAGTATCACATTCTATTTAAAAAAAAACTTGTCTCATTCAAAACATTTATTGTTTGAAGTCATAATATATAATTAAAACATCAGTTGAATAATAATTTGTTACTTCTTGTTTAAAAAAACCGAAAACAATCACTATCAGTAGACGAGGGGAAAATCTATTACATTCAGAAGTAAGTATTAGAATATATATTAAAATATTTTACTATTATAGCAAATTTAACTTTAAATAATTAGGAAGGACTTGCATTAATATTTTTAAATTTTATTTTGAAACTAAAAGCATGGGGTACAATGGACCATGGTCCACTGTACCCCAGATTTTGTAGTCCATAGTGCTCCATATTGTAGTTGAACAAAAAACAAAATTAAAATATGCTGTATTATGATTTCAGAAATTAATTTATAGATTATATAGAAAGACAAATATCTTGCCTTTCAACTATGCTAAGCCAATTTGTCCAACTAATGTTACTTTAATGATGAGAAGATAATTTCTAGGAGAGAGATTTTTTACTTTCACCTGGTTAATACACATCAAGAATAAAAAATGGCAAATGTGTGAGCTAACAACATGGTTTTTCATAATAACTAGATCAAGACGGTTATGTCATCTATTACTTATAATACGAACTAATTTGGAAAATATACAAAATAAATAATAGGGGGTGGTCCATTGTGCCCCGGTCTCCCCTATATGATATAAAGTGTCAGATAAAAAACTACTTTCACGTAAGGAATTTATTTGATCTTCGATAGATATACTTCATTAGATACAATTTTTTGAAAAATAAATATATTCTCAGTGCATAAATATCAAATCCCAATAATAAAAAATAACAGATATTTTAGAATAATTTTAAACAAAAATTTTATTTATATCTGCAGTAGAACGTGAGATGTGTAGTTTTTTGTGTCACGACATCTGTGTTGGCCAACCACGTTTATAATCATTGCTTCCTCGTAATATTAGATAGGAATAACGTTATCGAATCCTTAGTTGTTCGGTCGGTTTGGAGCGCTTCAGTAAGGAAAGTGATAAACTTCAAAGCTGTTTTTCTCCTTGATCGTGTTTTCGATGATTTTTTGACTTTAAATTGATATAACTCAAAATCTACTGCCCATAGAGTGTCAAAATTTTTTACTCATATTTTTCAAACATATATCTTTAATTTGTCTTTAGGGATTAGTTGTAAATAGTTTATTTTTTTATTTATTAATTTTTATAAAAAAAGTGAACCTGTGAAATTATTAAAAAAAACTTCAATAATTAAAAAAAAAAAAACTATGGCAAATATGAAAAATCGGTAAAGACAGTTTGTTAAATACATTTTTCTGTTCATAAAAATGCTAAATATTTGTTTGCCAATAAATAAGTTTTTGACTTATAACAAAAATAAGAGATCACTTTTTGACACATTTTATTTTTAAAAAAAATAATGATAATTTAAAACCTTTGACTATCTAAAAGTGTAAGTATATTTAGTATACATTTATGGAAAAAAAAATTATATTGATATCTGCAATATTAAAGAAAAAAGTTGAAAGTGTCCCATACCCCCTTAAAATATAGTCGAAACACCCAAAATATAGTTTATGTTCCAATTGCCCACTAAACTGCAACTAGCTTGCTTGCCACTCTATCCCCCCCCCCCCCCCCCCGCCAGCAAGTTCCGGTAGTGAACCATAGCTCTCAATGACAGAGGAATATGAATCGTCCTTCTACTACTATAGATAAAAAATTACATAATTTAAAAAAAGAATATATGAAGTTACAATACAAAGTTTTATTTTCGTCAACAGGAATGTTTAGCAGCAAAAGATAATGCTGTTCAGTTCCAAATAATTTATTTTGATTCATGAAATATGAAAATCTAGGACCCCTTAATTAGTCTCGATGTATAAATAAGGACTTTCTTAGGAATAGCATTTGATTCGATTTGAATCAATGTACAAAGCTTGCAGCAAGTATATTAGTATGCAAGTATATGCATAAGGAATATTGCATGGAAAACAGAAAATAATTGTGATAATACATGTGTTAAAAAAAACAGTTATCTTAGACTAAAAATCTAATTTTCTTTAAACATAAAAAACTGTAATAATATTCTGCATCAAAAGATAAGTACTATAGTTCGGCTTTAAATATGTTATTTTGATTTGTTACATTTGAATATCCAGGACTTTTATTAGTTCCGCTGCATAAATAAGCACTTCCTTTGGAATAACTTTTGGCTCAATTTGAATCAAAGCTTACAGAAAGTATAATGCACAAGAAATATCGTATGGAAAACAAATTGTAATAATAAGAAAATATATCAAGATACAAATTTCTTCGCATCCTCTTATACTATTGCTTCATACATGGCAATCACCAAATCGGGATTTGTCTTAGAAAGACTAAGCCATTTTTTATTTATCTTTATAGCAGCAGTATTCACTCTAAAAAAACTTCTAGCGGCTTCCATCAGCCTTTCCCCGTTATGCAATTCTGCCAAAATTAATACATCACAAAAGTTGTCAACACTTATGTTATTCGAAAGATATTCAGCGCATATATCTTTCAAATCTTGAAGGTTATACTTCTCAGCGGCAGAATAAAGTTGAAGAGCGACTTCGGGAGTTAAATCTTCTACTTGGCCGCAATAAATGTAATGAAGCATCCGTCTTACCGTGGGAGGGTCGAAATCTGTTATCTTGACGCAGCTAGTGAGCTTCTCTTCCATCTCGCAGTTCAACATGGTGTTGAATACAGACGATCGGGCACATAGAACGATCTTGTGGGCTTGGAATTCCTCGTCACCAACTCGCAAGGTAAAGTCCGAGAGCATCTTGCTATTATAAAGCTGCTGAAGATCAAATACCAAGGAATCTGATCTTGCCAAAACCTCTATTGCATTAGTGGGCTTGAAAGAAAATCCCGTAAACTCTGAGGGCTTGTAATCATCCACTCTTGATGTCGTTAACTCGCACATAAGTGTAAGAGTGTCCTGGGGCAAAAGAATATGTTCTACACCAGACCATTCACACCGATTAATGAAATGTTTACATTCATAACCGTCATCAGGCTCGGTGTATAAGTGATAATAATTTTTGGGATGATGACTTCCATTAGAACCAAGGATACTTACATTAAGGTAAGCATAATGAGCACTACAGTCCTTACTACTGCGTTCCAAGTATATCGCTACAGCCTTGTTTAGATTTGGATACAGTTTCAGTCTCCATGTCGTGAGTGACGATTGACCAGTTGTGAACTCTGGACTAGTCAGATATTCCTCATTTCGAAGACCACAAAAGAGGAAATTTTGAATGGACCATTTGAACTTACAGGCTTCTTTAGAAATAATAGTGTTGATTTCAAATTCTTTCACATTTTCGGACATTTTCGCAAACAAGTACGTCTTAGGATGGATGTGCAATCTGGTTTATTGCTCCTCTCGAGGCGTGCTTATACCAGTAGTTGGTTGGTTGGTATACATATATTTTCAGGCTTATGTGCTTGGCCAGAGACCCGCTTATAAACCTTTGTCAAGTAAGACAGACACAGCACACACAGACACTCACATACGTAACAGATGCTGCTATCTATCTCTTCTCCACCTCCACAATTTAGACATGTCCCTGAAGGGGAGGTAAATAGTCTCCAGGAACCTGTACTGGTTGGAAACTGCGCAATGACCACCCACAAGACTTTCGGACCCAACAGATTTTACGAGCACGCACTCCGCATATACTCTGTGACCTGTGTGGGTTTTTAGTGAACAGGACTCGATCTCGGGACCTTGCTATCCGGAGATTGAGACTTTGACCTTAGGGCGCTTCACAGCCCACTTACACCAGTAGTATTATTTCAAGGGCCCATTCTCAATTTTGACCGCTCTTCGGAGAGCTCACTGAACTAAACTGAAACTCTGGAAGAATCATCCCATGATAAGCTGGTGAAGCTTTTTTTTGGGTCACTTGGCGACAGCTTTAGGGAGAATATGTGCCATATTTGGCATAACTCCCCGATCAAAATGGACACTTGACTTGCAGTTTGCATTGGATGTCGCCAAGAATAGTACTCCAAGGAATTTAAGTTTTAAAGATTGCTGCCGAAATTCTATTTTTTTAAAAGTACATGTTGTCGAAACTTCATTATGTAAAGAACCTCCTAAAGCAATAACCTATCAATTTTCTGCTTAAAAAATTCTTGAAAAAGTTGGTTTAAAATGTCTATTTTAACAGGTAAAGTATAGGATTGGCAGCAAAAGTTGGGTTACTCTTACAGGGTTGCCGGGCTTCACCGACCCGTTTGACGAGTGTTTCGATACTCCTTCCAGAGTTTCAGTTCAGTTCAGTGGGAGAGCTCCTATGGGCGGAAAAATGAACTGCAGACGGAGCCATAGGGGGAGGAGAAAAAGAGGGCTTTTACGCGCCAAAAAAAATGGCGCGTAAAGTGCAAAGGAGAAACGAACCGGGGGCTACTACTGCATAAGTGTCGCGCACTCTACCACTGAACCAGGGAGACTTGTTTGTTGCTTGAGATTCAAAGTTTAAGTTGAGTTTCTCATTACAAACTACGTCTTAAGAATGTCGTCTTTATTAGTTATGTTTATTGATAATGGATAATAAGAGAAGAATCAAAGATATGAAATAAGTAACACAATTATTTTATGCTTGCATTTCTTTTTTTGCGCAATGCAATCTAATTGAACTCAATTGAATTTTATCATGAATAAAATAAAAAAAGATATTTTTATTTTATTTTCATAACTCATAACCTTTAATTTCTTAACTTTTCATACAATTATAATATTCTTATTAAAATGCAATGATAAATTAGAATAAGTCTGAGTTTCGAAGATAATATTTTTTTTTAAATTTTTAAACAAGGGAATACCTAAAACTTTATTAAACAATATTTTAGAATATTTTTATTAATAAAAGACAAAATTAAGGCGCACCCTTCCATTTGCGCCATGTGAAACTATTAAAAAAAATCACACACCCTAAGCTATTAATATAGTTAATGCATGAAGATGAATACAATTATTTTTTTAATTGTAAGTTATTTTTTTTAATTGTAAGTAAGTTTAATTTAATTGTAAGTTAAGAAAACTTTGTTCAGTTATACTTTTGTTCTTTTATAAGTTTTTAAAATTATTTTCGTTTAAATTGTGTAGATACGAATTTACTAATATTTAAAAAGTTTTGTTTTAAAACTTATTGTAATGTTACTTTTTGTTTTCACTGAAAGCTAAATTAAAATATAATTATAACTTTTAAAATTGTATTTGTATGCTTTATTATTACATTTTTAAAAATATTTTTTCGATTTTAAATGAAAAGTTAAATGCGCATTTTGTTTTATAAAATATTTTATAAATTGCGATATTTTCTTAAATATGTTTAAAATGTCATATCAAGATACTTTTATCAATATATTTTTTTAAAAATAAAATATTGTATTTTAATTATTCACAATTTTTCATTCTTTATATTTCTTATTTCATATCATAAACATCTTTAATAAAAATATTTCGACTATGTAGCGAAATTATTTCATTATTTTGTGCGGAATTATTTCACGAGAGTATTTGTTTCATTTTCTCTCGACGACTTGTCTATCATCTCGTGCAGTTATATCTTTTTGAAATTCAGTTTGTCGTTGGCTTTTAAAAAGTTAGTTAGTTTTTTTGCTCTGAAGAATTTAATAAAAGTTTCTATCTCTGTCTCTTATCTGAATTCTGTCATTTATGACCACTGTATTGTAAAGTAACATTACTATAAATTGGCGCTCCAACTCGTGGCTCTCGAACTACGATATTTGAATTAGTTATTTGGTGAACTTGTAGAAAGAAGTTAGCTTATTTTCAACGGAAGGAAACGATGCAAGATGGCTACTTTTCAACGGTTCGCTTTTAGAAGTTTGTCGTTGGCTTTTAAAAAGTTAGTTATATTTTGGCTCTTAAGAATTTAATAAAAGTTTCTATCTCTGTCTCTTAACTGTCATTTATGTCCGCTGCATTGTAATGTAACATTACTATGACTCTAATTTTCTAATAACTTTAAATTTTATGGTCTTATTAGTTTTTTTTTATTATTATTTTAATCAAGACAATAATTAAATACTGTAATCAAACTTATGCTACATAAGTAACTTAACTAATAATAATATTGCACACGTTTACTGTTGCACAAACATAATTTTTGACTGCCAAATCTCTATATTTACCATAGAGATCTTAATAAAAGTATTAGAGTGGAGATCACGTGACCTATCTATGCTAACGACGGGACGAACCTGGGGGCCGCCATCTTGAGTCCGAGACCAACTTTTTTAAGTCGAAATTGCTTAGAAAAAAATAAATTTAATTCTAAAATATTAAAAAATACCATAAAAATACTAGCTGCATTTTTGAATATTTTTAGTGACTTTAAAAGAACTTTTAACGCTTTTCTAGTATTTTTATAATATTTATTTTGTAATTTTAGAATTCAATTTTATTTTTCACGTATTCTTCTTCTTAATGTGACGGCGATGGCTGCAAGTTGCCAGTGTCGCCATCACATAAAGGAAAAGAATGCTAGGCAAAAAGTAAAATTTAATTCTAAAATTACAAAATAAATATTATAAAAATACTAGAAAAGCGTTAAAAGTTCTTTTAAAGTCACTAAAAATATTCCAAAATGCAGCTAGTATTTTTATGGTTTTTTTTTTTTTAAATATTTTAGAATTAAATTTATTTTTTTCCTAAGCGTTTTCCACTTAAAAAAGTTGGTCTCGGACTCAAGATGGCGGCCCCCAGGCTCGTCCCGTCGTTAGCATAGATAGGTCACGTGATCTCCACTCTAATACTTTTATTAAGATCTCTATGATATTTACTTTGCTTCGTCCATAGGGACGGAGCGAAACCAACAGACATCTGTTCCAAAAGGGAGGTTGGGGGGGAGGGGTGGTTTGGTTACTTTCTTCCGCCGCTAGGGTCGCATAAAAGTGGACTGTCTGTCGCGTAAAGAATGCTCATAAAACTGGGAGTATGCTTTTATTTATTAAGGTTTTGTTGATTTTTCTTTATATCGTGCTTCTATATTGATACACATTTAATCATATCCCTTTGAAAATATTTATTCTTAAATTGGCCAGGCAGAAGTTTATTTTACTATTAATCCTTTGTTTTCAGAATTTTTGGTTAAAACTGAAAAAAAATCTTTCAGCTAAACAAAAATATAATTCATTAAAATTATTTGTATCATTTTAATTATGAAGGATAATTTGGTGGATCCAAAGCTGTTCTTATTTGCAATCATTTCTCATTTTTAATAGAAATTTTTTTTTAAAAATGTAACTGTCAAAAATAGCGAAAAGAGCACAATTGTGCAGTAACCATGGATGTGACATTAACGCTAGACTTCACTACGGCAAAGCCGGCATTTCCATGTGAACGGTACTAGGGGAGTTCGCATGTGGTGAGAAATTGGCGGCATTTTCCCGGTAATTTTGTGTATCCTTATAACACAGTTCACAAGCAATTGCCGGCTTTGCGGAAGTGATATTGAAGCGTTAACGTCCGTCTACAACTGAACTGAAGCTCTGGAAGGAGTATCGAAACGCTCGTCCATAGATTTGGTAAGTAGCAGATCTGCCGCTAGTGGGAAAGGTGAAGCTCCTAGTGAACCAGTATCCCATAAGGCAGTTCGCAAGCCCTAGAACATGGTAGGCCATACGCCACCGCAGGGCAACCCTGTAAGAGCAACCCCACTTTTGCCGCCAATTTTATGCTTTACCTGTTAAAATAGTCATTTTTAAACCAACTCTTTAAATATTTTTTTGACAGAAAACTTATATGCTATTACTTTTGGAGGTTCTTTATACAATGAAGTTTTGAAACATGCACTTTTAAGAAAATAGAAATGCAGGAACAAACTTTAAAACTTAAATTCCTTGGAGTACTATTCCTGGCAAGCGATTTTGACATCCAATGCAAATTGTCAAGTCAAGTGTCAACTGTAATAATTGAATTAATGCCAAAAGTGGCACATATTCTCCCTAAAGTTGTAGCTAAATGACCCAAAAATACATATGTATAGAAAGTAGCAGATCTGCCCCTAGGGGGAAAGGTGAAGCCATTTGTGAACCATGCCATACGCCACCAGATGGCACTATGAGATAATTCGACAAATAAAAAATATATATTTAATATTACTAATTAAAACTTTTTACCAGTTTTGCTAGCATAAGTTTATAGCTGGATATGTATTAAAATTTCTGGCAGACCTGAGGTTTATATTCTTGAAAGAAGCAGATTGTAAATGTAGTTTTTATTGCATGTAACTATTCGGCAAAAGCATTTTTTGTGAACCAGTATCCTGTGATGCATTGCAAAAAAACGGAGAAATGTGGATTCATCACACAATCGTGCGGTTTGTATTGCGTTGTACGGGATTGCTCAATCGATGGGCATATCTACTTTCTAAATCTATGTGTTTGAACATTCGATTCGATTTAGATTTTTAAGAGAGCATGAAACTAGAAATAACATTTGAATCAATCGTTAAAAATGGTTTCGATAATAAAAAAAAGGAACAACATCCTCCTACAGCACGCAGCAGACATGTAGTAGTCGAACTTAAATTTCGCAAATATTTATTTAGAACCATACACTCACTACAGATAAAAGAATTCAAAGCATTGGTGTAAAGAAAAAACACGGACAAGTGAAACAACAAAATAAAACCGCAAAAACTCTTAAAAATACTAAAGACGTATAATCAGTTAAAAGTTTGAAAGCATGTAGAATAAAAAAATATATTTTTTCCCTTGCGTGATGCCATTCATCAGAAGAAATTAAATAAAACTTTTAACAAAAATAATTAAAATTGAAAATGTTTATTTTGTTCTGTTGATGCTAAATTCATAATTTTAAAAATAATTGATAGGTTTCAAGTGACGTAATCCAACCAGTCTCCTTTCTAGGATTTTTTGTGTTTATTTAATTTGAATTATGAATTTTTTTAATGCATAGTTAAGCTAATACTGAACTATGTTGGCTTTTGAAGGCCATCGCACTGGAGCTGCATAATAGGGTTTTCATGTAGGGTTTTTATGTCTTAATTTTTTCGCCAAATACTTTGCCAAACTCGCCAAGTTATTACAAAAAACGTACCAAATGAGCATTTTTTTATTAGCTGGTTGTGCGAAGGTCATCGCACGAGAGCCGTTGTTAGTTATTAGTTCAATTATTAGTTTATTTGCCACGCCTACATTTTTCGTAGAGTTTTTATACGCTTCACAACGCATCTAGTATAAGTTAATGTTCCGGATATTAACCAGGATTTTTTTTAAAAAACATGTTTGAGATAATCGGAATAAAAAGCGAGTAAAAGAGAATTCTTAGTTCGGAATCCGAAGTACCTATTCTTTATTTAGAACACCTGCTCTATATTCTCGTTATTAAAATAAGGTATATTCTTTTATCAATTAATATGAGGCATATTGTTTCAGTAAAAAATATAAATGGTTTAACCAAAAATCGGAGAATATGGTGAAACCAAAAACCGAAAATATGGTGAAACCAAAACGTGACAAATGGTTCAACCAGGTACCAAAATTATGATGAAATATTTCACCACACAGCCGTTGCTGCTGTAAGGAACTCTTTTTTTTTTGTGAAACCTAGCACCAAATTTTTAACAGTGTAATATACGCCTAACCTTTGACAAAATGACATCAAAATGAAACAGTTAGGTATACTATTGTACTTTTTCTTTTCGCGTGCACATATTTTGAAAATCTGAATCTTTGGCGACAAAACACAGTTTACACATTTAAAGTTTACTATTTTAAATGTTCCGTTTGGAAATTGTTGTATATTTTTGGTTACGCGGGCAAATTTACATCTTCGGAATCAAAGTTAGAGTTCTTTTTCATTGAGAGTTGGATCAAGCTCTAAACCAAGCCATGTTCAGCACAACAAGTGAAAACTCTTTCACGCTTTTTTAAGTTTCAATATTTAAATCTCTCGCTTTCCAAGAGGGAAAGAAACACTTTTCTGATTGTCATTGGTGCAGGGTCGACCAGGCTTGTCCTGACCGTATTCTTATAAATGCCTGAATTTCTCGATTTCCGAGATTCTGTTGTTGTTGTTTCTAATGCCACTCGGTAACCGAGCCCGAAGTAGAGGACTACCCTATTTAAGGCGAAGAGGGCGGCTTCCGTTTTTATTGAGCGCCACAAGGGAGGAAGTCCAACTGTTGCCCGTCAGCATGACACATCCGTTTTACAGGAAAAGGTCCCTTTCACACATCCATTATCACTCACTTATCGGAATTTTGATTAAGATCAAAGGCCGATAACCCCTTGATCTGGCACCCCCAGAGGTATTAATTTGGTATGGGATCGTGGAGGACTTTGTGACCACGACTTATTTAACGTGCCCCAGCCACCATTAGTCAACACGGCGGTCTTTATCCGAGTACAAGCGCCGACCCAGCGACCATCAGGATTGCGAGCGCCGCCGAGGACAGAACCCACAACCCTTCCGATGCGAGCACGACGCTTCACACGACTGAGCTACCGCGGCTTCCGAGATTCTACGCGACCCGAATTTGTTCCTGGACTTCTTGGTGACACAGAAATGGTGTAACTGAGCTATACCACCTGGGATTAGTAACAACAACAACAAGTGAAAACAACAGCAATGTTCTTTTCTTTGACACATCGACTCCGCGCTCACCAAGGCGAGAATTATTCATTGAACAGAATGAATGAAAATCCCGACGCCTTTTCTACAATCCTCAGCAGATAGCATTGACTTCCAAATGAAAGGGACGGCTTTTTATTCACGGTCAAAGGAGGTCCTTTCACGGCACGGACAAAAGACGGACACACGGACAGACGTACTTTTGTACTAGATAGAACTCCATGAAAGAAGAGCAAACTTTGCTATTACTACTAATCGCTTGCACTTTTATGGAACTTTTTTTTTTTAGAATGGAGCAAAATGTTCCGATTTGGAATCTGGCGTGGCGGAGGAATTAGTTTAAATGTTTTTTTTTTTTGCTTATGGATTTTACTTCGCCCTCAGTCTAGTCTTATATCCAAAATGATTTTAGATAAGAACATAGGTCGGTTGGTAAGACATATATATTTTCCGGTTTGTAACCTTCGTCAAGTAAGGCAGACACAACACACACATACATGACAGATGTTGCCATCTATCGCCACCTCCGCAATTTAGACATGTCCCTGAAGGAGAAGGAAATAGTCTCCAGGGACCTGTACCCGTGGAAACTGAGCAGTGATCGCCTACAGGACTTTCGGACCCACAGATTTAACGAGCACGTACTCCGCATATACACGGTGGGTCTTCAGTGGTGTCGGAACTCGATCGCGGGACCTTCCGAGAACGAGACCTTAACCACAAGGCTACCCACTGCCCCATGCGGTTTTTTTAAAACTCAATACCTCTGCTCTATTCTATACTTTAATCAATAATAAAAAAAGTATCATTGTGTCGGTGCTGAAGATGTTACGACAACCTGTGTCCACCAAAAAGATACCTCAAGGTTAAGACCCAGTTGACAAATGACAAATGACAGTGATTGCGCCCTCTAGAAGGGAGAGTGTAGGCTTTATAGCCCATTACCCAGCTCGCCAGAAGAGACAGTCACAAGACACACATAAAGAAGGACGACACAAACACATACACAAATAACAACATTTATTGACAAGCACAAACATCCATGCTTTTACCGGGATTCGAACCCGAGCCCAGCAGCTCCAAAGGCTAGTACACTAATCATTGCGCCGACGGGCCGGCATTCTTATATCGATATGTAAAACGAAATACAGTAAAACTTCTCGCGCGGGTGCGACCGCCCTCCGTTTTGAGGAAAATCGGTCGTTGGAGGAGGATGGTCTCTTTGAGAAGTTTCATCTCTGAGCTGCTTATATAAATGTCTCAATCAATTTTATAAACAATGGTTTAGTAGTATAGAAATTAAGAAAAGTCTGCAATTTTCATCATTTTATTTAGTTATTTTAATTATATCCAAAAACTAGGTCCTATTTTTTACAATGCACATTTAATTTACAATTTTTTTTTTAAATAAGAAGAAATATATTTTAAAAAAAAATTCTCGATTTTTCGGAAAGTACCTCATATTTCAATTTATTTTTAAGTTCTGTAAAAAGACAATTTATTAGAAAGTTTTTCATGTTTCGCAAATTTAACATTCACTGGTATTAATCCATTCTGAGAGTTTCTCAAACTCCTTGTAACTTACGACGCCCGTCGCCAATAGCCCTCGTGTAGCTCTAGTGTGACGATAATTTATACCTTCATAACTTAATTAGAATATAGAATTAATGCTTTGTTTGGCGCCTCTTCATCTGTTCCACACAACTCTGGTGTGGAAGCAGGTTAAGTGACAGATTCTGTTACAAATCTACTTGTTTTTCTGCAACTACCCAAGCAGCAAATGATCGGTTGGCCGAGCATCGGCCAAACATCGCAAAAAAGTACTGCGACCTCTAGCCGACGGGTCGGAAATTGATTGGCGATGTCCATCGCAGCGGCCGCGTTTTGTCCTTGGCAAGCGACCATTTGCCAATCAGGTGCGACCATTTACCAACGCATTTTGGTAGTCGGCAAAAGATCGGAAATGATAATCGGCAGCACATGGGGCCGATGTACAAAACACGACCTTTCGCCAATCGTCGGCGATTAGTTACCACCCTTTTTGCGACCCCGAATGGTCGGTTATCGATCGATTTAACCATCGCAGCGACTGTCCAAGCAGCAAATAATCATTGGCCGAGCATCGGCCAAAAGTCGCAAAACATTCTGCGACTTCGAGCCGATGCGTCGGAAATTGATTGGCGATGTCCATCGCAGCGGCTACGTTTCGTCCTTGGCAAGCGACCATTTGCCAATCATGTGCGACCACTTACCGACGAATTTTGGTACGTCGGAAAGAGATCGGAAATGCCTTTCGGCCGTGCTTCGGGCCGATGTATAAAATCCGACCTTTCGCCAATCTCTGCGATTAGTTACCGCCCTTTTTGGATGCCAAATCGCCGGCTATTGATCGTAGTTGACCATCGCAGCGACTTCCTGCCAATTTCACTCTCGACCATTTACCCACGTCACGCCAACCTCTCTCGCGTTATTCTGGGATAACCCATACGACTATTTACCGCTGTGCAGACGGTTACCCAATGCTTAGCCGAGTCGATTCTAACGTATTTCCTACGTAATTACGGTTTCTACCCAGCGTTTGCCCAACATACTCCCTATGCTGTAGCAAGAACGTACCAATGCAACTAAAAACATTGAAGATATCCTGGAGCTTAATCCTTTATTGGAAAACCATTGAAGCAAAATAATTCCTACATTATGTCACACAAAAGCCCTTGTCTAGTAAATTTTTTTTTCAATTTTAAATTACTTACTATTATTTATTGAACATACTCTTAATTTAAAATTAATTAAAAACTGCTATCCTGTGGACACTCAAAAATTAATTTTAAACACAAGAAAAAGGAAACACTACTTGAATTACTTATATTTATTAACAAAATGATAGATAACAATAAAAATACAATACATGTATAAAAATGCAGTACTTGGCAGTAGTCTACGCACTGAAGATGTTCCTTTCTATCACATGATCTGCTGTATCCTGAAGCTGTGCAGTCTCACAGCAGCTGGAAGCAACCATTTACAATATAAGTATAAATAGTGATAATACAATATCTTAATAGATTTATATTTTTAACATAACTAGCTAACGCTCATGTGTTGTAAGTCATTAAAATGCAGAAAAAAATGTATACTCTAAAATTTTTAAATACCTCTTAACTATTTGAATATCATAAACACTGATCTAAACAAAAAATTTCATGCAATCAATAATTATTCATTATCACATATTTTAAAAAATCAGTAATCTTCCACGATTAAGAAAAAATGCAATGCATTAGATCACTAAAGAGCACTAAGTATATTAATAAAATATATTGCTTGGAGAGGGATAGTTATTATACATTAGACAAGAGTTAAGTTGCTAGAGATAATACTTTATTTTCTCCATTAAAAAATTCGAATTTATTTTTATTTAAATTTCTGTCAAATAATTTCCAATTTATATCCTATTATAACGCATTTTTTTTATAGAATATGGAAAAAAATATATAGAAATTAATACTTGAGTTTTTTGGATATTTACCGTTATTTATAAGTACACAAGTACTTTACATCATTATAATTGTACTATAATTGCACAATATATAAGCGAAGTTAAAATAAAACATTGGGAACTTACTAAGCATCAATTCGTCGATCCCCTTCCATGGAAACCCCTTTATACTGGAGATTCCGCTGGTTATCCTAGATACTCGATCCTCCGAAATTCCCAAAACACGAACACTGAAAAATAAAATGCAATTGAGTGGTCATATGTAGGGGAGACCGGGGTTAGTTGGCATAAGGAGTTAGTTGGCATTGTGCCATTAAAAAAATTCACTGTTTATTAAGAGCGCTACTGAGCCTGTCACATGTTCGTCATTTAAACGTCCAACTTGCATGAGAACGCCAGTTGGATCCAGCCACTGCCTTTAGAGGAAGGATGGGAAACGTGATTTTCATATAAGAAAGTAAAATTTTGATTATTCAGTATTTGTCGTTTTGTACAGTAGTATAGTCATTCAGGAATAACATTCACAAGTTTTTAGTATCTTTGGGCATTTAGCTACGGCAGCTGTACAGCTGTGGAAATAAAAAGTACCCACTTGAGGTTATTTCATCCGTTAGTCACCCTATAGAATCGGACCTTTTTGAGATTGTGTACAATTAACATTCTGAGTTAATTGCACGATACAAAATTTGCATAAGGGGCCGTCTTCATATTAAAAATATTACGATCTTTGAAATTTCCAATAGCAACACCCAATTTTAATAACTTAGAAATAAGCACTCTTGAAAACCCTTAATCTATCACTCTTAAGCACTCTTGAAAACCCTTAAATCTAAGTTTTTGTTACATTTGGATAAATATTTGACGAGTTATTCAATCGAATCACTTGTGAACCTTTTGGGGACCATCTCTAAAATGATAAGCAAGCATGCATGCAAAGCCGTCTTTATTTATCAATTACACACATATTCTTATACACAGTCCCCTAAAGGGTAATTAAAAAGTATTTTGTGATTTACTCAGCAAATTATGAATAAAAAATTTTAAAAATTGGGATTTCGCTTAAGCTTCTTGTCTTAAATTTATTTCTTTAAAAATATGAAGGGGTTTCCATTCATATTTTTTTTTAAAAATTAATAATTATTTAAAAATATAAAAATTGTTTTAAATACCCCAATATTGAATGCATTTTGTTTGGGTTATTATAATTTCTTTTCAGTAAAAAATTCGTTTCATTATCTTAATTATTTTTAGATCGGGATAGCTTTTTATGTGCAACTCATTTAACATTATGGGACCTGAACTTTGCACGTCTCTAACTCCTCTAATAATGCTTAAACACTTACAAAATTTTGCATTTCTTATTAACATAGGTCAGAGATTTGAAATATTTAATCAAAAAGGGGTGTTGATATTGGAAATTTTAAAGTTAGTAACATTTTTAATATGAAGATGGCCCCTTATGCAAATTTTGTGTCATGCAATTAACTCAAGATGTTAATTGTTCACAATGTCAAAAAGGTCCGATTCTATAGGATGACTAACGGCCAAAATAATCACTAGAGGATACTTTTTTATTTCCACAGCTGTACCTACTCGCATTACTTACTAAAAAATGATGAGTGTACCTGTATTCGCCCCCTTCACTCTCACTCGGATTTAGGTTGGGTTGATAGTAAAAATCCAAAATATTTTAGTTACACCAACTCTAATATGGGTCTTGGTTAGATTAGTTTGAATCAACATTGCACTAGAGCTACACGAAGGCAATTGCGACGCGGGTTGTAATTTAGAACCCCAGTCAAGTGACAAGCCGACGCCTGCAATGCCTGAACCCGAACCTAGGACCTCCTAAGTGCACGGCGAATCGATTGGGCTTTCCAGCTCAATATAGGTCTTGGTAAAATAAATGACTTTACTTCGAAATTTGATGAAAATAATTGTAAAAAATTACACATTTCATTTGGCTGCGAAACAATTTTAAATCGTGTTTAACTTATTATAAGTATAAAAATAAAGTTTTATCATATATAACATGTAAATCAACAATTGTTCGGAATTCAGAAGCTAAACTCATTAGGTGGTTACATAAATGCCATTGAATCTAAATCAAAATCACCTGATAAGATCCAGCAACCTAAATAACGAAATCCGATAGTAAATCTTCCAACCTTTCTGGTTTTGATAGTCCACAAAAATTAAGCTAAACAAATCCTATTAGTAGTATTTTAAGCGACAGACCAGAACACTTAAAAAAAGATAAATTATTAAATTTACTTACCCTAGTTGCTTGACCACCGGTTTCTATAGTTGGTTGGTCGACATATATATTCAGGTTTGTGGTCAGAGAACCGCTTATAAACCTTCGTCAGACGGACAAAACACAAACACATAAGTGGATCCATTAAATTTTTAGAGACTAGAGAGGATCCTCACTGGTTTCTTGCACAATACACTTACGGGTAGGGTAGGGTGTGCTTACTCAGAGAACACTTACGTGTTAGAAACTAGTACTGTGGGTAATTCATTGTCTCCGGCTGTCTATTTCTAGCCATCCTTATAAGGAGCTTTAACACAGACAATTTCGCTTCTTAATTTTAAATCCTGGTCAAGTGGCGAAATCAACACCTGAGAGGGCACACAACGGAACTTAAAGAACCTCTGACATTGCAATGTTTTCGTTTACAAAGTTAGCGATTAAAAATTAAAGGATTCGACAAAATCGTTTTCCATTTTGAAAATATCAAAATTATATATTTTTAATAAATGTATTTGCACGCTACATTTCAGAAACCTTTTAGCTTATTGAGTTTAAATAAATAAAAAACTTCGTTTCAACCATCATGGGGTTTGTCAGTTAGTCATTAATTTTTTTGTTTTGGTTACAATAATCTATAAAATATAAAATTTATTATCTTCATGATCGAATTGAAAAATCGCACCGACATCGGCCCAATCTCTACAAATGACCACTTTTAATTGATCGAATGACGAGGTCGGGCAGATCTCGCAATTCGACGCATAAAATACCAACAAATCTACTGGTTGGCAGACGACTTTATCCCCATCTCTATCCGATCTCACAAACCGACCAGTTTTTGTAGACGTCGGAGTGACAAGTTGGCGCGAGATCCTGCCGATCACGTGAAAAAACTTCCAATCATTTGCCGACGAAATCGATGATTGGCCAATCATTCACCGATTAGGCTTGCTGCCTGGGTATTTCGGATTAATAAAAGAGTACTGTATATTTGGTCTTTCAAAGGTTGAAAAAAAAAGGGTTTTAAATTAATTTTTTTTGTAGACATCGTTAAAAAAAACCTAAAAATTTGTGTTAAAAATAGTGCAAACAAATATTATATTTCATAAAAAAAAGTTTATACAAAATAATATTCTGTTCTTTTCAGGTTACATAAGAAAAGAATGATGCTAACCTACTGAAAGGCGAAATACAGGGACAAAAGGGAAAACTGAACAATTCATTCCTTTTTATTTTCCCCATAGCCCGGTCATAATACGTAGAAATGTATTCAACTCCATTGCTTGGTTGAAAAGGAACCAACGACCTTTATTGAATAAATCGGGTTTTTAATTGTAAAAAAAAGGTTGGGTAGGTTGAACATCAATTGAGAAATGCTCCGATTTTTGGCAAAACATCCCTACATTTGGCACCAACACTTTTGTTTTTAACACGGATATTTTACATAAAAATCATACAAAATTGTATAAATGCCCTCAAAAACTAGACTAAACTCCCCGGCGCAACAGCCCATAAGTGGGCCAAGGCCTGCCGTGCCCATTTCAGCTTTCGTGACCGAGGGCTCTGGGGTGCTAGGCATATGTCCCGGTAAGGTGGTCAGGGCCTCACGTGGGACCCCCAGTGTTTAGTTCCCAAGCATGCTTGGTACCCATTTTATCGACCCACTCAAGGGATGAAAGGCTGGGTCAACCTCGCCCAGACTGGGATTTGATCCCCGGAACTGTAGCATGGCAATGCGAAGCATTACCACTAGGCCACTGGGCCTCAAATGCCTTCAAAATATAGGTTTTTTGGTAATTAAGGATAAATGTGAACTAAAAAGTTTTATAATTAAAATAAAAGTAAGAGCATTCATTAATTTTTGTTCGTATCCCTACTCAATTCCATTTTAACCGTCATAATTTAATTATTTTTTTTTGTTTAAAAGACACTACATCAGATATCCATTGCATTCTTTTTGTTTGCCTGTTTGTCTTTAGTATGTACTATAATTTCTTAATTATTAAAGTGACAGGAAAGCATTTTTTTTTTTTAGAATGCCCAGTTTACAGTATATACCTTGTATCACGGAAAACAGTCATTTCACCAATACCCACGTGACTTAGGTACTTGGGTAGTTTTAATAATGCTTTCCTGCTTTATTAATCTCCAATGCATTCTTGTCAATGGTCTTTGAATGTTCTTTTGTCGAACTAGAGAAAGACTCGAAAAAGCGCAATCTGTGCGTTTTGAACCTATTCTAACACACAAAGGGAGACGGCCACCTTTTAATGCGAGCAACACCGCTGCCAGCGATTTTGATTTTTCACGTGAAAAAGCTGGTCTTTTTCAAAAAACGGTTATTATCTTTTCTACTTTTCGGGATGGGGAGCCCAGTCGGTTAGGCACTCGCCTAGCATGCGAAAGGTCCCAGGTTCGGGTCCGGGCATCGATAAAATAACTGCCGGCCTATAAATGGCCCGTGCAGCCAAAAATGTCCGACGAATAATACCCCGTGTAAGGGAGTGCACGTTAAATATCCTTCAAAGTCCTAACGCTGCGTACGATGTCGCCCTTAATGGTTGCGTTGGGTGCCTATGCAGGTGTCGGCTCGTCACTTGACTATGGTTCTAAAATACGACACCCGTCGCAAATAGTCCTCGTGTAGCTCTAGTGCGACGATATTCAAACCTAACCTAACCTTGTCTTCTTTTCAGCAATATATCTCTATACAATATAAAATGGTAATTGTCGGACGCTTGAAAGCCACGTGACTTACGCGGCTTCAGCCAATCAGAAACGCTGAAAGTACGCGTGGCGGTGTGCTTGTTTTGTGCCGGGGGTGCTTCAGGTTGCGTCCCGTGGCTTTGGTAGAGACCGTTGCTTAGCGCTAGAGCTACGTGATGCCCTGAAGCATGTCCCACGGAAACTAGCCTAGATAATATTTTGAATTGGTAGCTACTTTGATTCTTGTAGTAATAATAAATCCAGTACCACAAAAAATAATAGATTGAGCTTTTTATGCAATGTTCCTCCAAAACATATTTCTTAAATCTCAGTATTTTGACAGCAACTTAAAAGTTTTCTGTATTACCACAAATGACAACGTACACTCTTAAAACAAAAGAGTGAAATCCACTCCAGTTGGAGAAGTGCATTTTCGACACCCTAAAGGCATGCATATTTTCTCAGACTGAGTTAAAATCACTCGTTTGGAGTGATCCTGTCGGAGGTTTAACACACAAAGGATCCACTCCAAAAGGAGAAGTGCATTTTCCAGTCTGGAGGAGTGAAATCCACCCAGACTGAGGTAAATTGGGAGTGTTTGTTTTAAGAGTGTATATAACACTAAGTTGGATTCAAACATTCACGCACAATGGACTAATGAAAACGCAATATTCGGTTCAACTTTGCACCTAAAAACCCGGAGACGAAAACATCTTGGTTCAACTTCGCAAAAAAAATTTGTTAAAATGTACCAGATACCTATTTTATTTTACGTTCCGCACATCTTCAAAACCTTTTTCGCCCATTGTAGTTTTCCCGCCAAAAAGGCTTCTTTTCTTGTATTCCAAAAATGCTCTTCTATTCTTTCCCGCAGTTGTTATTATTATTATCATTATTATTACTACAATATCTTTTATTGTTGTTATTTATTTACAATTTTGCGTTTCTCAGTCCTTATCAGGTTCTTTGTCGTGTGCGCTGTTTTTGATTTGAATGAAACCATTTCTGAATATGTAGCTGGTAAGTAGAATGAACGAGTTGTTGCTTGTCACCTGTTATCCTCAGGGCTAGGTTGAATCATCGTCGCTCCTGAGCTACACGTAGGTTATTGGAGACGAGGTGTCATAATTTCAAACACTCTCAAATGACGACCGTGTAAGGGAGTGCACGTTAAATATCCTTCAAAGTCCTAACGCTGCGTATGATGTCGCCCTTTGCGGTTGCGTTGGGTGCCTATTCAGGTGTTGGCTCGTCACTTGACTGTGGTTCTAAAATACGACGCCCGTCGCCAATAGCCCTCGTTGTAGCTATAGCGCGACTTTAATTCAAACCAAACCAAAATTCAAATGACGAACCGGTACCTGAGTAACGGAACTATTAAGGGCGACATCGTACGTAGCGTCGTGAATTCGGAGCATATTTAACATGCACTTCTTCTACATGGAGTATTAGTATTATTCGTCGGACTTTTTGGCTGCAGAGACCGTTTATAGGGAGGCAGTTTTTTTGGGCAATGCCTGGCCAGAACCTGGGACCTGCCTTTCGAATGCAAGGAGAGTGCCTTGCCGACTAGGCATCCTAGCCTTTTTTCCGCCCCAAGAATAACTAAGCAGAACAATGGCCCAGTTGGCCTAGTGGTTAAGATCGCAGACCATTACGCTAACAGTCGGAACACTGTACCGGATACTGGTTCGATTCCCTACTTTGCCCTGGGTGTAATATCTCTCTCCGTGTCAGTAAAAATTCTGTTTGTGTCTGTCTTTCTTGGCGAAGCTTTTTATAAGCTGGTCTATGGTCAAGCCCACAATCCGGAATACATAAATGTACCCAACCAACCAACAGAAAAGAGGATTCCAGTCCTCCCGAAGTCCAATCGGGTGCCAGCTCAGGTGTGACCTCGTCACTTGACCGTTTTTCTAAATTAAGAGGCGTAATTGGCTGTGTTTAAAGCCCCCTAAAAGAGTCCAGAAACAGACAGCCGGGAACGGGTTAATTTACCAAAACAACAGTGACCCACAAATAACCGCCAAAAACCCAGCCAACACTCGCTGACTCGGCATCCTTTTTATGCAACAATAAGACGTTGGCCATTGTTGTCCGTTGTAGCATCGACTTCTTTTTGTTGGCGACTTTCTTTTCACGAACATTGAAAAAAGCAGCGTAATATTCCAATTTTGTGGTTCGCTTTTGTATACTTTTGTGTTGCATGGGGCTTAGAAAGATTGTGGGGAGGTTTGAATGGGATTGAGATGACGTGAAGTTGGGAGTTAATGAAGGAACAGGGTCGCCAAGTGACGCAGTTGATAGGTTTTTTAATAGGCCCAAAATGTGATTTGGCGATATTTTGTTTTTGTCAAGTTGTGAAACAGCATGGTAAGATGCACAAAATGAAATAGAAATAAAAGGAAAAAAAGTATCCATTTAAACCATACGTATAAAAGGAAATATTGAAACTTGCGTTGATTCTAATCTTGCACCAACTAAAAAACAACTTAAAGATTAATACCATACGTTTTGTATTAAATGAATGTTTCATATGTCTTTATTTTAGAAATATGTTCATACAATCATGGCAGCTGTTAGCACTGCAAAATTAAAAGTAATTAATAAAAAAGAAAATTTTAACGTAAAGAAGAAATAACTAAATAAGAATTATATTACATAAACGTAGAAAATTGAGTAACTCTTTGGCATTTTAGTACTTTTCATCAGTAGGCCGTACATTTTCTGGCTGTTCATTATGCACCTGAGTGGGCACCCAAAGCAAACGAAGGTACTTTTTCGCATTGACAACCCCGAGTGTCCGATTTACTATCCCACAGATTTAGCGACTTTTCACACGGCTTCCCTCAATTCCCTCGCCAATGCATAGGCATTTTAGTACTTTTTATCAGTAGGCTGTACATTTTCTGGCTGTTCATTATGCACCTGAGCACTCAGGTGGGGCACCCAAAGCAAACGAAGGTACTTTTCGCATTGACAACCCTGAGTGACCGATTTCCACCAATTTGGCGACTTCTCACACGGCTTCACTCCATTCCCTCGCCAAGGCATCGCCATCCCACTCTAGCCTCCACCTTAACAAGGGAATCTTTCGACGCTAAATACAATAACCGAGTTATGGAGTTTAGTGAAAAGGACTTTTTGGTCAAAATAGAAAAGAGCAAGAGTAGGGAATTATGCTCCTTTTTGTGAAAGGGAACACTTTGGGCTAAAAAGCGCCAGTGTTTGCCTAACCAAATTGAGCTGCATTGTTGGAAGGTTTTTTTTGTAAAGACCCGGGCATGTTTTGTTAGCCACGTGTCAGGTTTTCACGTAGTTTAGTAAAAGTAGAATTCAGTGCAATATGGACTTTGCGTTTAGGATGATCAAATGACCTGAGTTTTACCGCATTTCACTACACTCTTAAAACGAACGAGCGATTTTAACTCCGCCTGAGTTAATGTCACTCCTCCAGTCTGGAAAATGCACTTCTCCGAAAGGAGTGGACACTTTGTGTGTTAAACCTCCGACAAGATCACTCCTAACGAGTGATTTTAATTCAGTCTGAGTTAATATTCACTCCTTTCTAGTGTCGAAAATGCACTTCTTCAATTGGAGCGGATTTCACTCTTTTGTTTTAAGAGTGTACACTCTTAAAACAAAAGAGTGAAATCCATTCCAGTTGGAGAAGTGCATTTTCGACACCCTAAAGGCATGCATATTTACTCAGACTGAGTTAAAATCACTCGTTTGGAGTGATCCTGTCGGAGGTTTAACACACAAAGGATCCACTCCAAAAGGAGAAGTGCATTTTCCAGTCTGGAGGAGTGAAATCCACTCAGACTGAGTAAAATTAGGAGTGTTTGTTTTAAGAGTGTAGAGATGATTTTGTTCCGCACATGTATTCAGTTGGGAAAACTCAGACTAGGCACAACCTATTTTGGGGGCCCGCCTTTACGGAAAATGTTTTGTGTGATTTCCAGTAATGATGGTGCTATATGACCTGTATCAAATTTTGCTGCAATTCTTTTGGCTTCTTTATAAATATCGATGAAAACAACCAAGTTAAGGTAGGCGAATACCCAAAATTCCCCCAAATTCTAAAAGTTTTACTATTACTTTAATCTTTTCCAAATTTGGCATGGTGATTTCAAATATAATGAATAATGCTATTTAGGCAGTTTTTTAAATTTAAATATAATTTATTTATTTTAAACGGTGTTTTTCAACTAAAAAAAGAGGTTCACGCCAACAAGCCTACCACATTGAATTTTCCTCCGATAAACATGAATTATGTGTTAAATTCTTCGTTTTGAACTGATCCGTGCAATGACCCTCTAGAGTTACAAACAAATCACAAGAATGTGTTTTATGACAAATTTTATGAATTAACTTGAAACAAACACAATGTGGCTAATCTAACGGCAGTGCCGGAAATCTGCGCAAGCGGATATCTCGACTTGAGAGCTAAACGTTTTTGTGAACAGCCAAGTAAAATATCGCCAAGTTGTTAGGGTTGTAGTGAAGGTTTAGATTGTTATTGAATATCAAGCGTTTCCCTCGCCGAACGCGTGCGTTTATGGATTATAATAGAATTATTGGATTATAACACTGTCCAATTCTAAGCCTATTTTATTCTGGGATCAATTGATGTAAGACTTTACATAATCAGATCCGCTTATAAACCTTCGTCAAGCAAGAGAGATACAACACACACACTTAAATGGATCCATCTAATTTTTAGAGACAGAGGCCAACTAGAGGATCCCCAGAATTGACTTGTCACATGTATTGATTTGGTATGGTAACTTGGAGGACTTAGTGACCACGACGGATTTAACGTACACCAGTCATTTAGCATGGCTTTAGAAATTATGGTTATCAGTTAAAAAAGCAACTTCCAGATCCATAATACATTTTAAATTATACAGGGTGGTTATAAAATAACGATCGCTATTCAGAGAGGTCTGTAGCTGTAATGAATATTCCAAATACAAAAAACTTTGAGATACTTACTAATCAAGAAAGGGGGAAGAATGGTATCATGAAAAAACAACTTGTCTCTTGACCAGGGTTCTAAATTACGAGGCGTAATTGGATGTGTTGGCCGTAATTAGCCATAATTGGCTGTACCTCGTAATTTAGAATCTTTGTCAAGAGACGAGTTTCTTATTTATGATTTCAATCTTTTTCGAAAAAAAACCCCTCGTCCCTTGACTAGAGTTCTAAATTACGAGGCGTAATTGCTGGCCGTAATTGGCCATAATTGACGATACCTCGTAATTTAGAACCCTGGTCAAGAGACGAGTTTGTTTTTTATGATTACTTTTTAATGATTATTTTTTAGGATTCTATCTTTTTTTTTGTTCCATTCTTCCGCAACGAGGATCGATTTCATCTCAATCAACATGTTAATTTTTATTCCCAAAACCTTATCAACTCTGGGCGATAATAAGCCAACGTGACAAACTATCTTTCCCTTTCAGCATCCGTCTGCGCACGCGCAGTGGTTTTCCGTAAGAGAGCTGGATTTCCGGCAGATGCTGAGCATGCGCAGATGGTGCCGTAAGTGCAATGGATTAAAGGAACTCGTACTCGCAGCTACCAATCAACAAAATTTGTTTTCGATAAACTTACACTTTGACATTCTTTTAAACAAAAACTACTATGTTTACACCAGATGTTAGAGGTTCATGGCACAGATGTATATTAAAATAGCATCTGTAAAAAATTTCAGGTAAATTAGTGTAAAACTTTTTATGCTAGAAGTGTTAGCGTAAACCCCCTTTTTTAGTAGAAAAACACCGTTTAAAATAAATCAATTATATTTAAATGAAAAAAATTGCCAAAAAAGCATTGTAAATTATATTTGAAATCACTATGCCAAATTTGGAAAAGATTAAAGTTATAGTAAAAATTTTAAAATTTTAGGTATTCGCCTACCTTAAGACAGTTCCTCATTCAAAATCAAGCAATAAAAGCAAAGTGGAGAATAAGATTTTTTGTTAATTGACTGATATTTTTTAGATATACAGCATTTACCATAATATATAAACTGAAATTTAGGGGTCCCGTAAAATTAGGGGGCTCTAATTTTCCTAATATGCAACCACGTGGTTTTTCGTGGTTAAAAATAATAGACTTTATTAATACACATACAACAGTAAAAAGTCCAAGTATGTTTTCTCAGAAATATTTGACCAGCTGCTTAACTGAACTTTTGTCGACCGAGTGAGCAGAGTTATGAAAACCCTGTCAATTCGATTATTGAATGATACGTCGAAAGCGAGCCTCCGTGGCGCAATTGGCTAGCGCGTTCGGCTGTTAACCGAAAGGTTGGTGGTTCGAGCCCACCCGGGGGCGTCTCTTTTTTTAACGGTACTTTAAAAAAAATATGTAAAGGAATTAAACAAACAATGAGTTAGTGGTTATTGAAGTGGCGGATATTTTTGTCTCTGTCTGTTCTTCAAATTTCATTCTAACCATCCATTTATTATTATTTTTTCTATTGTATGAAGGGTAAGCTTTTAGGATTCGATTTTTTCATGATAAAGTAAAAAGCGGGCCTCCGTGGCGCAATTGGCTAGCGCGTTCGGCTGTTAACCGAAAGGTTGGTGGTTCGAGCCCACCCGGGGGCGTCTCTTTTTTTAACGGTACTTTAAAAAAAATATGTAAAGGAATTAAACAAACAATGAGTTAGTTATTGAAGTGGCGGATATTTTTGTCTCTGTCTGTTCTTCAAATTTCATTCTAACCATCCATTTATTATTATTTTTTCTATTGTATGAAGGGTAAGCTTTTAGGATTCGATTTTTTCATGATAAAGTAAAAAGCGGGCCTCCGTGGCGCAATTGGCTAGCGCGTTCGGCTGTTAACCGAAAGGTTGGTGGTTCGAGCCCACCCGGGGGCGTCTCTTTTTTTAACGGTACTTTAAAAAAAAATATGTAAAGGAATTAAACAAACAATGAGTTAGTGGTTATTGAAGTGGCGGATATTTTTGTCTCTGTCTGTTCTTCAAATTTCATTCTAACCATCCATTTATTATTATTTTTTCTATTGTATGAAGGGTAAGCTTTTAGGATTCGATTTTTTCATGATAAAGTAAAAAGCGGGCCTCCGTGGCGCAATTGGCTAGCGCGTTCGGCTGTTTACCGAAAGGTTGGTGGTTCGAGCCCACCCGGGGGCGTCCCTTTTTTTAACGGTACTTTAAAAAAAAAATATGTAAAGGAATTAAACAAACAATGAGTTAGTGGTTATTGAAGTGGCGGATATTTTTGTCTCTGTCTGTTCTTCAAATTTCATTCTAACCATCCATTTATTATTATTTTTTCTATTGTATGAAGGGTAAGCTTTTAGGATTCGATTTTTTCATGATAAAGTAAAAAGCGGGCCTCCGTGGCGCAATTGGCTAGCGCGTTCGGCTGTTAACCGAAAGGTTGGTGGTTCGAGCCCACCCGGGGGCGTCTCTTTTTTTAACGGTACTTTTTAAAAAAAATATGTAAAGGAATTACACAAACAATGAGTTAGTGGTTATTGAAGTGGCGGATATTTTTGTCTCTGTCTGTTCTTCAAATTTCATTCTAACCATCCATTTATTATTATTTTTTCTATTGTATGAAGGGTAAGCTTTTAGGATTCGATTTTTTCATGATAAAGTAAAAAGCGGGCCTCCGTGGCGCAATTGGCTAGCGCGTTCGGCTGTTAACCGAAAGGTTGGTGGTTCCAGCCCACCCGGGGGCGTCTCTTTTTTTAACGGTACTTTTTAAAAAAAAATATGTAAAGGAATTACACAAACAATGAGTTAGTGGTTATTGAAGTGGCGGATATTTTTGTCTCTGTCTGTTCTTCAAATTTCATTCTAACCATCCATTTATTATTATTTTTTCTATTGTATGAAGGGTAAGCTTTTAGGATTCGATTTTTTCATGATAAAGTAAAAAGCGGGCCTCCGTGGCGCAATTGGCTAGCGCGTTCGGCTGTTAACCGAAAGGTTGGTGGTTCCAGCCCACCCGGGGGCGTCTCTTTTTTTAACGGTACTTTTTAAAAAAAATATGTAAAGGAATTACACAAACAATGAGTTAGTGGTTATTGAAGTGGCGGATATTTTTGTCTCTGTCTGTTCTTCAAATTTCATTCTAACCATCCATTTATTATTATTTTTTCTATTGTTTGAAGGGTAAGCTTTTAGGAATTCGATTTTTTCATGATAATGTGAGAGCGGGCCTCCGTGGCGCAATTGGCTAGCGCGTTCGGCTGTTAACCGAAAGGTTGGTGGTTCGAGCCCACCCGGGGGCGTCTCTTCTTTTAACGGTACTTTAAAAAAAATATGTAAAGGAATTAAACAAACAATGAGTTAGTGGTTATTGAAGTGGCGGATATTTTTGTCTCTGTCTGTTCTTCAAATTTCATTCTAACCATCCATTCCCAGCCAAAAAATTCTGCAGAATTGCTTCACAAAAAAACTTTAAAAAAAACTTCAAAAAAACTTCACAAATTCTGAAGGGATTTGAAACACTTAGTCTGCAGAATTGCTTCAAGAAAACTGCAGATTTTTTGAAGTTTTCGTAAAGCAGATTTTCAGAATATTTTGGCCTTTTTTTTAAGAAAACGTGGCGCCATCTAGAGAAATGTAATTAAAATAAAAATTATAAAGAAATAAATTATCGAACGAGTGGGCTGTTTTTTTGACCATTTTGGGAAGTAGGAGCGCGGGATTTGATCTGATGGGAATTGGGCCGCTGTCTAATGCCCTAACGACTGTGCCACGGAAGCTTGTTATGAAGTTGGTTCTGTAAATATATGAGCAAACTATATTTTAGTTAGAAAATATTCTCGCTCGTCTGTTGCTTCAAAATAACTATTTTTTTAAAGTGCCGAAATGAGTTTAGAATGGCTGTAGAATTGCTGCAAAAAAACTGCACATACACCTGTGGTCAATTTTTACATTTATATTGCTTCAAAATAACTTCAGTTTTCTTGAAGCAATTCTGAAGACTAAGTGTTTCAAATCCCTTCAGAATTTGTGAAGTTTTTTTAAAGTTTTTTGTGAAGTTTTTTTAAAGTTTTTTTGTGAAGTTTTTTTAAAGTTTTTTTGTGAAGTTTTTTAAAGTTTTTAAAGAAAGTCATAAAAAACCGCAGATATATCCATAGTCAGGCTTCACTTTTATATTGCTTCAAAATAACTGCAGTTTTTCTGAAGCATTAAAAAGGACTTTAGATTTGCTGCACAATTGCTACAGAAAAACTGCATAATCCCCATTCGATATACTTCAATTTTCTTTTGATTAAAAAAACTGCAGATTTCTTAAAGATGACTGCAAGATCGAAATTATTTTGAAGCAATTCTGCAGAATTTTTTGGCTGGGTTTATTATTATTTTTCTATTGTATGAAGGGTAAGCTTTTAGGAATTCGTTTTTTTCATGATAAAGTGAGAGAGGGCCTCCGTGGCGCAATTGGCTAGCGCGTTCGGCTGTTAACCGAAAGGTTGGTGGTTCGAGCCCACCCGGGGGCGTCAAAATTTAAAACATAATTTCTTTACCTAAGACAAAATAATAATTACTGAAAAGTTATTCAGTGAAATGATAGAGATTTTCTTCTCTGTTTGTATCACACGTGCTCCAATAATTAAATTAAAAACATTATAAATTTTTTAAGGTTTGAAAGACATATCTTTTGTGCTGTTTGTCCTTTGTATAAGAGTCACTTGTCTGTACCGGTCGTCAGTTTTTTTTCTCCGTCTTTGATAAAAATAAAACGTCATTAATAAATGTTTGAATGTATGAAATTAAATAATGTTTATGAATTATTTTGTCTGTCTTAAAAAAATGCAACGCTTTGCACGTCTTTCTAAACAAATATTACACGCAATCAAAGAATTTCCTTGTGAAATACTTTATGACGTTTTTCCAAACTGAATTATATCCCCAAAATAAAGTCACATTAAATTTGTTTATTTAATATAAATTAAGTTTCTCGCGCCATGGCCAAATTTTTTGTGGCATTTTGAGTTTCCATGGTGATTTAATTCTTGAAAAATGGCCTTCCTATGCTTGTCAGAAGTGTTTTAAATTTTGTAGTAGTATTTTAAATAATTGAAATACTCTTAAATCAATTTCTTTTCTGAGATTTTCATGAGTCTTGAGACGGTTGAGACGGCTTTTAATGTCGATGCGCTGATTTTTTTTTTTTTTTTTTGACGTATCACATTATGAAACTGGCTAACGGACATTATAAAAGCTTTTACTGTCCGTTTGTAAAAGACTCAACTTGTTACTTGTTACGTTATATAAAAGTAGTGAGGAAGCTAAAACTGCATACAATCGTTTTTCCAGTTGAGACGTCGATAGTGTATGAACAGAATCTGTGGCTTCTGAGCTACGTTCACAATTTCCTATTAATATACTCAGCAATATAAAACACGTGCAGTTTGGATAAGTTGCGCAAGTATTTAGTCAGCTGTTAACTTAATTCCTCTCTATGTTATAGAAGCGTTACGATTTCCATTTTTGCATGATACGACGAAAGCGAGCCTCCGTGGCGCAATTGGCTAGCGCGTTCGGCTGTTAACCGAAAGGTTGGTGGTTCGAGCCCACCCGGGGGCGTCCCCTTTTTAAAATATTTTTTAAAAATATAAAAATGTAAATGAATTAAACTATGAACAATTGGTTATGGAAGTGGTGGATATTTTTGTCTGTCTGTTCTTCAAATTCCGCTCTTAACTATCCACTTTTTAAATATTTATTTTCATTTGTATAAAAGGTAAGCCTCTATTGACTTCTGTTTTCATTTTTTTAATGCAAAATAAATAATGATAAATCGGTTATTGAAAGGGTTAACATTTGTGTCTGTCTGTTTCTCATATTCTGTACTAGCCATTTAACTTTTTTTGGTTTCAAAGATATGACATCAAAGACTAATGTTTTGCACTTTTTTTCCTTTCGTAGGCGCCTAGTCTCCACAGTACGTCATTATTTCTGTCCGTCCGTCCATTTTCTATATTATATATAATAACTTGTTTCCAAAAAGTCTTTATTTGTTCGAGAGGTGTACGACATCAGATATATAATTTATATCAGGGTAGGGGGTAGGGTTAAATACATACATATTCCGGCTTGTGTGTCGTTGATCAGAAACCTGCTATAAGCCTTCTTCAATTAAGACAGATACAGAAAGAATATTTTACTGTCACAGAGAAAGGAAGTACTCCCAGTTCGAAGGCGGGAATCGAACCCGCACCCGTTACAGCTAGCAGGCTGCTGGCGTAATGGTCCAACACTATAATGAATGAATGTTTTCACACTATAATGAACATGCATCAGGTCTTGAATGGCAACAGAAATGCCAAATGAAAATAAATTCATTTACGAGCTTCCATTGGTGAATCAATATAACTTGAGAACAGAACTCCAATCGGATCACTGATAACAGGAAACGCATGAATGAAAGCCGGAAAGAAATACGTAACCTGAAAGTAGCCAATTGATAAAACTATTTTTTGGGGGATAGCATATTTATTAAAAAAAACCAATTTATCCTGGTTTATAAAGCGTTTAACTTCACGCCTCAGTTAAACTACTAACTAATTCGAAAAAAAATAAAGTAATTTATCATAAATTTAAAATCAAACACTTTTAATGAAATATTAGGGTATTTGACTATTTTTTTATTGGTTTAAAATGTTTTTAAGCCAAAAATATTACACCCGTATTTTTAATTTTTTTTAAATACCCCTTAAAAATTGAGAAAAATGAATTTTTAAATTAGGTCGAAAAATTATGCCCGAAAACGCTTTGTGGCTGTCACGTGGTATCTATGACGTCACTAGTAATTATAAACAAACTTTGAAACACCATTTTGGAATCTACTTTCAGTAAATTTGAACTATCCGCTTCTATAAAACCCCTTTCCACTATCTATATAATTCTTAAAGAATTACTTCGCTGTTAGTAAATTATTTAGTTATTCTTATTTTAATAGTAAATTAGATTAAACCCAGTTTAATTGCAAGCAAAAAACATCACACCGGTTTGTTTATAAATACTAGTGACGTCGGCCAAATCGACGTGTTTGTGATCACGTGACGTACCAATGAAAAATAAGCCATTTTAAAATTGTTTTTATTAATTATTTAAAGATTTATTTTGCAACAAAAATATGTACGTTAGTTACTTTTGGGTGTACGTTAGTTACTTTTGGGTTCACACTATAATTAATTTATTATTTTAAGCTACTTTAGCTATACAGTCAAGTACCCTATTACGACGCCCTTTACCAATGGCCATCGTGTAGCTCTAGTGCGCGACTATAATTCAGCTAAACTCAACCCTAAAATCTTCTTTTTCGGCACTCTGTAGTTCACTCGCTTCCCGCGCCGTGGCGCCCCAGTCAGTTTTCGAATCTTTCGACTTCGTCCGACTGAGTAAGATGCATAGTGGATGGACGACTTTCAAATCGTGCAGAAAAATTCGCGGGAACATTCTAAAATAGTGTTCGAAAAACGAAGATATCTCATTTTGGATTAACACTTTGAAGTTTCTTGGGGAAATTGATGTATTTGAAGACGGCAATTTGTGAGTGTTTAATATTTTTTTGTTGTTTTTAGTAATTTGTGTGATATGTAGTTGAATTTTGAAGTTTTGGAATTGACCGTTTTGGAAGAAACGTGATAAGAAGTTGAAAGTTTTTAGGTGTTATAAATTTTGAAAGTTTGTAAATTCCTTTCGGAGTTATACTTTTGGGCAATATTTGTTTGCTATTAATTGCTATTTAAAGTTAGGAAATATAAACTAGCTGGGAAAACTTAATATGATAGCGATAAGGCTTTCTTTTATATATAAAAAAAACGCATGCTTGTTAAACAAATCAGTGAGTTTTGCAATTTTAGTTGGTTTTGTAATTTATGTTATATCAAATTGACTTTTACATTGTTGAAATACAGAGAAAAAATTAGACGTGTTTAAGATAGCGTAAATTCCATCGTTTCTTTTATTAAAACTGTTTCTTAAACAAGACAATTGTTTTTTAAGTAAAAGGTTACATTATTAGCTTTTATCAGACTTTCTTATTCTACACATATTGGTTATTGTATAGTTTCTAAATTATCTTAGACATATTGTTTAATCATAAGGCTTGTGCGGTAAAAAATGTTTCTGTAGTTTTCGCTTATATTTGCGTAAAATATACATTGGGCCTAAATACACTGATAAAAAATTAATCGTATAGTAAATTATAAAATTTTCATAGTTTTGCCAAGTGTCTGAAATAAAGTATCAGAATTACTTAATTGCTATTCTGAAATCAGCAGTAAAATCCCTTAATCTTAAATCTTGCAACTAATTACATTTTTAACGGGATAGAGAACTTTTAAATAATATTTTATCTCTTGTTTTTTTAGTAGTTTAAGAATTATATTAAATCACGTTCAAAGTTTATATTGCCACGCTATAATGCCTAGCAATAAAGATTTGGCAAACTTACTTTTTGTGTTAAAAAAAAACCAAGCTTAGGAATTAGCAAAATGACAGTGGTTTAGTTTTTCCCCTCCTAACTTTTTGCTTGCAAACAGGATTTAGAATATGAATTTTTTACTTTATTCAAATCATTTACAAAACAGCGAAGTAATTCTTGTTTAGTTCTGTTTCGTAATCTTATTGTCCGAAGACTTTTTATGACTGCGTATTTTATTACTAAGCAAGCGGTCTTTTATTGTAATTTCTTTTCGTTGTATTCTTTACTTTATAGAAACGATTCTAAACTAAAAGTTTGTCCTCAAAATAGCACCAAAAAGTTGGTAGTTTTGATGCCACATGGTAACTGCAAAATTCTATTTAATAAACTTATTGTTTAAAACCAACGAAATCTCTTGATACAAAATATAAACAAAATTCCTATTAAAAATACGATTTTGTTTTTTAACCCTGGTACGAGTTTAAGTTGATCGTTTGCGATTTTCCAAAGCTTATTAGAATTAAACCATAATCTTTTCGATACTTTCTATAGGACACAAACTATTATTGTAAACTTAAGATTTGGAAAGTTTATCATTGAAATACCTCCATACAAATTATTAAAAGGTTTTGGTTCTAAGTGTGTAGTTATAATGGTGTTTATTTTGATAAAATATATTTGATTAAGTGATGGGTAATTTGCACTGAGCTACATTTGGACTGTCTTGAACCTCTAAATAAATCTTGAGACTATTAAGTTCAAGCATATACAGGTATTCGGAAAGAGGAAATTGAAAAATAATTGACAAGTGTCGACTCGAAGCGTCCTTCCTCTTTTATCGAAGACGTTCAGTAAAAGGTGTTTTTAATTTAACCAGTATCTCTATAATCAGCGAGATTGGCGTCATTGAGTTATTAGCATCAATATACATACAAAATGATATTCTATTTTATTATAATGTAAAATGATTCATATAATTCATATTTGAATGCGCATGTTCAATCAAATTCATGAATTAAGTTGTGCTTCTTTGATGAAACGATTCTTTATTTTCTCAAAACAGTTTTTGAAGATTCGGTCCTTTTCTTAGAGAGGCAGTTGGCATGTTTTAATAAAATTAAGGTTTTTTCACGTTATGAAGATTATAAGGTTTCCACTTGAATATCAAAGTAATCTGATTAAATTTCCGAAGCTTCAAACTATATAGTTGGATCGTGTAAGGTCTGGAGACTGATATTGTACCCTGAACTTGTCTGCTGCTTAAAATCTCGTATCTTTTAATAGTTTGTGTGTTTTTTTTTTTTGCTCTTAAGGATTACATGTTAATGGACAGAATTTTTCGAAATTAAGTGGCACCGCAGGTAAAAGCTAAATGTGGCCTCTTATTTATAACATTGTGATTTGAACTTACCAATGACACTAATGCACATGACTCAACATTAATGAATGTTAAGTCATACGTTATTATTTAAAGTTTTTGATAGATATAGGAATTTTTTTAAAAAATTAAATACTTAAAATTTTAGCCTCTGTAAACTTAGGTTAATTATAATTAAAAAAAAAACAGCAGTAAGCTTAACATTTTAGAATGATTTGCTTTTTTCTTTATTTAGGCAACAAATTGCTTTTATATAGAATAGTCGCAATTTTCAATTATATTTGACTATCGAGAAAAACGCTTATTTATATATTTAAACTAATTAGCCCTTGAAGCCATGATTACCCGATTTCGTTTACAAAAACCTAAACCTTACATTTAAGTAGCGAAGAGCAAAAACTATATTGAGTATTTTTATTACGTACATTAAAAAATGATTTATATAACGTATAAATTGTCTTGATCGTTTTACATAACACTATGTGAAATAAAATTAACTCTGTAATATATGACAAAGTAACAAACATCAGAGAAATTGAAGAAAAAAAAAAAACCCTAACGCTATTTGGTAAGTAACCCTTTGTTGAAGCTTCACTGCAGTAAATGTATCACCATAGAGAAACAACTTGTACAGAAATTTGGTGAGATGAAAAAACATACATAAACACTTTTAAATAGATTAAAATGCAATAAATATATTAAAACATAACAATATTTTTTTATACGATTTAATATTTTATAAGTTGGTTTAAATTAAATTTTTGAGGGGTATTGTAAAGGTTTTAAAAAAGTAAACTAGGGTAGACTGACCAGTGAGTGAACAGGCCCCAGTGAATGAACAGTTGGTAAATATAATTAAAAAATAAGGATTGAAAATCATTCCACTATAGGGATTGGCAACACTGACTTCCTCCCATGTAGTAGAAAGCAATCTGACAATGGTTGGTTGTCCTGGTCATTATATCCTGGTGTTCATTCACTATCGAACTTGACTTCTGAAACGTTCATTGACTGGTTAGTCTACCCTATAGAGATTTTAGCAACGGGCGTAGGGTGTTTATGGGGTAACTTAAAATGTTGGTCGTCTTTCAAAATTTTTTTTCGAGTAAAAAATGAATTACATGAAAATAACTATAAATTCGTACTTAGTGTGGCTGAAACCAATTAAAGGAGATATTTTTTTGTAAATTTTTCGCGTAAAAAACTTCTAAAAAGTAATTTCCTAAAATAACAATTGCATAACCCATCTCTGGTTTTTAACTTTTAAAATCTGATTTCAATTTTAAATAATTATGAAATGAAGATTTATGATGATTGAATGTTTTTATATGCATAGTTTTTTATCGAGATTTTTAAGCATCTAAAAAGTCCTAACTTATAAAAGAGTTTAAGGCATCAAAAATTCATTTAATGAGCTATTCAAAGTAAAGATTTATTGTGGATAGTTTATTCACAAGACTAATGTGTGAATATGAGATAAAATTAAAAAACAACAACTTGCCTTTAAAATTGGAAAAGGGAAAATAAAACAAATTAAAGAGTATTTAGTATCATTAACACAGCAAAGAATTTTGAAAATATTCGCACGCTTAAAAAAATTGATACGAGAAAATGAGCTTCTTGCTTAAGTTTATACAAATAAAAGAAAATAGAACGGCAAATGAAGACCATAGTCTTGAACAATTTTTGTAGAAAAAAAGTTATATGAAAGACTTATTTTAAAAATACTTTTTATAACAACGTGCAAAAAGTTCACTTTTTTTTATATCATATTCATTCATAAATCGTTGCGAAAATGACACTTTACGTACTTACGTCAGACAGTGGCGAAAGTGGGACTTACGGTACTGGTACGGTGAAGTAAATAAGAGTATCTGATTGGTAGAAAAACAAAATGATGCCATGAATATCTCCATGGAAACTAAATGGTCATGAAACTAACTTATTTCTATTGGTTCATTACTTTTGCATCTTCTAATATCTCCATGGAAACTGCAAGTACTATTACAAAAATTATTAGAGGAAATTAAATAAGACAAAAGTGAAAACTCAAATTTCACGCTTTTGCACGTTGTTATAAAAATATTGTAAACAAGCACGTGCCAAATAATACTTTATTAAGCTCCTGTCATCATTTCACTCGCTCGTGAAATAAAAGCCACTCGCTTAATAGTGTTATTTTCGACACTAGTTGCTTAAATAACTATAAATCTTGCGTTTACATTTGGAAAGAAAGGTTAAAAGGGTTGTTCATAAAATCATCATTGATTTGCCAAGCAAGGGTACAGTGCGACATGACATTAAAAAAAACTTAATTTTACCCTGAAATTATTTCTGAAAGAGAAAAATAAAACATTAAAGGTTTTTTTAACAGTATCGTAAGACATTAAGAAAAATCCGAACCTCTAACATAAAAAATAATGAAAAAAATTTTTAATAAATATTTGGCGAACATGATAAATTGCTTACTAATGAGAGTCGGCCATTTTCTATTTCCGATAATTAGGCTAGTTCGATACGGAAATCATTAATTACGTCGCCGTTTGACAGCCAATATTCGCCATTTTTGTTATGAAATCATTTTTAAGATCCTTAATGGCGACGTAATCTTTATTATTCCTTAAATGATTATGTGATTGGCGTCTTTTGTGGTATGATTTTGCTGTAAAGTCTTAATCGTCATTGGCGGTATTTTAAATGGCGTTGGCATTGAATTTTTCGCCAACTGAAAATTTTGCATGCTAATTTTAATCACCTAAAACCGTGTTAATATTGAGTTTTTACGTCTTAAGATAGTAATCCACTCGCGCTATAGCAAAGAGAATACCACGTTTTGGGACGCATTTTCTGTATTCAGTTTGATTTTTCTATGGGAAAACATCTTCTGGGATCATCTTTTTTCAATGGGGGGCTGCAATATTGGCGGTCAAGCTTTTGCAGACTCGGCATATTTCCCAGAACTGAGAGCCGTTTTCTTGTGGCACCATCTAGGCGACTTTCTCTACCAATTTTGACGCACAGATTACAATGAATGAGGTCTCTGTGGATGTTAAAGTATTTGCCGAGATTTAATTTTGCCATAGAGCCCAAGCCAAATAGGCCCTATAGAGATCTTTTACATGCCACATAATGACATGCGTGCTTAAGATTTTCCCACCTAGAAAATCCGACAACTCAGCCAGGGCTCGAACCACGATCTTGGGCTTACGAGGCAGACACGTTTAACCTCACAGCAACTGAGCCACAGTTAAGATTTAAAAAAAAATTGAACAGTTTTTAGTAGAATTTGAAAGGGTGGGATGGACGGAAGGACAGAAATATCACGGTCAATACTACTTTTAACTGTCCCCCTACGTCTACGTACGTGTCCCCCCTAAGGACTTTCGTATTCAAAAAAGGCAAACATTCTAAGAAACTGTGTTAAAATTATGTATATTGTTTGATAATTATTTTTAAAAGAAATTGTTTACAATTCCTACTTGAAAAACCACCCGATGCCCCCTAAAAACTCATCTTCCCTCTTATTTACCTAACAATTACCTTCGCCACTATACAACCAACATTTTGTACACCTTATCGCAATAATTAAAAATAGGATTATTTTTAATATATTGATACTTTTTATATGTACGTATATGATGCAGGTAAAACTTTAGAGTAAAAAAATAAAATTGGAAAGGAAATTTTAGAAGGACGGCCGGACATCTCGACGATATCAATTACCTACTTTAGATTTCTTTTTAATTATTTTTCGATTTTTTTGATTTAAAATAGCCTAATAAGTAAACCTTTCATATAATTTTAAGTAACACATTTTTTCAGAAACCCTCTACGAACATTTTCACTTGAAAAAACCACCCGAGGCCCCCTTAAAATCCCCCCCCCCCCACCCCTATTTAACCAACAAAGCATCCACAAACACTTTGTCCACCTTATCGCCAGGTTTGAATGTCCAGGGGCGCATCCAGGCGACGGCCGCCCCGTGTGATTTATGTGCGCCCGCGCTTTTGTGCGCCCCTGTCACAGGACGCCTTTCTGTGTGCCCCACACAATAGCGGTCCTTTTGAAGGGGATGGAATTGAGATTAGGGGACTGGGTACAAATTGAAATAGTTTGGATTGGGATGATATGGTTGGTGATTGACGTTTAATACGTAAGGAAAAAAAAACTTAACATTTTTTAGATAACTCACAAATATTTGTATAGTTATAATAACTACTAAATTGTTTTAAAAATTTTGTAGTTATAAATAAGCTATCCTCTTTTACAGTTTTATAAGAAAATTCCTAATAAGACTTATTTATCGTTAGATCAAAGATTCATGTATTTTCAAGAATTAAATAATGTTTTAATTAAATTGAAATATGAAAAACATGGTAAAATAAAATTCTTATGAAAATTTTTTATGAAATAAATTGACCTTAAATTCTTCGCGCTTTCATTCTTAGATGATTATAAAATTATTAATTTTTTTTAAACATAGTTTTGAAAAAATTATTGTGATATTTTATTCAAAAATTATGATTTCAATCCCCCCCCTTAAATTTTACTAAAAAATTCATATTTTCCCCCTGTTTATTTCTTTTTCATTCTGGATGCATAATGAATCTATTTGACAAAATCTAGATATTTTGAATAAAAAATTAAAAGTTGGAACTGAAATTTTAACAAAAGTACACAAAGTTACTCCCCTATTGTAAAACCGACATTAAGTTTGCAGTATACAAATGTTCTACTAGAAAAAGGGTAAATAGTTCTCATTTTTGAGTGCGAGAATCGAATAAAAAAAGGTGTTTCACATTCAATAAACAATTTTATTTGTTATTTCAACACATAAATTTATTAGTTTAGCTTCACTTAGAGTGTAATTTTTATATTTTTTTCCTTCGATTTTGACGTAACAGGGAGTACGAATATCGGGGTTAAAGGAGCAACCAATCTGAGCAGGCGAAATTTCGGCGCCAGCAGCGTTGTTTACGCAGTTTCCTCAGCGTAGTACATTTCTCTGTTGCAAACTTAAGGTCAATTTTTGTATAATTGTTGTGAGCAGTGTATAACCACCAAGATCGAAATATTTTTTTCGAGTAAAAAGAAAATAAATCGTGCATTTTTAAGTTTAAATATGGATACGGTCCCCTTATCAGTTCCTACCCCCAAGCAGATACCACTTTGTGTACCAACTATTCACCTCTTTCTTCCACGTATGATCCTTTTTGTATAGTTTGATGTATGGGGGGTGGTATGCGAATATGTTTAGGTTATATTTTCCTGCATGACACGCAATTAGTACGTGTCCCCCTAAACCAGTGGGTGGATATGGCAACAGTACTGATAATACAGGGTGTCCGCGTAGAAGAATGTCCGAGTTGTAATTGTATACTACAGGAGTTTATTTTATACTAAATATAACAAATCATACAGGAAGTTGAAGGAAAACTGACATAGTTTTTCCTGCAAGTGCTCAATGTGTGCGTTTTTAGTGATACGGCATACATCCAAACGAAAATGTAATTCTTATACTGTGTGCAGCAAGTCCGGAGTAATAAAAACATAAGCCTGTGCAACTGTGAAAACTATGTAGCGGTACGGTACAAGCGCATGCGCTTATCTGAAACTGTTAATTATTTATTCTTCACCTTCAACCACAACTGTCGAATGATTACAGCTGATACAATTACAATTTGAAACTCGGACATTCTTTTACGGACACCCTGTCGCTTGTTTTAAGTAAGATAGAAGGCTAGCGGGGTAGCGTGTTTGGTTTAGGTGTCATGCCAAGGAGGATACCTTTACAGGTTATGTCCAGGGATTGGAGTAACGCGTTACCTATTTGTAGAGGTTACCTTTCAACGGTAGCGCTGTTAGATTTCTCAGTAAGTAACAGTAACGAAGTTACTTTTAGCGGTAACGAAAAATTTCGTTACTTTTCCATTACTTCTCATGTCTTAATCACAGATCTGTTCGACACAGTTCGGAGTTCGGGTAACATTTAATTGTTTAAAAATTTAACTTTTAAAGAGACACGATACCCAAGACATTATTTCTAGAAATAATAGCATAAGCTTGTAAATTATAGTGGTTTTATATAATGTTCTTTCTAAATAAACATTTTCTTGCAAAAAAACACACAAATATTTACTAGTAGTTTTTAATATATATTAAAAATAAATCTGAATTTTGAACTTTTTAAAACGCTACTCATCTTTTTATTTTGAGAATAACTCCACCAAACTTTTATACTTCGTTCTACTAATTATTGAATTTAATATTAAAAAAAATAACTACATAGTAGACCTAATTTCGGGCAGTTTTGTGCCCCATATGAACACAGGTTAAAAATTTTAAAATTCTAACTTAATTAGCAATTAAGCCTTAGGTATTTATTAAGCAAAATTGAAAAACGCGAAACCGAGAAAAAAGGTTGGAAGCAGACGAAATACGTATTCAAACTTTTAAGAATGACTCCAGAAAATATTTAAACTTTTTCTACAAAAGATATTACTATGAAACTTTCAGTAAATGCCCAGGAAAATATTGTAAATAAGAAGTAAAATCTGAAATATAGATATTTTAACATATTTTTGGGTACCGTATCCCCTTAAATGTAACTTTCCAATCCCTGATTTAACCCTCTCTAACCAGAACAAATGTGTGAAAATTCCTTTACCTTTCTTCTGTAATTCTCTTCACCGCATCCCTATTGACGAATCATCCGAATTCACGTCAATTCTTTTTTTCTCAAAAATTTTCAAAAGGGACGATCTCAATGACTATTGTTCCTCGAGCACAATACTTTACGGAGTTTTTTCTTTTATCATTGTCAGAAATTAAAAGGAATCGATGGACCGCTAAATACGCTGTCATTCTTCAAAATTTCTCATTTATTGAGGACTTGGGAAAAGTTTTGAGATTGTTATTTCCACCGTTTCAGGGGGGTTGGGATCCCAATAGGTAAGGCACTTGTTTTTCATGCGAAATGTTTCATGTTCGAGCCCGGGCACTGCCATAATAACTGCCAACTGCAAACGGTCTGTTCAGCTAAAAGTCCGATGAATAATACCATTTGTTGGGAGTGTACGTTAAGTATGCTTCAGCCCCGACGCCGAATGCAATTCACTGTAGCCTTGACTTAACTTGTATTCAACCCTTTCAGTCCCAGTGATGCCATTTGACATCATTATGGTTCGGATCAGAATTTTAAAAAATAATAGGGCTGATGTCTAATGGGAATAATAAAAAATATTTTCACAATAAGAAAATGTTTGAAGAATCGAATGATGTGCTTTTTGATTTCATAAATGGCTGTAGACGATCAGAAAAAAAAAATTATAAAATGATGCCATATTGTCATTGGGGACTGAATGGGTTAAATGTCTTTAAAAAGTCAGTTACTCTAGCAGTTATTCAAGTAAGTCTGATACAGTTATCTCTATGAATTTGTTTTGCTTTAACCAAATAACGACAATTCTTAAGAAAATACGTCACATGTAAATAAGCTTTCCCCTTCAGTTTATCAATTCAAAATAAAATACGTATAAGCGAAGCTGAAAGAAGTCCTGAACACTTTATGGAGGCACTAAATTATGTTACTCGAAATGCGAATTTAAAAACTTATTGTATTCGGAAATAGTGTTAATGGTACTCAAAAAATCCATGTTAATGGGTTTAGAAATCATGTAAAATTATCTTAAATCGATCTACTCCAAATATGAAGGCCGATCTATATATGTTTTAAAACTGTAAGAAAACAAATCTAACTTAACTAATGATACATGCAGGATGATCTAGAATAAACTGGCGGTACTGTATAAAAAATTCCGCAATTCTACAGAAAAAATAAGAGCATATGTAATATAGATAAAATTTATTCGTGGGATATAAAACAATGAACTAGCTGTGACGCAACCATAAGCGTGTCCGTTTCAGTTTATCCCTCTAGTGCATACTGTTGCCATATGGCAACAAATAACATAATCCACTCGGTTGGAAAGGTTACTTTGTACTAGGGTAGACTAACCAGTGAATGAACGCTTAAGACGTCACGCTCGCCAGTGAATGAACACCGGTATATAATGACCAGGACAACCAACCTTTGTGAGATAGTTTCCTACTACATAGGAGGAAGTCAGTGTTGCCAATCCATATAGTGGAATGATTTTCAATCTTTATTTTTTTAATTATATTTACTAAATGTTCATTCACTTGGTCCTGTTCACTCACTGGTCAGTCTACCCTAGTAACCCTTTCCAACCGAGCTATCACGATCGTGCGGATCGTTTATTTGTATAAAAAATGACTTTGTTTTTAAGGAGCTGCTTGTATTGATGCTGTTTAACGTATTTTTCCAATGAAACTCTAAATTTAGTCTCCTAATTTTAAATGGCGCCATCTGACAGCCCGTCGGTACTAAAGGGCTTTACAAATTTGCTACCGGGTAGTGGGATGGGAAGCCCAGTCGGTTAGGCACTCGCCTAGCATGCGAAAGGTTCCAGGTTCGGGTCCGGGTATCGCCAAAATAACTGCCGATTTTTAAACGGCCCGTGCAGCCAAAAGTGTCCGACGAATAATACCCCGTGTAAGGGAGTGCACGTTAAATATCCTTCAAAGCCTTAATGCTGCTTATACGATGTCGCCCTTAAGGGTCGCGTTATGTGCATATTCAGGTGTCGGCTTGTCACTTGACTGTGGTTCTAAAATACGACGCCCGTCGTCAATAGCCTTCGTGTAGCTCTAGTGTGACAATAATTCAAACTAATAGCAACGGATAATACCCCGTGTTGAAGGCGAAAGTTCACATTTAATATCCTCCTATGTATTATTATCCTATGTATTTAATATCCTCCTATGTATTATGTAGCTTCTAAAGGTTGCGTTATGTGCCCATTGAGGTGTTGGCTTGTTACTTGACTGTTGATCTAAATTACTTCGCCAATAGACCTCGTATAGCTCTAGTGTGACGATAACTCAACTATTATGATTCAGCATCTAACTTTAATATTGAAGTGTGATTGTTACTCATTACCAATAATTTCCCCTATTTTCGATAAGGTATGCTACCCAATTCCCGACAATCATGAAAACTTCGATGAAAAGCCATTAAAGTTTAGAAATCTGAAAGTGCGAAACCTTACATTACTTTTTGGAAGTCCCGAAATTTCAAAATTTGGCGAGAGGAAAAGGGTTTTTATTTTTATCTCGCCAAAATTCTCCTTTTCATTGCGCTTTCCCCTCTAGTATATTAACTCTTTTATAAAAATGGGAAAGATATGTTCTTTTTATTGGACAGAGGTTCTACGTTCTTGTTATTTTTATAGAAGTTTCATACTTCGGAAAACTTTCTTGTAGAAGTTTTATACTTTGGCAAACTTTTTTGGTTTTATGCCTGAGAATTAAAATTAGCTGTTAAGTTTATGGAAAGGTTAACAAATGTACTTCCCCCCATGTAATGTCAATTAGTCACTAAACTTTATCATCGTCGATAACTATTTGAATGTTTTACAAGTTATTTTTGCAATTACTGTTGCTAAAACTGATTAAGTCGTCAATATATAACTATTTATGAAAAATGGGCTTAAAATACGTTTCACACTCGTTTTCGTTGCATATTTTTTAGTACCTCTTTTTGTATATTCATACAAATAAAACTATTTGTAAAGTTTCCAACCTTTCAAAAATCACATACAAAGTACTCTAAGACAGTGTTGGGTATTAATCAATTAGTTAATTATCTTGTCAATTGACAAAATAGTAATTTCAATTAAATTAATTGTAATTAAATTAGTCGCAATTGAAATTTTAATTGCACCTTGCATTTATATTAATTTGATTAACATATGTCAATTTTAACTCTCAATTAAAATAATTGCAATTAACTTTTTAGTAGTTGTATGAAACAATTAAAACTAACAATTAACTTAGTGCCTTAAAACGAAATGAGTACAGGTTTAGGAAAATTAATTCTTATACTTAAGACGAATAAAAAAGTGGTTAATTGTTCTTTTTTAAATTAAAATTAACAAAACTGAAAATTGTAAATCGTTACTACTACAGTTAACAAATACATAATTGTTCATTGTAATTGATGAATTGCTTGTTATGGTTACATTTACCAATTGTTAATTTTAATTGTTCTTGCAATTTAAATTTTCCCAACACTGCTCTAAGATATATCCCCGTTATACTGTTATATTAACAATGTCTCTGCAAATACCGCTAGATTGACAATGTCTTTGAAAATAATGGTATTTTAATAATGTTAATAAGCAATTTCGACAATGTTTTTACAAAAAAATATGTCAACAGTTAGTTTTACAAATATACTGTTATATTAACAATGTCTCTGCAAATACCGCTAGATAGACAACGTCTTTGAAAACAATGCCATTTTAACAATGTTATGTTATAATATTTTTGATGGTGGTATTTCTGTTGGTAGGAAATGTATTGTTTATGTTTTTTCTGCGATATTTTGGGAACAATGCTCTTTTCTAACAATGATTAGGTAAATAATGCTTTATCTTCGAAAATATCACTATATTGACAATGCCGTCGTTCCAAACAACTTTTTTAGAATGAAATTTTAATGATTATGCTTTCGTCTCATTGGTGCCGATTTCGCTAAATATTATCTCTACTATATTTTTTGCTGTCGATGATACGTTGAAGATATATTGTGCCAGGAGTGCTTTTAGCAATGATATTTTGCAAGAGGGACTGTCAGTCCTATAGAGCTGATGTATTATGTTTTTAAATCACGACTTTTGCAAAAGAATTTTCCATCGGGAGCCCATAAATTTTTTTGGTTGACGAAAAGGAACTTTTTAGCCACTACACCAAAACCGACCTTAAGTTTGCAGTATACAAATGTTCTACGAGAAAAAGGGTAAATAGTTATCATTTTTGAGTGCGAGAATCGAATACAAAAATGTATTTCACATTCAATAAACACATTTATTTGTTATTTCAAGACATAAATTTATTATTTTTATTAGTTTAGCTTCAGTTAATGTTATTTTAATTATGTTTGTCCTTCGATTTTGACGTAACAGGGCGCACGAATATCAGGGTCGCAGGAGCAGCCAATAGGAGCAGGCGAAATTTCGGCGCCAGCAGGGTTGTTTACGCAGATTCTCCCACCTAGTACATTTCTCTGCTGCAAACTTAAGCTAGGTTTTGGTGTGATACTTTCATTAGATTGATGGGCAACCCAACATCGCCAGTGTAGACAAAGCTTTGTCCACCATGTTTTGTCCAAATGTCTCAAAAAACACCTCCAAAACCACCACACCATTCCCTTCTTCCCCATCCCCACACACAAAAGCCGCACCACCACCGTCGAAATCATTTCTCCGGGGAGGAGGGCGACATCAATAAATATTTCCTTTTGAAATCAAAATGCGCGATCCTTTTGTGGAGGAATACGTGAATTCTCGCCCCTTTGACACAATGGGGCTGCGCGCCACAGTAGGGCGCGATACGGCCTGGGGTTACTGATGGTGTTGGTGAAAGTTTTTAAAATTAGTCGCCAGATCGCCAATGTGGTTGGTCGAAATACGTCGCACAAGAACTCCTATGGATTAAACTAAGGGATCATAGCCGGCAATTTTACGCCAAATCTGGTTAACTCCGTAAAATTGGTACTATGGCAATCTTTGTCGATGCAATTGCTAATTTCGAATTGTTAATCTATTTAAATCTAAAACGCATATAATTTATTCTGAAATTTTCTTTGCTAATCTTTTTATTAATTAAATGCTTAATGATTTTAAATAATTATTTACCTTTTCAAATCAATTCTTCGGCATTTTAACGCTCCACTTACTTAGAAATCTGGCCATTTTTTAAAGTTGAAATTTGGTAGTATTTTTGGTCATTTTGAGATGGCAACCATCTAGATAAGTGCCGGGGTTTGTTATCATTTCGAATTGGCGATGTTGCGTTGGGTGCCCATTCAGGTGTTGGCTCGTCACTTGACTGTGGTTCTAAAATACGACGCCCGTCGCCAATAGCCCTCGTGTAGCTCTAGTGCGACGATAATTCAAAACCAAACCAATTGGCGACATTTTCAAAATGCCGCCAAATCCGGCCACGATTTTTTAGTTTAATCGCGATATTTTGTTGAGCATCAATGTAGTGTCCAAATTTTTTAAAACAGTTTAAAATCCACCACACCATTCCCTTCCTTCCCATCACCGTCCTATACACACAAAAGCCGCACCACCACATCAATAAATATTTCCTTTTGAAATCAAAATGCGCGATCCCTTTGTGGAGGAATACGTGAATTTTCGCCCTTTTGACACAATGGGGCTGCGCGCCACAGTAGGGCGCGATACGGCTCGGGGTTACTGATGATGTTGGTGAAAGTTTTTGAATTAGTCGCCAGGTCGCCAACGTGGTTGGTAAGGAATGAAGTCGCTCTTGCTCTGCGTAGGTTCCAGGAGTTGGGGAGCCCAGTCGGTTAGGCACTCGCCTGGCATGCAAAAGGTCCCAGGTTCGGGTCCGGGCATCGCCAAAATAACTGCTGGATTATAAATGTCCCGTGCAGCTAAATAATGTCAAAGAATAATACCCCACGTAAGGGAGTGCACGTTAAATATCCTTCAAAGTCTTAACGCTGCATACGATGTCACCCTTTACGATTGCGTTGGGTACCTATTCGGGTGTTGGCTCGTCACTCGACTGTGGCTCTAAAATACGACGCCCGTCGCCAATAACCCCCGTGTAGCCCTAGTGTGACGATAATTCAAAGATAATTCAAGCCAAACATAACCTTGCCCTGCGGCAGGTTTCGACGCGCAACTTTTGGGCTCCAGGTCACAAGTGACAAGAAAGTATTGCGGCCCCCACAATGGGACTGCGCGTCACAGTAGGGCGCGATACGGCCCGGGGTTACTGATGGTGTTGGTGAAAGTTTTTGAATTAGTCGCCAGGTCGCCAATGTGGTTGGTAGGGAGTGGAGTCGCTCTTGCCCTGCGCTGGTTCCGATGCGCAACTTTTTGGGGTCCAGGACGCAAGAAAGTTTGGCGGCCCTCACAGCATACATCTGTATAAATAAAAGGCAAAGTCCTGACTGTTTGACTCGCTGACGTAAAAACGCCCAGCCCAAACTACTGGAGGTACTGCTACCAAATTTTAGGCAAATATTATTTTTTATAGGATAGATACAATTAAATTAATTTTGAAGCCAAAAATTGCAAACATTACTGTTAAATAGATTCGTTAAGATACGGATTGATTAAATTGTAAAATTAAGATCGCCAAAAGTCGCCAATGAACACTTCGCCCTTACATCATACTTGTACTAAAAACAATTCACCGTTATTAAGGGTACACCCATGCAACGCCGGGTTTATAAAGCTAGTTAATATTGAATGTGTTTTAATAGCCCTCGTGTAGCTCTAGTGCAACAATAATTCAAATCTTACCTACCTGTGCAAATTTAAAACTAATACTTTTTTTGTTTTTAAATTTGTACAACTAACCCTTAACGTGTAAGCATTGCAGATAAGATGCACTTGACCAGGTCATTTAATTTATATAAGAAACAAGCATAAAATCCTCATTTCTAAAAAATCACAGGCAATTTTTTTAAAAAATATTTATTGGGATTTCTTTGCGGTGTGTAACCAATTTGTGTGTCGGCCCATTTCTCTGCATTTTTTCAGTTGAACTAAATATACAGACACATGCAGTAATTTTACATTGTTGTGCTAAACACAACGTATTTGGTTTAATTATTTTTATGAATTTATGAATATTTTTTTTACTTCCGAACCAAGTACATAAAACGAAGGATATATCGAAACATTAAAGTAGTTGATTTCAGTGTATAATAATCGAGCGTTGACTTCGAAAATAGTTTTAAAATCTTATTTTTATTTAGTGATATAATAGAATCGTGCCAACTCTACAAACCTTGATCTGTTTATCGTGTTAATCATTAATTTATAATTCTACCAACTCTATTATCCCTCTTTTCGACCCGGCGGTCAGGTGGCGTTGATTTAAATGATTTAAAATTATGAGACTAAATTTGGAGTTTTATCGAAAAAATTGCGTTAATCAGCATTAATGCAAGCAACTCCTTAAAAAGTCATTTTTTATACAAATAACGAATGATACAAGTCAGCTGCTTTGGTAACTATATATTTGAAGAGCTTGAACATTATCTCTTTAATACTCGCACGATCGTGCGAGCCCGGTCGGAAAGGGATACTAGTACTAGTACTTACTAGAAATTGTTCGCCAACTCCCATTTTCGCCAAATTTGGCATCGCTTCTCAACCGCAGTCCAATCAAAACACTTCTATACAAATTCGCGAGTGTGTCATTTTATTTCATGCGTTTTGTGAGGAAAGCCACACAACAAACAAATCGGTATATTTATTACAGCGTCCTTTTGTACCACGAAGTTTTTCGGTTCCGTGTCTCTTGAGTTATTTCAAAGGAGAATGAAATGGCGCTGATGCTTGGCGATAAAAGTGAAGCAGTCGCCAAATTAATTGGGTACGCTCAGAAAATACATTTGAAGAGTACACGGGAAGAACCGCTTGATTTATTGGGAGTCTTCCCGTAATTGTGCCTGCTTGGCGGATATCGGCTACAGGAAATTGGTTTATCTTTCGGTTCTTCATTTGTGGTACACACGTGACTCGTATCCACTGATCTCTGGCGTGAATCAGGGTTGACGCGAAAGAAAAACAAAGCGTTTAACCGGTTTCTTTACACCAGTTTAGGCGATTTCTCTATCGTCTCCAAAGAGGCCTATTGAGGAAAACCTTCTACGAAATCAAGCGATTTTTCCCTTATACTCTTCATTTGTGTTAAAACCTTGTGTGCTGCCTTTGTGTTAAATAACTAGTGTTCAAACAGGTCGCAACTTTCTTAATGAAAATATCGTTTATTACTATAATCGTTAGGTAAAAACATCAAGCCACTGAGAATATACTATCCCTGGTTATGTCCTGGTCTCTTTACCGTAAACAGATCGTACCAAATAAAAACAATCTACTTTATTCTATTAAAGTAGAGCTCTTTCTCGACAAATCCCGGTTTTTTCATCTATTACATTCCATTTTGAAGTTACGAATAACCCTCATAGATGACAGTAGTAAAAGTGTATTCAAAATTAAAGAATGAAGTTATTAACTGTTGTGAAATTACGTCTTTGGCAGTATCCAATGTATAATAACATTTAAAAAAAATAAATTATTTAAATTCCAATGCAGTTATTGTTTTTCAGTATTTTTCCCATAATTTATTGGTATTAGATACAAATATATTTTTTCGGAATGAAAAAAAAAAAAGCATTATAGGGGTTAAATTAACCAACCTTCTTTAGAGCCTATTATGCAAGCCATCAACAGCTTCACTTTGCAACACAAATTCACTTAAGTTTCTGACCACGCAGCACTTGAATCTAACTCTAACCTCTGAAAAAGAGTTATTTTGCTTTCGTTTTGTGGTCCAGCTTTTATATTTACCTGTCCTTTTGTGGCCGAAATGGAATATTTTTTTCCCAAAAAGTTTTTCGAAACAATTTATACTCCTTTTGTGTGGGTTTTCTGCGGAAGAACGGTGTTTACACGCCAATTGGCGCGTTTACAAGTTTCGGGAATGTATGGCAAATGTCTGTTACACACGTTGGGTTCCGGTAATGTTTTGCCGTACTTACGGCGCCGGATGTATGCAGTAACTCTTATTTAGTAGGGAATTGATTTGGTACTTTTCTATTTCGCGGGCAAATATGTCACCAAATTAAATAATTGGTGACAAAACACAGTATACAAGTTAAAATACCATGGTTATTTTCAAATTTCTACCTAAAGAGAAGTTAGCGAAAAGACACATAAACCCTTAAACATGAATTTTTCTAATTTAATCCTATTTTTTAACCCTTTCAGTCCCAGTGAGGCCATTTGGTATCATCACTTTCAATATTTTTTTCAAAATGTTTATGTCCCGTTATGACATCCAAACACACATCATTCGATTCTTCATTCTTTGTTCTATTAGACAATATTTTTCATTAATCTCAATAAAAGTCAGAACTACTATTTTTTATCTAGAAAATAGTCAACAAGCGTTTCTCCTGATTTTTGATAAGTTCACTTCAGTTCCTCATATTTAAAACACAATTTAAACTATTTCTGCTAAAATAATTACTAATTTTTTTAATAAAATGGTCAGATACCTTAAAATATATAACTCGAAGTGTTATTAGGTAATATATATATTTTTTATTTTGTTGTTTTCCACAGTTAAAGAATTTTGGCATTGTTTCAAAAACCATATAAAAAATTTAAATGAATTTTTTTCTTATGGAATTCGCATATTTGCCCTATAATAAGAACTGAAGAAGACTGAAAGGGTTAAGTAACGTTATGTGAATATTGATAAAAAATTCATATAATTGCAACACAAAATGAAGCAAAAAATGTCAACTTCTAGACTTTTTCATCAGAAGAATATCAACTTCATCTTCAAATCAAATTAACCTGATTCAACTTTTTTGTCCGTGTGATACTTTAAGGTAGGCGAATACCCAAAATTCTAAAAATTTTATTACAGTAGAACCTCGATACAGCGACCGCTCTCGGGACCAACAACATACGGTCGTTAAATCGAAGGGACGTTATAAAGAATTTTAATTAAAAACCTTACAAACTGAGAAATAACGTATACATACCTATAAAAATGTTTATTTTTGTATTTACACTTATTGTGCAGATAAAAATGAAGTGATTGAAGATTGTTTCAAAGCTTTAACAGAGTTATTAATTATAGCATTTTTTCTATTTATGTTATTTTTTGTAGAAAATCCTCAGCATTGTTCTCTCTCGCACAGTAGCGACAACACATTACATTTCACATCGACAGAAATTTGGCTAGTAGGTTTATTTTTTAAGAGCCATTTTGTAGACATGCGAATTCTACGTGGCCAATTAGTCCAATGGTCAAATGTATTGGTGTATTTTCTACATCTATGTTTAACAACCAATCACAGAATGCGTGAAAAATTAAGCTGACCTTGGCTTCTTTTGCAACACTGGACCCCTCCGGAATCCCCCCACTGGAATTCCCGGAATTCTACCCTTTCTATTCTCCTATTCATCCATTGTTCGACCCCTTTCCTCGTCGGAGAGGACTTTCTTTATTGCGTTCAAACAAAAGCAAACGGTTCTTCACTCAAACATACAACAAAGTTCAAATTTAGAAGCAAATACGAAGTTCTCAAATTAGAAGCAAAACGGCTTCTTGTAGCAATTTTTTTCGGAAATTTCTAACAAATATTCGGTCGCAATATCGAGGAACTGCTTGTTTTTTGGTCGCAAAAAAGAGGGTTTTTTAACACTATTCCTATGGTAAAATGTTTGGGACTTTCCGAAGCGGTCTTTATAACGAAGGGGTCGTTAAATCGTGGGGTCGCAAAATCGAGGTTCTACTATTACTTTAATCTTTTCCAAATCTGGCATAGTGATTTCAAATATAATGAACAATGCTTTTTGGGCAATTTGTTTTATTTAAATATAATTGATTCATTTTAAAGGGTGTTTTTCAACTAAAAAAGGGGTTTGCGCCAACTCTTCTAGCATAAAAAGTTTTATATTAATTTACCGGAAATTTTTTAGATACTATTTCAATATATATCTGTACCATGAACCTCTAACATCTGGTGTAAATATACAAGATTTTTTTTAATGTCCAAGTGTAAGTTAATCGAAAAAATCCTTTTTTTGTGGATAATTTATAAAATTTTTCTTAATGACTTTTCTTGGAATTTTGTATGTAACTCTAGAGGGTCATTGCTTGCATCAGTTCAAAACGAAGAATTTAACACATAATTAATGTTTATAGGATGAAAATTCAGTGTGGTAGACTTGTTAGCTTAAACCTCTTTTTTTAGTAGAAAAACACCGTTTAAAATAAGATATATTTAAATTTAAAAAATGCTTAAATAGTATTATTCAATATATTTGAAATCACTATGCCAAATTTGAAAAAGATTAAAGTAATAGTTAAAATTTTAGAATTTTGGGGAATTTTGGGTATTCGCCTACCTTAATCCATCGCTTTTGGGGAAAAAAACTGCCCCCTATAAAGTAAAAATAGCGGGTAACTTCCACTTACACATTCTTCTGGTAGATATGATCTTTATATTTTAGACCAATTTTACTATATTTACTATTTTCTACTAAATTTAAAGTTATAAGAACTTTAAAATAAATTGTAAACTTTTGAGTAGCAGGATTTTTAACATATTTGATTCAATTATCAAGTAATTGAATATTTTTTTTAATTAAATGCAATTCTACTTTACCACGTGAGGTAATTTTTGAGGGCCAACTAAATTTTTTGGCTTTAAAACCCCTTGTATTCATTTTTGTGACCAAAAAATCAAAATAGTTAACCTAATTTCTTTATGCACAGTTAAGGGTTACCGTTGGAAATATTCTCTGAAGCGGCGGTTGTACATTTTTGGCTACTTTATCACTTATCCCGCCAAATGAAAGTGCCCAAATTTCACATAACTAAAAAAAATTATCAAATCAAGAGGATAAGAATGTTTTGGAAAAAAGTCTAAAAATGTGATGTTTTGCTGCAAAAAAAAATTCTCGTTTAATTTCGTTCCATTAAAATTATGTTTAGTTAATGGAATTAAAACACTTTGCTAGTATTAGCTTTGAAATTTCTACAAAATATTATTTGAACACTGAATTTCCTTGATTCGACATTGAAGCCCTTAAGGGACAATAATAAAGGGACACAAAAATGAAACTAATTTCCCCAATGTTAACAGATGGAGAAAGTGGATGGAGTTATTAATGACTAGCATCTACAATATTTTATCTTATGTTTCCAAACTTTCTGGTATGCTTAGGTGTCGACAAGCCACACGTTTGTGCTTTTTAAAATATTCCATAAGTTAATTAGAAAGTATTTTTATAAGCTGGACTAGCAAAAAAATGCTTTACTGTGGATTGAAATAAATTTCAAAATCAATATCAAGGATTTTGCTGCATACAAACGTGTGGTTTATCAATACCGAAGCATACTAGTAATTAAGAAACAATATATATAAAATATAGTTATATTTAATACTTTTTGTCCGTCTGTCTGCACGTCCGTTTGTCTCTCCCATCTACTTCCTTTCTAACTGCAGATTTTCAAAGTTCTTTCCCCTGTTTAAAAGACATGACATGAGGTACCTATCTTGTACTTTTTGTCCGTCCGTACTCCACACCTGTCTGTACTAATTAAACGGAAATAAGTGGAAATTGGGGATGCCAGTCATGGAACAACTAAGTCTAATTTCTCCATAGAATAATAAAATATTTCGTTCTCCTATATATTCCCGTTTCCTTAATCAATGAAATTAAGTTTTTTTAAGATTAAGTGTTTCCTTAATAAGCGAACTGCTTAAATTTATTCTTGACCATACTGTGGATCTGCACCACAGTCTTTGTCTTTTTGGGCATGGACAGATTTCACGACTACTGATGATAGTTGAGTTAAAGGCTAATGAGACCAAATGACCGTGGGTTCCCAAACAAAAGTGCCTCTGTGTTAATATAATGGGAAAAATTATTTTCTAAGCCTCATTTCTCATTCTGCATTGAATGTTTTAACAAACGGTTGTTTGATGACATATGTAGTTGACTTGCAAGCATCTATATTCCTACGTTCTGAAATTGGTTCAAATATTGTTTAAAAAAATTTCAATAAATATTTTGACACAAAATATTCGTATATATAATATAATAAACTCATTTTTTCTCATTTCAAAAGTGAGATTATAGGGACCTGTAGCCAACTACACTGCTCAAAACAATTAGGGGAGCACATGTTTCAAACCCTTTCGCTCCCAATGATTCCTTTGGGAATCATCAGATTGTGATTTTTTTCTGACCAAGTTAAATTCGCCACTTATGTATTGTTAGATTCATCGTTAGATGGAAGAATAACGTATTTTGAAGAATTTAATATTTTTTATATTAATAAAATATGAAAAATATGGTAAAATATATTTCACTTTAAAACAGTTTTAGAAAATAAATTGACCCTAAATTTTTCACGCTTGCATTTTTTAGATGTTTAAAAATATATTTCAACTATTTTTAACAAAAAAGTTTTGAAAAAATTATTGTTATTTATTAAAAAGTTATTATTCCATTTCCCCCCTTTAAATTTAAGTATTAAAAACTTAAAATTTTTTCCTGTTTTTTACTATTTCATTTCGAATGCATAGTGAACCTATTTAACAAATTTTAGGTTTATAGAACAAAAATTAAAAAGTTCAGAGTGAAGTTAAAGTTGGAATTAAAAAGTGCTCCCCTAATTGTTTTGAGCAGTGTATATTAATTATATGAAATAATTTTTAAAAAAAAAATATTTAATACAAACTGAGATAGTTTGTTTTGAAAAGTAATTTTTCCCCATTGGAATAAGACAGACTTCGGTTTCATGACCCAAAATCAACTTCTATTAAACCTTAACGATGTGTAAGTGCTACTGCGGTTAAGTCGAATGGCGTGGCTGTCCCTGAAATCCCCTTGCCCCCATAACGATGTTTCCGTGCTACTGCGGTTAAGTCGAATGGCGTGGCTGTCCCTGAAATCCCCATGCCCCCATAACGATGTTTCCGTGCTACTGCGGTTGAGTCGAATGGCGTGGCTGTCCCTGAAATCCCCTTCCATGCCTCCATAACGATGTTTCCGTGCTACTGCGGTTAAGTCGAATGGCGTGGCTGTCCCTGAAATCCCCATGTCCCCATAACGATGTTTCCGTGCTACTGCGGTTAAGTCGAATGGCGTGGCTGTCCCTGAAATCCCCTTCCATGCCCCCATAACGATATTTCCGTGCTACTGCGGTTAAGTCGAATGGCATAGACCCCAAAATAATCTTCTATTCCTCTTAACCGCAGTAGCACGGAAGCATCGTTAAATCGATTGACATTGTCCCCAAAATCTACTTCTGTTCCCCTTTAGCGATGTTTCCGTGCTACTGCGGTAAAGTTGAATGGTATGGCTGTCCGTGAAATCCCCTTCTATTCCCCCTCAACGACGTTTCCGTAGTACTGCGGTTAAGTCGAATGACAGGGATGTTGCCAAAAACAACTTCTATTCCCCCTTAACGACGTTTCCGTGCTACTGCAGTTAAGTCGAATGGTTTGGTTGTCAATAATCGTAGCATTATCGAGACCTGTAAGTCAACTACATTTACCATATCAAAAAAACATTTGAAAAAATTCCATTCTGCTGTAACAATGTGGCTTAGAAAATAGTTTTTTCCCCATTGGATTAACACAGAGCCCCTTTGGTTTGGAGACTCGCGATCACTCCGTCTCATTCATCTTTAATCTATTAAACAACCAATGAGTTGTAGGGAAATCTGTCCGTGTAAAAGATAAGGACAAGGAGCGTAAAGCAGAGCCTTAACGATGTTTGCGTGTTACTGCGGTAAAGTCGAGTGCTATGGTTGCCAATTTAGCAACAACTCGCTATATCGTGCTTCCCGGGAGACAAGTAAAAAAACACGATATAACCGAATGCGCGATATAACAAGCGACTTGATAAATATTTTACTAATTATATTGAAAAATTGGGAGTTATGATACAAGGCGCGATATATCCGAATGCGCGTTATAACGAGGCGCGATATAGAGGGGGGGGGGTCACCTTGATGCTTCGGACGAATCTAAGGGGACGTGGGATCCAAAAATTTGTTTTGGTAATATTGTAGCTATACAATAAAAACAAAAATATTGCAACTAAATATTGGTAAAACGAAATAAGGGTTCTCTTTCATTTAACGAAATAATGGTTCTCTTTCACTTAACGAAATAAGGGTTCTCTTTCATTTAACGAAATGAGGGTTCTCTTTCATTTAACGAAATAAGGGTTCTCTTTCATTTAACGAAATAAGGGGGGGGTTCTCTTTCATTTAACGAAATAGATTTCTCTTTTATTTAACGAAATAGATTTCTCTTTCATTTAACGAAATAGATTCCTCTTTCATTTAACGAAATAGATTTCTCTTTCATTTAACGAAATAGATTCCTCATTCATTTAACGAAATAAGGGTTATCTTCAATTTGACGGGCACAAGGATTTTTTTCAGAACATATTTAAAAACAACTTTGTATATGCCACGAGGCTTACCGAGGTTCGTAAAAGAGCACGCCATTAAAAATTTAAATTGTAAATGAAATAAGAATGACAAAACTCATTCTTCGCACCAGTCGCCAAATTTGTACAATTGCCACCAAATGGAATATTTCTAATGGTAACTTTTAACTGTTTATACTGTTTTGTCGCCAAAGATCCGGCATAGCGAAAGCTATTCCCACGAATTGGAAAAGAACCGAAATATGATAGTTAAACGAAGTTTTTTTTAATTAACTACCTTTTTAGGCTCATTGTACAAAACCAATTTCTTAAAGTTTTAACATTTTAATGAATATTTTTTTAACCAAACGTAATGGATGGATAGCGAAAATCTGTGAATAGGAAGTAGAGTAGAATGAAAAAAAAAGATTTTTTTAACCCTCTAAAGCATGAATTTTTATTTTCATCCCAAAAAAATATATATGTATCTTTAATACTCACTCATTATGGGAAAAATACTAAAAAAAAATTTAACTGCATTAGAATTTAAATAATTTGAATTTTTAAAATTTTTTCCATATGACAAAAACCAACTGCAAAATTCCAATTTTGATAATAATGACTAGAAAACTACTAAAAATATTTCAAAATAATCCTTTTTAACTATGATTAATTTTCCAAAACAATTTATTAGTAGTTAGTACTAATATTGTTATTCTTTGAATGCTGCCAAAAACGTAATTTCACAAAAGTTAATAACCTCACTCTTTAATCTTGAATACACTTTTTACTACTGTCATCTATGAGGATTATTAGTAATTAAAACTTTAAAATGAAATGTAATAGATGAAAAAAACACCGATTTGTCTAGGAGGAGCTCTAATTTAATAGAATAAAGTGGATTATGTTACTTGTTACCAAACGGTAACAGTATGCGTTTGAGGGTTAATTACACTCTTAAAAATGAATGCTCAAAAACGACGAAATTTTCCTTAATTTTGAGGATTCAGTTTCCTGCCAAATGCTCCGAGTTTTCCTTTCCTCAAAGTGAGGACATTTGAATCGTCATTTTTTTGAGGATTTGAATGCCGTCTAATCTAAAGAAATATTTCGTTATTTTTGAGCATGTGAATTTAGTTGTTTTGAGAGCTAGTTTCCTTAAATTGAGGATTGTTATTCTTAATTTGAGAGTTTGGCATCGTCATTTTTGAGCATGTGATTTTGTTTTTATAGTTCTGGTTACGTTAAATTGAGGATTGTTATACTTGATTTGAGAGTTTGGTTCGTTATTTTTGAGTATGTGATGCTGTTTTGATTGTTCCGGTTTCGTTAAATTGAGGATTATTATTGTTCATTTGAGAGTTTTGCATCGTCATTTTTGAGCATATATATTTATTGTTCGGGCAGCTCTATAGTTAAACTCATAGTTTCCTTGCACAGAAGCCACGACCATGGGCGGAGCTATAAAACGCGCGGGGCAATCAGATGAAGAGAAAATTTCAGTCGTGTTATTTTGTCTTCATCTAATTGTTCCGTGCGTTTTATAGCTCCTCCCATGGTCGTGGCTTCTGTGCAAGGAAACTATGAGTTTAACTAGAGTTACGTCGTATTCGGTCTAGTTTCATCATATTTGAGGAGATGCATTTTTCTAAAAAGTTTTTAGGATGTTTTATAGGATTTTACTACATCATTTTGCTATTGGTATTTTTCACCCAAATACAAAAAAAGCTATAATTATATTCCACATTTGTCTTTTTTACGGACACGAATCCATCTATGTACAGCTTCTGAAATATTGAAGGCATTTTGATACAAAATTGACTATTTGCATGTAAAACTATAATATATAATGTTTATAAAATATTAAAAAGATTCTCAATGCATTTCGGAACCAAAATTTGCTTTGAATAAGAGTTATACAATCAGTTTATTACATTCCAAATCTAGAAAATCCACTTTTAAATTGTTCATTTATTTTTACAACAAAATAACATTTCACTTTATTTAAATCTGTATATTTATTTTATCAAAATAAACACAAGTTTCGAATTTTTTTATATACATATTGATTATATGATGACGGGCCGGTGGTCTGGGAACTGCTGGGCAGGCTGGCATTTTGTGTAGTACTTCACAAACTGCTGCTTCAATCATCAGTACTTCAGTCGTATCATTACAGCAGTTTTGTCTTCTAAAAAAATAGGAAGCATTTAGTATACTTTTCATAACCTAATTGGGCCAACCCTTATAAAGGCGAGTCTAAAAAAACAACAAATATAGCATTCGTTTAACTTACAAGTTTAAGTGGAATACTAACACATCAAATTTACTGAAATTAAAATTTTAGTATTTTTTTGGGGGGGGGGGGGGGGGAGGGATGAGACAGTTTTTTAGAAGTTAGGCATTTAAACAATAAAATAGTACACAAAATTTCAGGTGGATAATTTTCTCAAACAAAAATTACAGAAAGAACTTTTTTTAAAAAAATAACTCTTTTAAAAAGTTAGGCTTATTTTGAATATTATAGCTTTACATTTAATCTTGTTTTTAATTATTTCTATTAGAGATCCAAATCCCTATTCCTGAAGCTTGGAATCAACATAGTCCATGGCACAAAACTAATATACTATATTAAATCAATTTTAGTTGCATCTTCGAGTCGAACCCAAAAGCATCTACCTAAAAAACAAGGCCGTTAAATATTATATTAAGAAAAAAAACTTATTAATTACGGTATTTTATTAAATACTTTTTGCATTAAAAGTACCTTTAAAGAAAAAAAAATATGGAAATATAATGCATTCAGTGCACATAAAATTTTATCTTTCAGTGTGAAATATTTTTTAATTATAAAACCATAATTTAAAGACACAAATTATGCATCGTCAAAATAATTCTTTTCACTTTTAATAAATATGCAGAATATAAATAAAAAAAATTTTATTAATAGTTAACTAATAATTACTTTATACCATATTAGTTGAATGAAGAAAATATACCATTTTTATTTTGACACAAAATGAAATGACTTAAACTTACCTTAATAAATATTGATAATAATCCAAATACTTTCCAACAACATAACCCCTTTTCTATATATTTTAACTTTTTTCCGTTTCTACTTCACATATTAAAAAAAAAATCCTAGAGTATCGAAGTTCGAATTTAGCAATGGCACCTGGCGATGATCACATCTGCTGTCCGAATAAAAAGCAGTTTATTATCATAGAAAGGCGAACTTCAAATTTCATGTTTAGAATTCGACACTTGTCGTTTTTTAACACATAACAAAGTGTAATGTCGTCTTCCTTTTTTCAGTTGGCTCAAAACTTTATGTGACTACTTTTTACTAATTCGTATATTCTATCGAGCTTCTAATTTCACCGAAAGAAAACGAAAAAAAAAAAAAAGAATTATTCTTTTTCAAAAAAGAAGAGTTGAGCAGTACCATGCAATCTTCAAAAGTTTTTCAAACGATTTACGAATATTTAAAGTTGCTTTAAAATATTATGTTTTATTATTTAATGTGTTCCGTTTATGCACTCATTATCTAATTATTTTTTTAAAATACTGTTCTTAATTTTACTATGCAAGATTTATTAAGTCGTTTGATGAAACCTCTTATTTGCAAAGTGTTCTTTAGCTGCGTTAAACTTGATTCAAGAGTGCAGTGTAAATTAACAGTTGAAAATCAGCATCAATAGTAAACAAAAGCTATAATTCCGTTCTATTTTTATAATACTTACATATTCTAATGAAGGCAAATAGTTTTATGTTTAGAAACATGCTACTTCTTGTTCTTTACTGTAAAATTTAATGTTCAAGCTGCTTGTATATATTACGAATTATTATGTTAGGCCTAACCAAACTTCAAGAAGCCGCCATTGTTTGAACCGCTAAGTTCCAATCCCAGAATGCAACGGTGCGAGTACAACGAGATTCAGTTTCCTCAAAATCAAGATACAGAATCGTCAAATCACGATCGTAAAACTGAGGATTCGCGTTTACTCAAAAGTCACGTGATAGTTTGACGAAACAATCCTCAAAATTAACGAAATGAGGCTTGAGGATTCATGAATCGTCAAAAATGAAAGTGTTATTTTTAAGAGTGTAGAGAAGAGGTTTGATGGAAAAAATTCGAATTTTTTGCGAATAGAAAATTTTTTACATAAGGAAAACTAAGCACAATATATTTTATCCACAGTGTTGTGAAGTATACATACATACAGTATGTGAAGTATACAAGTATACATGTTGTGAATATACATACATAATATGTTAAATATGGAATCTCAAGATTATTTTTCCTAAAAAGTCAAAGGAATTTAAGCACCACACGGACTAAAAAAATGATTTCATCGTTCTATTGCAAAGGCTAGGAGATATTTCATCACGGAATTTCCTTCCTTTTAAGGTACACAATTGAAAGATTTTGCATAAATGTTTACAAAGAGTTAATTAACAAAATTGCCAAATGTTTTTGGGTACTGTGTCACTTTGAATGGTATACTTTGTCATTTTTACACAACTCCCACAGTAAATTCTAAATTACTGAATCAATATTTAAAAAAATTAGAAATGTCAAATAAACTTTTAATAAAATAGAAAATTTAGCTGGAGTCGACAATGTTTAAAATTTTTATGCGCAAAATTCCTATCCATTCCATCTAAAAAATATTTGTACTAGTAGTAAATGCAACACTTAACTGTTTTTAAGTTAGATTTTAATCTATTATAAATTGGAAGAACTATTTTTTTTAAGAATTTTAATTAAGACTTAGAATCACACCCTATATTGGTTATTTAACATTTTATTGACTTTTGTAGAGCAGTTAAAATACTTTATATTTTTTTTACTCAATAAGGCGGAAAAAATTGAATATTTTTTTGGATAACAGGATTTTATTATTTGCTTGACTCTAAAAATTTTTATTATTTAAAATATTATAATTCTTACTAGAAAATCTAAACTATCAAGTAAAATTTATGATTATAAAAATATAAATTTTAAAATTTTCGGAAACTCAATTTTTGCCATAAATTTAGTAAAAATAATTATATGGAATTTCACAAAATAATACGAGTTGAACTAATCAATAATTTCGAATGCTTAGTTTATACACCATGATTAAAATGATTAAAACAATTTTTAATTGTTTTTATTTTATTTCTCTGTTTTCTTTAGGTTTCAAAGTTCAAACTATAAATGTTACAAAAAGTATGATACACCAACTTGAAGCTAATTTCAAGTATAGATTTCATTTCAATTTTCAGCTGAAAATTCAAACTAAAAAAAATTGCTCCGTAAACAAATTATTTTCTAATTATAATTATATTACTCGGTTTATGCGTAATCTCTCGGAAGTTTTTAATAACTACAAGACGTTTTTAATACGTCACTGGTTAAACATTGGCTTAGTTTATATAAAGTAAGTTTATTTAAAACAGAAACCTCCCACAAAATCTTGATTGAATCTCGCGCTACGTCATTTTACAAGCAAGTAAATGACTGATGCGACTGTTTCACTTCACGCTACTATGAAAACTTAAAATTTGTTTTATAAATTGAACTTTGTGGTGACAGGAGCGTAAGACGAAGCATCCATTTCAATGGGTATCAGGTCTCGGGAGTTTATAATAAAAAATATTACTCCATTACTTAAAATAGACTTCTGTCCCTGGCAGGTAGCAGTAACTACAAAAATAAGTGCTGACAATAATGGTTCAAGTCATTAGTCTAGATCAGTGGTTCTCAACCTTTCGTAGGTGACGACCCCCTAATGCCACAAAATAACTTCGCGACCCCCCCCCCCCCCCTCCCGTCCTACACATGTTGTATGCTGTACTCTTTATTAACTATTATATTTGGGTATTTTTTTTAATATTTTTTTTATGATGGCTGTCCCGTGGGAAGGTTTTGAACAAGTTATTTGAGCTGCGATCTGAAATGCTGATATTTTTGCAAGATGCTAAACCCGAATTGGCCGGATTTTTTTTCGCTCCCCAACTTGGTTGTTTCAATTTTCTTACTTAGCAGACATATTTATGCACCTAAATAAGCTAAATACCGAGCTACAAGGTCGAAATATTACAATAATCAAAACCCAAGACAAAATTAATGGATTTTTAATGAAACTAAATGTTTATGCTGCTAAAGTTAAGAAGTCTAATTTTGAAAACTTCCATTTATGTTACTAATTTAAAAGTTCCGACAAGCAAAAGTTTCTCTTTAGCTTGTTGCAACGTAACGTACTAGAATTAAAATTATGTAATAATAACATCAAAAAGTTGAAATGTAAATTAACCAAGATAAAAAGTATAATAATGTGTGGTGATTTTTTTTCTTCCATTCTAGTAGTAAAATTATTGTATAAAACATTATTTAAATATATTTTTTATTTTTAAAAAACTTTTTGCGACCCCCCTAGGATCCCTCCGCGACCCCCTAGGGGGTCGCGACCCACCGGTTGAGAACCACTGGTCTAGATACTGCAGTTTACCTTCCAAACTGCAGCATAGTTCACTGTTAAAGCGTTTGGCGCAGGATTGCACCAGAATCCTGGAACTTTTTAGCTGCCACCACTATTTAGATCGTTGATTCACATCTTTTGTGGAGTATCAAAGTTATAGTTTTACAAAATTGGTAAATTCACCTTCCAAATAATTGTGGCAGCTAAAAAGTTTCAGGATTCCGGTGCAATGTTGCACCAGAATTTTTAACCAGTGCTTTAATTTTAAACGCTCAATAACTCCAACCTGCAAGAATGTATACTTATGGACTGATTAATTCAGGGCAATAATGGTCTTATCTGCCATGGGTAGGTAAACTGCAGTATCTAGATTAGTAACTTGGACCATTGTTGTAAGAACTCAATTGCTGTAACATAAAATGTAGTTAGCTGAAATACTTATTATTTCAGGGCAATAATGGTTCATTTTATTGTGGATACTAAACTTTACTGGCCCACTGCAGACTTAAGCATTTAGGAATTGATGTCAACCTAAGTTGGTGACCGTAGTGTTTCGATGTTTCTGTGCCACTGCAGTTAAGTCGAACCTTAGAACGTCGTCTTTTATAAAACCATACCAGTGTTTAAGCTTTAAAATAAGTTCTGTATTAAAAGAAATGTAAAACAAAGCTTCCATTTAATAGAAGCCGGGTCTCGGGAGGTTATAATTTCCTGTTTTTGTTTTACATTGCTTTTACAGCACTGTTATAAATTTTATCAGCTGAAATGGTTTTATAAAAGAGTAACTGAAATCGCTTGAGCATTTGATTGTAAGTATCAGTGGTTTATTTGTAAAAATGACGTAGCAATAGAGGCATAGGATTTCAGAAAACTGTGGTTTCTCTCACGGTAAAAATTAAAGGTTATTTTTGAGAAAAATATTAGAATAAACTATTAACTAAAAAAAACACGTTGAAACTTTTTTGTCCATTCTTAGAACACAAATATTGTTATTTTGGCTTAAGAGCTCAAATTGCACTTAATTCATGGGAACATTTTCAACTGGAAATTGAAATCTATATTTGACATTAGCTTCAATTTAGTGTATCATACTTTTTGTGACATTTCTAGTTTTAACTGTGAAACCTAAAGAAACCATAAAGATGAAACAGATAAAGCGAGTAAAAAAAATTGTTTTTATTTAATCCTCTAATGCATGAATTTTTTTTTCATCCCGAAAATATATATATATATGAATCTTTAATACTTATACATTATGGGAAAAATACTGAAAAAAATATAACTGCATCAGAATTTAAATAATTTCAATTTTTAAATTTCTTTCCATATTACAAAAACCAACTGCAAAATTCCAATTTTGATAATAATGACTAGAAAACTACTAAATGTATTTCAAAATAACCCTCTATAAGTACAATTAATTTTTCAAAACAATTTATTTGTATTTAGTATTAATATTATACTTTGAATACTGCCAAAAACGTAATTTCGCAACAGTTAATAACCTCACTCTTTAATTTTGAATACACTTTTACTACTGTCATCTATGAGGGTTATTATTAACTAAAACTTCAAAATGTAATAGATGAAAAATATACAAATTTGTCGAGAGGGAGGTCTACTTTAATAGAATAAAGTGGATTATGTAACTTGTTACCAAACGGTAACAGTATGCATTAGAGGGTTAAGCATAGTTTATAAACTTAACATTCGAAATTATAGATTCGTTAAGCAAATATTCAAATTTAATTGTAAAAAAAATTGCAATTGAATATAAATTTGTTTGAAAAATGAACAATTGTTTGACAAATGTCTCTCAGGATAATGTATCCAGAAGAATGTAACGTATACTGAAACACACCAGCTCCATTACCATTTACCTCTGAGCTTTCAACTGATTATTTTGTTTTGAATACAAATATCTTCTTGAATATTAACGATTGAACTAAAATGTAAACGTGTACAAAATAAAATATTGTTACAACGTTAACTGATCCCTGAAGAAACGCTTCCGCAAAAGATTTAAATGTGTTACAAACACTGTTTAATTCAAATAAAAATACAAGACTCTAAATAGATTTTTTTAAAAAACTTTTTGATCGGTGTATTCATAAAATTAACGTTTTATTTTTTTAAATAGTTGGAATTATAAATTGCTACATCAAAAGAAATTCAAAATAATATAAATCGCCTGCTTTAATACCATACAGTTTGAATAATATACAATACAGTTTGAACTAAAAGAGCTACTGACTTCAGATTTTGTGCACGAGTTTCTAGTACCTATCGGATGTCATAATAAAGTTTTTGGGAAAAGTGCGCATAGGTTGCTGCCTTAGAACTTTTTAGGTTTTTAGGTTGTAAAGTTATTGAAATCTGAAATAACTTTGATAAGGAATATACTAGCTTTTAAATGTGTGCATTGATTTATTTATCAGTAATTGAAAGCCGTTTAGTGTTACACACACTTAGTATTTCCTTCATATCGAAGATTTTCATTGGATATCATCATGTAACCTGCATAACAGCCAATCACATTATCGATTACGGTCTTGGTCTTAGGCGTCTTTTTTTTTAATACAGTTTTATTTGTCCAATTATTTACAGCATGAGTTTACAACATGAATTTCAGTTTTAAGAACTTATGTTTATCAGTATATATTATTCGGAACCTGTACCGTAATCACGACTATCATCGGCAAGTTTTATGTGACGTAAAAAATAACCAATCGCATAAAGATTACTGTTCTGGTCTCTGTATCTAGATACCTTCAGTTACATCTGTCCAATTATTAATTACAACATAAAAATTGTTTTTAAAAGTTTCTGTCCATCAGTGTATTATATTTTAGTACCTGATGATTCGTAATCTTGGTTTTCAATGGCTGATTTAAATTTGCAACGTTCAAAATAACCAATCAAATTCAAGATTACGGTTCTGGTCCCCTATGCGTCTTTCAACAAGCATTCACATTTATCCAGTAATTTACATCATGAATTTCATTTTTGGAAACTTGCATCTATGAGCGATTCGGAACCCGAATAGTAATCACGGCTCTCATTGGCCAGTTCCATTACACGACTCCCAAACTAACCAATCGCATCAGAGATTACTCCACTACACTCTTAAAAACAAAAGAGTGAAATCAACTCCAGTAGAAGTGCATTTTCGACACTATAAAGGAATGAATATTTACTCATACTGAGTTAAAATCACTCTTTTGGCGTGATCCTGTCGGAGGTTCAACACAAAGGATCCACTCCTTTCGGGGAAGTGCATTTTCAAGACTGGAGGTGTGAAAATTAACTCAGACTGAGTTAAAATCGCTCGTTTGCTTTAAAAGTGTGGGTATCTAGCATTCTGTCAGTCCAAAGCACTGACTATTCAAAGGGATGAATATTTATTAGCTCACTTTTGTGTCCGAAGATTCTCCAGGAAGGCATCACAGCCCCTTTTCTGTTATATACCTCAAAAACTATTTTTTTTTCTGCCGTCCCTTGTTATTATTATTATCGTCATCTTTGCTGTCTTCGCCTTCCTTTTGTTGGACATGAATAGGGTGATGTTCAAGTTAGTTTTTGATCGGAGTTAGTTTGGGTTCTTGTTACTTTTGATGTTAAGATATTAATATGATGATGATTAGATATGATATGGTGATATGATTGATATGATAGATATGACAGATATGATGGTGATATGATTAGATATGATGATGATGATGATAAGATATTAATATGATATGATATTAAGAATTAATTCCATGCCATCTTAAAGGGCCTGAACTATGGAAAAAAGTTTCTTATACTAGTTTTTTATACTTTTTTCAATTATCTAATATAAAGTATGATTTTTTTGCTGTGGGGTTGAAAAATTAAAGATTTTTTTGTTTTCCTACACATTTTAGAGCTTGCTGATGTTAGTTGTTTTTGATTATTGGTCCGTTTGGTCAAACCGTCCGTCCAACCTTCTGTTATCACGCTGTAGCTTGAACTATAAACGAGCTACGTACTTCAAATTTAAAATGATTACCAGAACGTCATTACGAGGTTTTAAGAAAGTCAAGAAATTTAAAATTTAGCCCTCTAATGTGTAAATTTTGTTTTAAAAATAACGTATATTTAAATACTCATACATTATGGGAAAAATACTGAATTTTTTTACTACATTAGAATTTAAATTGTTTTCCATATGATTGAAACCCAAACTGCAAAATTCCAATTTTGATAATAATGACTAGAAAAACTACTAAATATATTTCAAAATCACCCTCTTTAACGATAATTATTTTTCAAAACAATTTATTTGTATTTAGTACTAATATTATATTTTGAATACTGCCTAAAACGTAATCTCGCAATGGTTAATAACTTCGCTCTTTAATTTTGAATATACTTTTACTACTGTCATCTATGGAGATTATTAGTAACTAAAACTTCAAAATGAATTGTAATCGATGAAAAACACAAATTTGTAGGGAGGGAGTTCTACTTTAAAAAGAATAAAGTGGATTATGATACTTGTTGCCAAACGGCAACAGTATGCATTAGAAGGTTAAAATGCTTGTTCAGTTGCAGTCTTGTACTCGTAACGCGGTTAAAAGGAAAACTATTTTACCTTAAACAACATATATAGGGGAGAGTGTTGTACCTTAGAACGCTTGTACCTTGGGACACTGACAATTTCTAAGAATCTATTGGCAATATTCATACATTGTTTATTTCTAATAGTAGCCTTGACCAACAGACATCATCATAATAAAATTTAACAGTAGCATCATTGAATTGATGAATTGGTGACAAAAAATAATATTTCATTACCCCCAAGTAAATATTTTTCTCATTCTAATATAATTTTTTTACCTTAGAACTCTTACAAAAAGTCAACTGCATCTTATTTTCTTCATAAAAGAGAAGATTTTAAAATATTTTGGTTATGAGAAAATAATGATATTGCATTTAGATTGGCCACTATCTTGCTTTTATTTAAACCATGTAGTGTATTGTACCTTGGGACAGTATTAATAATTTGATTAAATTCTTAATAATTTGGATAAATAAAAATATCTTTATTTATTTTAAGAGCAATTCCACAAAACATGTAAAATACAACTCAGCTTTGTTTTGGATATATTTTATAATGATTGAAGTTTGAAAATATAAATCTGGCAACACCTGATAAATCTTTTTCCTTCCATGTGATGAAATGTTCTAAAGAGCACATATTCTGATGTATTTTGAAATAAAGTTTGTTTCCTGACACAAATTAGTTCAAGTGTATGACTATTGACTGAATTATAAAGCATGTCCCAAGGTACAACATCATATTGTACCTTGGGACAGTTTATCCTCTCTACTTTAAATGAGTGGCAATTTTTTTAATTTCAAGCTGCCAGAATTAAAAAAAATATATTATAGAGGAATATATTGGTTTGTTGAAATGCTGCTTTGAAATTTTATTTTGAGAATAATTATCGAAGAAAAAAATTAAAATGTAAAAATTGTCCCAAGGTACAATACTCTCCCCTACATAATTTTTTTTCTGTAAAACATAAAAATTACTTTTAAATACATTGCATATTCTGTAAAATTGAGATTTTTTTATATTGGTAGTGTAATCGTTTCCGGCTACCTATTTCCAGCCTCCTTGTAGGAGCTTTAACACAGCCAATAATCGCCTCGTAATTTAGAACCCTGGTCAAGTGACGAGGTCGACACCTGGGCGGGCACCCAACGGAAACTTCGAGCGACATCGTAGGCTGACGCCGTCGGGACTTTGGACTTCACAGATTTAACGAGCACGTCTATCCCAGTTTACTCGGGCCCATCCGTCACGAGTTTTGATTTTTCTACTCTTTCCAGTACAGATATCCGATTTATAGGATGACTGGCTATTCGAACCCCCGCACTCCTGAGAAGGCTGAATCCTGGGCGGATGCCTTTAACCATTCGGCCATGGACGGGCCATTCTGATCGTCTATAGCTAATTATATCAAAAGGCACACCATACGATTCTTCAAACTTTTTCTATTGGACAATACTTTTTTATTAATCCCAATACATGTCAGCCTTATTTTTTTTAAAATTATGATCAGAAACATGATGATGCCAAATGGCATCTCTGGGAATGAAAGGGTTAAAAATGGGAAAAAGCTGTTTTAAACTCAAGTAGCACTTTTAATGAATTTTAAAAAAAAAAAGTTTTTTCGGTAAAATTGAGTTTTTTCGGTGCACCGACCCCCACATCAAACAACAAGTACAGAACACCACCCCGTTCCCGTCCGTACTTTTTAGTCGGACAACGACAAGACAAAAGGTGGTTCTCAGGTGAAGAGTTAGAGAGGGGGAGGGGGGGGGGGAAGAATTAAAACATCCGGGCGCGCCTTTTGTCAATGGATGTCTTTTAAAACTCCCCCCAACCCTTTTGTTGGGGGTACAATAGGGAGGCACTTTCGAACCTTTTCTTAAGGGAGGTTTGAAAAGAAAAGTCGTCTGCGAGCTTTTGTGTGCCCTTCACAATGGTCCGGTTTTTGAAGTTTTTGGTGCCAAAAATGGATGTGGGAGTTGGTAAAAAAAGGGTTGTGTTGGGGGTTGTTGTGCTGGAACTACGTATTGTTTTAAGGTTTTTAGACGATTAAATTTAAAAAGGATGGCATAATTTTTTAAAGAAAATATCGTGTAGACAAATAGTAATTGATAGTAATTTTTAGGTTTCGGTGTTGAAATTACTTTATGTGTGATATATAGTACACATCTCTAAAGTTATAATATTAACCACATAAAATTCAAGTATTCAGCTTTTTCATAATAACTCAATGTCTTGTCGACCAAATTAATCCCCAAGTTAGGGATGGGTTGCTTCGGCTATTATATTATTGCATTCGTTGTTAACTATATTAATGGTGATAATTCGAAGTGACAGCTGCTTCTGGTTCTTTCTGTAGGCAATCCTTCAAATTTTATCTGCATGAACGTGGTTCAAAAATACGACGCCCGTCGCCAATAACCCTCGTGTAGCTCTAGTGCGACGATAATTCAAACCTAACCTAATCTGCATGAACAACTTTTTTTTTCTGTCTTGAAATCTTTTTCGATAAATGCACAGAAACAAATATCCGCAGAAGGAAGTTTCATTCCCCTTATTTCGTAATTCATTTCTCGTTCGATGCATCCTTTAATAGTCTGATTTTGAGCACTTAGACAATAGACATGTATGTCTTGAAGGATTAACCCCTGAAACTTGATATGTGATCAATCGATATGAATCACAAATCAAGGCCCGAGAAAGGAGTTATTTTCATTCAGCATTTCTGTTGCTACTCAAAAACTCAAACTAGGCCATTGTGCACTTTATATGCGTCACGAGATTGCATTAAAACCCTGTGAGCCTAAAATCCAACACCTAAGTAGACCTTGAAACTAGAGAAACGAGTTCATTAAGGGGTACCAGACCCCCAAAAATTTTCAAAAATGAAATTTGAATATTTTTAATGTTTCTTAAAATATGAAATCTTAGCTTCATAAGGTTATTTGGCAAAAGTTTTGAGTTCTGAAGTATTTTTAATATATCTTCTAAATAATGTTTAAGTAAAATCAACTTAAATCCTTTGTAGGTGAAAAACCAGTATTGTTTACTTTAAACGCTTATATCTCAAACATTACTTTTTCAAAGTGCGTGTACCTTTTTCTCGGAATCTACAGTAATTATCAACCTGAAATTTTTATACGTATTTAAGAAGTTGGTTTCGAAAAATCGTTGGAAGAATTTTAGTATAACTTTCGTACTTTTTTTTCTCCTTTTAAGTATTATTGATGTTTTTCAGTTAAAAAAAAGCTTAGTTTCACTTAAAACTTCGTAATTCAAAAACTAAACAAAATTTTAGAAATGCCTATATTAAACTATAGTTGAACATTCATTTAATAACTTGTAAAAATTTTAAAAAGTATCGAATAGATTCTGAGCAAACGGTACATGAATATGGTCAATTTATCATGTTCTTCAATGGAGGCTCCGGTCTCCGCCCTAAAAATAACTAATGTATGATTACGAAAATTTTATGATGAAACTGGTTCGCCTTTTACAACCTTTTTATAATTTTGAAGCAGTTCAAATGTCAGACATCAAATAATCGCAACTGTATCCCTTTCCCACCGAGCTATCACGATCGTGCGTGTAAAAAATTGAATGTTCAAGCTCTTCAAAAATATCAATACCGAAGCAGCTGATTTGTACCATTCGTTATTTGTATATAAAAAAAATTAATTTGCTTTTATGGAGTTGCTGGCATTGATACTGTTTAAAGCATTGTTTTCGTTAAAACTCCAAATTTAGTCTCATAATTTTAAATCGGAGCCGTCTGACCGCGGACTTAAAGGGTTGGAAATGATCATTTATAATGATTTGAAATTTTATGTCTTTCACACTGTATAAATGAGAAATCAGAACAATAATTAATAAAATTGCAGTTTAGAAATTTCTTGTATTTGAAAGGTTTTACAAAAATAAAACGTTATAATTCTACGAATCACATCCTACGGTATCTTACGACCACCAAAAATAAACTCCAATAGCACCACCACACAAAAGCCCTACAACCCCATAAAAAAAAGACACCGTCTTATATTATCCCCATCGTACAAAAGACCCCATTGTATAACAGGTGCCAGGGCCGCCCTATTCACACACGCAAGAGATAACGAAAAGTGCGGGCGTCGAAAAGAACAGTTATTTTCCACGAGCACAAAAAGATCTCGTTCGCCCCCTCCCACCCAACGCAACAAAAGTTGCCCCAAATTACATGCACAAACTAGGGATGCGAAGGAGAAGAATATGCTGATTTTTTTTGTTATTAAGTTATGTTACTTTCAATTGCCTAATATGAAGAGTGCACGGTTAGAACCGCTTTATTTTTTAGAAGGGTTTAGCCTCTTCGGGGATGATAGCGAGAAATAGCCTAAACCGGCATAATGAAACCGGTTGCTCGCTTTGTTTACCTTTCGCGGCAACCCTGATTCACGCCAGTGGATATATCAGTGGATACGACACACACGTTTGTACAACAAATGAAGAACCGAAAGAAAACCGCTTTTCGGTCGCCAATGTCCGCCAAGCAGACACATTAACGGAGACTAAATAAATCAAGCGGTTCTTCCCGTGTACTCTTCATATTAAATCCTTAGGTACGGAAAGAATAACGATGAAGTAGGAAATTTTTATTGTTTTGTGTTTTCTACAACTTTTGGTGTTAAAAAAAAGTGTTTTGAACATTTGGTTCGTCTATCGGAAATCTCTCTACAGCTCAAACTAAAATAGCTACGGAATTTGGTATACTAATTCCCAGTGCCTGTTGTACTTCGTAATAGGGTTTTCGAGAAAAAGTAGCTGTACCACATTAAATGGTATGGAGGTGATTGGTGCGTAATGGAGTTATTGGTTTTTATGAATAAGTTTAAAGAAACCTTCACCTTTTGGTAATTAACTTCCAGCTTATTTTCCGTACTAACAGAAGCTGCATATTTTCTCCTTGAAGTTAGGGGAGAATATACTCATGGATTTGATCTGATACAGATCAGAGAGATAAAAAAGCTCTTTATCATTGGGTCTTTTTTGAGATGAAAAGTAACATAAATATTTTTAAGTGAAGTTCCGTTCAAAACAAATTAAAAGTCGAAGATGATCAGACCATAAAAATATTTGTTTATTGATTCCGACAAATGATCGATCTAAAATTCTACTAACAATCTTCTAATTGAATAAAAAAATATTTACTAAGTTTTTAAAATTCACTATTGATGCGACTTATTTTTAAAGCATTTATGGTTCAGTACGCTGTTCTTCTTTGCCTTACATTTTTATCTACCTAGATGAACTTGAAGACATTTTTTATTCTATCGCATGTTTTCTTGTCAATGGGCTTGTTTCACGTAGTGAGTGGCAGCAGTTCCTGTGGCAAAGTTTTCATTCTTAATCCATCTGGAATTAAATTTATTTTGTATACAAACTTTTCAGTCAAACGGGGTATATTTGGTCCAAGATAATAACCTCTCATAACATACTCTGAAAATTTGCTTGACTTTTCAGTTGTTAGTAACTCTGCTTTGATCCATGACTAAAAAAATAGTACTGGAATTTATGCATGTGCTAAAGTTACCGTCCAGGGCCAAAGTTCCCATCCGGACAGTAGAACTAAAGGTTTTCCCTGTTCGTGAATAACGTTATATATTTCTGTCCACTTAGCTTCATTTCTCACCTCATTGTAAAAGGTAGTTTTTCAATGACATTAACATTCCGCTGTTACCTTGCTTACTTAACATTTAATGAAATTAAAACCGAAAATTTTTAGTAAATAGCATGCATAATAACAAATTGCACGTAACGAACTCTGAGTTAAATTAAAACAATTTTTTTTTGTTTACATATTTACATGCCGTTAGTGCTGCCATACGAATTTTTTTTTAATAATTATTAAAATTATGGTTCAATTATAACTAATGACACAGCTGATGAGAAAACGCTCATTTCTTGAGTAAAATCCAAACAATTAAACACATTGCAGGAAATTCAAAAATCAAAACATGAGAGATACGCCATTCGAAACAACCCCATAGTCTTCATCGACTCAAGTTAACAAAGCCATATCAGATACGAACCATTCCCCCACAATAACACAACACCAGCCCCAACCCGATCCCCCTATTGTAGTGCACCCTGGCCCTTTAACACACCGATTATTGTTGGGGTCTTTTGAAGGTCTCGCTCGACCACAAAAGGACCTCGGACCAATAACTCAGGGAACCCCGGACAAGTACTCTATCTCTCATTGGGTTAATGTGGGAGATAGGCCAGTTTTCTATGTGTGATTTGTGGTATTGTGTGGAGCTCTGATAGAGAAGAGCTTTCCTTTTGTATGGGGTGTTTTCTTGTCCCTTTTGGTGGTTTAAGGGGGCAAGTATAAATTGCATAATCACAAAACGTAGGGTTTAGTTTAAGGGGTCTTAATTAAAGGGGATTGGTAGGCGGGTTTTCGAGGCCCAGTGGCTTAGGGGTCTTCGCATTGCCCCGCCCAAGGTCCGGGGATCGAATCCCGGATTGGGCGCGGCTGACCCATCCTTTCGTCCCTTGCCCGTCGCCCATAGCCCTCGTGTAGCTCTAGTGCGACGATAATTCAAACCGAACCTAACCGGGAATTGAGGAGCTTAAGTTTTCCTTCGCTCCTACATCATTTATAAAAATAAGACTGTTACAGTTATTATAGTTTTTGTACTTGTAAATTAAATATATTTAGAAAATGCTTTAAAACATTGGTTTAGATATGCGAAATAAATTAAATCATAAATTTGAATACCAAAGTTTTTTCCAATTTAAATCGTTTTTATCGGTTATTTTGTTACTGTAACCCTTATATTTTTTTTATATTTGATTATATGTAACTTAAATTTTTCCTACACAAATTCTTCAGAGCTATGCTTTTCATTTGTATTATAATCTGATTTTTTAGAAAAAAAAACTTAAAGAAAGCTCATTTTCGAGTGCCAAATTTTCTTTCCAATGATCTTTAAAGAGTTAAAATTAATAACTGTTTTTGGCAAGAAATAGTTTATTGAGATCATCGTGTAAAAGTGGACCTAAGTAACAGTTACATTCAAAAATCCATTTTCAAATTACCCTTGCTCATTAATCACTAATTCTTTATAAAACCCTCTAATCAATAAATTTGTGTGCAATTCGTTTATAATATGAATAATTCCCCAAACCATGCTCCAATATCCCTATGAATATACCAATTTTCCCTATGAATGTATCGAATGAATCGCTAAGCGTAAAAAACCAGACAAGTCCTTTGGTAAACTTCCATCCACTATCTTTTTGTTCAAAATATAGTGAAAGATAAATAGTTTGGGGAAATCTCCCTGTACACATGACTCCTTTTAACATCTCGCTGTTCAAATTGTATACTTAAAATCTTCATGACAATACTAAGTCAATATCCAGTTCTTCAGTGTTATTGTCCTATGCCTTTTGTAATATGCGATTTGCATAAGAACTGTGGGTGCAAATCGTATCTAGAAAAAAAAAAGCTGGGTTCACGGGTGATAATTAAAAGGGAAAATTTTATTGAAGGGAGAATTGTGCTAGAAAAATCCCTACTTTAGAGATGAATGTGGGTATTTCTGGGGAATGGTTTTTGACACTTTTCGTGTAAACTCATTTTTTCTAAAGATGTAGTATAATTTCATAAAAAATCAAAATAAATTAATGAAAATAATTAATTAGTATTAAATTTTTATCGGGTTACAGGTGACTTAAGATTTATCTTGTATCTTGGTTTTGAATATTTTCTTTGCCATATTGGGTTAGCTATCGAAAATACTTAACAACAATAACTTATGTACTTATTGATAGTTGTCTTGTGCCACCAGACCGTAGCCTGGAAAGCAAGAAGGTTGAATTAGCATCCGTCGGCACAAGGCTTTGAGTACCCATGAGAGGGTGGATGTCTGACTTCTTCTCCGAGATGGCGCCACCTCCTCAGTTTAGGCATGTCGCTGGAGTAAAGGGCAATTTTCTTCAGACTACCTGCACCCATGGTGAAGTGCGCGATTAAACGTTATTAGAATTAACTTATGGTGTAAGAAATTAACCTTTTAATGTACTGACTTATAATAACAAAAAAGACCATTCTATGAGTGTCATGACTAGTGGAAAAATCTTAGGGATTCTGCCTCAATTTAAATCTTGGGATTCCAATTATCCCTTTCAGTCCCAAAAATTAACTACACTACAGAAACATCTGATATTCACGAAATAAGCTTATTTCAGGTCAAAAATAAGATTTCCATAAGAAATGTTTTTTTTTTTTAAATTTTTCATATGGTTTTTAAAATGCCAAAATGAATATATACCTAAAAACACTTAGAGTTATATATTTTAAGGTATATGACCATATTATTAAAAAAAAATATTATTTTAACCGAAATAGTTTAAATTGCGTTTTAAATATGAGGAACTGAAGTGATCTTTTAAAAAATCAGGTGAAACGCTTGTTAGCTATTTTCTGAATAAAAAAAATAGTAGTTCTGACTTCAATTGAGATTAATGTAAAATATTGTCGAATAGAACAGATTCTGAAGAATCGAATGATGTGTGTTTGGATGTCATAACGGGACATAAAAAATTTAGAAAAAAAATATTGAAAGTGATGATGCCAAATGGCATCACTGGGACTGAAAGGGTTAATTGATCAGGGGAAAACGATTGACCTGTTATTTCTTTACCATCCCCTTTCTTTCACTGGAACAAAACAAGTAAAAAACCCAGCAAAATTCCTGTTGTTTTAGGGGCGATCTGAATAATAGTGAATACGTCTTTTGTCTGCCGGTATAAAAGGGGTGAAAACACACAAAAAAAAAACCTCACAAAATTTCTCTCCTTTTCTACAAAAGAAAGCAATAAAAAAACTTTCCTGGAAAATATCCTGATCCTTTTTATGTAGTTTCATAACTCTTTTCAAGAAACAATATAAAAAAAAGTTTGCATTGTTCTTAACATTTCTCGTTGATATGTTAGACACTCCCCCCCCCCCATATTAACTATTCTTTTCAGTGTGACACTTTGTTCTTTATTTTTTCAACGAACTTTTTGTCTTTATTCAAATATAATGGGAAAGTACAGTTTCTTTTTCTCTAGATTTTTTTGTTTAAGGGCTTAAGGAATTGAACTGTGGGGTTGGTAATAAGTGTATTAAATATCTACGAGTTCTATAGTGGTGTATACGTTACTGTGAATTTCACCGAACTTGAAGTGGCAAATTTATATGTAAACAGGCCGGTCTATTATGACTATAGTGTGACGTTAATTCTACCTACCATTTCTGTAAAAATTTAACTCAATAATAACCTTTATCCGGATTGCGGGTACCAAATGAGTTTAATATCAATACAAAGTCAATACCAGTTCTTTGGTGTTATTGTAATATGCCTTTTGTAATATGCGATTTGCATAAGAACTGTGGGTGCAAATTGTATCTAGAAAAAAAAGCTGGGTTCGAGGGTGATAATTAAAAGGGAAAATTTTATTGAAGGGATATTTGTGCTAGGAAAACCCCTACTTTAGGAATGAATGTGGGTATTTTTTAAGGAATGGTTCCTGACACTTTTCGTGCAAACTCATTTTTTTTAAAGATGTACTATAATTTCATACAGAATCAAAATAAATGAAAATAATTAATTAGTATTAAAATTTTATTGGGTTATTGGTGACTTAAGATTTATCTTGTATCTTGGTTTTGAATATTGTGTTTGCCATATATTGCTAGCTATCGAAAATACTGAACTAACAATAAGTACATAAGTTATTGTTGTCGTGTGCCTCCAGGCCGTAGCCTGATACAAGAGGGTTGAATTAGCATCCGTTGGCACAAGGCTCCGAGTACCCATGAGAGGGTGGATGTCTGAATTCTACTCCGAGATGGCACCACCTCCTCAGTTTAGGCATGTCGCTGGAGGGGAGGGGGAATTTTCTCCTGACTACCTGCACCCATGGTAAACTGCACGATTATAATTATTAGAATTAAACTATACTGTAAGAAATTAACCTTTTAATGTACTGACTTATAGAATTGCCTTTTTTGTTATAATGAGTGTCATGACTGGTTTAAAAATCTTAGGGATTCTGCCTTAATTTAATTCTTAGAATTCCAATTATCCCTTTCAGTCCCAAAAATTAACTACACAACAGAAACATCTGATATTCACAAAATAAGCTTATTTCAGGTCAAAAATAAGATTTCCATAAGAAAAAAAATTATTTAAATTTTTTATATGGTTTTTAAAATAATGCCAAAATAAATATATACCTAAAACACTTCGAGTTGTATATTTTAAGGTGTATGATCATATTAAAAAAATATTATTTTAACCGAAATAGTTTAAATTGTGTTTTAAATATGAGGAACTGAAGTGATCTTTTCAAAAATCAGGAGAAAAGCTTGTTAGCTATTTTCAGAATAAAAAAATAGTAGTTCTGATTTCTATTGAGATTAATGTAAAATTTTGTCGAATAGAACAGAGTCTGAAGAATCGAATGATGTGTGTTTGGATGTCATAAAGGAACATAAACATTTAGAAAAAAAAATATTGAAAGTGATGATGCCAAATGGCATCACTGGGACTGAAAGTAAAGCTCTAGATTAGCGGTCGCCAGTCGCCAACTGGCTACTATTACATCGAAAGTGGCTACCTAAAAATCGAACCACAGTCGCCAAAAGGGGCGATCATAACTTTTCGTTTTTGTTCAACAAATAATTAATAATGAAGCTGCATTTCTAAAATAATAATAATAAAATTCTGATATAATGAGAAAAATTCGTGAACAATTGTTGGCGACGTCAAGAATTCTCCGAAACTAATAGCAGTTGAACTGTATGTACATAAATAATTTTCTCCTGTCAATAATGGCCAATCCCGTAATGCTAACATATTTGGTATGATCCTTTTTTTACAGTCAATCTCTTCATATCAAAAATGTCTTTATTAAAATTTTGTTTTGTGGAATATCGCATTTTCTTTTTGTCGTCTAAATTTAAAATTGGCTACTAAAAATCAAAATATGGCTACCATTTTTTTTTACTCTGGTAGCCACTGGCTACTATTAAAAATTCCCAGTCTAGAGCATTAACTGAAAGGGTTAATTGATCAGGTGAAAACGATTGACCTGTTATTTCTTTACCATCCCTATTCTTTCACGGGAACAAAACACAGAAAAAACCCGCCAAATTCCTGTTGTTTTAGGGGCGATCTGAATAATAGTGAATACGTCTTTTGTCTGCCGGTATAAAAGGGGTAAAAACACACAAAAAACTCACAAAATTTCTCTCCTTTTCTACAAAAGAAAGCAATAAAAAAACTTTGCTGGAAAATATCCTGATCCTTTTTGTGTAGTTTCATAACTCTTTTCAAGAAGCAATATAAAAAAGTTTGCATTGTTCTTAACATTTCTCGTTGATATGTTAGACACCCCCCCCCCCCCCCATATTAACTATTCTTTTCAGTGTGACACTTTGTTCTTTATTTTTTCAACGAACTTTTTGTCTTTATTCAAATATAATGGGAAAGTACCGTTTCTTTTTCTCTAGATTTTTTGTTTAAGGGTTTAAGGAATTGAACTATGGGGTTGGTAATAAGTGTATTAAATATCTGCGAGTACTATAGTGGTGTATAGGTTACTGTGAATTTCGCCGAACTTAAATGACAAAATTACATATATACTCTTAAAACAAACGAGCGATTTTAACTCAGTCTGAGTTATTTTTCACTAGTTGCATTGTCAAAAATGCACTTCCCCAATAGGAGTGGATTTCGCTTTTTTTTTTGTTTTGTTAAACTTCTAACAATCTTAACAACAAACGAGCGATTTAGGAGTTAATTTTCACTAATTTCCAGTATCGAAAATGCACTTCTCGTATAGGAGTGGATGTCACTCTTTTGTTTTAAGAGTGCAAAGACCTGTCAATTATGACTCTAGTGTGACGTTAATTCTACCTACCATTTCTGTAAAAATTTAACTCAATAATAACCTTTATCCGAATTGCGGGTACCAAATGAGTTTAATATCCAACAAAAAAGCTTTGGCGTTTTTTTAATTATTTTTCCAGTCTAAAATTAATATCTAATTTGCCTTTTGTAAAAAAAAATATATATATGATGCATACACTCTTAATACAAGAGTGAAATCCACTCCAGTTGAAGTGCATTTTCGACACTGGAAAGGAGTGAATATTATCTCAGACTGATTTAAAATCACTCGTTTGGAGTGATCCTGTCGGAGGTTTAACACACAAAGGATCCACTCCTTTTGGGGAAGTGCATTTTCCAGACTGGAGGAGTGGAAATTAATCAGACTGAATTAAAATCACTCGTTCGTTTTAAGAGTGTATGTTTCATAACAAAAAAAAAACATCGCTATGAAAGTTGTCGCTAAAACAGCTGTGATATACAAGAAAGCAATATCGTTTAAAACTTCTTGGACTTTATAAATTGTATAATTTATAAGTTCGCTTCAATAACGCTGCGCTGTTTGAGGTTGGTGTCCATCTTCTGACAACGTCTTGAAAAGGGGCTTGGTAGCCCACTCGGTTAGGCACTCGCCTAGCATGCGAAAGGTCCCAGGTTCGGGTCCGGGCATCGCCAAAATAACTGCAGACCTATAAACGGCCCGTGCAGCCAAAAATGTCCGACGAACAATACCCCGTGTAAGGGCACGTTAAATATAATTCAAAGTCCTAACGCTGCGTACGATGTTGCCCTCAACGGTTGCGTTGGGTGCCTATTCAGGTGTTGGCTCGTCACCTGACTGGTTCTAAAATACGACGCCCGTCGCCAATAGCCCTCGTGTAATCTAGTGCGACGTTAATTCAAACCAAACCTACCATTTCTGTAAAAATTTAACTCATTAATAACCTTTATCCGGATTGCGGATACCAAAAGAAAGTTTAATATCCCCCAAAAAAGCTTTTGCGTTTTTTTTAGTTTTCCAATCTAAAATTAATATCTAATTTGCCTTTTGTAAAAAAAAATATATGATGCATACACTCCTAAAAAAAGTGAAATCCACTCCAGTTGGAGAAGTGCATTTTCGACACTGGAAGAGAATGAATATTAACTCAGACTGAGTAAAAATAACTCGTTTGGAGTGATCCTGTCGGAGGTTTAACACACAAAGGATCCACTCCAAAAGAAGTGCATTTTCCAGACTGGAGGAGTGGAAATTAATCAGACTGAGTTAAAATCGCTCGTTCGTTTTAAGAGTGTATGTTTCATAACAAAAAAAAAAAGACGTCGTTATGAAAGTTGTCGCTAAAAAAGCTGTGATATACAAGAAAGCAATATCTTGTTTAAAACTTCTTGGACTTTATAAATTGCATAATTTAAGTTCCGCTGCAATAAAAACGTTGCGCTGTTTGAGGTTGGTGTCTATCTTCTGACACAGTCTTGACAATTTTTGTAAAAATATCGGAGAATCATTTTTCAAAAAGTCATGTTTCAATTAGCAATGTAAGTATTTTTAGAATTATGGACATTTTTTTTAGTTTAATGCCAATAAAAAGCTGAAAAAAAAAAAAGCGCGTTTCTGTAAATGCTGTTTCACTATTAGGAGACTATAGTAGTAAAATAAACAACTTTAAGGAAGGGCAAAGTTTTTTAAAAGCATATTTGCTTTGATTTTTTCCTATGCCTTTAAAACATATAAATTTCAACACCGAGATAATATGATTATGCTGTTGTTGGTATTGAATGATATGATTATTTGTAAAATAAAAATTAAGTTGGAAAAAAATGATGGAAAATTAAGTTTTAGTTTAGTACAAACTTTTTATAAATGAGTTTAGAAAATTATTATGTAACTTGCATGATAGGCATTTTACAAGTATAAAGTTTTAAAATCAGCTGCTGTATTTTAAGTGAAAGTAACGAGTTTAATCGATGATATTCAGATACTTGTTTTTTTTTTTTACTTTCAATAACGTAATATAAAATATAAGGTTGTGAAAGTATTGTATGGAGTCGAAAATAAAAGGGACATTTTGTGTTTTAAAAACGTTTTGGAGTTATATAAATCTCAGAAAGAGGTTTCCTCTGTCAGACCGTCTGAAACCATTCTACAGTTCGAACTAAAAGTGAATGCACTTTCCTTTTTGGTTTATGTTCCTATTAAAATGTTAGGGTAGACTAACCAGTGAATGAACGCTTCAGCACAATTTGTTTTAAGTCATACGTTTTAAGAAAATTCATTCATTTTAAGAAAATATAGCTTGTGGGTTTGTGACGATGTAAACACACCTGTCGTTATATGTAAATTCTACAAAAAAGTTGACTTTATATTGCATTGCTTTGGGTCTTTTGGGGGTCCAAATAAAAAGTGGTTCAAAAACCAAGTGAATGAACACAATGTCCAGTCAATAAACATGTTGGATATGACCTGGTTGGTTAGTTGGTTGGTTATTTAATGACCAGGACAACCAATCGGATGTCAGATGGCATCCTACTAGATGAGAGGAAGTCAGTGTTGCCAATCCATCCAGTGGGATGATTTTTAATCCTTTTTAAATGTATTTACCAACTGTTCATTCACTGGGGCCTGTTCATTCACTGGTCAGTCTACCCTATACGTCAGAATGTTTCTTTTAAAATCACGCATACACGAAGGGTAGTTGCTATCAAACCTTTGGGGTTAAAAGTTACTTAAATTGTCTTTCAGGGTAAATCATTATCCTTTAAATGTTCTGTTTTAAATTTTCTGAGTGGTATTCCATGGTGTTACAAACCCCTAGTTTTAAAGACAAATAGTATTTTTCAGCGTATCAGGTTGGTAATGCTGTCTCTGAGATTTGAATTAAGAAAAATTTAGGCTTAGTTTAAGTTTATCAAAAGTAAACTAATAAGTTAAATATTATATAACTTGCCCGAGGAAATACTACCATATTTACTCCAATTCTACTTGTATATTAAGGGGTCATAGGAGTCTTAAAAATGTGCAAAGAAGGTACTACAAAACTTAGTTTGATCTTTCATGTCATTTTTAAACTACTCAATGTATAAGTATAATTTTTTTATATGTAATTCTACAATATTTATTTATTATAAAACAAGTTTTAAAATTTATGAAACTTTAGCCAAAACTGAAATAAATGATATTAAACATGAAGCTATTCGAACACATTGTGATTAGGCTTGCGCGGCAAATTGTGAGGCAAAATTGAAAAAATGACCAAGAAAATGACTTTATATTGTACAAATATGTACAAACAAAGACTTATACCTAAATTCTCAGCCCAATTTTAATTAGAAATTATTTTTAAAAAAATATAAAATCAAAATTTTTAAAATTTTATTAATTTTTTTAGAAAAATGTTCTTAAAATAATTTCTAAATAAAATTGAGATGAAAATTTAGGTATAAGTCTTTGTTTGTACATATTTGTACAGTATAAAGTCATTTTCTTGGTCATTTTTTCAATTTTGACCTCACAATTTGCCGCGCAAGCCTAATCACAATGTGTTCGAATAGCTTCATGTTTAATATCATTTACTTCAGTTTTGGCTAAAGTTTCATAAATTTTAAAACTTGTTTTATAATAAATAAATCCTGTAGAATTACATGTAAAAAAATTATACTCATTTATTGAGTAGTTAAAAAATGACATGAAAGATCAAACTATGCTTTGTAGTATCTTCTTTGCACATTTTTAAGACTCCTGTGACCCCTTAAACTAGCAGTATGGTCCCACCTTACTGGGAACCCATGAACTTCGCATTGCTTTCTTTTAGAGGACTGCTTACTTGTGAAAATACACTCAATATCTTAACTAAATTCAATTCGTGTTGGCGCATGCGCAGGAAAAAAAGCAAATAACAGAGAATGGAGTCAAGCCCCTGTTACGGCCCGGTCGTTGTGTTTTGAACCCCTGTTATGGTCTGTCTACTGATTAAAATACACTCAAAATCAAAACAAAATTCAATTCGCGTTGGCGCATGCGGACTTAAAGAGCAAACACTAATAGAGGATGGCGTCGAGCCCCCGTTTCGGCCCGGTCCGTGTATTTTCAAGCCATTTTATGGTCCCGCACTCTCACGCGGATGACGTTTTTTGAAACTAATTATATTAATTAAAAATCACAATCAAATATGAAAAAACTAAGCCTCGGGTTCCCAAGTAGGTATTAAAAGTAATCGGTATTAAAAATTTCTGATTTTTTTACAGCAGTCTAAGTAGGTCTTTCGCGATCCACAGATATACAGACTTTCTTTTATTATTATATATGAAAATCAAACTGTCACCAAAAACTTAAAATGCACCTTATACAAATAAATATTGCTGTTTTTCCACGATATTTTATTGTAATTCTAAATAAATTTAATTCAGACCTTTTATCATTCAAAAGAATCGCTCCAATTTAAACTACAAGAGGATTTAAACGTGTTTTAATTTCTTTTAATTTAAGTATATAACAATGATTTTCCGCCAGCGTATTCATAATAGATTAAACACCATTGAACAAAAAGGATTCATTTCAACATTACAATGAATTTTTAAAAAAAATTATTTTGAAATAGAGTCGGACAACAATGCAGGGACATAACAAGGCGATTGTTTGAGAAGTCTGTAAGTGACATATTTGACATTAAAAGCAAATAGTAGTACTCAAATTTAGTACAATTATAGCAGAATAATACTATAATTATAGTACTCCTTAATGCACGAGGGTCTGGGGAGCAGAGTCGGTAAGGCACTCGCCTAGCATGCGAAAGGTCCCAGGTTCGGGTCCGGGCATCGCCAAAAAAGCTGCCGACCTATAAACGGCCCGTGCAGCCAAAAATGTCCGACGAATAATACTCCGCGTAAGGGAATGCACTTTAAATATCCTTCAAAGTCCTAACGCTGCGTACGATGTCGACCTTAACTGTTGCGTTGGGTGCCTATTCAGGTGTCGGCTCGTCACTTGACTGTGGTTCTAAAATACGACGCCCGACGTCAATAGCCCTCGTGTTGCTCTAGTGCGACGATAACTCAAACCTAACCTTAATGCACGATTATATATAAATTTTGATTTTTGATGGTCATATTTTACGTGAAATTTTGCGAAACGCTTAGAATTTAATTATTTTAAATTTTCAAACTTTGGTATCGCCGTAGACTTAACATTGAGTACGCTGCTTTAATTTGGAGACGTTATATCATTTTAAATTGATACAACATGCAATTATTTTTTTTTTATTAAATCTCATCATTAAATACAGTAACCCCATAGCTACATCGTGCCTCGTTACATCACGCATTCGTATATATCGCGCCTTGTATCTCGTCTCCCAATTTTTCATCAGTTTTTCCAATATGTACATTAATTAAAATCGACATGAGACACGGTCAATATTTAAAACATGAAAACAAAATCAAAGAAAAACAGGTTTTACAAAAAATCAAAGCCGCTAAATTTGGATGGATTTTTTACTAGAAAATGAGCGAATTTCGTATAGTATTACCTGTATAATAATATGTAATGTCTCATAGTAATTAATGATAATAAGTAATTTCTAAATTTTTGTTTCTTTTTTTAAAGTAGTTATATTATTTAAAATGATTTAGATTTATCTTCAAAATACATGCTGCACTTTAGTCTCAAAACTTTGTTGAGAACATAAATACTCCAAAAGTACACTCTAAAAAATGACTGCTCAAAAACGACGAAATTTTCCTTAATTTTGACGATTCGTTTACTGGCAAATGCTCCGAGTTTTCGTTTCCTCAAAGTGAGGAAATTTGAATCGTCACTTTTACGAGGATTTGAATGTCGTCTAATCTAAATAAATATTTCGTCATTTTTGAGCATGTGAGTACAACAATGAGATTCAGTTTCCTCAAAATCAAGATACAGAATCGTCAAATCACGATCGTAAAAGTGAGGATTCGCGTTTACTCAAAAGTCACGTGATAGTTTGACGAAAAAATCCTCAAAATTAACGAAATGAGGCTCTAGAATTCATGAATCGTCAACAATGAAAGTGTTATTTCTGAGAGTGTATAACATTTACTAAGTCGTTAGTTATATCGGGCAAATTCGTTTGTATTACGGTTTTTTGCTTGTTCCCCGGGAAGCGCGATATAGCGAGGGGTTACTGTAGTTAACATAATTTTTTAACATCAATGTTGCTTCTTATAGACGACAAAATACTGCAGTTGCTGAACATCAACAATATTATAAAGTCATAAAGTAGATAGCTGCCATTTGGCAAAGTACACTTTCAATGTTCTCTAACACGACCAACTTAAATGGCAAGGCCTGAGAAGCTCTTCCAAAAATGAGGGTAGACTTGAAATTTGACGTCATTGTTCCGAGTGCCGAAGATGGAGAAACGAGTTCGGAAGCATTCGGAAGCCTAAAAATGGGGTCGGCCGTGAATTACTGATTCCGATCAGGTTTCGAGACAGGTTGCTTCATCTTCGGAACTATGACTTCAGGCTTTCCGTCCCCGAGCGTGCTCGGGGGAGCTTCTTTAGCCTAAATAGTTGAGTAGGCCGTGGCTCTAACGTTAGGTGATTCCTCCTTTATTATTAGTGCAGTCAAAGTTTAACCCTCTAATGCATACTGTTACCGTTTGATAACAAGTAACATAAACCACTTTACTCTAATAAATTAGAGCTCCTCCTAGACAAATCTGTGTTTTTTTTCATCTACTATTACATTTCATTTTAAAGTTTTAATTACTAATAATCCTCATAGATGACAGTAGTAAAAGTGTATTCAAAATTAAAGAGTGAGGTTATTAACTTTTGTGAAATTACGTTTTTGGCTGTATTCAAAGAATAATAATAATAGTACTAAATACTAATAATTTGTTTTGAAAAATTAATCATAGTTGAAAAAGGGTTATTTTGAAATATTTTTAGTAGTTTTCTAGTCATTATTATCAAAATTGGAATTTTGCAGTTGGTTTTTGTCATATGGAAAAAATTTTAAAAATTGAGAATATCTAAATTCCAATGCAGTTAAATTTTTTTAGTATTTTTCCCATAATGTGTGAGTATTAAAGATAAATATATACATATATTTTTTTTGGGATGAAAATAAGAATTCATGCATTAGAGGGTTAAGTATGAATAAAAAAAATTCTATTTTTTCCACGATAAGTGTCGCTTATCAAGAATCATAGTAAAAACTCATTTTGCAAGTTATGACTTGACTGTGGTTCTAAAATACGATCCCCTTCGCCAATAGCCCTCGTGTAGCTCTAGTGCGACCATAATTCAAAACCTAACATAACCTAAGCTATAGCTAAAAGATAGGCTAAATCTGTAAAAATACGAGAATTGACCTTATTTTCTTACAGTCTAAGGGGTAAGGATGTTTATCTATAGGGTAGAATCGTATTTCACCAAATACCTTGCCTGTAAAAATTGATGGGCAAAATGCCCGTAAATTTGCAGGTTTTTTTACAGTGTGGCAAAACGGCAGAAAATCACCAACTCTCCCTACGAAGACCTTTATGAATACCACTGTCTACAAATCGCCGAAGCAGTCTATGAGACCTTCGGTCCTATATAATCTATATCCATGGACATGACATCATATGAAGAGTACACGGAAAAAACAGTGATTTTGCAGAGAAGTTTCCTTAAGCCTCGGTTTCCTCGGAGTCCGTCAACAGTTTTAAGCGGTCGGACTTAAGGGGTCACAGGAGTCTTAAAAATGTGCAAAGAAGGTACTACAAAACATAGTTTGATCTTTCGTGTCATTTTTTTAACTACTCAATGTATAAGTATAATTTTTGTATATGTAATTCTACAAGATTTATTCATTATAAAATAAGTTTTAAAATTTATGAAACTTTAGCCAAAACTAAAATAAATGATATTAAACATGAAGCTATTTGAACACATTGTGATTAGGCTTGCGCGGCAAATTGTGAGGTCAAAATTGAAAAAATGACCAAGAAAATGACTTTATATTGTACAAATATGTGCAAACAAAGACTTATACCTAAATTCTCAGCTCAATTTTAATTAAAAATTATTTTTAAAAAAATTTAAAATCAAAATTTTTAAATTTTTATTAATTTTTTTAGAAAAAAAGTTCTTAAAATAATTTCTAATTCAAATTGAGCTGAGAATTTAGGTATAAGTCTTTGTTTGCACATATTTGTACAATATAAAGTCATTTTCTTGGTCATTTTTTCAATTTTGACCTCACAATTTGCCGCGCAAGCCTAATCACAATGTGTTCAAATAGCTTCATGTTTAATATCATTTATTTTAGTTTTGGCTAAAGTTTCATAAATTTTAAAACTTATTTTATAATGAATAAATCTTGTAGAATTACATATACAAAAATTATACTTATACATTGAGTAGTTAAAAAAATGACACGAAAGATCAAACTATGTTTTGTAGTACCTTCTTTGCACATTTTTAAGACTCCTGTGACCCCTTAAGTCCGACCGCTTAAAACTGTTGACGGACTCCGAGGAAACCGAGGCTTTAGCAGGTCACTTTGGCGATGATAGCGAGTGATCGCCTAAACTTGTGTAAGGAAACCAGTTCCTACCACATAGATCATAGTTAAATTAATAGATTGGCCGATCACGTGACCTCTAATACTTACGACGGGACGCGCATGGAGCTCCCAGAAGAGCCCCAATGAAGCCAGTGTTGTAGTTCACATGATCTGCCACTCTGATTCAGGCGATTGACGATCCCGACGCTTGGACCAAGCGAAGAAGAAAGAGAGAAACCGGTTTTATGCCGCCAATGTCAGCCAAACAGACAATGCGGGCGTCCGCCTAATAAATCAATCGGTTCTTCCCGTGTACCCTTCATATATCATCATCAATATCTTCCTCAAAAACAATTCAAACCCAATTTAGAACCATATCAAACCTACCCAACTTCAAATTCTGAAGCGAATATTTAATAAGTGCCCCCAAACAATGGGTTTTAAGCATTACAAAAGATTTTTAGCTGGGTATACAAAGGAACATGAATAGGGACGCTTTTGTTGAAAAGTTCTCTTTTCATAGCAGCTTTAAGACCATATTATACTATGTTAAATCTAATTGCTTATTTACATGAAAACAAGGCATTCTATTGAAATAAATATGAAGGAAAAAAACGGACTTAAAATTGGGATGATTGAGCGTGACGTCATGGTTTTTTTGTATGTTATGATGTCCTGTCGATAGTGGTATAAATACATTTAATTTTGAGAAATTTGTACTAATAAGTTTGAAGTAAATTTATACTTAATAACTTTGTCAAAAGATTCAACAAGGGCCTGATCTAGGATTTATATTCTATAGGTAAAGGGGCTAAGGAGCTCAGTAGGTAAGGTGCTTGCCTCGCGTGCCAATTGTCAAAATGCCTGCTGTCCGGTAAACGGTCTGTACAGCCCAAAAACCCGCCAAACACTGGTTGGGTTCCTACATAGTTAGGAAAGGGAATGGAGCGGTTCATGTATGTGCACAGTAACGTACAAAAGAAGCTGGCTAGAGCGGTGCATCTTAGGATACCTCAGTGCCAGTTTCCTTAGTTTCGGCCACTATGTTAAGCGCAGTACTCAAAAAATCGCCAAAGCGTGCATCTTGGGATACCTCGGTGCCGGTTTGTTATGCGCAGTAGCTCGAAAAACCTGACAGCCCTGCTTCAAGCAATTTCAACTGATAGACACCTCTACTCCTCCTTCCTAACTCTGTGGGTTCCTACTCGGGTGTCGGCTTTTCACTTAGGGGAACCAGCCCCCCCCCCCCCAAAAAAAAAAAAAATAATAATAATCAAAAATGACATTGCAATGTTTTTTTAGTGTTTCTTAAACTATGCATTCTTAACTCTACAACGATATTTTAAAATGAAAGTTTCAAGCACTAGAAATTTTTTAATATATTTAAAAAAAAAATGTTTCGGTAAAACCCCCTCATGTTTCGTAGGTAAAAAATCACTATTGGTTACATTAAACGCTTCTATCGCAAAACTTTTTTAACGTTCGTGTAACTTTATCTTAGAATCTTCTATAAGTATCAACCTGAATTTTTTTAATACGTATTTAAGGAGGTGGTTTCTAAAATTCCCTGGAGGGAATAGAGTATAACTATCTTACTTTTTCTTTTTAATATTGTTTTTTTGTCAAAAATATGTAGTGTCACTTAAAAAATTTATAATTTAAAAACTTAGCAATTTTTAAAAATGCATCCAGTAAAGTATAGTTGAACATCCATTTAATGAGTAGTAAAAATATCAAAATCTCACTACAGCACGAACTAAGACTTGAAATTTGATACCAGAGTACCTCAGTACTCGTGTAACTTGACTTATGACTTATGACATTGGAGGGGGGCTCTGTTAGAGCCAAGCACTGCGACCAAAGGTCTATTGTACTGTCCCCAAGAAATAAATCCCTCACTCCTATAGGAAGAGCCCCGTTGCCGAAGCAAAATTCAGCAAGGATCTGATTGGAATATCCTGGAGTTCCCAGGGCTCAAGCAAATGTTGCCCTAGATGCTCAAATCTGTGCGCTGCATAGTTTTCGCAATCACAGAGAATGTGAGTGACCGTTTCGTCCTTGTCCCTACAGCCCCTGCAGGTGGGGTCATCGAGGACCCTCATGAGGGTAAGATGCCTTTTAAGGGTGCAGTGACCAGTGAGTAAACCTACTGCCCTGCGTATACCGTTACGGTTAAGCCCGAGAAGCTCATTATGACGGGAGCTGGGGCAACCCGAGTTAAGTTCCCTGGCTTGTCTTTGATTGGTTAGTCTACGCCAATCGGTGTACTGTTGATCCCTGAAAATGACTCGTGTAACTTACATAATAAGATTTTAGAGAAAATAGATTTCTCTTTTTTTTATTTGCATCCTTAAAATTTGGGTTGGGTACTTTCAAAGGTGTCCCCTCGTCACTTGACCGTGGGGTCTTACTCCCGACATCAATAGCCCTCGTGTTAGCTTTACTAAGGCGATAACTCAACCTTACCCTAATACGCCCGTCTGTCTAAAACCACTCTGCAGCTTGAACTGAAAGAGCTGTCGACTTCAAATTTGGTGCACGAGTTTGCAGTACCTGTCTGACGTGATAAAGAAAATCATTCTGGTGCAAATGGTGGCTGTCATAAGACTTTTTAGGATTTATAATTATTGAAATTACCTTTTTAAATGTACTGATTCATTAAGCTATACACTGTAGAGCCAAGATAACTGATAACAGGCATACATCTGAGAATAAAAGTTTACAAACCAATCGAAGTTCGTCGCTACGTTCAGCAGCGTCTATGTGCTGCTATCATGACAGATTATGAAAATTAAAGGAATTTTGAAAGTATCAAGTATCGTCGAGAAATGGAATATTTTACTGGTATGTAAATTTAATGTTTTACTGGATTATCGATATTCATGGTACACTCGCGACATTGTGGTAAGTGAAAGTAATAAATTCATCTCCACCTCGGTGATGCATGGATAGGAAATTCCATTTCTCAACCCCCGATACTTTCAAAAGCCTTTCAAATTTCATAACCTGTCATCATAGCAGCATATAGATGTTGCTGAACATAGCGACGAACTTCGATTGGTTTTATACAACTTTATTCGCAGATGTATGTGTATACCAGTTATTTTGGCTCTTCAGTGTAAATGAAAGTCTTGTAATCTTTCTTGCCCTATTTGACATTAGTCCAGGACATTTTCTGATGGTCAGGCCAAGGTTATAACACTTCCCCCAAACAGGACATAATCATTTCTCCAAAACCATCGCCACTCTAATAAAACCGTAGATCGATAAACTTAAATCAGAATCACCCCCGCCTTTATTTAACAGAAGAAAAGCCCCCCCCCCCCCCATGCACTAGATAACTGCTCATAAATGAAACGATCTGTATAGCCAAAGAGTCCCACGAATGATATCCGCGTAGAGGGAGTACACATTGAATATACTCCAAGGTTACAAAGCTCCATCTTATACGAAGTCGCCTTTTAAAAGTTGCGTGAGTGCCTTCATAGGAGTCGGCTCGTCACTTGACTGTAAATTATGACGTTCGACTCTAGCAGCCCTCGAGTAGCTCTACTGTGACGATAACTCAACCAAATACTAATCCGTCCGTCTGTCAAACCACTCTACAGCTCTGTCTAAAAGAGCTGTGGGCTTCAAATTTGGTACACGAGTTCTTAGTATATATCTTGCGTTACAATAAGGTTTTCGAAAAATTTGAGTTTCGGGTTATAAATGAGTCTTGTAATCCGTCACACCCTATTTGACCTTGGGCCAGGACATTTTCTGGCCAGGGGCATCTCTTATAACACTTGCCCCCAAACGGGACATAATCATTTCTCCAAAACCATCACCACTCTAATAAAACCGTAGATCGATAAACTTAAATCAGAATCACCCCCGCCTTTATTTAACAGAAGAAAAGCCCCCCCCCCCCATACACTAGATAACTGCCGCTGACGCATTGTTCGCGATCTGCCTTTGTGCTCCGGGACCGGTGTTAACAATTCTGTATGGTGCAACAATGGACTTGGCTTGAATGCCTCGTACAAAAGCAGAATAAGATATGTACACGGGGAACAAAGGCCGAGTGAAAGAGAACTTTGGCGGGGGTGGTTGGGGGGGTTTGTATGGGGGAACAGTTGGTTGCTGATCCCGTCTTGATTTTCTTCATAGATATAGATAGTAGCAGATATGCTAATCTATTTCGCATCCTGTAAAACGCAATACAAACCCCTCGATTGTGTGACGACGCCACTTTTCAACGTTTTCGCAATGCATCACGGGATACTGGTTCCAAGAAACTGCTTTTGCCAAAGAATTACTTGCAATAAAAATTGCATTTTTAATATGATTCTCTTACAAATATATGCCTCATGTCCGTCAGAAATTATCAGTACGTATCCAGCTATAAACTTATGCTAGCAAAACTGGTGCCTTATGGGATACTGGTTCAAAAGTGACTTCACGTTTTCCCTAGGTGCAGATCTGCTACTTTCTATATGTATGATTTTCTTGCGTCCACTCTGCTTCAGAGGCATACATACGTGGACCTTTAGTAGGTAGAAAAGGGGAGTTCTGCGCCATGTGGAGGTTGGAGGATCAGCTCGGACACCCGGATATGACGTAAGCGCAATTGACGGATGAGGATGAGCTGATCCTCAATCCTCCACATGGCACCGAACTCTCCTGTTCTAACTACTACCTTTCGATTCAATTCACAACTTCTGTTCGCACATTTTTCCGACGCTTTATCGTTATAAACCAGAACGTTCAAGTTGTCCACTACCAATGTCGAGGCTGCTGTTTTATTACTTGCTCTTAAAAATGTTTTTCCAAGAGGATCAAGCAGATTGCATACGTTTTGGAACTGTTTTTCCAGCGACTACTTTATCGGGAAATTTTTGATTTAAATGCAAGTTGAACCAACCCTAACCGTTGCGCTGCCGGGTCGGTTGTTCTAAGTTTGCCTGAGGGGAAAACACAATCAAAGAACGTATCAACACCTACAATTTATTATTTTCTTTCGCATCCCATGGAAAACTATGGGGGAGATCTAGAAGTGGTCTTCTGCCATTCAAAATGGATGTCATATCGGGGGAGGGGGGGGATTCCTTTAGACACCTTTTATTCTAAGGAGAAGGTCCGCATCCCTCAATGCTTTAAGACGCCCGCCTTTCATTTCGAGGGTTTGTAGGGGGTAGCAAGGGTTGGCGGTGAATCGCCATCTTTGGCGGTCAGGGTAGTTTTCATTGTTGATGAGTTTTTATATATGATATTTCATTATTAATATAAAAAAAATAAGGAATTTGTGTGATATAAATTACATAGGAGTGACGTCATAATGTTACAATGAGTCTTTGGTGGTTCATATGTTTAGAAAGAGGCAAAAATGCGTTCTATTTATTTTGAAGTCCAGGCGTAATTCTTCATATTTACGACTAAGCAATTATTAATCAAAAATTACATTTAATGCTAATTATTATTTTGGAACAAATTTTTCCATTATCTTGTTTCTTAAGTTGGGTTTTTAAAATCCATTTAACCTCTTGCAACCTGGCGTCCACATTTAAGGATTTTTTTTTAAAACCTCCCCCACAAACAATGAACACTTTAATTTTTTTTCGAAATTAACCTGGTTCGGCAGAATAAGTTCCACATCAATTTATAGCCTTTGATAAATGGTATCAGTCATTTATTTCTATTAAAAAAATTGAAGTTGAACGAGGGTTAATGCGATATTAGTGTTATTAAAAAAATTCAAATTTTGTTCTCTAACTTTTCAAAAAGTTCTGTTGGTAGTTAATTTTAAAGGCATTTTGCATAAAAAAAATATTAAATAATTTTAACTACAAATAAGTGATACGACGTTTTTCATTGCTTTTATAGCACAAAAAATTTGTATTTTTAAAGTTTAACGCGTCCCTAACTATTAAACATAATATTTTTAAAAAATGTCTTATAAATTTTTTTTAGCATATATTTGTATGGAAATTATGTTTAGATTAAGAAAATAAGTGTAGGATTTTGCTCGGGTCTTAAGAGTTAAAAAAAATTGGCGACATTTGGCGGCAATTCCGATGACAAAAGAAAACCCCGCACGAATCACTTTGACTAACAGAGAAAAGCATTAAAGACAGACACCATTCCAGATTAAAGTAGATGGACTTTTATTTCATTGTAGTCCATTCACGAGCAAGTTTTTTTTATTATCTTGTGTCAAAAGCATATTATTTTACTCTGAATAGAGACCCCCGAACTATAAAAGAACCTTTAAGAAGAAAGGGACTGAAAAAAATTACGACTGCTTAGCGGAGCATTAGTAAAAGTATTTGAATTTTGAGGGTTTTGGTGTGACAGGGGTGTTATTGATATCGGCTTGGTTCGTGTGACGTAGTTCATTCGTGTTTTCATTCCTTGATACCATTGTGGTATGATAGACTACGACTTAAAAAGTCCTCAAAGGCAATATATATATTATTTAAATACTTATTTTATTTATATCCTTTATTAACCAATCGAGAACTTATTTTCATTCTTGTAAATTGTTGCAATTCAAGACGTGAAGAGGCCTATTCCAGTAAAAACTTACTTTTTGCAATCTGCGAGGGAGAGCAACAAATGATATTTACTTTTTGCTAGCTTCCCCTCTTGAGTTTGTAAGAATAAAAACTAAAAAGTGTGGTACATGACATCGGGGGAAATTCCGTCCAGCTGAATGTCCCTGTTCGTAACCTTCAATAGGGTATTAGACTAAAAAAAAATTTATTGGCTTCAAATATCTTATGCCAAAAATATTAGACCATTGGACCCAATAGGTCCAAGGTTATGGTACGAGGCACTGCCAAAATTAACTTACGCAAGCGGTCTTTGCATATTAAGTCAATCGAATAATACACTGTGTATGGGGAGTGCTTGTTAATATGTTTTAAAGTTTCAACGCCGCGTACAATGTATCCCTTAACCTCATATTTTTTAAAACCTACCCACTAACTATTAACACGTTTATTTAGTTCCGAAATTGACCTGGTCCGATAGAAGAAGGTCCAAAAAAGTTACGTTTAATAGCATACTTTTTAGCACATATTTGTATGAAAAGTATGATTAGATATTAAGAATATACGTGTAGGATTTTGCTCGTGTCTTAGGAGGTTAAAAACTTATATTGGGTGTCTACTCGGGTGTAAGCGCTCATATCTTGACTATAGATTTAAATTGAGGCGGTCGCCTCAGCAACTCTCGTGTAGCTTTAGTGAAAATATCATGCAACTCAATTCTTCTGTTTTTTTTTTAATTACATCATAGACCTTTTTTTAAAAAAAAAAAACATTTCGTCCATTCTGTTTGTACGTCTCTTTCCCTGGTCTGTTTCAACTTGATGTTTGAATTGTAACTTTTTTTTTGTTTGAAAGATAACATTTCATAGCTCTATAATTTGTACCATAAAAATTTCTTAATAAGAGTCGGATGGTTCTATCTCGTCCATGTTGATTCTAATAACCTATGGAAAATTTTTCTCAGGAAATATATAATACATCCTTATGAACTTTTATATATTTTGTTCCTTACAAATAGATCTTTGAATTCAAACTGATATTTCATAGTATAAAAAAATACTTTTACATTGATTTTTTTAAAAATATGTATTAAAAATCTAACAAGAAATCAGATTTAAGTTTCTATAGATATTTTTTAGCCGATATATTTAAAACTAGCTGACCTGGCGAACTTTGTTCCGCCTTGGAGGCAATAAATGAGTAAACTTTTGATTTTATCAAGGTCAATTTTTTGTTTGGATAAGAAATGTAAATTTTAAAAAAAGGGAAAAAAGGATTTTTAATCGACCATGTATTCTAGTGTATGGGTTTCACTCTTCAGTGAAGCACCTTGTGATGCACGACATGTTTCGTTTCATAATCAGGTGCAAGAACAAATAACGCAGATGATCTTCCGACCCTTGAACAAGCTTATAATTGACCATGGGGAAAAAATGGATTTTCTATATTCAGAACACAAACTTTTAATTATTGACCTTGTGATTTGTTGATGGTCATGGAAAATGCAAGACGGATCGGAAATTGAAGTCGTTTAAACTCAAATGGTATGTCGTCGGTTGGGACCTTCGGGATTCTTGGAGTGAGAACTTCCCCACCTTCAAACTTTACTTTGAGTATCGTCGCGTAAATCACATTGCTCATCAATTTCCTTATCACCAAACGCTTCCGTTAAGACTTTCCGACCCAGTCGGCAAAGACTTTCGACTTGCTTGCGGTAGGTCCCGGGTTCAGGTCCGGGCATCGCCAAAATAACTGCCTACCCATAAACGGCTTTAACAACCAAAAAATGTCCGACGAATAATTCCCTGTGTATAGGAAGAGCACTTTAAATAACCGCCAAATTCCCGACGCTGTCTATGATGTCACCTTTAAAAGTTGCATTAGGTAACTATTCATGTATCGGCTCGTAACTTGACTGTGGGTCTAAATTACAACTCCGTTTCCAATACCCCTCGTGTGTACCTTTAGTGCGACGATGATTCAAAATAACCCTATCCCATAAAACTGGATGGGAAGAGCTACCCTACGTTAAATTTTCAACTTCGCCAAAGGCCGCCAATGCCAAAATTCAATCGGCCATTAAGCTATCTTAACATCAGTAACAGAAAACAAAGCATTCATCCTCTTGTATGGTTGGAAAAGTTTTATGAAGCATAAATTTCTTATTTATGCTGAAAATATTGCTTCATATCTTCATTTCTTACCATTTGTAAACATAAATTAGATTTAATTTAAAAACCTGATTAAAATCTAGTTGAGGATATCCGATCCACCATAAAAAAAGATTAAAAATAAGTAATTTATTTTATATTGAAAAAAAAGCATAAATAAAATCTTACAATGCTATTCTTATGGCTCGCGTTTTGCACTCTCGCACCCGTTTGGGTTCGAATTTCGAAATAAAAAGTGTTCTATAGCCGATTCCTGGTTCTTAGCTACCTCCCCACCAATTTTCAGCTAAATCAGTTCAGCAGTTCTTAAGTTATAAATAGTCGAACTGACACGCTCTTTTATGTATATCGATACCTCGGTTTAAATCAGAGCTATTGCTGATTAAGAAATAACGCATTGTATGTCGATATCTTTTATAGTTTCTGAGAAAAATGTTCTTAACTGTTAGAAAACCTTTTTCAAGAAGCGTAAAACGAAAGTAAGGTTTAACTAAGAACTCGCGTTCAGAGGGTCGCAAAAATGTTTAAGAAGAAAACTGCAAAACAGAAATCTAAATATTGTTCTTGAGTTATAAGCTACAGATATTCAGATTAAAAATGAAATAAAAACATAATATCTACAGTTTTGACCCAAACACCCATCCGACTCTCCTTAACACTTTCAGTCCCAATGACAATGTGGCATCATTTCAGAAATATTTTTTTGAGCGTCTCTAACCATTAATGATGTAAATAAGCACATCATTCGATTCTTCAAACTTTTTTTCTTATTAGAAAATATTTTTTATTAAGCCTAGCAGATGTCAGACCAATTTTTTTTTTTAAATTATGATTTTAATAATGATGATGCCAAATGGCATCACTGGGACTGAAGGTGTTAAGGTATTTATCCCTTCCTTCTCTCCCATGATATTTCCGGACTGGAGTATTAAGTAGTGCGACGTAAATTCAACTTCAGACTCTCTCTGACATAAATATTTACTTGTAAAACAAATTGTGGCCTATTTATTCATGTGGGTAAAAGTAGATAGCTTTACTTTTTTGTTTTTAAACAGGATTAAGCCATAGGAAAATTTCCGTATACGCTTTTTCTTTTGCTGAAGCTTTGAAAAATAATCTTACAAGGAAAGTCTCCATTTGACATACAGCCTCACTAGCTTCCATTGTAGTATCAGCTAATTTTATGACGAACAAACATTAACTTGCAACTTACTATGTGAGATGTTGCTGAAATAACCGAAAACGTGAAGTTTGTTTACTTTCATTGTTAAAAATTGTTGTTGAATTATTATCTGATTTACAACAATAATGCTACATAACTTCATTTTGGAAAATTGTGAACATTTACCATTGTTGGAATTCGATGACAATTTTTTTTTTGAAATTTACATTTAAAATTTTTTTATCATGAAAGACTATATTTGGATCTTCTTCTATCGGACCAGGTCGATTTCGAAACTAATTATCGTGTTAATTGTTTGAGGGGAGGTTTTAAAAAATGTCCCTAAATGTATACGCCATTTAGCAAGAGGTTAAACTAGGTCTCGGAATACATTAGACCTTTTTCAAACTAAAATGGAGAATTGTATAGTACATAGAAGAGAGGTAGCTAACAAAAGAACCTAGACTCCAAGCTAGTTCTCCGTTATTTACAATTCCTTTATTTCTTTTGAATAGGTTCTTGTTTCCATTCTAAAAGCGAACTTTTTCTTCCATCGGGATTATGATTGGATCAAAATAAAATGAATAGAAGAACTTTTTTTAAATAATCGTTTGGAAGCTATTGAGGTGATGCCAATATTGTTTTATTGAAATCGTTATTTTTTAAAAAAATTTTTATTTATGTGGCTTTTATCGTTTTGGATATTGTTTTGAATGTATATTTGGGATTTAATTGTAATTTTGATGAGTTTTAGAGTTATTGTTTTTGATATGAAAATGGGACTATTGCACAAAAGACGATCTATTCAAATGGGATAAATACTGCAAAAGTGTTGTCTTTTTTTTCTGAAATTCTAGTTTTGTTTTTATTGATATTTTATAGTTTCCATTATCTTTCAGTAAAATTTGTGAAATTTAACATCTATAAAAACACATTGTGTGTAGATGGTGACATTGTGATAAATTTCTATAGTTTTTTTGTTGATATTGAAAATATTCATAGATATTATAGGTTAAAGTATTAGATCGGCAGATCACTTGACCTTCAATGCTACGACGGGACGCGCATGGAGACTAAAATTTAAGGGTATGGGGCCAGATTTGCCACCACTTTAATTTCCACCACATTAAGGAGAAAAATACTATTTTATCAGAATGAAACGTGTATTTTGGTTAAATGGTATTCAGATACTTTTGTATGTAAATATTACCTTACAAGAGTTTTCGACTAACGGACCAATCGAGCTTTTCCCTCTGCCTTTTTACTCTTTGTTTATACCCAAGTTAGGTTGGCACGGAGTGTTGACAATTTTGCACCTATCCATAAAAATATGCCAATTTAAATATAAACAAAAAAAACCTTTGTAAGCAGAGTCTTCTTAAATCAACGAAACCACAACCCCCCCACCCTATCCCCTCCTAGGGTTGTAACACACATATAATAACAAAGGGGAGTAGCGAAACAACCGCGATTACCCCCCCCCCCAATGCGAATCAAAAGGGCAGACGACATCGTCATTATTGCGCTTCGTCGGAAGAGGTGATCGTCCATGGATTTGACCCCTCGTGTATACAATTGGGGGGATGGGATGGGGGGAAGTTGGCAGACGATTTGAGACAATAGGACTAAGGAAGAGAAAGGGGGCTTTTGTTCTGGCTGGAATGAGTGTCATAAGGCAGAAATGGACAGTGGATGGGGGACTATGTGTTGGTTGCGGTGATTTTTGGATGTTTGAAGTTGGTTGCACTGGAGAGGGTTTACATTCAAATTCACAACTCGGCAAAATAAAAGAACGTGTTATGTGATATTTTTCAAAAATTCAACTTTTTTTTGTCTATAAATACATTATTTACTGCTTTAAATTACAAGATTCCTTTTTTTTCATAAAATTTAAATATATGTTTACTCTCCTTATATGTTTAATAGAAGAATATATATTTTTTGGATGCAAATGCTGTTTTAACTGAACTTATTGCTTACTGAAAATTTTAATCCACTCTTTCTCGTTCGGCCGCCATGTCCCATAGCAATGTCCTTTAACTGGGTATAATGTGTTTTCCCGCCAGAAAATCACGATTCGCACCAACGATTCTGTTTGCGGATTCGCTTATACGAAGCAGTTAAAATACTAAAATAGTATTAATTTTAATAAAATTAACCTTCAATTGGTATTTACATTTGAATAAGCATTAACATTATCCTTAAATTGGTTTCAAAATAAATCTGAAATTATAATTAAAATTGTTATTACATTGCTCACTTTTTATGAATTTTAAGAGAACCTTCCAACGCATATTTCTTCGAGCATTCGTTGCAGAGCACATTATTTAGAGCATCTTTATAGTATGTCTGACAATTAACTTTAATTCAATTCATTGAAATTCGCTTTAATTAGCGAGTATAATGTTCTCTTGCGATTGTTGAAAAAATTGAATTTATTTTCAAATTTTCCTCAGCTAAATATTCAATTTTTAAAAAATTTTAATTCTAAAGAATTTAAAACAGACGGAATGTGGATATTGACTATATGAACATTTTTATAATTCTGTCTGTCCTCTCCTTCAAAATTCCGTTTTAACCATCGATTTTTTTGTGATGCCTTAGCACTGCAGCCGACTTTTGACCATAGCTGTCTCAGTCACCTTAAATAACCTTTACCTACCTGAGACAAGGCTGGGGAGCCCAGTCGGTTAGGCATTCGCCTAGCATGCGAAAGGTCCCAGGTTCGGGTCCTGGCAACGCCAAAATAACTGCCGACCTATAAACGGCCCGAGAAGCCAAAAATGTCCGACGAATAGTATCCTGTGTAAGGGAATGCACGTTAAATATCCTTCAAAGTCCTAACGCTGCACACGATGTCGCCCTTAACGGTTGCGTTGGGTGCCTATTCAGGTGTAGGCTCGTCACTTGAATGGTTCTAAAATACGACGCCCGTCGCCAATAGCGCTCATATAGCTCTAGTGTGACGATAATTCAATACCTACCTGAGGCTGTAACTCATAATCTGCTAGTATTACCAAGATTTCCTCTCCTTTTCCACGTGGTCTTGTCCGTGCTCTGTCTTAACTTTCTGTTTATAAAATTTTGTACTTATTTATTAGGTTTTCTACATCTTATTTGTATATGTTAAGTCATCGATAAGAAGACACTAAATTAGGTTGTCAAAACTTCCAACTTCATCATTTTTTTCTCTTATGTCATACTTTTTAATATTTTATACTTTTGCTCGTGCATTTTCTATGCTTGTTTTAAATTGTTAGATACGTCAACATTTACTAATTCTGTGCATTTTTGTTTGTCTGGAAGGTTTTCCACTCGTTTGTCTAGTTGTCGATTAAATGTATGACATCAGAAACATATCTTTGACAACCGACACATCTTTTACAATTTAATCCGTCTGTCCTTATTATAAGGGTCTCTGTGAGAACTAAAGTAACAAGAGTGGGATATTCTTTCCAATATTTTTGTTTTTAAATGATTTTTCTAACACATATTTGTAAATAATATTCCAATACTTTAAATCTTAAAACTACAAAAGTTATAAAATTCATGTTATGTGTTTAGGAAATATTAAAAAAAGGTTTATACGTGTGCCATTGTGTATTCTTTAACATATCTAATAGTTTTAATGAGCTATTTGGGACTGGTATGAACTTTGAGATATTGTAACAAACTTACATTTTTTTTACTATATAATTCATTTTGAATAATGAAACTTTTTCCATTTCGCGGACACAAGCGGTAATGTTGCCAAAAAAGTACAACCGCCACCCAACGGAATATTTCCAATTTTAATCCTTAACTGTGTACACTGTATTTTACCAGAAAATTCAATTTGCAGTCGAAAATTCTGTTCGCCGTTATTTGTGAAAAGGGAAATGTATTAAAAGTTTGAGATTGTATAAAACTACACTCCTTGCCAACCTAACTTGGGTAAAAACAAAGGGTGAAAAGGGCGTTCGGTCCGTTAATTGGAAACTCTTGTAACGTAAAATTTACAAACATAAATGATATGAATACAATTTAACCAAAATACACTTTTCATTCTGATAAAATTTCCAAATTTTCTCAAATAATATTCAAATCTGTTAGATCTTACACGAAATTATTGTTTTAAACATGTTTTCTGGATGGTTTCACAAATAATTCATGGAACTCTTTACATGCGCGGAAGGATCTTCTCCCTAGCATTTTTCTATTTACCCAACTTAGTACTTAGGTTGGCAAGGAGTGTAAGCTTCAATTGGTATCAAGATTTAATTTTAATTCGTTTTATTATTTTCCATTAACTGGTTTAAAATAAACTTGAAATTAATATTGAAATGAATTTTAAATTGACATTGAAGTTGCGAACTTAAATTTTTTTTAGCAAAACTTGCTACGCATACTTGCTTGCGGAGCATACATTGTCGAGACCATTTTTGTAGAACCTATGTTTGTTGACTAAAATTGTGTAGGCGCATTAAAATTTATATTTTCATACCTGATAATTACTTGATAATTTACTAAAATGGACAACTCAGACTATTACGCCAACAGTGACGTCACAGTTAACTTAACCGTAACTAACTCCCACAAACAAAACACCCAGCTGGTAATTCGGCTAAAATAAGGCGTTTAACATGACTATTATCAATCACGTAAAGCATTGTTTTCGTGCCCACTAACCATACTCAGCCCTGTGCAAATCGTCAATTAAATGTTAAAAAAAATGCAAAAATTAGCTTTTATAATATATTTCTTTTATGATTGTTCTATAAATAGTATTCATCGTAATTTTTTTTTTAAATAAAATAAATAAGACCCCCCCCCCCCCCCCCCCCCCCTAATAAGACTAAAGTCGTAGCAATTCCGGTCTGTAAAGTTGGTTTTGCTGTCAGAAACGAATCCACGTAATAAAACAACATTGACAGGAGTCAAATATATCACTAACTGATTATTTTACGTAATTTTCTATTAAAGGAAAATTTCTCAAATGAAATATTTTTATTTGAGAAATTAATATAGATCTAAGATATTTCGCAAATTTTACGAGTATAGTTCTTTTATGCTTTTAAGGCCGCATTTTATAAGTTTAATTTTTGACGTAATTTTTACAAAATGTGTCTAAAAGTTAATTGTAGTAGTGATAATTACCGCTTCATTTTATTTTTACACTACATTTACCTTTTGCAATATATTTTGTTTATTTTTTTAAAATTTTCAAAACTGTTGATATCCAATTTTATAAAAGAAAATTGATCAACAAAGGTGTTTTAAGTTGACTTTCCTAGATGGCAGCGCTACATCCCCTAAATTGTTTGAGATTTTATTTTCATCTGCATATGGTGATAAATAACTAATCGCAGTTTTTTTAAATGAATGTTTCAGAAGAAATTATCAGAGTATATCTAAGATTATTAAACTATCAGTTTGACAGGGAATTTTCATCGAAATTAACAGTTAAATTTCCTTTTATCTTTAAATGAATAGCCCACTAGAGTTGAAAAATCCCTTTTGCAATATTAATAACTATGAATAGTTTTTGTAGTTTTTCTTGAGAAACATTTTTTAAAGATTAATCTTTTTGGTATTTTATTATATTATATTTAGAAGTGAAAAAAAACTTCAACTTCATTCGAACATTTAATTGGTATAAAAAAAATCTAGTTTTTTTCTTAATTTTTCTTGCTCTTTAAATCTTCATCGACAACTGAATTATAATTTTCATTACTACTTCAAAAATATTCTTCTTGCTACTAAAATTTTAATCTTTGTTTCATTTTCATAGTTTAAATAAATCTACGATTTTTAATAATTTCCCGACAAAGTCCTAGCCATGTTTAAAGATGTTCTGTTTTCTAAGGTTTGGATGCCTTAATAATGTCTTGTTATAAAAATGAAAAGTAGAAAAATCTTTACTTCCCAAATTTTAGTCCCTATTTATAACAGCGGTAGAAGATAAGTTAAAGATAGTTACTACCTTTTATTGTTATTATTATGGAATATTAAGTCGTATTAGTACAAAATAATCATAACATTTTCTAAGGATTTTTTTTGCTTAAAAAAAATCTGTGTTCAAAAATATATTTAAGAAAAGCAGAAACATGGTGGGTAAGCTATTACATTAGTTAGAAAATTAAGTGCATGGTAAAGAATTAGTTTGAGAGTTGAATGTTAGATGGCGCCACTACATTTTTGTCTCTTGAAATTCTTCGCCTTTCGTAAAGTAGATGGCAGCACGACGTTTTGTGTTTTCTCTCTTGAAATCCATATATTTATAACTTTAATAATTATTATAAAATATTTCTTACCCTTTAAAAGTATTTTTATTTATAAAACTGACAAATTTCATTAAAAAGAGAACTTTTAGATTTATTCGTCCTTCTGCCTTTTTATGCTAAAGGAATTCTGCGATAATAATTGATCTGAACAATAACAAATTATCAACAAAAAAACTAAAATATTTTTAACGAAAATATTGTTTTATACCTGATTTTAATGATGCAGTAGTATTAAGTTTTATATAAAAATAATAAAAATTATTTTTATATAAAATATAATTTTATTAAAATTATTATTATTAATTATTATTAATAATTAAATTATTATTAAATTAATATTATTATTGAATTAATATTATTATTAAATTAATTAAATTATTAAAAAATTATAATTTTCCCAAAAGCAAAATAAACGTATATATAGACGTATATAAAGAAACAGCACCTCAAAAATAGAAAGGCAAGGGATTTTTATAGCAATTGACAATGTATTCCAATATCAGGTTAAACAATAGGGTGGGCTGAAAAAAACTTTTTATTTTATTTCGGATCGCTATAGTGCGGAAAAGTTGCCATTGGTGAATACATGAAAAATGCACTAATTATTTTTTATTACTTTATCTTCCGTTCGCGCAATGCCATCAAAGTTGGAAAAAATTGTCAAAAAAAAAACCGAAATTTTTAATGATTTTTTTGAAGCTTTTTAGTTGCGCTCTTATTCATCAATTAACTACCAGTACATAATATCAAAATATATGCACTTATCATACATTGTGTCAGATCTTCCGACCACGCAACATAGTACAAAATGAGAAACAATCTTTGTTTTTGCAAAATTGACAGATCTGGCACAAATGTATAATAAGTGCATATATATTGATTTTATGTACTTTTAGTAGTTAATTCATGATATAGGACCGCAACTAAAAACATCTATCGTGTACAAAAAAATATAAAAAATTTCGTTTTTTGACAATTTTTTCCAACTTTGATGGCATTGCGCGAACGGAAGATAAAGTAATAAAAAATAATACTTAGTGCATTTTTCATGTATTCACCAATGGCAACTTTTCCGCACTATAGCGATTCGAAATAAAATAAAAAGTTTTTTTCGGCCCACCCTATTAAACAAGCTTGATGAATAATTTTAATTAAAGTTCTTTTTCAATAAAAAATAAATATACTAGTTTGTAAAATTAACACTCAATCACGTAAAACAGTTTAGAAGAAATTTCGCTGAATAAAAATTCATGTGGTTTAATGTTAATTACATTGAAAATATAATTTCAGACTTTATTGACTGTTTAAAAACATTAAAAATTTAGATAAATTCTGTTAGAAGAATTACTGTTCATAATTCTAAACTTGTATTGTGACTGGGGATTCTAATCTGTAAGAAGCTTGCTTTACTAAAATAGTTCAATTCAAATCTATACTATATTCGGTATTGCATAGTTCCTGAGTGCCATAATACTACAGTTACTATCCCAGAAAAGATTTTTTTTTTATATTCCAAGTAAGGGTATGCGACGTGCCTGTTTCTCCTATAAATCGTAAGCTGTAGTGCTGTAGACAATTTGCTTTGCAGAAAGTATAGAGAATAGCTCATTGTAAAAGTTAAGAAACAAAAGAGTGTTTTTTTAGTTTTCAGCTACTTTTCTTTAATGTTTGAGTTATTAATTGCATAACTGTTTATTGTTCAAAAAGTTATAGTAAAAAGCCAGTGTAAATATCCGAATAATAGATGGCAGCACGAGTGCTTTGGAATTAATGTTCTAAATACATAAAGTAATTAATTAATTGCTTATATTTAGTTATTTTTGGGTTTTTCTATTGGAATTAAATTAATAAAAGAATGTATAAATGGTACATGCATTTGAGTTGTTAAATAAAATTATAAATTTAGATACAATGATTTTACAAAACTTCGATTGTGTTAGATAATAACGCAGCTTTTGGGTAAGTTGTCGCTCTGCGCTTTGAAAAAGCCTGGTTTCATCGAAATAAATTGAAGAAAAAAGACAATTAGAACAAAAAATAATAGTAAATTAAAAATAAAGAATAAAAATCCGAACGTTTAAGAACTAAAACAAATTTAATAAGAAATCAATTGAAAACTCTAGATAGGTCGTCTGCACGCCGTTGTAAACTTTAGTAAACAAACCCACGAACATAAATGGTGACGTCACAACCGCTCCAACCAATAGCAGAACGGTTAAAACAAGAACTATTTTCTGCGAGTTTTTAAAATTAAATATTAAATGTAACAAATTTTTTTCGATATTTTAACCAGGATATTTGGAATCAGCGTTGTTTTGTCTATTAAGAAAAATAGTTTTGAAGTGTTTTTAAAAAATACGGGAATTGTCCATTCCCGTATTTTTTAAAAACACTTCAAAACTATTTTTCTTAATAGACAAAACAACGCTGATTCCAAATATCCTGGTTAAAATATCGAAAAAAATTTGCTTAATTTAATATTTAATTTTAAAAACTAGCAGAAAATAGTTCTTGTTTTAACCGTTCTGCTATTGGTTGGAGCGGTTGTGACGTCACCATTTATGCTCGTGGATTTGTTTACTAAAGTTTACAACGGCGTGCAGACGACCTATCTAGAGTTTTCAATTGATTTCTTATTAAATTTGTTTTAGTTCTTAAACGTTCGGATTTTTATTCTTTATTTTTAATTTACTATTATTTTTTGTTCTAATTGTCTTTTTTCTTCACATTATTTCGATGAAACCAGGCTTTTTCAAAGCGCAGAGCGACAACTTACCCAAAAGCTGCGTTATTATCTAACACAATCGAAGTTTTGTAAAATCATTGTATCTAAATTTATAATTTTATTTAACAACTCAAATGCATGTACCATTTATACATTCTTTTTTTCAATTTAATTCCAATAGAAAAACCCAAAAATAACTAAATATAAGCTATTAATTAATTACTTTATGTATTTAGAACATTGATTCCAAAGCACTCGTGCTGCCATCTATTATTCAGATATTTACACTGTGGCTTTTTACTATAACTTTTTGAACAACAAACAGTTATGCAATTAATAACTCAAACATTAAAGAAAAGTAGCTGAAAACTAAAAAAAACACTCTTTTGTTTCTTAACTTTTACAATGAGCTATTCTCTATACTTTCTGCAAAGCAAATTGTCTACAGCACTACAGCTTACGATTTATAGGAGAAACAGGCACGTCGCATAGCCTTACTTGGAATATAAAAAAAAATCTTTTCTGGGATAGTAACTGTAGTATTATGGCACTCAGGAACTATGCAATACCGATATGACATGTTCAAATAGTTTTAACAAACGAAACTAATTGCATCGTATACTTCACAGTTTCAGTTTCACACAAATGTCAATCAATATCAACCAGAGCTGATCGGAATATGTCAACGAGTTTCGTAAAAGCTGACGTCACAGCGTTTCCGCGCGCTTTTGAGTGATTTTCGCGCGCTTCTCGAAAGCTCGACTTTGAAATTGAATAAAAAAAATAAATACGCATCGGAATTTTTTTTGTTTGGACTAATATTTTTTTTTCGACATCCTTCATCGAATAAAAAAATTAAAAAAAATGTGGGAATTGTCCATTAAAGAAGTAGAATCTATGTTTATGATATATTTTGTGCAATTAATAATTAATATGATTGACGAACATTAAACGTATTGTTAGAAAGTAATCCCTAATTAAACGTACTTTTAATTAAAACTATAACCTGGTTTCAAAAGTAGGTTTTGGCGAAGCAGAAAAACCAAGTTTAAGTTTGTTATATTTATTAGAGTTTGAAAATGGGCTGAAGGGTGAGAAATCAGTTTAATGTTTCAATGTCAGATGGCGCCACTATAATTTTCTTTTGCTGTAGCAAATTCTATCATTACTTTCGTCGTTTGTGCAATAGATGGCAGCACCAAAATATGTCTCTCCTCCGAAGTGCATTAACTTTTCTCTTTTAAAATTGTATTATTCAAGATTTTTTCTCCTTTAAAAGTATTTTTATCTGTAAAATGTTTATTACATCAATCATCTTTTATATTGTTTGCCTATGCATTCTTCTGTCTGTTGATACATAAAGAATTTCTGTAAACTATTAAATAAGCAAAACAACAAAAATGAAGAAGAGTTTTTCCAAGAAAGGGCAAACGGTTTAATTTTATGCAAATTGTTGTTCTAGTTCTAACTTGGGACAAGCAAGCTCTATAATTCTCATTTAAATTACTATTAAAGATAAAGTGAAACGAGCATTAATGTAGCATACATTTATAAAATAAATGAAAACTGAATTTAGGTAAATCCTTTTTTCAGCAAATACCACTTAATTAAAAGCTCTGTGGCATGTTTAACAGATTAATACTACTTTTAGGGATGCACCGAATATTCGGTTACTATTCAGTATTCGGCCTATTCGGGCACTTTAGCCAAATATTCGGTTTGACCGAATAGCTTTACTATTCGGCCGAATAGTGAAATTTGAATTTTTTTTTAAAATTCATTCACGTTATCTTCTAAAACGTCGAAAAATTCCCAACAAGTTTCTTTTTTGATAGACTCAAGTTCTTAAGTTTTTGTTATTTGTAATGTTAAATCATGCTTTACTCAAGTTGTATTAAATAAACATGTCTCTTTAAGGGAACAATTACATTGAGTGGACTTTAAAAAAAACCTAATTGCTATTTATATCACAAATGTATCTTTCTCCCTGAAATATTTAAAAAAAAATATTAATATTGTAATTGTATATTAATATTGAAAGCTATGGTTCTATTTTTTTCTCATTTTTATTTTACATCGGATTCACCAGCTTCTGTTTCTGCTTTTATGTTTTCGTGTTGTAATTTTACCAAGTTACACTTTCTAAAAGGATTGTTTTAATAACAAACGAGTTCTTCTTTAAAGTACGTTGTTTAATTAAAAATTTAATAACTATATTGTATTAAAATTGCTTAATTGTGGAATTGAAATTGATGAATAAAAAATACGACTTGCTTCGATCCAACAAAATATAAAAATTGGTTTAGGTAAAGGCCGAATATTCGGTATTCGGCCAAATTAGGTATTAGGTGCATCCCTTTTAAATTAAAAATGTCATTTCACAAACTTTACGTTTTCTAAAAGCCTTAACCCTTTAAGTCCAAATGACAATTTGGCTTCATCATTTTATAAAAAAAAAATTCTGATCGTCTATAGCCATTTATGATATTAAAAAAATCTATTTTTCAAACTTTCTTCTATTCGGAAATATTTTTTATTAAGAGGAATTATCAGCCAACTTTATTTGGATTCTGACTCGCCAGGTGGCGTTACAAACTTTCGCCAAATGATACGTCTGGCGATTTAAAAAAGGGGATACGTTTCTCGTTCTGGTGAGTGGTGCACGGCGAGATTTCATCGCAAGATAAAGAGGATTTGATTGTAATCAAGGGTTGACTAACGAATACTGGTTCCGGTACACGTACACTTTTGATAGCCGGGACGATTTCTGGAAAATTATTATTTGTGTTGCTTGGTTATTTCTCTTTCGTTTAATTTTTTTTATTTGTTTAATAAGTTATATTTATTTTGTAAATCTTACGATCTTTCAGGAAGCAATTTCTTTTCTGGTTTGCACTTACTAATATATTATTTTTATATTTAAAATTATCAAGATGTGATACCGCTACGATTAAAAATGTGCAAAGAGGGTACTACAAAGCATGGTTTAATCTTTTATGTAACTTTTTATCTACTCCACATATAAGTAAATTTTTATATGAAATTCTATAAAATTTACTTATTATAAAACAAATTTTAAAATTTATGAAACTTTAGCCAAAACTAAAATAAATGATAACAAACATAAAACTATTTGAACACATTGGGTTTAGGCTTGCGCGCCTAATTTTGAGTTCAAAGTTGAAGAAATGACCAAGAAAATGACTTTATATTGTAGAAATATGTACAATCGAAGACTTATACCTAAATTCTGAGCTCAATTTTAATAAGAAATTATTTTAAGAGCTTTTTTTCTAAAAAAAAATTATAAACGTTTTAGAAAAAAGCTCTTAAAATAATTTCTAATTAAAATTGAGCTTAAAATTTGGTGTAAGTCTTTGTTTGTACAAATTTGTACAATATAAAGTCATTTTCTTGGTCATTTCTTCAAATTTGACCTCAACATTTCGCGCGCAAGCCTAATCCCAATGTATTCCAATAATTTTATGTTTGTTATCATTTATTTTAGTACTGGCTGAAGTTCCATTAATTTAAAAAAAAAATTTATAATAAGTAAATCTTATAGAATTACATATAAAAAAATTATACTTTTATAGTGAGTAGTTAAAAAATTACATGAAAGATCAAACTATGCTTTGTAGTACCTTCCTTGCACATTTTTAAGACTCCTATGATCCCTAAGGGGGGATCATAGTTAGCGACAGCAAAAATGACCAATTCTTAGTGTTGATTTCGAAAGGCTCTAAATCATTTAAAAATTATGGTACAATAAAAAAAATTGTACCAAATTATAAGTTGTACTTTTATTATTATATTTACACCTAAGAATCTTATTTTTAAAAATTATTATTTTTGAAAAAAGACATCTTTTGAAACATACAATTACGGATTTTCAAAAATACAAGTTTTTCGGTACACTTTTCTCCAAATCTATTAAATAATTCTTAATAATTTCTTTTGTAAGTTATAAAAACATTTCAGATCTATTTAAGTCACCTATTTTTTTTTTGCCTAAAAGAATTTTTAAATTTTATTTTAAAAGCATTATATACTACATTCATAAAAATTCTGATTTTCAACGAAGAAAAGTGTTAAATAATAAAATATTTTTTCAAATTTGTAAGACTAAACTAGGTGACTTAAATAGATCTAAAACGGTTCTATAACACACACAAAAAATTATTACAAAATATTCAATAGATTTGGAGAAAAGTGTACCTAGGTGTTGGAAATTATAGTTATGAGAAAAACACGAAAAACAAATACAGTCGATCCCGTTAGTCGTTACTTGAAATGACCACGAAACATTTCTTGTTAACCGAATTTCATGTAAATCGTCATGAATTTTTTTTTGTATTGAGCCAGTGAATAGTTTTCAAATATCAACACAAAAAAATTCATATTTTATAATGTAATGCATAAATAATACAAGCATACAATTAGTAATTCAAAGGAGGCGTGGCACATTTGTTTATTTTTATAATTTTAATTTTTTATAAGAAATAATTAACCGATCGATACAAAACTGGTCTTATTCGATAGATTGGGCTTCCATCTATCAGAAAATACTGGTTTCAAAAATTCGATTTTTTGGTTTTTGTTAACTATGATCCACCCTTAATCTAGTTTCGTACTTTAATTGTTGGCGTAGCAATCTTTATGTTTGTTAAAACTAATGGCATACTAATGCAAAAGTAGAAACCCCAATGTATAATGAATCTGTCGTATTAGTAGTTTTAAATTCAATAATAAGGTCAGCAAGATACAAACAAACGCGGGTTTATGGTCTCCAAAAACATGTGCAGGAACCTTTTGTATTGCTAGTGACAGTTTGTCAATTTGTTCATTCGGTTGCTCTTGTAAATTAGACACTGAGTCTCTTTATTACAAGCCTTACTCCCGCCACTAATCTGTACATTCGTTCTGAAAGAAGCTTTCTACATTGCACACCTTTGGAGCCGGGAAATCTTGACGTGTTTTTTGCAACTTTTCAAGGCCTCTAAAATAGCGTCGGACTGCGTGATTGGCACATTAAACTTTCAGTACTCTGCCATCAAACGACACATGTTCTTGATTCTCGTCGAAACGCAAGGGTATTATAATAACATTAACTGCCACCTATAACCACTTCCGCACAAGATTTATAACTTCAGAACAAATATAGCCTAACCCAGCATTCAGTTACAATTTGAATCTTCAACTCTAAAAATTGGCCACTATAATTACATTTTTTCTTCCGCAAATTAAATAAATAATCTTTATTGTTTGCTAAATTTATTTGCAGTTTGAAGAATAATTATGTAAAATTGAACGAGTCACATCCTGTAGCATCCTTTCCGTGATCTTTGGCAATGCTTTGAAAATCTCACCTTAAATTACACGAGATTCTTGTAATTAAATAACTATCAATAACTATAATATTTGAAAAAACCTGATATATCCAGAACATCTAGCAATGATAAACATGAAAAAACTCCAAATTACACTGATAATTAAAGGAATTTAATTGTAAATTAATACCAATTAGCTCTTTAAGCAAAAAAGAGTAACACTGTGAACCACTTTCTTAGTAAACAAATATAATAAACATTAAAAAAAATCACATTGTGGTATATTTTTTATAATGCCATTCCAAATCGATTTACAAAGAAAAAATTAATAATCCTTAACATTTCAAATAAGGATTTTCGTGATATTGCTGATGTGGCAACAGTAATTTAAATGACTAAATATTAAATTCCAATGCTACTTTAATGGGTCGTTCGTCGACATGACAAGATGACAGATGTCCGTATGGACAAACAGAAGAACAAAAAGTATGAAGTTAGGTCCCTGCTGTCCTACCTTTCGATGACAAAAATGATTCTTAAGATCTGATGGATAGAACAGATTTCGTCACCGAAGTAAGGACAGACAGACGGGACACTTTGGGAAGACTACCATGTCAATACCTTTTTTTCTATTAAAAAAATGTTTCGAATTTTAAAAAAGATTATAAAATATTCTAAAAATAACGTCAGGGCTTCATCCTCATTGACTATACATCCCAGGACCCCTCCCTAAACATTTTTTAAATAAACGTTTATATTTCTCCCTTCAATAAACCCACAGACTACGACCGTCATTTCAGAAATGGTAAACCAAAGGTCACCAAGTGATTCGATTGAATAACTCGTCAAATATTCAGCCAAATGTAACAAAAACTAAGATTTAGGGTTTATGAGGATTCTTAATATTTCTAAATTATAAAATTGGGTGCTGCCATTGGAAATTTTAAAGTAATAGCATTTTTAATATGAACACGGCTCCTTATGCAAATTTTTTGTCCTGCAATTAACTCATGATGTAATATAAACACAAGGTCAAAAAGGTTCTATAGGATGACTAACGTTCGAAATAATCACTAGTGGGAACTTTTTCCACAGCTGTACATATCAAAATCGCTAAAAGTATCCAATCGCCAATAGCCCTCGTGTAGCTCTAGTGCGACGATAATTTAAACCAAATCTAATCTAAAAGTATCCAACCTATACTACAACTAAAGTAATCAAGTTTAAAAGTCGCCCGAAATTCTTTGACTGGATTTATAATGAGCTCCGCCCACTTTTCCATGTGGTTTAGGTTTACAGTTTGAACGATTTAGATATTGGCGTTTTTTTCCTTCTACGATTTGGCGACATTTATTTTTGTGTGTCATCAAATTTTAAAATCATAGATTCTCGTTTGTTATGAACGTTTTTGTCATAAAAAGTACTTGAAATGTAAAAGCATCATTTAAATTCTGTATTAACATACACAGGTAATGCATGAGTGAATTATTTAAATTAGTAATAAATCTTTTTAATCAATTAAGCCAAGTTGTCCTACAGATGTCGCCACGATTCTCAAAATAAAGCTTTTTAAAAAAATTAATAATTAAAAAACTGATTGATATTGTTCCTTCAAATCTTTTTTAAATTGTATTTCATCCCTATTTGCGTATCTGGTGCAAACAGATCATACGTTTAAAAAATACTTTACAAGAAACTGTGATTTGAAAAATAAAGCATTACGTGTATAGGACTGACAGTCCCTCTTAATCCCAAGAGATGTCAGCCCCAAATGGGCTGATTCAGAAATACCATTTTAGAATGTTACTCTGTAGGTGCTGCCATCTACGTACAAGAATATGACTTACAAAGGTAGTTGATTCGTTGGATCGTGTAAGGTGTAAGGTATTATTTGGATATATTGCTTCTCTGCGTTTGTACATTTTAAATTGAATAGTTTTTAATATCCTGTGTTATCGTACATAATAGAAGAGCCGTTTAATGCATTTAATATATCAGTAAATTGTGCTCAGAAATAAGGTAATTAACGAATAAAACCCTTTCAGTCCCAGCGATGTCATTTGGCATCATGTTTCTGATCATAATTAAAAATAAATGATAGCGCTGACATCTATTTTGATTTTAAAAAATGCCAATAGAATTTGAAGAATCGAATGTGCTTTTTGATATCATAAATGGCTATAAAAGATCAGAATAAAAATCTTAAAATGATGACGATTAATCCTTCCGACTGAAACTGTTAACAAACTGGAAAAAGTGCTTAATACCTGGCGAATTATTTTTCTACACTACATTAATTTTTAATATCAAAATTGCTAGATCAACTTTTGAGGTAACTTTAAAATAAATATCGTTGCACTATAAAATTACCTCATACTTACAGCGTTTTCTGTTTTATTTGATTGCAGATGCTGCTGTAGAATAATATTTAATGTAGAGGAGAGGCACGTTAATTATACTCCAAAGCCCCAAAGCTGCGCACGATGTCACTAAGAGAAATTTAGGTTAGGTGTCTGCTCGTCACTTGATTGTGGTTTTAAAATACGACGTTCGTCACTAATTACAGTAGCGTTGATATGGTGCGACGATAATTCAGTTTAACTGTACCAATCGGAAATTCAAATTTCTATTGTTTATATTTCAATTAAAAATGAAGTTGAACGAGGGTCAATACGATATTAGAGTTCTTAAAAAATCATTTTTTTTTTCACTTTCAAAAAGTTCTTTTAGTAGTTTGTTTTAAACGAAAAATGAAATTAAAATGTTAAAATGATCTGTTAACTACAAATAAGTGGTACGGCCATTTTTTTTGTTGCATTTATAGCAAAAAATGTGTATTTTTAGAGTATATGGATTGTCCCTAAGTAGCTATTAAACATAATATCTTTTTTAAACATTTCTTTGCAAAACATAATTTTTATTATATATTTGTATGAAAAATATTTAGACTAAGAATATACGTGTAGGATTTTGCTCGGGTCTTAAGAGAATAAGCGAAACAGAACAACTTAAAACAAACAACCCCACTTCAAAAGAAGCCCGACAATAAAAACAAAAAAAAAAAAAACCCACAAATCTCCCCTAAATAAATTTCCAAGTAAAAACCACATCCAAGTACTCGCCAATTGCCCAAAGTAGACTAATACCAAATCACCCTGACCTTACACAAAGCGCGAAAAATTGAAAAAATAAATCGGGCCCATAATTGATCTAAATGCGGATAATTGTGCTTTAGGTACGGGCCCCCCTGTAGGGCCCGAATGTCAGTCAGTGTCATCGGGCCCTGCCCATGCGTCGCTTTGGTGGGTATTTAGGGACGGTTTATTATTTTAAGGATCCCTTATTTTTTTTAGGTGGAGAGAGAGCTAGTTTTGGAGGGAGATTGTTCATTTGGCGATTGTTCCTTGTTCGCTGAAATAACTGCTGACTTATCTTAAGACCCCCCCCCCCAAAAAAAAAAAAAAAAAAAATCTTCACGTGTATTCAAAACTAAACATAATTTTCATACAAATATATTCACAAAGTATGTTCTGAAACGAAATTAAAAAAAATGTTTTATTGTTACTTAGGGACACCCCTTAAGCTCTAAAAATACACATTTTATGTGCAATAAATGCAGCAAAAAGGCCGCATCATTTATTTGTAGTTAACCGATTATTTAACATAATTTTATAGGTATTTTGCATTAAAAACAAACTACTAAAAGAACTTCTTGAAAAATGTTTTTTTTTTAAAAAGAACTCTAACATCGTATTGACCCTCGTTCAACTTCATTTTTTTATAGAAATAAATGACTGATACCTGTAGTCAGAGGCTGACGACTGATATTTGGATTTCGGAACTAATTAACTTGTTAATTGTTTGTGGGGAGGTTTTAAAAATGTCCCCAAAAGGGGACACACCAAGTCGCAAGAGGTAACTCTTTCATAACTTCATAAATATTCGGTCCCTTGAATTGGCCTTTTTTTAGAATACCTTGGTTATAACGGCAATTTTTCATTCACTCCCACGGTTATAACATAAAAATATACCTTTTTTAAATGACATCCAATATACCTTCTCGAAGGAGAAAAAATTAAACTCATTTTTACCATTTAAATTTTGTAATTGATGTGAGTAGTCGTCAAATTTTCAGTTTATTTCCCACTTAAAAAATCATTGACTCTCATTGACTAATTTAAAATTAATTTTAGAGAAAGAAAAAAATATATTATCTTTTTTTTGTGGCAACTGTTATTTTTTAAACATAGACCGACATTTGAATTATGTTGTCTTGTCATTTGCCTGTGGTTCTCAATTGAAGAGTACACGGGAAGAAGCGATTGATTCATTAGGCGAACGCCCGCAATTACCTGCTTGGCGGCCGAAAACCGGTTTCTCTCTTCCTTTTTCGCTTGGTCCAAGCTTCGAGATCGCCAATCGCCTGACTCATGGTAGCTAGGAACCACAGAGATAGTATTAAAGTACTACAGTGGCATATCACGTGACCTACGACACTGACTTCATTGTTCTGGGAGCTCCTTGCGCGTCCCGTCCTTGGCATTAGAGGTCACGTGATCTGCCACTCAATTACTTAAACTGTGATCTCTGTGGTAGGAACTGATTTCCTTGCACAGGTTTAGGCGATCACTCGCTATCATCGCCAAAGTGGCCTGCTAAGGAAACTTCTCTGAAAAATCAATCGGTTATTCCCGTGTACTCTTCAATTACCCGTCCTCAATAGCACTAGTGCGAAGACAATTCAACTGAATCTTATATTTGATGTTTAATTCACCTTTCTTTGGCGACTATACAACAAACCCCTCTAAAACCAACCTACAACCCTACAACACGCGGATCTGCAAAGCTATGACAGGTAGGTTCCGCCAAGGAAATGTTATTACAAGACCTTCACTGCAAGATAGCCGGCGACAGCTCTTGTTTTAAAGGCTGTACTTAACACTTCGAAGCTACGGGTCCTGAACTCTTGTTCCAGAGGTGCTGAAAGGAACAATTTTTATGAAAACAACTTTAATTTTTTTCTTGGTCATCAAATTAACCATACGATATAGAAAACACATGAAACTAATATTTATAACACTTTGAGTGGAGGATAGTCAATTTAGGTGTTCGCCTTTTATGCGAAAGGTCCCAGTTTCGGGTCTGGACATCGGCAAAATAACTGCCGACCTATGAACGGTACGTGCAGTTAAAAATGTCTCACAAATGATACTATAGGGTGTAGAGGGAGTGCACTTTAAATATGCTTCAAAGTTGCAACGCTGCGTATGATGTCGCCTTTAATGGTTACGTTGGGTGCCTAATCATGTGTCAGATCGTCGCTTGACTATGGTTCAAAATTACGACGCCAATAGCGCCTCAATTCACTTTCTTTGGCGACAATAACACCCCTCTAAAACCAACCAACAACCCTACAAAACGCGGATCTACAGAACTACGACAAGTAGGTTCCGCCACGAAAATGTTATTACAAGGCCTTCACTGCAAGAAAACCGGCGACAGCTCTTGTTTTAAAGGCTGTACTTAACACTTCGAAGCTACGGGTCCTGAACTCTTGTTCAGAGGTGCTGAAAGGTAATTGCAGAGCGAAGAAATCTCAACAAATTTTCTGATCGAGGATGTCAAAAACGCTGAGTAACAGGCAGTTTTGACGTCGTCATGCGAACGCGTTTTGCTTAACTTTTTTTTGACGTTTGTAGATTAGGAGATCTTAATTTTTTTTATAGGTAATGATGGGAGCTAGTTTAAAACCTCTTATGACCCTTAGCAAAATCCTACAAGTATATTCTTAATTTTAACATACTTTTCACACAAATGTATGCTAAAAAGTATGTTTTGCAAAGAAATTTTTAAAACAATTGTTTTAAATAGTTGCTGAGAGACACGCTTTTTACTCTTAAAATACACATTTTTTGTGCTATAAATGCAACAAAAAAGGCAGTATCACTTTCTTGTGGTTAACACATTATTTTAACATTGTCTTCAATGCAAAATGCCTATAAAATTAACTACTCAAAGAACCTTTTGAAAAGTTTATTTTTTTAACTAACTCTAAAATTGTATTGACCCTCTTTCAACTTCATTTCCTTTATAGAAATAAATTACTGATTTTTGGAATCAAAGGCTGAAAACAGATATTTGGATCTTCTATAAGGACCAGGTCAAATGGTCAAATTCGGAACAAATTAACGTTTTAATTGTTAGTGGGTGGGTTCTAAAAAATTTCCCCTAATGGGATGGCCAGGTAGCAAGAGGTTATAATATCGGGGCTTTTGTTTATTTAGGTAGGGTCAAGTGGGGTAAGTGTGATAGGGTTTCTGCATTTTTCATTAAGAAAATTCGTTCTCTGCTTCAAGTAAATTCCAAATCCTAAAATTGGTAGTGAATTATTATAAGAAACATACATATGTAGAAAAAAAATTATATGTTTGAATTCCAATTTTAAGTGTACAAAATTTGCATTTCAAAACCATTGCTGTTTTATCACACTTACCCCACATAGGAAAACCCACATAAAAAGAAGACAGTTGCACTTAAATTCAAAAGCTCAAAACTTTCTTTAAACAAAAAATAAAGTCAATATTTCTTTTTAGTTTAATTATAAGTGGTCTAATGTTATATATTGCAAACTTTCAGATTTTTAGAATGATTTGCAAAGTTACAAGAGCTGTTTATCACACTTACCCCCAATCACACTTACCCCACTTGACCCTATAGGGTAACATGACGTCTTGCATTTCGCAGCACAGCTTAGTCTTTTTTATTCAACTATGTAGCAATAAAAATTGTGCAGTGTCCGTTTAATAAATCTAATAGTTTAAACATTCTTATGAAGGATGTCAAAATTAAAATGTTTTACATCAGTACTTATTATTGACTAATTAAACACTTCAGTTACTTATCGTTTGCTAAATTGCATGTTAGTTTAACACTGGACCAACTAAAGACAAATGGTGCAACAAAAAGCACGTCCGGGAATCAATTATAGCTTTTTAATCACTAGTTACAAGTTAACTTTTAAGACGAAATGTTCCAAAACTAGTGTTTTTATCATCACGTTCGCTTTTATGGGGGCTTGAAAAGAACTGAACCAACTGGGAAATTGCTCGGAGAGGTGCTAGAAGCTATTAAAGATCTTTATGTTAACGTGACTTAGTTGTTAGTATATTGGATACAAGGGTATAAAATCAAGTGCTCATAAAAGAAACGACTGTTGTCACAATAAAAAATTTCATTTTAATGGCTGGTTTTTACCTGATATTCTAATGTGATGAATCAATTAATTGCACAGCAGGTTAGCCTTTGTTTTGACCTGGCGGCGTCCTAATTAACAAGTTAATTTGTTCCGAAATTGAGCTGGTCCGATAGAATATCGAGATATCAGTTTTCAGCCTTTGATTACATGTATCAGTCATTTTTTTCTATAAAAAAAATGAAGTTGAACAAGGGTCAATACAATATTAGAGTTCTTAAAAAAACTAGTTTAATTTTTTTTCAAACTTTTGGAAACGTTCTTTTATAAATTAATTTTATAGGTGTTTTGCATTAAAAACAATGTTAAAATAATCTGCTAACTACAAATAAGTGATACGGCCTTTTTTTTGCTGCATTTATAGCACAACAAAAATGTGTAATTTTAGAGTTAGGCGTGTCCCTAGTTACTATTAAACATAATTTTTAAAATATGTCTTTGTAAAACATATTTTTTAGCATATATTTGCATGAAAATTATGTTTAGATTAAGAATATACGTCTAGGATTTTGTTTGGGTCTTACAGAGGTTATACCCGGTAGGTCTGTTAAGGGGTCTAAGGAGTCTTAAAAATGTGCAAAGAAGATACTACAAAGCAAAGTTTGATCTTTCATGTCATTTTTGAACTACTGAATGTATAAGTATAATTTTTTTATATGTAATTCTACAAGATTTATTTATTATAAAACAAGTTTTAAAATTTATGAAACTTTAGCCAAAACTAAAATAAATGATATTAAACATGAAGGTACTTGAACATACTGTGATTAGGCTTGCGCGGCAAATTGTGAGGTCAAAATTGAAAAAATGAATAAGAAAAGGACTTTATATTGTACAAATATGTACAGACTAGGACTTATACCTAAATTCTCAGCTCAATTTCAATTAGAAATTATTTTTTTTTTAAAAATTAAAATCAAAATTTTTTAATTTTTTTAGAAAAAAGTTCTTAAAATAATTTCTAATTAAAATTGAGCTGAGAATTTAGGTATAAGTCCTAGTCTGTACATATTTGTACAATATAAAGTCATTTTCTTGGTCATTTTTTCAATTTTGACCTCACAATTTGCCGCGCAAGCCTAATCCCAGTGTGTTCAAGTACAGCTGTGGAAATAAAAAAGTACCCACTTGAGGTTATTTCATCCGTTAGTCACCCTATACAATCGGACCTTTTTGAGATTGTGTACAATTAACATTCTGAGTTAATTGCACGATACAAAATTTGCGTAAGGGGCCGTCTTCATATTAAAAATATCACGATCTTTGAAATTTCCAATGGCAACACCCAATTTTAATAGCTTAGAAATGTTAAGCACTCTTGAAAACCCTTAAATCTAAGTTTGTGTTACATTTGGATGAATATTTGACGAGTTATTCAATCGAATCACTTGTGGACCTTTTGGGGATCATCTCTAAAATGACAAGCAAGCATGCATGCAGAGCCATCTTTATTTATCAATTACACACGTAATCTTATACACAGTCCCCTAAAGGGTAATTTAAAGGTATTTTGTGATTTACTCAGCAAATTATGAATAAAAAAAATTTTAAATTGGGATTTCGCTTAATCATCTTGTCTTAAATTTATTTCTTTAAAAATATTAAGTGGTTTCTATTCATATTTTTTAAAAAAATTAATATAATAATTATTTAAAAATATAAAAATTGTTTTAAATACCCCAATATTGAATGCATTTTGTTTGGGTTATTATAATTTTCTTTTCAGTAAAAAATTCGTTTCATTATCTTAATTATTTATAGATCGGGATAGTTTTTTATGTGCAACTCATTTAACATTATGGGACCTAAACTTCGCACGTCTCTAACTCCTCTAATAATGCTTAAAAACTAACAAAATTTGGCATTTCGTATTAACATAGGTCAGAGATTTGAAATATGGATTCAAAAAGGGGTGTTGCTATTGGAAAATTTAAAGTTAGTAACATTTTTAATATGAAGATGGCCCCTTATGCAAATTTTGTGTCATGCAATTAACTCAGAATGTTAATTGATCACAATGTCAAAAAGGTCCGATTCCTTAGGATGAATAACGGAGGAAATAACCTCAAGTGGGTACTTTTTTATTTCCACAGCTGTACCTTCATGTTTAATATCATTTATTTTAGTTTTGGATAAAGTTTCATAAATTTTAAAACTTGTTTTATAATAAATAAATCTTGTAGAATTACATATAAAAAAATTATACTCATTTATTGAGTAGTTAAAAAATTACAAGAGAGATCAAACTATGCTATGTAGTATCTTCTTTGCACATTTTTAAGACTCCTGTGACCCCTTAAAGCTTGTCTTTGTTCAATGTCGTGCCTATAATGTGTTTTGATCAGTCAAAAATAAAATTTACTAGGAATTGTAGACTCACAGTAACAGATTGGCCGGGTGGAATTTTTTTTCTGTTGTTCGGCTAATTCGCAACGCCTTTTATAATTGGTGCTCTACTGTATTCAAGTTTTAGACAGCGTATCGTAATAAATATTTGATTACGTGTGCAATGTATGGAAACCCTAAAAGGCCCATCACAGTAGAATCTGGCCAATCTACTTTCTCCAACCCTTTATATCCTCGTGCATTATTGCCAGCAATTTAAATTCCTTCATTAAAACTAACTTTTAGAAAAAGAAATAGTTAAGAACGTGTTTATTCAACTACATCCGGTTAACGAAGTCGAGAAACAACTTTAAAAAAAAAATTAGGATCCGGATTAGCCCTTTTGAGACAGGCTGAAAATTTTACTTTCTATGTTGAGGCAACTTTGAAATAAGGATGTATTTTGCTTGAAGTTGCACTTGTTCTTTTTTATCTGTTATTTCATGGGTAAAGTGGACTTAAACTCTTCACTGTCGCTAGAAATTTTATTAGTATATTCTCTATAAAAGCATTTTTTTTTAGCAAATATGTATTTTGAAGTATGTTTTGCTAAGAAATTTGAAAAGAAAAAGCTTAACATTTGCTGGGGGTCACGTAAATTTAATTTGAGATTTTTTGCGGTAAAAATATACTTTTTTATGTGCTATAAATAAACAAACATTGTCAATTTTTGTGATAAATAATCCCTTCAGCGTTGTGTTGAAATCCAAAATACTTAATAGATTAACTGCTGAAATAACAAGATTGGTTTTACAAAACCTTTGAAATTTGCTTGACCCCCATAGGAACGTAATTTTTTTATACAATTAATCAATCAGCTGCTTTGGTATTGTTGGAAAGTTATAACTTTATAGTTTTTAATGGAAAAGTCATTTGTAGAATTTTTAAAAAAATAAATTTGAGAGGGAATTTCGAAAATATTCACTTACGTTTACTTCTGAATAGCGGAGGTTATTATAAATAACAAATACAGATATAAACTTTTTTCCAAAACCAACCTACAAATCCCAGCACTCGTTAAAACCAGCAAATAATAATGAAACGGCGGCATTTTGAAAACTGGAACTAGTAAAATAAAAACGACTGCAAAGAGGAGCAAAAAAAAAAAAAACTTAGAGAGCATGCACATAAAATGTGTGGAGTCGGCTGCTATTAAGGGGGGGGGGGGGGGTCTAGGCCGGATCTTAGTGTGAAAGTTGGGGTGCAAGGTCAGGAAGGCGGTTGAACCTTAAATCTGTTGTCTCGGATTTTTTAGTATTTGATGTTTTTGTGGTTTACTTACAGTTGATTAGGCTTGCCAAATTTTATGGGAATCTAGAATATCTAAAAATAATTTTTCATCTAGCGACCTGGCATCCCTATTTGGGGACATTTTTAAAAAGCTCCAAACAAACAATTAACACGTTAATTAGTTCCGAAATTGACCTGGTCCGATAGGAGATCCAAATATCAGTTTTTAGCCTTTGATTACAGATATCAGTCATTTATTTCTATAAAAAATGAAGTTGAAAGAGGGTCAATACGATATTAGAGTTCTAAAAAAAAAAATATTTTTTTTTCAAGTTTTTCAAAAAGTTCTTTTAGTAGATAATTTTAAAGGCATTTTGCAATAATTTTTTTAAAAAAATAATCTGTTAACTACAAATAAGTGATACGGCTTTTTCTGTTGCATTTCTAGCCCCAAAAATGTGTATTTTTAGAGTTTAAGGTGTGTCCCCAAGTAATTATTAAACATTTAAAAAAAAAATTCTTTGCAAAACATACTTTAGAGCATATATTTGTATGAAAAGGGTTTAGATTATAAGAATAAATGTGTAGGATTTTGCTCTGGTCTTAATAGGTTAAGGTGCTCATAACTTGAACGCATTTCGAAATTACATGGACCGCCGTTAATACCCTTCGTGTTAAATACAACGCTAATTCATTTATTCCAATCACACTCAGATACCGGTAAAAACATGAACAAAACGGATGTAATTTCCAAAGCAATCATAATTCCAACGACATTTTTCCCAAAATCAATCAATTTCATAAACACATCTGACCTGTTTTTAACGGCTACGTCAATCCAACAATAAAACATTGCTCTATCAATACCAACTCTTCAATTCCGACAAATTTTATCTGTTACAAACATTAGGAAGCAATTACAGACATTAACACAACCACAAACAACAGGAAATCTTTACATATGAACCACTGAATGCCAAAAAGGGGCTTAGTCCGTAGGAAGATTACCCCTCAAGCCCCTTTTTCTCTAAAATAATGAAATGAAAAGGCCCAGAGGGAAATTCGTCGATAGATTGTAACTTTTTCACATTTGGCGATTTATATTGCGCCAACAATGGACATCCTAACTAACCTCAAATTACGACAATTTACATTTTTTTTTTGTGATAATGTTGTAACTTTTGCACAAAAAGATTGCCCATCGGTGTTTGGCATCTAGGGTGGTCAGAAGGGGTGGAATGAAAGTTAAGACTACTGTGGTGTTATATGGATATGACTTCCGTGAGTATTGAGGCGGTTCAGCACACACTCAACCACAATATGCCATCAACAACTAGGTGGCGCTGATTTATAACCACGTTCCTACCACTATCCTAGACTACAACGTTAATAGTAGTATATAAGCCGAAGTAATTTATCTCCACTTTGAGGTCCTTTTGATAGACTGTGGATTCCGAGGTAGCTACAGTATGATATTCTGTTTTAACTAAAAAAAATATATTTTTTAAAACCACCGTGAAACGATATTTATTACTTTCATTTGTGTGTCTGTACTCCCATTTCTCTTTCAACTTCTGTTATATTTTTTTTAAAATGTTTGAAAAAAAATTTAGTGAAACCTCTAAAAGCGAGACCCTCCTCCCGTTCCCTAATAAATCGGTTGTAAATGGAGTTGGTCTCTCCTAGAGTACTAAAAGTGAATTAGCTAGTAAGTTGAAATATCATTTTACAACGTATTATTATGAACCATAAAACTGTAAAAATTGATTTATCATTACATGTATTGATTAATTTGCAAATAAATATACACAAAATTACACTAACTTTTGAATAAAAAATGTCATACATATGTAAAAAAAAGACACCAACCTTTTTTTTTACAAATTAGTACGCACTAATTAAACCTTTTTTTAAGTAAGAAGAAATTTCTGACTGTTTCATTTTTTCGAGTTTTCTCAAACCACCTAGTTTTCTAATTCAGAAATAATTGCAAAAAAAAATGACAAGTGTATTAAAAAGAATTTTTCAGGGATTTGAAACCGGCCGTTTGGGGAATTGTCTCACAATACCACCTAGATTAGAAGGCCGAAGAACTAATCAACACAACTTCACACTAGTGGACCAATTTCGATTTGTTGACCAATAACGTCGCATCTTAAGATGATGTCGCATCTTCATTCATCTTATCTTAAAAATTTATTCAAATACAAGATTTAGTCACGAATGATCATTGGTCAAAACCACAGAATGGGTCCACTAATATGACGTCAAGCGTTTACTTCGCCGGCCTTCTAATCTATGTGGTATTGGTCTCACAGAGTGGCTTTAATCATTGAACACATACGGGAAAAATCGGGGCCTTGAAAAATTGGTCGAAGTCGAGGTGGTCGGTCGTAGAGTTGTTACAGTAATTCATATTGGATATTTGAAAATTAAAATGTCTTAAACTACTTTTTTTGCGATTTTTGGAACCCTGTAACGGGATTAGCATTTATTCCAAAGAACCAAGGAAGCAGCTGCGGCGAAGTGTGACCGGAAATGCGTGTCGCCCCACAATGCCTTTGACCGGAAGGAAGCGATACCGATTTTAAATCGGTGTCCACTCTTTTAATTTTTTTAGGAAACTCGTTTTTTTTATTTTGACAGGATGCTCAGGTGGACATTAAGGCCGGTAAATCTGCTATTAGGGGACAAAAATGTCGTGGTTGATTGTTCCGGAAGTGTTTTTAAGGGTTTAAAGTGGCCGTTGCGTTGGGATGGGTTTTGTTTTGGCTATTGCGTATCGATGTATATTACCGTAATTGCTTGATAATTTTGTTTGAAATAAAACGAATTTTGTGTAACCAATTTTTTTGGCGAATTTTAAATCTGAGCCTACAGTCGATTCTCCCAAATCTTTGAACGAGGAAAAACTATTTTCTTGTCATCGCAGAACAAATCCATATGATCGAGCTATCAAGATCGTGCCGGTATGAAAGAGAATGTTTAAGCTCCTCAAAAATATCAATACCGAAGCAGCTGACTTGTATCATTCGGATTCGTTATTTGTATTAAAAAAATTACTGTTTCAAAGGAGTTGCTTTCACTGATGCTGTTTAAGGCATTTCTTCGATAAAACTCTTAAAATTTAGTCTCATAAACTTAAACCATCGCCATCTGATAGCTGGTCTTCAAGGGATAGAAAATCAAGTTATTTTTTCAATTAACCATTATGAAATATATAAGGTCCTTAAAGTTAGACCAAATGGTATTCAAGTAATGCCAGTAAAAGTAATATTTTTGTGGGTAAGAAAGCTTTATAAATTAAACAAAAAATACTGTGATCATTTTTTAAATTCAAACATTTAAAAAAAATAAAAGAAATAATCTTTATTTTTTTTAAAAAAGAATTTTAGTCCAATTAAAATTTGAGTCAGAAATACATTCGATAGAAGATAATCCGTATCTCTAGTGCGAAGTTAATTCAATATAAAACAAAAACAAATGACTCTAATAAGACGTTATCCAACTAAATGGAACATCGGAATAATGCATTATTTAAAAAAAAATATTTTCTGTTATTTGCATTACATGTAACTTGCAATTGAATTTTAATAAAAAAGGATTTTGAATTTGTTTATAGCCTAAAGTTTTGCGAAATGGAAAGTCCGAAATTCATCCAACAGAGGTCGCTACTTGGTCCGTTTGGAGTGAAATAAACGAGCTTTGAAGATGAGTGTTCGAATGATAGGGGAGAGTATTAGTCAACTGATGTTTTAATTTATATAGGGGAGAGTGTTGTACCTTGGGACAATTTTTACATTTTAATTTTTTTCATCGATAATTTTAGTCAAAAGAAAAATTTTAAAGCAGCAACACACCAATATATTCCTCTATAATATATATTTTTTTAAAATTCTGGCAGCTTGAAATTAAAAAATTGCCACTCATTTAAAGTAGAGAGGATAAACTGTCCCTCGGTACAACATGCATGTTGTACCTTGGGACACACCTTATAATTCAGTCAATAGTCATACACTTGAGCTAATTTTTGTCAGGAAACAAAACTTTATTGTTTTTTCAAGGAAATACACAAATAAAACTTCATAATTCAAGAATAATTTAAATTATACAGCAATATTGCAAGTCCAAATTATTTAACATTATATGATGATACAATATGCTTTACTGTCCCAAGGTACAACACACTACATGGTTTAAATAAAAGCAAGATAGTGGCCAATCTAAATGCATTATCATTATTTTCTCATAACCAAAATATTTTAAAATCTTCTCTTTTATGAAGAAAATAAAATGCAGTTGACTTTTTGTAAAAGTACAAAGGTAAAAAATTATATTAGAATGAGAAAAATATTTACTTTGGGGTAATGAATTATTATTTTTTGTCACCAATTCATCAATTCAATGATACTAGTGTTAAATTTTATTTTGATGATGTCTGTTGGTTAAGGCTACTATTAGAAATAAACAATGTATGAATATTGCCAATAGATTCTTAGAAATTGTCAGTGTCCCAAGGTACAACACTCTCCCCTACTGTTAAGTTGATTTTGCTGCATGCAAACCTTCAATCGTCTAATTTTTAGATATACATAAATGGTTGAAACTACGATTTTTGACAAATACTTTAAGGGAGTCGGATGGGTGTTTAGGTCATAAATGCCGATTTTCTTTTTCTTTTATTATTTTTTTATCTGCATATCTATCTTTCATTTAAGACCAAAATTATGGGTTTCTGTTTAGTGGTTTTCTTTTTATAAGCATTTTTCAGAAATTTTATGTATCAAATTTTACCTATAACTAAATTTTCTTCTGCAATTCCTTACACTAAACATTTTAAGACCGGCCATCAGATGGCGCTAAATTAAATTTATGAGACTAAATTTTGGAGTTTTATCGAAAAAATGCCTTCAAAAACATCAATGCCTTCTATAAGGGTTATTAGTAACTACAACTTCAAAATGGAATGTTATAGATGAAAAAACAGATTTGTCGAGAGGGAGCTCTACATTAATAGAATAAAGTGGACTATGTTATTTGTTGCCATATGGCAACAGTATGCACTAGAAAGTTAAGGTTTTCAACAGTTAAGAACATTTGCTCAGGAACTATAAAATATATAAACATGTTTTATTTCTATCCCATTAATAGGACTTTGATTTAAATTGAAGAATTTTAAATATCTCTGCTAAAAAAATTATATAACTTAAAATTATTTTTTTTATACATATTGTTTTAGAGTCTTTTATGCTGTGGAATATCCTCAATTTAAATCAAAGAGCTATGTATATGTAAGGAACAAACTATAAACAAAAACAAAATACCAACCAACCAACTCAAGGTTCAAGGTGAATACCAAGTTGCTTTGGGTTACACACTAAATTCGCGTTTACATGAGCTATCGAATCCATGGAATGAAGAGCAAGCATGGTTCATTGGGGAGTTTCTCAAGCCCTCTAATGCAGGAGGATTCGATTTTTCATTCCATGGATTCAACCATAGACCATCATTTGGGTTAGAAATTCTGCTCGACCACTTTTTCCTCTAATGGAGGGTTTGGCATTCCATGGATTCGAAAACTCATGTAATTGCGCCTATAATTATCTAATATCTGGTAATGAAATTGCGCCATTTATTGTGGATGTGACTTGAGCTTCCGTGTGCGGCGGACCACCACATTGTCCAATAACCACGTTTTAGTCCCTAACCGAGATTGTTAAAGGTAAAGACACTGCCCCATCTTGCACTACCTAATAACCTAATTAATATTTTTGAATATTGCGAAGCACTGTCTTTAACCAGAGAAGCTGTCAATATCCATTTAAATAGTTGTTGTGGAATATACAAAGTAAAATTAAGAAGATAAAGATACTTCAAATACATCTTAGTCATCAACGCATTATGATGTAGCAGTACGACAGGCAACCTCAAATAACGTCCTCGCTAGATGGCGCTAATTTACTTCTAATTCTAATTTACCCTACCCAGACATCTAGATTACAACAAAATAATATCGTGGAATATAATCCTGAGAAATTTACACTTCACCTTGAGAAGAGGTTACGGGTTGTTATAATATATTCGGCAATACTACAACTGTCTAAAAAAAAATTTCCCCAAATTAGGATTGCATAAAAAGTACCATCAATTATTTACTAAAGTACCATTATTCGCACATGCCCTCGTACATTCTATCTAAATCGTCACGTTCGAAAGCAACACTTCGACACAAACCATCATTTATCAACCTAAAATAAACCCCGGAAGCTCTTCCCTAAAATTCTTTTTCAACAAATGTTGCGAGAAAAAACAAATATCCAAACCCCTCGAAACTCAGGGATCAACAGGCGCCATACTGTGTTTAATTTGAATCCTCAGAGCAAGAAATTTTCGGGGCATGAGTTTTGGAGGTTGGCGTAAGATGCGGAAGCTTGGCGAGGGGGAAAATGATATTGTCTGAAAGTCGCCAAATGGTTGTTAGCCTAGAGTTTCTAGTCCTGGAGCGGTGACAGTCTTGAAAGTAGGGTCATCTGTAGAAAGTAGGTTCATCTCACGAAAGTTGAAAGGTAAATGGACAGGGATAGCTATACAGAATCCAAGCACATTATCATCCGAGAATTGACATTTCACCCCACGCCCTTCCCTTCCCAGAACTACTGAATTGTATGGGAACTTGGAGGACTTTGTGACCACGACCACATTTAGCTTGTACCAATCATCATTAACGTATACTTGGAGTATTCTAACTGGCAGTGCTCAATTTGCAACCTATGAAATTCTAGTCCAATACTCTACCAACCAGGCTATCCCAACCTGTATGATCCATGCTGTTTAAGTGTAGAATCTTGGTCATTGATAGAGTTTTAACAGAGCTACTTACACTCTTAAAACAAACGAGCGAATTTAACTCAATCTGAGTAATTTTCACTACTCCAGTCTTGAAAATGCACTTCTCCGAAAGGAGTGGATCCATTGTGTGTTAAACCTCCAACAGGATCACTCCAAACGAGTGATTTTAACTCAGTCTGAGTTAATATTCACTTCTTTCCAGTGTCGAAAAAGCACTTCTCCAACTTTAGTGGATTTCACTCTTTTGATTTAAGAGTGACTCCTCGTTATCTAGAACCTCTGTAAAGTTACTCTATTAATACCATAGGTTGGACACCTGGACTAAAAGAAACTTACGCTAAAGCTGTCTGGAGACTTTGGACTATACCGACATAACCAGCGCGTCTGTTCTAATGTACTCGGGGAAGCCCAGATTGTGTGGATTTATTTTTACCAACACATACCCGTCTATCGAGTTAACCACGATATATCTCTTGATGACAAAATAAAAACTTATTTAAAAAAAAATATATATATATAGCAAATAGCCCTTATGTATTTCTAGTCCGACGATAATTCAAACATTAAATATCCATAAATAATACAACATTTCTCTACATAAATATCCAAGAACTCTTTTGGACCTATTACTCAAGCAAAAGATACCTTCACTTGGCGTCCCAAGCTACAGCAACAAAACCAACAACCCGTCATCTCCCCACCACTCTAGCCTCCCCAGACCCAAGTATCATTTATAAGGATTATAAGGGATCCCCCGAACCATCCATAATACCATCCAGGGCCCGAATTAGGTTGGCGCAAAGGCTTAAATTTCGGCGTCGTTCATCATTTTAAATGCGTTTGCATGTTGGCGGAGGATCTTGCAGCTGTTCCTTGGTGGCGTAAACTTTGGCGGAGGTTTTTAAGGTTGTTAGGGGGCGTTGGGGTCTGAATTTGTCATTGGTCTAATGCAGTGGTTCCCAACCTGGGGCGATCGCCCCCAAGTGGGCGATTTGTGTTATCAAGGGGGCAAAAAATAGTTTGGGGGCGATAGGGGGGCAATGAGTATTCAAAGGGGGGAATTAAAATATACTGTACTATAGTACAGTAAAACCATTCGAATTTTTTAATCATCGTGACAAGTTTCAAACTGACATTCTTACAAGATTTGAAGATTTGACCAAGTTAGAAATTCCTGATTCTATTGTCGATACATTCCCTTTTGAATCTGTGGGTTGTGGTGGATAACCCTGATATAACTCTTTGCAGACGCTCTTTGCAGAGTTTGACAGTGAGGCAAAACTCCAGACAGGTTATGAGTTAGCCGGCATGAAACTTATTTACACTGATCCTTAACTATGGTAAAAAGCTGAACTATAATATTTCTCCTCGTTCCTTCAATATATTTAGTTTTGCACATTTGCCTCAAAGACTTGCGTATGAGCTTGAAAAAATAATAATTGATATAAAAAAGTGAAAAAAATTAAAAAGTTTTCAACATTCAATTTTTTTCTTTAATTTTTATCGTCAACTCTTAAATTTTCCAGAATTGAGTTTAAAGATCTTAGTTTATTATTTCACTTTCATTCTTTGAAAAAATCTAAATAAAAATAGATTTTTTTTTTCTCGATTTTATTTAAAAGTAACCGGATAAAGCTACTTTGGTTGTTTTTATCTATGGTAATAAGTGTTTGAAATTATAAAATTGCTTTATTAGTTACACTTTAACTCACATTATAATTGGACAAATTATAAATATTAACGGAGGGGCGATTTGTGTTGGTCAACTAAAAGAAGGGGGCGATGTTACAGAAAAGGTTGGGAACCACTGGTCTAATGATCTGTTTTAGAGAGTAACGGCCAAGTATGGACTGTCACATTCACGTTACGTCTCAATAATGTTAAAGGATGGGGTATTTCTATACAAAAACCGACCTTAAGTTTGCCACAGAGAAATGTACTACGCAGAGGAAAATGCGTAAACAACCCTGCTGGCGCCGAAATTTCGCCTGCTCTGATTGGTTGCTTCTTTGATCCTGATATTCGTGCCTCCTGTTACGTCAAAATCGAAGGAAAAAATAATTAAAATTACACTCTAACTGAAGCTAAACTAATAAAAATAAATATATGTCTTGAAATAACAAATAATTTTGTTTATTGAATGTGAAATACCTTTTTGTATTCGATTCTCGCACTCGAAAATGAGAACTATTTACCCTTATTTCTCGTAGAGCATTTGTATACTGCAAACTTAATATCGGTTTTACTGTAGAGATTTTTCCCACAAAAGCTTGTTGGTCAATAGGAATGTAGCAGTTGTGAAATAATATCTATATAATTACTTGGCAATTTAGCTCTTTTATCATCTATATATAAAAAGCAAAGTCCTAATTCACTGAATGACTGAGTCACTGACTGACTGGCGAATCAACGCCCAGCTCAAACTACTGAAGGTACAGCTTTTAAACTTTATGAAATTATTCTTTTATATCGTAGGGCGTCATTTAAGAAGCGATTTTTCGAAATTCGAACCCAAACGGGAGTAGGAAGGCAAAACGTTAGAGGACTTTCTTATAGGCATGTTATACTTAGCGTTATCTCATGTTATACTTAGCGTTATCTCATGTTATACTTATCGTTTGATGAAGCGGAGTTTTCTTCATCTCAAAACTGTGTTCTTACAGACATGATATTTTTTTTCTTACAGTGGCAGTACCGAAGAGTCTAGGTTTACCTTGGTACAATATGATTAAACAAATATATAACTTTACTCAGAAGCTACTACTCCCCCAAAAATGGAGTTTCCTGTCTTTTGTTTTTCCATAAAGTTCTAAACAATAGAATGATTCCAACTATATTAATTATGTACTGTACATCTCCTTATCCCAATAGATTTAACACGCAATCGTCGTATATTTTCTCGTAGCTCTTCTCAACAATATTCAAAATTTCTGTTTGTAATGTTCTGTTTTATAAAATTTACAATAACTATTCTCATGACCTGGATATTTGTGTTACGCTTTTTAATGATTTTAAAGCCATTTCCAACTTTAACCTGGGTAATGTGTTTGATACTCAATTATTTCGTGTTCGTTTTATTTCCTAATTGTTTTGTGCAATGTGCATTGCAATAAGATTTTTATTTGTGATGTGTATTTAAAATTGAATAAATAAATAAAATAAATTAATTACTTTACTCAGAAGCTACACTCTTAAAACAAACGAGCGATTTTTACACTGTTTGAGTTAATTTTCACTCCTTCCAGTGTCGAAAATGCACTTCTCCTAAAGGAGTGGTATTTCAATCCTTTGTTTCTTTAAACCTCCGACAGCATCACTCCAAAAGAGGGATTTAGACTCAGTCTGAGTTAATTTTCACTCCTTTCCAGTGTCGAAAATGCACTTCTCCTATAGGAGTGGATTTTACTCTTTTGTTTTAAGAGGGTACTACTCAAAAACCCAAAATAATAATTCAATTTCTTCGAGGTCAACACATCCCTATCAACCACCCTATATACCCATCACCCAACCATCATCCTACTTAATCACACATACCCCCCATCCCCCCCACAAAATCACTTACGCCATTCTAACTCCATCCCACCATATGCAAGCGCGCCCGGGTGGCATTTGAATATTCATTATACATTTCAACCGAGGATCGCTACGGGACACCCCTGAACATGCAAATTCATTCCAGAAGGGGGGGGCTCAAACCCCCCGAACCCCCCCTTAAATATCATCCATCATTTCAGCGATCCCTGACAAGCAATATCTCTATTGCCTATACCCCGCGATTAGCAGAACTCTCGTGTTTTCTCGCCGGAGCTCCGCGAGAGATGGCGGGATTCGCCATTTTTATTTTTTCGTTGTTGATAAAAAAAGGAATCGAGTTAATAGAAATATTATATGGAATAAATGAAAAAAAGTTTGCATATATTATAGTGTTTATCGCCGTTATTTTGGCGATGGGAGTGGTATTGGCGTATTTTTTTGTGTGTGTATTAGGTTGGAAGGGGAGAGATTCTTTTCCTTATAATATTTTATCGTTCGTATATCGTGAATGGATTATCGTGGGATATGCGATGGGGGTGATGCTGGTGATGTTCCTTTTATGCAACGTTTGTTTAGTGCCTGTTTTCTTTTAAATAATTGTTTTAATTTTTCTGCCTTAAAATGAATCGTAAATGATTTGTAGGTACAAAAATTAAAACAGAATTGGCTTGTTTCAGATGACATAATAAATGTAATTACAGAGGGGAGAAAAACGAAAAAAAAAATACTACTGTAACTATTGCCTCTCAAGAAGTAGAACATGCAAATTGAAGAGTTGGACGAGCTATATGACATTTTTGAGCTTAAGATTTTTGCGTCAATGAATATTTTTCGCAATACTTTTACCATTTCAGTCCCAGTGATGCTGAAGAGAGAAAGTTTATTATTAATGCTGAAGAGAGAAAGTTTATTATTAAGTAGATTGTGCATAAACAATTAAATAGAATATAATAGAATTCTTCTAGAAATTCATTCGTATGTTAAGAATATTTTGTTTTATAGGTCAAATTAAATTATTTGTATAAAAAAAGTAATTAAATTATTTAAAAATAATTTAATGACGATTAACGGGTTCTGCACATTATCAGTTTGTTTTTGTTAGCCTTATAGAACTTTAAGTATGTGCAACAAAAGATATTAATTCAAGTTTTCCTGGTTAAAAATTGAGGAAACGGGTATGAAATAAGAGTTTCGTGTGAACATTCTTATCTCCTGAATATTTAACCAAAATGAGGTTTGCTAGTGAATAAGTTGGTGTGTTTACTTAAGAAGCGTTTTTGAATATTTTTGGGTTAATATTGTGGTGATTAGAATTTCGGTATCTGATGTGTCGGGTCTGATGTGACATTTGAATATTCATGTCAAAGATTTGAGATTCGATAAGATTTGTTTAATTTAATTATGTTTTTGGTTTATATTAGATGGGTTTTGTATGGACGATTCTGGTGTAAGGTTGTAAGCACTGAATAGGCTGTAATTAAAAATACTGTAAAGGTGATTATTAATCAGTAATGCGTGATTTTTTTTTCGTCCCGAAAAAATATATTTGTATCCTTAATACTCATACATTATGGGAAAAATAATGAAAAAAAATAACTAAGTTGGAATTTAAATAATTTCAATTTCCAAAATTTTTGCCATCCGGCAAAAACCAACTACAAAATTCCAATTTTGATAAGAATGATTGGAAAACTACTTAAATACATTTTAAAATAACCCTCTTGAACTATATTTTTTCAAAACTATTTTTTTTTCTGTATATTTAGTACTATTATTATTATACTTTGAATACGGTCAAAGACGTAATTTCACAACAGTTAATATTTTCACTCTTTCATTTTGAATACACTTTTACTACTGTCATTTATGAGGGTTATTAGTAACTAAAACTTCAAAATGGAATGTAATGGATAAAAACAACACATATTTGTAGAGAGGGAGCTCTACTTTAATAGAATAAAGTGTATTATGTTGCCTGTTGCCATATGGCAACAGTATGCATTAGAGGGTTAATGGTAAAAACTTGAGCTTAAATTTTGTGGTGAAGTTATAGTTTGGGTAAGAAATTATGGTACACATTGCTACACTTTAGATCAATACACTTACTAATTTTACAATAAATATTTGTATACTTTTAATACTTTTGTACGTTTCCAAAGTGTTTACTTCCTCTTAAAAACAATTTAGAATATTTCAGAATTTTTTAGGCGATTCAGAATATGTATTATAAAAAAATATTTTTTTAAATTCGCATTTAAACTTTTAACAACTTTAAAAGAAAGCACTTTGCAAGAGTTTTTATTTGAATAAACTAGGAACACTTGTTTTTAGTATTTACTTTTTATCCAAATAAAAAACCAGTGGTGTTCTAAGCACACATCCCTAAACTTTCTTTTTCAGAAACATAGAAGATTATCCTTTGATAACACTAATAATATTAATGGGATAGAAAACAAAATAAACAAAAAATATTTAAGGTTCCTTCACTTCAAACACAAAAGTAAATAATCTCGAAACCTTTTTCATCTTTGAGTAAAAATATCGATTTTTTTCTTTTTCACTCTTTCATTGGCGCGGACGATTTTTTCCCGTTGCCATAAAAGCTTCTACAAAATAGTAAAAATATAAATATATATATATCGAAACAGAAGCTTAAAAGAGGAGAATAAAGAATGAATAAAATAATAACAAAAAAAAAACGGAGGAAAAACTTACAATTTTTAACGCACTGTGATGAGTCTACAAGTTTCATGAAAAGATTTTTTTTTGCCCGCAGCTTCATATTTTCTCAACTCATCTTTTTTTTTTTGTGCGCGTGACGTATTTATTTTTGCTTTTTGCCATTATTAAAGATTGGAAACGAATGATAGCGAGCAAAGAAAAGGCGCCATTTTTATTTCTTCGCTACTTTTTATTTTCATTTTTTCCCCTCCTAAAGTATACATCAAAAACGACTCTTTAGAAAAGGAGGGAGGGGGAAAACCCGAAAAATTTGTCCACTGATTCTTCAATAACCACTTTTGGTGTCAAGCTATGGTTATTCATCTTGTCAACGGGTAAAATGATACCCCAATATAATGCATGTCATCTCAGTTTATGTATTTTTTTCCGAAAAATAATTTTTTGAAAAAGTAACAAGTATTCCTACATTTTGTCAGTAAAGTTCTGTTAAACCCTTCCATCTTTCCATTATACTTGGGTTGTAAATGTATCTTTCTTGTTCCGTTAAACCGTTACATTACAGTAGGGTTATGAATCTATTTTTCTTGTTCGACGAAAACGTTCCATTATAGAATTTTCGATTGGTCTTTGTTTGTGCTTTAGGATGTAGAAGGTGAGACTTAGTGATGTCTTTGATTTATTAGGAATCGAAGGCGAGTGACCTGTAACAATGAAATAGAAGTTCTTTTGTGTTTGCTATTTTTTTATACTCTTTTAAAAGGAAGTTGGAAGGTATCATTCACTGCAACCGTGTTCTTTCGTTTTCTGAAATGACTTCGCGTCTGAATCTGAAAACGTCTTAAACAGGAAGTTTTCTGTCCTTTTCAGTCATCAATGGTGTCTTATGTGACGTTAGAGGGTTTTTAAGGCACGTTATGATGTCTTAAATAATGAAGATAGTTAGCATTTAAGACTCTTAATGGGTCTGAAATCACGTTTAAGACTCTTTTTCGTCTTAATTTAAGACAAAACGATTTGCTGTGTATTTTTTTTTACTTTGTTAAAAGGAAGTTGGAAATTATCATTCACTACAACCGTGTTCGATATTTTTGTACCTTATTAACACCTCACTCCATCATTTAAACGGGAAGGTTTTACCTTATATTTATCAGTCCCGTGCAATTTCTTAGATCTTTTTTAATTTTAACTTAAAAACCAAGGAAACATTAAAAATAAGTACACATATTTATGGTTTTCAGGGATAAAGAAATAGGCATTTTCAAACCGTTTTCTTGAAAATAATCCCATCTTAACCTCTGAAGACCCGAGCAAAATACTACACGTATATTTTTGATCTAAACATACTTTTCATACTAATATATACGAAAAAGTATGTAAAGAAATTTTTTTTATGGTTACTTAGGAACAATCTTTCAACTCTAAAAATAGACATTTTTTGTGCTATAAATGCAACAAATATTTCCGTATAACTTATTTGTTGTTAACAGATTATTTTTTAACTTAATTGTTAATGCAAAATGCCTTTAAAATTAACTACTAAAATAACTTTTTGAAAAGTTTGAATTTTTTTTTTTTTTAATATCGTATTGACCCTCGTTCAACTTCATTTTTTATAGAAATAAACAACTGATACCTGTAATCAAAGGCTGGAAAATGATATTTGGATCGTCTTCCATCGGACCAGGTCAATTTCGGACCTAATTAACATGTTAATTGTTTGTGGATCGTTTTCAAAAATGGAGACGACAGGTTGCAAGAGATTAAGAAAATTACATTCTCCCTCCCTTTAAAAGAGGACACAATTTCCTGTTGTACTGCTGTTTGTTAAATCGCATCTTATCGGTTTTCGACGGAACTAAATAAATAAAACGACACGCTAAATTTCAGCCATAGTTAGATGAGGGTCTATTTTTCATCTTTCGCCAAACCCAATATTCCCATATCTTTCCCACACTCGCACGCTTTGGAAGGCGAGGAACAGAGCAATTTATTATTCATGCCCGGCTCGTCTCTCCGAATGAGATGAGTTGGGGTGGAAAAGGTGTAACTAGCATATTTAACTGAATTTGAGGGAAATGGAGTTGAAGCATAAATTAAAATAACTTATTTAAAAAAAAGATAATTCAATTATATTCTTATTCAATAATATAGCTACTGTGTACTTGCAGAACGATAAATCAGGATTCAAATGTGAATAGTTAACTTGTTATGAAAGAATACCAATCGCCAACATTCTCTTACTAAAGCGATCAATTTGCCTAAATGAATGTCGTGTGTTTTAAACCTATATCTATCAAAAAGTTAATCACTAACGAGAGAAAAAAATACTTGAAAGTGCTAAATGTGAATTGAATTTTTAGACATATCTATTTTTAGACAAAATAGTAATTTAGAGTCCCTTTAAAGTGATGAGCTAACAACTGTATACCCAAGGCAACTTTAAATGCTACATCTTACACGGCGTCGGGACTTTGGAAGCATATTTAACGGGCACCCTCTCTAAATTGGCATCATTCGTCGGAATTTTCAGCTGCACAGACTGTTTATAGGTAGCCAAATAAATGGCAATTCCCCGACCCAAACCTGTTACCTTTTGCTCGTCAGGAAATCGACTTACTGACTGGGCTCCCCAGATCCCTTCGGGATTTCGAATTTCTTATGTAGCTGCCTCAGTTATCCACAGTCTATCAAAAGGATCCTCAAGGTAGGGGATGAGTTACCTCGGATTATATATTCTAGTAACTTTGCAATCAGAAATAGTGGTATGAAAGTGGCTGTAAATCAGCGCTACCTAGTTGTTGATGGCATATTGAGGTTTGCGTGTGTGTTGAACCGAATAGGCTCCCCAGATCCCTTTGGGATTTCGAGTTTCTAGTGTAGAGGCCTCAGTTGGCCACAGTCTACCAAAAGGATCCTCAGGATGGAGATGAGTTACCTCGGCTTACGTTGTAAACAAAACGTGGCTGTAAATCAGCGATAACTAGTTGTTGATGGCATATTGAGGTTTCGTGTGTGCTTGAACCACCACACTGGGTTTGACTGCAACACAAATACCACTTACAACTTTCTCACCCCACCATCCCAACTTGTCGAGCGCGATCCGACCCGACAAGCGATAGATCATTTGCATGCACCCCGAAACCGATGGAAGGAATATTCAGACGAGAATATACCCCCTCCCCATGGTTCGAACGTTCTAATCTGGGTGCTCGATAGTGTCATCGCCGGGGTCGGTTGGCAATTTCAATTTTCTACAATCGTGGTGTCGTGGTTTTAAATAGGGGCGGGGTCTGGTGGAAGTTTGTAGGAGTTTGGATTTGTTGGATGTGGGTGGTGCTTGTTACCTGTTGTTTTTGACTTGTCTTTTAGTGTTATCTCATTGGTATATTTTCAAGAGTAGTTATTAAAAATAAATTACCTATAACTTCTTCATAAGCTCAACAAATAGACTTTTGCAGGCCAAGGCTGACTCGCTGATCCTCCTTCAGTTAGCCCTATTAGCCGCAATGGCTCTCCATCGGTAGACTTCTATTAGATTGAGGTCTCTTTTGACATGGGGTGTGGGTGGTTGTCCTCTACGTCTCGTACCTTCAATTTCGGTAAAAGTCACATTTTGGTAAGGACATCATCGGGACATCTGTACAGATGGTCCAGCCATCTAATTCGGGATGCTTTTATAGCTCTCACAATGCCCTCCCGCCCAATTCGTCGTCACTTGACAGTGGTTCTAAAATACGACGCCTGTCGCCAATATCCCTCGTGTAGCTCTAGTGTGATGCGAACCTAACCTTACCCGCCAAATTTGCCAAATTTTCTGTAAATGTCATTCTCCACTCATTGTTCTCCTGAATAGGTCAAATATTTTCCTGAATAATTTCCTTTCAAATAGTAGCAACTTCTCTACCACTGTTTTATTGAGGGTATATATTCTGCAATATTTATTTTAATCTAGATGACTGGTAGTAACGCAGCATCAATTCAGCGCCATCTAGCGTGGTTATTATTTAAAGTTGCTTTTGCGGCGACCCGCTACAACAGCAACTACGAACACCTTTTATACATCAGTACCCCATTCCATGCGTTGTTTCAGCAGGCCAAACCCTTAATTGTATTTTCTCACTCCTTCCTCGCAGCTATATGTATGCCTTCTCTAATTGGTTATATTGCGTATTATATGTTGTGATTATTGTACAGGATTGTATATATTGCGATTATTGTAAAAATTACGATTATTATATAGTATTTTTTGCGATTATTGTAATTGATTATATTGCGCGCCATCTAGCGTGGATATTATTTTAAGTTGCTTTTGCGGAGAGCCAGTGCAACAGTAACTAAGAGTACGGCTTTTCATCAGTACCCCATTCCTTGCGTTGTTTTAGCAAGTGATTTGAGAATGATATTCTAGAATATTTATTTTAAATCTAAATGACTGGTAGTAACGCAGCATCAATTCAGCGCCATCTAACGTAGTTATTTTCTTTTGAGGCAAACCAGTACAACAGTAACTACGAACACCTCTTATATATCAGTACCCCATTCCATGCGTTGTTTCAGCAGGCGATTTTAGAATGATCGATGCATTCCAAACCCTTCCTTGTATTTTCTCTCCTTTCCTCGCAGCTATATGTATGCCTTCTCTAATTGATTATATGGGGTAGGGTTAAAGCGGTCTGCGGGAGTAAATTATAGTGTTTTACGGCAGTGGTAGGGGAGTACTGTGTGGCGACAAGGGCCTCTAATGGGTGTTCATTTGTGGTCTTGTGCGTGGAAATTATAGCTCTTGGCACTTAGGGGCGCCTATCAATTTTGAGGTCTTTGTGGGTTGTTGGTTTGTGCAGAGATGAAATAAGAATATTTTAAGGTAGTATACAGGATGGATATAAAATAACGCTCGCTATTCGGAGTGGTCTGTAGCTTGAATGAATAATCCGAATGCAACAAAAATTGACACACTTACTTATCAAGAAAGGGGAAAAATAATTGAATCATAAAAAATAAACTCGTCTCTTGACCAGGGTTCGAAATTACGAGGCGTAATTGGCTGTGTTGGCCATAGTTGGCTACGCCTCGTAATTTAGAACCCTGGTCAAGGGACGAGTTTTATTTCTATGATTCATGAAAAAGAAACTCGTCTCTTGACCAGGGTGCGAAATTACGAAGCGTAATTGGCTGTGTTGGCCGTAATTGGCACGCCTCGTAATTTAGAATTTTTTAATTATAATTTAGAATTTTTTTTATTCCATTATTCCCCCCCCCCCCCCCCCTTCTTGATAAGTGAGTGTGTAAATTTTTGTTGCATTCGGATTATTCATTCAAGCTCACTCCGAATAGCGAGCGTTATTTTATAAACACCTTGTATATGTATAAAAAATTACGAAAAAGTCTACTTTTATCTAAGTTTCCCTGTCGACTTATTTTTAAATAAGTCGACAGGGATGGGTTTGGCCGACTTATTTTTAAATAAGTCGGCAGTATTTCACATAATTTAGATAAAATTAGTCTTTTTTTATTTATCTGCTAGACATTGGCAATTAATAAATTGATCATCTGAAGTCGACGGTGGAGAGGGACGAAATGATCTACAAAATTGTGAAGAATGTCGAACTCTCCCCCACCGACCAATCAGCGCAACCCTTTTCTTTTGAGGGGCTTTAAGTTACAGTATGTCATGTATAAAAAGTTACATTTGTATTTGAAACGCTTACTGTACTAGCTCTCAAATAAATAATTATACTGCTTCGGATATTTGTGTTCATATCTATTTCGAATATGGTGTTGCGGTTCACCACATACGCGCAACTTCAAACGGCCTATTCCTAGATGGCACTCATTTCCTATCTATTATTACCAGTCTTCTAGATTCTAATAAATATAAGTAGTGGATTGTGCCGATTCAACATCAGTGGAGGCGCGAGGGGCAGCTCCTCCACCGGAAGTGGCTATGACGTAACTGGAAGGGGCGTGGAATAACTTAGTGTTTACATTGGTATATTTTTAGAGGGTACCGGTTGAGTAATATCTTTGGTAAGATTACAATGATTTTAACCTCTTTCTCACATTGTCGCTTTTCGCTAAAAAAACCCAACCCAAAATCTTTTTAAATTACGATTTGGGCACTCATTTAAATCCTTCAAAAGATTTGTTAACGGATGAATTTAATTTTTTACTACTACATGGCTATGTTGTGATTGCTTAAAATTTAGTGTAACCTTATAAGCAAACTATTTTTGTTATTTTTAGAAGCTCTTCGAAACGAAGTACACTCTTAAAACGAACGAGCGATTTTAACTCAGTCTGATTAATTTTCACTCCTCCAGTCTGGAAAATGCACTTCTCCTTTTGGAGTGGATCCTTTGTGTGTTAAACCTAAGACAGGATCACTCCAAACGAGTGATTTTAACTCAGTCTGAGTTAATATTCATTCCTTTCCAGTGTCTAAAATGCACTTCTCCAACTGGAATGGATTTCACTCTTTTGTTTTAAGAGTGTAACGACTTTTTCAGAAACTTACAGCTAATTACATAATTGAAATCTTCAAGTACAGTAAGTCTCAAACCTTAATAATTCATATATAAACTCAAAACCTGTGCGTGATTCAAACGCTTTTCTATTCATGCGATCATACATCCAATAACAGACTCCCATTCTTCCAACATTTTATTACAAAAAAGCCCCCTTCAACAGGCGATTCCAAATAATTCGTGCCGAAAAGCGCCAATCCGTCAACACAAAAAAAAAAAACAAAAATCGCCAAAAACCATTACTAAAACACTCCAAACGCTACTCTAATTCTTCTTCTTTACATCATTTTCTACAACAAATAATAAGAAAAAATCCATCATTAATATTACGGAGAAGAAACCCGACGCATCGTAAAAAAGCGTATTCATCTACAGAGAATGGGTTTTGTGCTTTTGAGGTAAAGGAATGTAACGTAATATGAAGATGTGCGAGACCGGAAGGGTAATCTTGGGTGTGATTGGTTGTTTTTGCTGGTCACGTAATAGCTGATGATGTTATGGCTTAGGTCTTTCTTCATGTAAATACTTTTAATATAAAAAATAGATTATAAAATGCTCATTGCCCTGTTTCCGAAGATATTACAATATACCCTTTACCCGTATCCACAAAAGAGAAAGTGAAGACTAAGTTGTTATGGTTTATAGATAGATTATATTTGTTGTAATCTAGATCAGGGGTTCCCAAACGGTGGTATGCGTACCACTGGTGGTACGCGGGAAAATTTCAGGTGGTAAGCGCCAGTGATGTGAGCAACATGATACTATTAATAGATTCTATACTCATGGAGCAGAAGAGCACTGAGCACGCGCACATATTACTCTAGATTTTAAACATTTACATTATTTTTTTTAATTATCTAACTCCTGATCGGATGTAAACAACTCTAATACTCTGCTATTTTTGATGCCATTTGTTACGAGTTACTTGTTCGAAGTTAGGTTTGAATTATCGTCGCACTAGAGCTACACGAGGGTCATTGTTACTTGTTCTAGAGTGGATTTTCTGAACTCTTGTCTAGACTCTTGTACAGAAAAAATAAACGTGGAAGCAGAATAAGTGTCGAAGAGGACTTAGGAACAATGAAACTTATTTTCACTCCTAAGTGATATTTTTATCACAGGCGAACAACAAGTTGCACCAAAGACGATAAAAGTTCATTTTGTATGGTAATTAATTTTTCACTGAGTTTGTACTACATTTTATTAGTATGTTTTTAGACCTATAGATACTAAACAAAACAGTAAAGTAATACAATTTTAATCTTTTTATTTCTCCTTTATGATCAACATGTTACAAATAAACGAATATCTAGCCATTTAATATGAAGTTTTCTCAGAAAAGCCATTGAACACTTTTAAGAAAGTAAATATTGTACGTTTATTAAAATATTAAGGTTTGGTGGTACGCCAATTTTTTCATAATGTCAAGTGGTACACATGTTTAAAAAGGTTGGGTTTATTGAAAAATGTCGTATGCATTTCCGGCTGAAAAAAGGAACCATTATGTTAAGTACGTTCTTTTGGGAGTCATTAGAAATCTGCCGGGCCTTTTTCCTACACTCTTAAGACAAACGAGCGATTTTTACTCGGCCTGATATAATTTTCACTCTCTTCCAGAGTCGAAAATGCACTATCCTATCGGATTGAATTTCACGCTTTTTGTGGAGTGGTTTTTCCAAAAAGTTCTTTTTTTTGAGCGAAACACACTCAGAAGGAGTGATTGTCGGTGAAATATATTTCATTCTCTTAAGTGAAAAATTTACTTTTTTGCTTTAAGAGTGTACGTCCTTATTAGACTATACCTCATATCGATATACAATTGCTGAGTGATTTGCTTCGTCATCTTCGGAAAACTTGAACATTCTAATTCCTAATAGAAAACTTACTAAAGAAAAATTGTAAACTGAAGTTGTGAAATGAATTCTACAAAGATCTACCTATCTGTAGCTCAAAGGATACACAAATCCAGATTTCTCCCAATTTAGTCTTACTCCCCTACACCTCTGAAGTTCCCGAATTTTTAATGGCACCTCCTGCGCAGTCGCGACCTTATTTCTCCCCACTTCTGCGCATGTCTTAGCCGGGTAAAAGCTAAAAAGAGGGTGGAGCCGTTGCCATGGGAACTGAAACTGGATCAATTAGGATTCCGAAAGCCTTCCGATGTTGGAGGTAAGAGTTAGATCTAGATGGTGCTGGGTGGAAAGTCATGGGGAAGTGGGGTTGCAAGGTGAAGGTCTTCATCGCTTGTGTAAATAGGTGATTGGCTTGCTAATTGGCGATGTGTTGCGTGTAATTCAATCAATAAATTAGAATTTGAATGTTTCGTGTGAATGAAAGTATAGTCCAATAGCAAATTTCTTTGCACTCTAGGTCGGGTGGAAGATATCAGTTGAAAAATTAATTTATAAATTGTTATGATTCATTGTTATGAATTAATAATTATTGTTATTAATATTGTTATGGTCCATTGTTGTGAATTATTGTTATTGATATTGTTATGTAATTCACTGTTATGAATTATTGTTACTATTGTGTTGGAGTTCTTTGTTGCTTTTCTGGTGTATTTGTTCCGATTGAGCGCGCCATAAATGCGGGGTCGGACTCGATTGAATCTTTTTTTATTGGCTGGGATTGCATTAACCAGAACATGTGCTATAATGCACACCGTTACTCCGTGATATGGCCGTGTAGGTCTAGTCTACTCCAACGTTAATTCAATCAAATGAAAGCCTACAGTTTCGCAATCTCAAAAGGTCACATTGGGCCTTGGCCTTCTATGGTAATATTGTACAGCTAAGATTAGTTTATTAGTTCGAGTTTATCTTTCAGTCAACAGCTGCAACAAATAGTCATTTTTTGAAGTAAGATTATTAAAGTTTGAAATTTTTAGTCACAGTGGCGAGGATTCCTAGTCATTAAGTTGCTTCTATTGCGAAAGTTCCCATGTTCGGGTCCGGGTACTCCCAAAATTACTGCCAGTATGCGCTGCTAAAAAGCCCGATGAATAATACACGTGGGAATGCATGTTAAATAATCTGCACAGTCTGTGGACCCCTTTTACGATGTCACACATAGAAATCGTCACTTGCTGCCCTCTTAAAGCTCTTGTACGACGATAATTCAACGTAACCTTGAGTCTTCTTTATTTTAAAGTTCAATACTTGTGGGTCGCGCCGCACAATCATGGCAACCGTCGGGAAAAAACGTTGAACACGAGCATTGTTCGCCGAGCTTATTTTAGTAATTTTAACGCACGATCGATCGTTATTGGCGGATACTGAACAAAATTGGTGTGGGTGATGAAAGAAAGCGTTCACCATCTCACGAAAAGGACTTGTCTCAACTCCTCTATAACTCTTTTCGACCGAGCTATCACGATCGTGCGGGTATAAAAGAGAATGTTCAAGGTTTTCAAAAATCTTGATACCGAAGCAGCTGACTTGTACCAATACCACCTAGATAAGAAGGCCGAAGAACTAAGCAACACAACGTCACACTAGTAGACCAATTTCGATTTGTTGACCAATAACGTCGTATCGTAAGATGACGTCGCGTCTTGATTCCTCTTATCTTAAAAATTTATTCAAATACAAGATCTTGTCACGAATGATTATTTTTCAAAACCACAGAATCGGTCCCCTAATAAGACGTCAAGCATTTAGTTCGCCTGCCTTCTAATCTAGGTGGTATTGCTTGTACCATTCGTTAATTGTATAAAATAAATGAATGTTTGGAAGGAGTTGATGGTATTGATGCTGTTTGAGGCATTTTTTCTATAATAACTCTAAAATTTAGTCTCGTAAACTTAAATCAGCGCCACCTGATGGCAGGTCTTAAAGGATTATGTAATTGGGATTTTGGAAGTTGGGTGTATCACGTCAACTTGGCGACTTTCTCTTCTTACTTCCGCCAAAAACATCTCCAACCTCCCCTACGGAGTGGGAGGTAGATAAAGACCATTGTCTTGCACGCTTCCCCCTATCTTTTATATGAGGCCCAAACAAAATATCCTCCTCTTCATTCAATACCGCCAGAACCATTCAAAAGTCCTCCTACTACAGTCTTGTCTTATATAACATAGTAGAAAAGGGGGGCTCGCCTTTCAAATGCCCTGGCACAATATAAAACGTGGTAGTAATATTATAGATGCGTACTCGGGGCCTTTGTGTTGGAGAGAGAAGCCAATGCTTTAAGATAGGGGTACTTTTGTGATGCCTTTTCATTTGGGGGTTTTGAAAAGGGTATTGCGAGGGAGGGCGGGAGGGAAAAAGTCCCGCTTTTGTGAGTGTGCCCTCTTCTAGTGGGCCCTTTTGTGTACCCGAAAAGATAAAAGCCGGGCACGCCGAGGATCTGGGTCTTATTTGGTGGTTGGGATATTGCGAGAGGTTGTGTGCCCGTTTGCATCAGGAAGGTTCTCCTGGAGGTTTCGAAAGTTTCTTCCCATGACTTTTCCAGTTTCTCCCAAACGGATTGAATGTCGCCCTTAACGGTTGCGTTGGGCACCTACTCAAGTGTCGGCTCATCACTTAACTGTTGTTTTAAAATATGACCCCCGTTACCCATAACCCTCATGTAGCTCTAGAGTGACGATAATTCAAAATAAGCCTAAACCGATATGTGATTGAATGTGGTTCTAAATTATGGGACGTCCTTCGCTAATAAGCTGTGGTGCAGATCTAGTGCAACTATAATTCAACCCGACTTCCATAACGTGATCCAAGAAACTTCCAGAATGTCCTGATGTACTAAGTCCAGATGAATAACTGTAGTAGAGAGTAACCGGCGTGAAAATATATAAGCTGGGCACACCGAGGATCTGGGTCTTATTCGGTGGTTGGGATATTGCGAGAGGTTGTGTGCCCGTTTGCATCAGGAAGGCTCCTCCTGGAGATTTCGAAAGTTTCTTTCCGTGGTTTTTCCAGTTTATCCTAAACGTGATTGTCAGGTGTCGGCTCGTCACATGAGTGTGGTTCTAAATTACGACGCCTGTTGCCAATAGCCCGCGTGTATCTCTAGTGCGACGATAATTCAACCCAACCAACGATTGAATGCGGTTCTAAATTAGGAAGTCCTTTGCCAATGGATGTGGTGCAGATCTAGTACGACGATATTTCTACTCGGCTACCATAACGTAAAACTTTAAGAATGTTTTCGTTTACGAAGTCCAGATGAACAATCGTAGTAGATAGTAACCGGTGTGAAAAGATAAAAGTCGGGCACGCCGAGGGTCTGGGTCTTATTTGGTGGTTGGGATATTGCGAGAGGTTGTGCCCGTTTGCATCAGGAAGGTTCTCCTGAAGATTTCGAAAGTTTCTCCCCATGATTTTTCCAGTTTCTCCCGTTGTTGTTATCGTGTCCATGATTTGAAGCTATATAGGGCCAAAATCATTGGTGATCAGAGTCGCCAGGTCATGGGCCTGGAGACTATAAAGTATGTACTGTGGTGGTGCGCCAAGGTTAAAAAGATAGTCAGTTTATCAAATTAACGTGATTGAATGTGGTTCCAAATTAGGAAGTCCTTCGCCAATAAGCTGTGGTGCAGATCTAGTGCGACGCTAATTCAACTCGACTTCCATAACGTGATCCAGAAAACTTTCAGAATGTCCTGATTTACTAAGTCCAGATGAAAAACCGTAGTAGAGAGTAACCGTTGAATAACTATATTATCGTTGCTGTCCAGAAGTGCCAATGTCAAAAGATTTCGGGAGTTGTCCCATTTTTTCTTATTTTGTAATGCAGAAAACTTCCAGTGTTGTCTTGGTTGGGCCCGTTTGCATCAGGAAGGCTCTCCTGGAGATTTCGAAAGTTTCTTCCCATGATTTTTCCAGTTTCTCCAGTAACGTGACTGAATGTGGCTCTAAATTAGGACGTCCTTCGCCAGTAGCTGTGGTACAGATCTAGTGCGACGATAATTCAACTCGACTTCCATAACGTGATCCAGAAAACTTTCAGAATGTGCTGGTTTGCTAAGTTCAGATGAATAACCGTAGTAGAGAGTAATAGGTGTACAACTCTTTTTAAATTCATCGTCGTTGACCAGAATTGCCAATGTCAAAAGACTTCAGGAGTTGTTCCCCTTCAGGGACATGACTAAATTGCGGAGGTGGCGATAGATGGCAGCATCTGTCACGTATGTGTGTGATGTGTCTGTCTTACTTGACGAAGGTCTATAAGCGGGTCTCTGACCAAGCACGCAAGCCTGAAACTATGTCTACCAACCAACCTTAAGGAGTTTCCCATTTTCTCTTACAACGTAATACAGAAAACCTCCAGTATTGTCTTGTTTCACTGAGTCCAAGTTGTGAAAAAACCGCAGTAGTAACCGGGGATGCACAACTTTTTAAAAATTTGTTTGTGCATCATCGTTGTCCAGGCTGTACCACGCCGAAAAGATTCCAGGTGTTTTAATTTTAAGTTTCTAGTTTCAGTTTATTCCAAAACTTGATTCAGAGAGCTTCTATAGCTTGTATATCCTGTCACTGCGTGTATATCCTGAATTGAAATTGTGTGGGTAAGGAACTGGCCTTGTGTATGCCAAAGGTCACAAGATCAGGCATGGACATTGCCAAAATAACTGTCGACACATGAACAGTCTGTGCAGCTGTAAGTCCGACGAATATTTATTGTGTAGGAGAAGTACAATTTAAGTATGCTTTGAAACGTTTCGTTCGGTGTAGGCTTGTTACTTGACTGTGGTTCGAAATTATGACGTCCGTAGCCACAAACGCTCACCCATAATTACTTACAAACGTTAACATTCCAAGGTCTGTTTCGCAGTATTCTTGTACTTATAGGGTTTTTTTTCTTTGCGAGTGTTTCCATTTAACTTCCCTCAAAATGCACTCATGACTGGCCTCGTCTCTTGACTGTCATTCAAAAATTACGACTGCCACTGCAATATCACTCGTGTAGCTCTAGTATGGCGTTTATTTAACTCGACTCGGGAAATCCTGCGATCCTGAAAATTGCAATGCTGTTAACTGACTTCTTGAGCAGATACCTTTGGTAATGAAAACTTCTTGAAAATTTCCCAACATCTATAATTATTAAATCTCTCACAATTACGAATATGCTGATATAAATGTTCGCAGAAAGACTGTCTTATTTTCACAACATGAATGTTTCAGGTGAAAATATTCTTCCCGATTTCTATTTGTGATTGGTGCTCCGATTGGTTCATTGCTCCCACGTGACATGGATTCACCAATTGAAACTCAAAAAATAATTTATTTTCATTAAACATTTTCCAATCAAGACCTATTGCCAATCAAGACCTTTAACAAACCCATTGTCTGCACTTCTGTATTCTTGTAATTCGGAGTGTTCTATACTTCGAGGTTTTCGTTCCTTGCTAAAGACTACAAGACATGACCCTAAATTTGTAAACAAAAATATATAAAGTTCGCCACGTTTATTTTCTAAAATTTGAGCAAAAATTGGTATTTTTCCCCCCAAGAGTGTTCAGATATTTTTTTTAAACAGCTTTTTTAATAATAATTATTGCAAGTATAATTATTGTAGTATGTTGCTATGCAATCGCACAATTTCAATCTAAAGTTAAAATTTTCATTATATATCAGTTAGCATTGTTAAACGTATGTATTTTTACAAATAGCTCATTGCAATAACTCCCCATGCTTAAACTGCAATGAAGGCGTATCAGTATTATAAGTAATGTATAGTATTATTAGGGTAAGTAATGTATGGTGTTTCGCGGACGTTTCATATTATTTTGTATACGTATGAATATGCGTAAAACGGTCGTAGAGAGATAACTCCCAAATACAATATATCGTGTTGGGTAAGTTTTGTGTATGTTTCTTTAGATAAAGTATTGTATTATTTTTCTGTCATCTAAAAACCTAAATCGTGTATTTTTCATTGTTTTTTAAATCACATTATGATTTTCATCTATAACCATGAACTAATTTTTTTTTTTGTATTTTGTGAGTACACCAATAACACATAAACAAACAAATCAGAGGATAGCAAGTCTATGACAGACATAATAGCTGGGCCCAAATTTGAAGCGTTTTGAGTGTTTGTAAACAAATATTTTTCCTGATATTGATTCTTGATACTTCTTAATATTGATTTCAAATATTTCAATCTTTTGAATACAACATGGAATCTGTGCAAAGGATTGATTTTTAAAGATGATCTTTTCCTCTTTATTAAAACAAACGTATTATTGCAACGTTCAAAAGATAATAATTGTATTTGGTGTATTTTTGGTATTTGTTAGAATTATTAAGTAATGGACAGTCATGATTTTTAATGGATCAGTATTTACTCAAATGTTATGCATTTTTTTAGTTTATATTATAGGTTTAAGGCAATGAAACAGTTGTAAAACTGAATTTTCTTACGGTAATTATTAAATACCTAACGTCTCTCTTTTTATATAAGAAATGAATACTTTGCTGTCATTTTACAATGTTTCCAGCACAGAACAGTTATTATAAAACAGTATTTAAAATATTTTCAGCCTACGAAATATTTACTTCCAATTTATTGCTGTTTACTGAATCTACAATCTGTTCAATCTCTTTGTTCTTGCAGAAGTAGTTAAACTCAATTTAATTCAATATTTTTGTAATTGATATAAGTATGTATATCAGTGGAGGTAAGTCACTAGATTAATAAATAAATTATACATTTTGGTTTCATAAAATGTTTTTCTTTTTCATTCAAAGATTTCATTGACACTTCGTAATAAATTCAACTCGTTTCTAAATATTCATAATGTTTTAAATTTGTTTCTTTAATAAACAATTATTTAGCAATATTATTTTACTATTATTGAAAGATGGATACCTAATTCAAGTAAGTACAATGGTTTTTTTTATGCAAATTTAGTAAATAAGCGAGAGATAATTTTTGAATTCTTTGTGTAAACATTTTGAATCAATAAAAATAAAATATTTTCATGCTAAATTATTTTCTTCTGTTAATAAACTACTAAATGCAAAGAATTATATTAGTATTTGACTTATATATCAATAAAGTGCGTATAAATTTATTCTAAATGTTTGTTTAGCTTAATTTATAGGAAAATAGTATATTTTATTTTTCAAATAAGTTTTCTTTTTAGTAAATGTTATTATAGTAATTTGTTAAATTTGTGAGTACTTGGAAAGCAAATATGTATGGCAGTAAGCATCTATAACTAACAAAATAACTAAGATTCCTATACTCTTAAAAAATAAATTTCTATAGGTAAACAAAGTATTTAAGATTCTTACAATTATACAAAATAATTATGATATATATTATTAAGCTAATTTTCATTTAGTAAAATCTATGTAGATTTTTAAATATCTTTTGAAAACTACCTGAAAAATTCATCCAATAAAAAACTTATGAGTTATAAGAATATCATAACGCATTAGTTATTATATCAGACTTTTATTTTTTTTTATTTCAGAAATTTTTTCGAATAATTAAGTTACATTTTACTTTCTAAAAATTTTTGTATAGTTAATTATGTAGAAGAGAAAAATTGACATCTTTTAGCATCAATACAACTTTTAATGAAATTTTTGTGATTATTTACGCTAGAAAATTTAGGGGAGTCCCGAAATTGTATCATAGTGTCCAGCTAAATATAGCTTTAGTTTTTCACGTTTTCATTAGCTGATCCTTTTAGTAGTTGATACTTTCATCAGTTGATACTCGTAAACATTTTAGTTAATAGTTATTTCTATCAATAAATTATATTTTCATTAATAGTTGTAATTTTTATTAATTTTTGAAACTAATAATACATGGCGTATTATTTTTTACGTAGATTTCTGTATTGCTTACTTTTACTTAAAGAATTTTAATTGTCGAGTTATCTGAAGGATTTGGTTGCTAGAAAAACATGACTTTTACCCTTGAAATACAGGGTGTCCGTAAAAGAATGTCAGAGTTTCAAATTGTAATAGTATCAGCTGTAATCGTTCGACAGTAGTGGCTGAAGGAGACGAATAAAGAATAACTTCAACAGTTTCAGATAAGCGCATGCGCTTGTACCGCTGCATCGTTTTCACAGTTGCAGTGTCATCTATTCATCACTTGCTTTCATTACTGCAGACAGTACGGGAAGAATTGCATTTTTGTTTGGATGTGTGCTGTATCACTAAAGGCTCACACATTGAGCACTGATAGGAAAAACTAGGTTAGTTTTCCCTCAATTTCATGTATGATTTGTTATATTTAGCATAAAATAAACTTCTGTAATATACCATTGGAACTCGGACATTCTTTTAGCGGCACCCTCTATATCTTCTTCCAATTCCAATTCAAATCATTTCAACTATTCATTTTTTAATGAGCAGATAATGTTAAGATTCATTTTTTTAAATAATCAAATTCACTTTTTTAATCTCCAAACACTCTCAGAAATAACACTTTCATTTTTGACGATTCATGAATCCTCAAGCCTCATTTCGTTAATTTTGAGGATTGCTTCGTCAAAGTATCAGTGACTTTTGAGCAAAAGCGAATCATCACTTTTACGATCGTGATTTGACGATTCTGTTTCTTGATTTTGAGGAAACTTAATCTCATTGTTGTACTCACATGCGCAAAAATGACGAAATATTTCTTTAGATTAGACGACATTCAAATCCTCATAAAAATTACGATTCAAATTTCTTCACTTTGAGGAAACAAAAACTCGGAGCATTTGCCAGTAACGAAATCGTCAAAATTAATGAAAATTTCGTCGTTTTTGAGCTTTCATTTTTTAGAGTGAAGACTAAACAAACTTCTCTCACTGACATCAAAAAACTGAAGTCCAAAGTTAATAAATAAAAAAAACTCCACCCCGTCAACCGACCCATAATTGATTCACCAGAAACAAGTCACAACCATATGGTAAGCAACTTAACAAAGCCAAAGCTGAATTTAAACACCCCAACCCCCTCTAAAAAACCCCCACCCCACTGTCGAATGAATAAATTGACAGAAGACCCCCGATGCTATCGGAGACCCCCAAGCGCGGCCTATCTCCGAAACATGTCACCCAACCTCATAGTCACTTGGGGTTGATGATGCCACAATAAGCAAAATGCTGTCACTTCGCGCGGTTGGGTTACGTCATCTATCTGTGATTTTGTAGGGGTTAAATAGTAGAATGGGTGTTGCTGGCAGACTAAATTGAAAGGTTTTAGCTTTTTTTTTATGGATTTTAAACTGTTTTAGTGTATTTTAAACTGTTTTGTGTATTTTAAAATGTTCTATGTAAAAAATATCTCAGCATCTTGCTTTTCGAATGTCTCTAGAAAAACATAATCAGCTTTGCGGGTGGCTCACCGTACACGCAACCTCAAAATAACATCCACGCTAGATGGCGCTGATTTGCTACTGCCAATACCACCTAGATTAGAAGGTCGAAGAACTAAGCAACACAACGTCACACTAGTGGACCAATTTCGATTTGTTGACCAATAACGTCATATCTTAAGATGACGTTGCATCTTCATTCATCTTATCTTAAAAATGTATTCAAATACAAGATCTAGTCACGAATGATCATTGGTCAAAACCGCAGAATAGGTCCACTAATTTGACGTCAAGCATTTAGTTCGCCGGCCTTCTAATCTCAGAGACATAACATAGAGTGGACTGCGCATTGGCAAACCTAAAGTGTCCTAAACATCTAACTTACACAGTCACATGACTGTGTCGCGTTTGGCTCGCATCTATGGCGAGTTTACCATTTGGCGAGTTTTTCCACAACGACCTGAACACAGAGGCCGACAATCTAATGTTATGATAAAGAAGCTTGGGAAAGGAGCAAGGATGAATCGCTAGTATTTTAAGATCCTCTTAAGATTATTTCTTTGATTTTGTGCGTCTATTTAAGATTACTTGAACAATTGAATGTGGACTCTTTATTAAAAATTAATTTAAAAGAACATTAGTAGGTTTATGTAGAGTGTTGCCGTAATATAAGTTGGTATTGACATGGTGAATATTTTCTGCCGTCTCTATAACTTTCGTTCTAACGGTCCGATTTTTTAAAAAAAAAATCAAATATATATTTTTTTTTTGAAATATTGCTTCTTCCTTTATTTCACCTGGAATAAATCAACTTTCTAAAACACATCAACATATTCCAAATTCAACAAATGCTCTACTTTTTAAATATAAATAACTCAAAAACTACGATTGCAAAAACAGGTTTCGTTTTGACCAAATTGTAAAAAAAATATTCTACTTCTAAGCTGTCAATGTTCAGACCATTAATTTAATTGACTTGGCCCAAAATATTTATTATAATTAGAGTTCTAACAACGTTGATTTAATCATGAATATGATTCTTCAGTATAAAAGAGCTTTTAGAATAAATTCCCTCGATAGTATTCCCTCGATAGTATAGATTATAGTTTATGACGAACACACAATTACTAAATGTATGCAGAACTAAATAAATTTTACCCGTGAAAGTGTGACTAATCCTTTTTTATACCCCTCTTTACAATTAGGAATTCACAAGCATTTGGCATCTTGCACAAAACGTTACTGAATTAAGAGTACAACATTCACGATTGTTAACATGCTCAGAGATTAAAAGAATGTAATTAAATATTTATTATTTAAGCCAAAAGAGAAAAATTCCAACAATGCTCAAAAAATCGTCTGCAAAAACATTAAAAAAAAATTCAAGCTGCCGTGATTGGTAGAAACCCACGTGACATGGATATTGATGAAAGTCTCCACTTCGGTTTGCTAGCTGATATTCAGGTCTTGCGACAATTTGGAATAGTTCGTAACGAAACGGTAGCGTTAAGTTGCCATATGTAGCAACCTTTCCCCTCTTGGCGATTTATGATGTTTAGGACATAATGCTAATCTGCAAGGGATAGTGGTTTTTTAGAAAAAACTGGTTTTCCATTTTCCATCGGTTTTTCCCTAAAACACCGGTTTTCGGTACCATAGGGCCTCATACAAAAAAAAAACGGTTTTCAATCAAAACCGGGACCACCGGTTTTTTGAAAACCGGTTTTGGTTTTCCATCCCTAAGCTGCTTTACTATGAATGCGCAGTCCACTCTATGTTATGCCTCTGTCTAATCTAGGTGGTATTGCTACTGCGTTACTACCAGTCATTTAGATTATAGCAGATATTGTAGTATATATGCTGAAGCAACTCGGTTTCCAATATGAGGTACCTTTTCGCGGATTCGGGTTGTTGTAATATCTTCGGCCACATTACATCTTGTTTCAGGTGACGCAATTAATTTCATCTTTCATTCCTGCATTCCTTCAGGTCGATGCTCCATTGGTGTGCTGTTTCCGCGTGACATGGACTAACTTCAGATAGAATTAATTTTCCTTTAGCATTTCTGTAGCTACTCAAGACATGAAAATGCACATTATTAATAATCTTCGAGAGTTTCTTTTCTGGCGTAAATAAATATTTTTTCTTTTAAATAGCTGCATTAAGTAATGGTTAAAACAACATTGGCGATAAAAATAAAATGACGTATGCTATTTCATTTGTATGATGATTTTATTGTAGAAAGCACGGGGTATCATTCGTCGGACATTTTTGGCTGCACTGGCCGTTTATAGGTCGGGATTAAGAAAAATATGCAAAAACAGCTGAATGCTTCAAATTTAGAAAATTCAAAGATTATTAAAAGATTATTTGAAAAGGTAAAATTAACTTTATGCTTCTAAATAAACAACATATAAGATAACTTGCACCATAGTACTGAATATTTTATATAGGTCAAATTAAGTTATGCTAAAAATGATGAAAAGAAATTAAAAAGATCCTTTTTTTACAGACCTTAAAGTGTTAATTGGTATTCAAAAAGCCCTTGTTAATGGTTTAAGTTACCAAACAATAAGCCATCCTACCAGACTAACACCATATCTATTATTACGTCGTATCAAACCTATTTATATACTACTTCCTTCACAGCGGCATGCCGGATCTGCGTTTGATGACGCCATATTAAGCAAAATGCTGTCACTTGTCGCTGTTGTTACGTCACTGCCCTTGTTGGGGGGCCTGTGATTATGTTAGGGTTAAACAGTGGGGTGGGAAGAGATGGGTATTTTGAGTAGTGGTGATTGAATTATAGGCTAAATTGATATACTGTGTGCGAAAAGAGATATTCAGTTAACAATTTCCGTCCCAATGACAATTTCGAATCATCATTTTAGAATTAGAGGTATTCAGTTAACAATTTCCGTCCCAATGACAATTTCGAATCATCATTTTAGAATTTTTTTACTGATTGTCTATAGCCGTTTATGATATCAAAAAGCACATCATTCGATTTTTCAAACTTTGTTCTTTTTGAAAATATATATTTTTTAAAAATCATAATAGATGTCGGAACTATTATTATTATTATTATTATTTTAAAATTATGATCAGATGTGGTTCTAAAATACGACACCCGTCGCCAATAGCCCTCGTGTAGCTCTAGTGCGACGATAATTCAAATATAACCTAATTATGATGACATAACCTAATTATGATGAAACATGATGATGCCAAATGGCATCACTAGGACTAAAACTCTTAATAAAATCGCTTCGTAAAAAAACTGACTTTTATTTTTGTGTTTTCTGTAAACCTTCCTAAAACTTAATTCAATTTCTATTGGTAAAATAATAATGCGTATGCGTACATAGTAGGCAATATATAAGAGAAATAGGAATGTGAAACACCAAGACTTTTGATTTCCTCTCAATAATAACTATTGATGCGCTAGAATTAAAAAAAAAACAATTTAAAGATTTATACATGAGGGCTGGGGAGACCTGTCGGTTAGGCACTAGCCTAGCATGCGAAACATCGCAGGCTTGGATCCGGTCATGGCCAAAACAACTGCCGACCTATAAACGGCCAGTGTATTAAAAATGTCCGACTAATAGTACCCCGTGTAGAGGGAGTGCACGTTAAATACCCATCAAAGTCATAAGGCTGCGTGTGATGTCTCCCTTAACGGTTGCGTTGGGTGCCTACTCGGGTGTCGGCTCGTCACTTGACTGTCGTTCAATAATACGATGCCCGTCGACAATAGCCCTCGTGTAGCTCTTGTGCGACGATAATTCAAAACCTAAACCTGAAGGCTAAAATAGAACTTGAATTGACATACATAAAAATAGATTATTTTAGATAGATTATATACAGTTATTACATAAAAATTACATAGATTAGATACAGTGATTACATAAAAATTGTGACACGGCACAATTTTTCAATAATTAAACTTAAAGAGTTTTTGGTTTAAGAGTGAATTTTATCAATGTGTATCCTAGAACAACCCACAATTTCTCACAAAAAATATGTCTTATAAAATTCTCAAACACTACTACTACTGCACACGCACACCATTGCCGATGTAAACAAAATAAACCCCCTAAAAAACCAACAAGCCGACATACATCTGTACTGCCAGCAAGTACAGGGGTGGTTATAAAATAACGCTCGCTATTCGGAGTGGTCTGTAGATTGAATGAACGATCCAAATGCGTCAAAAATTGAGACACTTACTAATCAAGAAGGGGGGAAAAGAATGGAATTATATAAAAGACATCATCCTAAAAATAATCATAAAAAAGAATAATCATAGAAAAAACAATCGTATCTTGACAAGAATCTAAATTACGATACGTCGTCAATTATGGCCAATTACGGCTGACACACCTAATTACGCCTCGTAATTTAAAACCCTGCCAAGAGACGAGTTTCTTTTTTATCGAAAAAGAATGGAATCATAAAAAAAGAAACTCATCTCTTGACCAAGGTTCTAAATTACGAGGCATAGCCAATTATGGCCAGCACATCCAATTACGCCTCGTAATTTAGAACCCTGGTCAAGTGACGAGTTTGTTTTTTTATGATTCCATTCTTCCCCCTTCTTGATTAGTAAGTGTCTCAAAGTTTTTTGAATTCAGATTATTCATTCAAGCTACAGACCACTCTCCGAATAGCGAGCGTTATTTTATACACTCTAAAAAATGAATGCTCAAAAACGACGAAATTTTCCTTAATTTTGACGATACGTTTACTGGCAAATGCTCAGAGTTTTCGTTTCCTCAAAGTGAGGAAATTTGAATCGTCATTTTTATGAGGATTTGAATGTCGTCTAATCTAAGGAAATATTTCGTCATTTTTGAGCATGTGAGTACAATAATGAGATTCAGTTTCCTCAAAATCAAGATACAGAATCGTCAAATCCCGATCGTAAAAGTGAGGATTCGCGTTTACTCAAAAGTCACGTGATAGTTTGACGAAACAATCCTCAAAATTAACGAAATGAGGCTTGAGGATTCATGAATCGTCAAAAATGAAAGTGTTATTTCTGAGAGTGTAACCACCCTGTATATCATCGCCGATGTAAACAAAATAAGCCCCCTAAAAAACCAACAAGACGAAATACATCTGTACTGGCAGCAAGTATATATAAAAACGGCCGGCGTTGACAGCTAAGGGCGCAGCCGTTGATGGAGCAGGTACTGAGAGCTCGTACCGAATTGGAAGTCCGTAGATATTATAGTTCGAGCTATAGAGTGGTTTCAAATAGTCTGAGAGACGGATCAATGTTCAAACCCCACTTTTTTTAATCACGGCCCGTGCGGCCCGTTTAAACGGCCCGTGCAGCCAAAAATGTCCGACAAATAATATCCCGTGTAGAGTGGAGTGTACGTTAAACATCCTTCAAAGCCCTAACGCTGGGTACGATGTCGCCCTTAACGCTTGCGTTGGGTGCCTACTCAGGTGTCTGCTGGTCACTTGACTGTGGTTCTAAAATACGGTGCCCGTCGCCAATAGCCCTCGTGTAATCCTTGTGCGACGCTAATTCGAAGTAAATTGAAAGGTAAAATAGAATATTGATATCAGAGTTATTACATAAAAATGTAATACAACACGATTTTTCACAAACTTAACTTTAAAGAGTTGTTCGTTTAAAAGTCAATTTTATTAACGCTCATTCTAGAACAAACCACAATTTCTCGCAAAAAAATATATCTTATAAAAATCTCACACACTACTACTCCTGTACACGTACACCATCGCCGATATAAACAAAATAAACCCCCTAAAAAAACCAACAAGCCGACATACATCTGTACTGCCAGCGAGTATATAAAAAAGCGGCCGGCGTTGACAGCTAAGGGCGCAGCGCTTGATAGATCAGGGCGCGGTTTAAGGGCGTCGCCAAGGGCAACCGGCGTAGCGGCTACGGGGTCATGATGACAAATTTGTGCGGACATTTTTTTAGGTTTTGATGTTTTTTGGTTGGATTATTTTTGTGGATTATTTTGTGTTTGAGTTGGATTTAATGTTGTTGATGTTTGTGGTTTGGAAATGAAAAGTTTTTTTTATAAGTGTTTGGAGAAATTTTTAATGATAGCTTTAATTAAGTATATGATTTTATGTGCACAATACACTCTTAAACCAAAAGAGTGAAATCCACTCCAGTTGGAGAAGTGCATTTTCGACACCGTAAAGGCATGCATATTTACTCAGACTGAGTTAAAATCACTCTTTTGGAGTGATCCTGTCGGAGGTTTAACACACAAAGGATCCACTCCAAAAGGAGAAGTGCATTTTCCAGTCTGGAGGAGTGAAATCCACTCAGACTGAGTTAAATTAAGAGTGTTTGTTTTAAGAGTGCACTATTTCAAAGAAATAAACATTATTCAAATAAGAACTGGGGAGCTAAGTCCGCATTATAGAATAACTAAAGATGGTCTGTGCAGTAAAAAATTCTTGCTAATCAAATATCATTTGAGAGGTAATTTAAAGTTGCTTGGTGTATTACACATCTAATTTTTACTAAGAGCTGATCGCTGCTAATTCTATATTATCACATAATTTGCTTTGATTTCCAACACGATTTCTAAGGAACAATTTAAATAAGTCCCCTCACGGCATAGATTTTAAAATGTCAAACCAAACCTCCTCTCATGTTAATCGGGCTATGGAGCCCAGTCGGTTAGGCATTCGCCTTGCATGAGGAAGGTTCCAAGTTCGGGTGCAGGCATCGCCAAAGTACTGCCGACACTTAAACGACCCGTGCTGTCAAAAATGTCCAACGAAATACTCCGTGTAGGGAGTGCATGTTAAATATGCTCCAAAATCCCAACGCTGTGTACGATGTCGCCCTTAACTGTTCCGTTGGGTGCCTACTCATGAGTCGGCTCGTCACTTGACTGTGGTTCAAAATTGCGACACCCGTCGCTGATGGCCCTCGTGTAGCTCTAGTGCGACGATAATTCAAAACTTATATTTGATACCCTCTAACTCTTTTGTTCGGAAATGAATGTGTTAATGGTATTCACAAAGTTGTCGTTAATGGGTAACTTTGCATTGAAATTTCTTCTGAAAATATATTGTTTACTTTAAAATGCCCAAATTATTTGCAATAAACTTAAAGAAATTCCAAACTTTTAAATCTCATCGTTATCTCAACGTTAGCTTTGGTATCGATATTTTGGAAGAGGTAAAGTGGATTATGTTACTTGTTACCGTATGACAGCAAAATGCACTGGAGGGTTAATAGGAAGCATAATGATTTCAATTAGCAATATAGAGGAATAAAAGTTTTTTTCTTTGGTTTAGTATAGTTTTAAAACCTTTTAAGGTAGAGTTAAAAATAAATTCAGAATCATTTTTTCAATGCATAGTGCAATTTGATATAATTCTTGTCAAATATACATTACTTGTTTACACACCAAACAAGTTGTTTGCAAATAAAACTCCGGAAACTCCAAACTTTATATCCCATTGACTTGAAGAGTTAATATAAAACCCCTCGCGCCAAACACCAGGGCATTTTAATAAACTCCCCGGACTATCTAGGTCCGGCTATCAGTCGGCGGGAGTTTGACACGCGTCGGAAGCTTATCTCCCCCCCCCCCCTAGTACCGGAAATGGCATTTTTCTATCTCTTCTAGGACCCCTGGTACCACGTCATCGTATAAAAAAATCCGGGATTTTGGGTGTCTTGAAAGTATGTATGTTGTGTTTGGTGTTTAGATACATTGTAACAGAATGTCTGTTTATATATTTTAATTTTTTTTTAGCTGATGGGACAAAAAAGTACGGAACACTCTTAAAACAAAAGAGTGAAATCCACTCCTACAGAAGAAGTGCATTTTCGACACTGGGAAGGAGTGAAAATTAACTCAGAATGAGTTAAAATCACTCGTTTGGAGTGATCCTGTCGGAGGTTTAACACACAAAGGATCCACTCCTTCAGGAGAAGTGCATTTTCCAGAGTGGAGGACAGAAAATTAACTCAGAATGAGTTAAATTCACTCGTTTGTTTTAAGAGTGTATAAATACAATGTAACAAAAAAGTCTGTTTATATAGAAAAAAAACTGTTAGCTGTTGTGTCAGAAAAGTACAGTATAGTTTACGGGGATAATTTGTTTATTTATTACAACAATTTGTAGTTTAAACGTAAAGGCTGTTTCTTTCAAAGGACAAATCGTAAAGAAGTATCACTCTTAAAACGAGCGATTTTGACTCAGTTTGAGTTAATATTCACTTCTCGGTCCCGATTCACCGATAACAGCACATTCTTATGAAATTCATAGTACCATTTCACCAACCGTTCCTATGAGTTCAAGTTCGTTTGTAAACGTTATAAGCATGATGGTCTAGTCTTTACACAAACTACACGTTGCTCTTTCATCTATTATTTTGTGTGATATTTAATTGACACCGACCAAGAACATAAGCCTGAACATATTTATGTCCTACCAACCAACCGCCTAGTAATCCCAGATGTGACCGATGAATTTCCATACATATATTTTAATGCTCTTGCAGTTTTTGTGTTATTGCGAAGTGTAATCTTTCGCCAGGAACAGTTCCTCGTATTTTTAGGAGTAGCTGTTGTGTAGCTTTAGTTAGCGACGTTAATTCAACCTAACCTTGCAATTTTACGACATCGAACTAAGATTTGTACTTGTTCGAAAATGAAGAAAAGTTAGTTAATTTCCATTGTAACCAACAGGTTTTAAAAAACAGGATGTTCTTCAACTTCATTAGCCTCTATCGATGATATAGTGGCAGCGAATGTGTTAAGCGTACAAGCCTAAAAATGTCTTCCATCCCACCAACTAGTAAAACACTTTGACACGAATACTGTAGAAGTTGTTTCATGTTTAGGATACTTCTATGGCAAAATAAACAACTTACAGGGGCAATAAAAATTAAATGGTAGGAATTTATGTTATATAATTTCAAATATTTTTTTAAACGAACAAAATTCAATAATATGCCAAAATAGTTCTTCAACATTATAATTAATGTATTCAGTTGCAAAACAAGATGTTTTTTTTTTTTTATCAAAATCTAGTTGTCTGTAAAATGCACACCTAATATTCCTTTTAATTTCTGTAAAAACAAGATTCTTTTTATGTATGTTAAATATGCTAAAATAATTCTGTTTGAAAAGGGTTGGACATGAGATCAAAAGGTACGTGGTTCGAGCCCGGGTTCTGCAATTTATTATTAAACGATCGTATTTTGGTCAGCATCTTCTACAGTCGCCGGGAAAGGTATAATTTTGTTCGTTTTTACTGGTTGTCTGTTAAAGAAACAGCTTTTGCTTTCAAATTACAACTTATAAAATAAACAGATTTTCTCTGAAAGTTAAAGGCTAACACACCCGCTGAAGTTCTTTCTGTAAAAAACAAGGACTTTTTAATAACAGTAAAAACAATCTAACTTTTTTGAAAACACCCATTTCAATTCTACATTTTCTCCAAGTACAGCTTTCGCGGTTTAGCATACAGGCATTATAGTACACCCTCTAGCCATTGCTCGAAATACCCAAATATTGGATATTTGCACATAGGGCCCTCCATATAGATATCGGCTCTAGTGTAGCGGGGGGGGGGGATGCCATTTGGGCCTTTTAATGGTGTTTCTTGTATTGTCCGATATTCGAGAGTCCGGTTACTACTATTCCTTATCTGCATCTGAGTTGAGTTGTTTCCTCGCTGCTGCTGTCCCTGAGGGGTTGGGGTGTAGGGGAGATAGTTGGAAATATCTGGGAATGGCTCATTTTTTGGGGGAATATGTAAAAGGTATGTTTGGGTTAATAGTATGATTTTTGTTTTGAAATTTCATGTATTGATAAAAAAAATTGCGTAATTTTTTGCATAAAAATCGGGTAGTTTTTAATTTTCAAAATAATATTTAAATAGTTAAAAATAGTTATGATAAATTTCGGTTCAATTTTTAAAGCAAAACAATCAGCATCACTATTATATAAACTTTAAAAAAATGTAGCAAACGACAAAGACTATAAATTAAATATGCGAAAGAAAAATTAATGAAAATGGCTAATTTCTTGTTTTAACCCTGTAATAATGCATTAATTTTTTTTTCATTCTGAAAAAATAAATTTATCTTTAGTACTCATACATTTTGTGAAAAATACTGAAAAAAAATTAACTGCATTGGAATTTAAATCATTTAATTTTTTAAAATTGTTGCCTAATGGCAAAAACCATGACAAAATTTTAATTTTGATAAGAATGATTAAAAAACATTTTAAAATAACCTCTTGACCATAATTATTTTTTCTAAACAATTTATTTGTTTTTGGTACTAATATTATTATACTTTGATTACTGCCAAAGACGTAATTTCACAACAGTTAATAACTTCACTCTTTGATTTTGAATATACTTTTACTACTGTCATCTGTGAGGGTTAGTAGTAACTAAAACTTCAAAATTGAATGTAATAGATGAAGAAAACACAGATTTGTCGAGAGATAGTTCTACTTTAATAGAATAAAATGGATTATGTTACTTGTTGCCATATCGCAACAGTATGCATTAGAGGGTTAACTTTATAAAGACTGTATCAGGCAATTTTCTTTTAAGGTGTTTAAATAGTGTGTTAAAGATGTTCTAGGTCACATTTGATGCTACAAAAGCCTTGTTTGTTTTCATACAATCGTTAAATTTTTCCAAATGGCAAATAAATCGATGTTTAACCAGAATCACGCAAGAGCTATTGGTGACAGATTTTATTAATAATTATTTTATTGGTTTTTATGTTGCAGACAAATTTAGGACGTTGATCAAGTGACTTTCTAATCAAATCTAAATGTTTGACACACTTAAAAAAAACATGTAGTAAAGATATTAGCTCTAAAATAAAAACTACACTCTTAAAACAAAAGAGTGAAATCCACTCCTATAGGAGAAGTGCATTTTCGACACAGGAAAGGAGTGAAAATTAACTCCTAAATCGCTCATAATCGCCCTAAATCACTCCTAGTCGCCTTAAAATCCCTCGTTTGTTGTTAAGACTGTTGGAGGTTTAACAAAACAAGAGTTAAATCCACTCTTACAGGGGAAGTGCATTTTCGACACCGAAAGGAGTGAAAATTAACTCAGACTGAGTTAAAATCGCTCGTTTGTTTTAAGAGTGTAGGGATGTAATCACCCAGTGAGGTTTCTGTCGAGTTAAAAAAGCAATTAAAATGTAAAATTCAAGTAGTAGACTTTGAGTAAGTCCTGTCTAAAAAATACCCAACAAGTATGTCCAAACAGATTGATTTTTCAATGAGCCCATTGGCGATTCAACAAACAAATAAAATATTCCGAAAAAATCCCCCTTCTCTCCACCCCAGTAGAGAATATTTTACTAAAAGGTACTATCTAACAATTGATAAACATTGCGTTTTTAGTATTGCTTATCTGCAATGTGTGAGTTAAATGCAATGAAATGTAATAAATGTGCAGATCTGCATTTATAACTTTATAGTATGCCTTGTGCTATTCCAATTTTCCAATAATGAATTGGGAAAGTCCAGTTGATACAGAATAGACATTCAGACTTTTAGACATTCACATTGAATATTTTAAGGGGGAGTGGTCCCTAAACCGTAGTCTTCTCTTTATGTTAATACAAAGGGAAAACGTATTTTTTAAAACCCTTTCAGTCCCAATGAAAATTTGGCATCATCATTTTAGAAATTTTTCTGATCATCTATAGTTATTTATGATATCAAAAAGCACATCATTCTATTCTTCAAACTTTTTTTTTCTATTAGAAAATATTTTTTATTAATCCTAGTAGATGCCAGTCCTATTATTTTTTAAAAATTATGATCAGGAATATGATGATGACAAATGGCATCACTGGGACTGAAAAGGGCTAAGACTTAATTACTCCGGCTTGTATTGAATATTTTATAAACGTTTTTTATTGATAATTGTAGCTGACTTACAGGGATCTCTAATACCACTTTTTGAATTTGTCATTTTTTTTTTACTTTGCAATAGTTTTACAACAACCACCTGTACCATGCAGCAGAATTTTCAAGACAAACACCTTACGTCTAAAATCCCACATTTAAATATGAAGAGTACAGGGAAAGAACCGCTTGATTTCTTGAGAGTCTTTCCGTAAATGTGTCTGCTTGGCATACATTGGTGACCGGAAACCGGTTTTTCTTTCAGTTCTTCATTCGCGGTACAAACGTGTGACTCGCATCCACTGATCTCTTTCAAGAATCGGGTTTGCCGCGAATGATAAGCAAAGCGAATAGCCGGTTTCTTCACACCAGTTTAGGCGATTTATCGCTATCATCCCCAAAGAGGCTATTAATTAAAGCCTTCTACGAAATCAAGCGGTTCTTCCCCTGTACTCTTCACATCATTTCAGTATGATACATAACAACTTCACGAAACGGCATCTAGTTCCATTCGACCAAACCCGATCCAAATCTTCGTCCCACTTCAGTTCATCTTTTAGGTCTATCGTTTGGTGAAAAATAGGAGGAAGGGAGAAGGCATGTCAAGTTGAGCTCAGTATGTCCGCAGAAAGCCAGGATTTGTTTGGTTCGAATTTTTTTTAGTTTTTTTTCTTCCCCTGATATTATTCTCACATTTTGTCGGAGGGGGTGGGGGGATATTTGTCAGTGGGTATTCGGGGGAGGGGGCGTTTTTTATCGTCTGATAGCTGGGTCATAGAGTGGGGGTGAATATGGAGTCACTTAAAATGAGTGGTTGTGGCTAACAAAGCTATTATTCTGGTGAATATACAACTTAATTATTGGCCTAGAGGGCACTTAATTGGTACCAAGGTGTCTCGGTATTGTTTTAAAAATAAAGCTAATATTCTTTTAGTTCTAGATTTTCCCTCTGATATTATTTATTCTTACATTTTGTCAGTGGATATTCGGGGGAGGGGGCGTTTTTTTTTATCGTCTGCTAGCTGGGTCATAGCAGGGGGGGGGGGGGTGAATATAGAGTCACTTAAAAAGAGTGGTTGTCGCTAACAAAGCCATTATTCAAGTGAATATACAAATTAATTGTTGGCCTAGAGGGCACTTAATTGGTACCAAACTGTCTAGGTGTTGTTTTAAAAGCAACAATAATATTCTTTTAGTTTTCTAGATTTTCCCTGTGATATTATTTATTATTCTCGGATTTTGTTGGTCTTGGAGGGGGTGGGGGGATATTTGTCAGTGGGCATTCGGGGGAGGGGGTGTTTTTTTTATCGTCTGCTAGCTGGGTCATAGCGTGGGGGCGAATATGGAGTCACTTAAAAAGAGTGGTTTTGGCTAACAAAGCCATTATTCTGGTGAATATACATATTAATTGTTGGCCTAGTGGGCACTTAATTGGTACCAAATTGTCTCGGTATTGTTTTAAGAGTTAAACTTAATATTCTTAAAAGTATTCTTTTATTTTTATAGATTTTCCCTCTGATATTATTTATTATTATTACATTTTGACCATCGAAGGAGGGAGAGGTGGGGGTTATTTGTCAGCGTGCTTTCGGGGGGGGGGGGTTATCGTCTGCTAGCTGGATCATGGCGAGGAGGTGAATATGAAGTCACTTAAAAGTTGTGGCAGCTACGTCACACGTTATGCCCAATCATAATTTGAGTTAAAGTGTAACTATAAAACAGTTCAGTTTTATAACACTTACTGCCGTTTATAAAAACAACCAAAGAAGCTTTATCCAGTCACTTTTATATAAAATAGAAAAAACATAAAACACATTTAAGAACAAGTTTTTAAAGAGCAAAGGTGAAATAAATAAGATTTTTACGGGTTTCTATAAAATGTAAGAGTACTTTTAAATTAAATAGAAAAGACATAAAACACATTTAAGAACAAGTTTTTAAAGAACAAAGGAGAAATAAATAAGAAATTTTTACTGGTTTCTAGAAAATGTAAGAGTTGAAAGTAAAAACTGGCTGGTTTGGTTATGGTTGGAGAATGGTTTTACTGTACAAAGGTACAGCATATTTTTTATTTCCTTAATTTTGAATATATTTCATGGCCACTCAAGTATTTTTTTGCCCCATGATAAAACAAATCTGATCGCCCCATTTTGGGAACAGATGCTGTAGTGCGGTGGTAATGTAACTCATCAAATTCCAGTCTCGGAGATGGGCGCTTCACGAAGCACCGATGTAAAAATTTGTATATTTTAATAATTATATTCACTATTATTTCTATTTCTATATAGCATAGTAAACATTAATTTACAGCCTACATGCGGTTTAACTGCATTTAGACTTGTATTGTTACAAATGGACGATTTTCTCTGTACTACTTTAGTAGAAAAAGCCTAGTATATAATGTCATCAAATATATCCTAAGCCTTTTTTTCCATATTAAGATACGCATGTTTTAACAAAACAGCTCAATAAAACACCAAAAGAACTCCTTTCATTCAAAACAATTCCTAACCCTTTTAGAATAATTCATAGCGCAACCCTTTAGAAACTCCCAGAAAGATCTTCATTAAATAACTCCGAAATTAAGAATAATGTCCTCTAAATAATATACAATGGAATACAACTTATTACAGAATGCTTCACATTTTTCTCCTAAAATTTTTATAAGGTAGATGAGTCGGAAACATCCTTTGAATATGAAAGATATGGAGGCTAGAGTAGGTTGGAGGTGATGCGAGGTGGAAATTGATACGAAAACTAGTGTGTCAAGTGAGGTCATTGATGGCTGTAGTGATAAGCCCAAATAAAAGCTTGGCGAATGATTTGGCGCCTTTTTTAATGCAGTAAAGTTATTATACCTGAAGATAGGGTGCATAAGATAATAATTGTAAGTCAGAAAAAATTGTTATATGAGTTCATGAACTTTGGAAAATTTCCCCTTAAGCTTCTTTGTGTAAGTATATCAGTGGAATAAGAAGCGAGTAGAGAAATGTTCCTGCAAAATTGGCCTTATTTTTATATTCAGTCATTTATTCAAAAAAGGGAAACGTTTAAATCTGCACTGCTTAAAGTTTAGTGCTTGGTTTCACCAAAAATTTGGTTTGTAATAGCTGCCTTGGCTGTGTGGTGAAATGTTTCACCAAATTTTCGGCATTAGATCATGCTATTCTTCAGGTTTTTGTGTCCGTAATCTGAAAAATGGTTCAACAGAGTTCCGAAATTATACATATTATGAAACTTTTCACCACAGGGCGTAACAGCTACAAGGAACCATAGTTTTTGTGAAACCTAGGGCCAAATATTAAACAGTGTGTACTAATACAGGATCGTGTGCTACTACTCAAATTGTTATTTTCCTGTCTTAATCACCTATTTTAAGAGAAAACTAAAATTTTCGTATTGAAATTACATTGAAAATATGATCGGTTTCGGCTTATCATGTCGATTTGGCGACTTCTTCTCCAGCCACTCATCTTCTTCTTACTCAAATCTCCTCTCATAAAAGCTCATCAACCACGCAGACGATATTCCCACAAATAACACAACTCAACTCTTCTAATACGCTCTTCCGCACCACGACAAACCCAATAATACCCCCCTCAAAACAGGAGGAGGCCTCCCAAATAGAACATCCTAATAGAACACAATATTTAGAACATAAGGAGCTTTAGAATTATTTTGGTCGTACAAGCATGACGAAAGTTTGTGCAAACGATTGCCGAAACCCTTTTTATTACCTATTAAGCAGAAACGGGACCACCCATCGGATTGGAGCCCGACCACCCCGAGATCGTCTGCGAAATTCATTTTTTTATTTATATATTTAGTTTGGATTTGTTGGCATCATTGTTTGAGTGTCCCCTGCATCGGTTGGTATCCCGCGGTGGGTTGGGGAGCTTTGAGCGAGCAGGAGCGGAGGATGTTTTGTAATTATAATGGACAACAGGTTTTGATGTCATGTGAGGTTTTTTTTTGGATTAACTGTATTATTAATAGTGTTTATGTATAAGTATTTATACATAGTTGCAATGAGACTATAACGTAGTTAAATATAGATATCATTGATAAGGCATGGTATCATTGACCGTTTGTACACACAGAAGGAAAAAAAAACTTTGTTGATTTTCACTGCAAAAAATTGGGCTTTTCCCAGTTATTTCAAGGTGTTAAAAAAATACAAAATTTGTGTTACGATTAAACAATAATACAGGGTGTCCGTAAAGTATGTCCGAGTTTCAAATTGTAATAGTACACTCTTAAAACGAACGAGCGATTTTAAGTCAATCTGAGTAATTTTCACTCCTCCAGTCTGGGAAATGCACTTCTCCTCTTGGAGTGGATCCTTTGTGTGTTAAACCTCCGACAGGATCCCTCCAAACGAATGATTTTCACTCAGTCTGATTTAATATTCACTCCTTTCGGTGTCGAAAATGCACTTCTCCTACTGGAGTGGATTTCACTCGTTTGTTTTAAGAGTGTATAAGCTATAATCGTTCGACAGTTGTGGTTGAAGGTGAAGAATAAAGAATAACTCCCACAGTTTCAGATAAGCTCATGTGCTTGTACCGCTACATCGTTTTCACAGTTACAGTGTCATCTATTCAAAATGGCGACTTCTGCGCGCATGAGTATGGGAAGAATTGCATTTTCGTTTGGATGTGTGCCGTAGCATTATAGGTGCGCACATTGAGCACTTATATTAAAATTAATATTAGTTTTCCTTCAATTTCACGTATGATTTGTTATATTTAGAATAAAACAAACTCCTGTTATATACCATTAAAACACTCGGACATTCTTTTACGGACACCCTGTATAAATATGGAGAGGCAAAGTTTATGTTCTTGTAGGATTATTGGAAATCAAAGAATACTAGAACTCAAACTTATTTGCAGCATGACACGATAAGACTAAAAGTTTAAAACTGATAAAACTGATTCGATTTCCTTTTTAGAACAAAGAAAACATCTCTGAAATTCGATTCTAGAACTTCTTGTTTTGCCTTGCAATCTGTTTACTACTTTTGCATCGATTCCAAATATCTCTCAAAAGTTCTTCCGAAATTTTCGCATCTGTTGCGAAAAACAAATCTAAAAGCACTTCACCTAGAAAAGCATTATTTGATTTTCTCCTAAAAAAAGATCCCTTAATTCGATATAATATTTGTCTCGAAACGATTTTAAATAATCGAAATCTTTTTATTTGATGGCCCTACAGGTTGTAAATCATTATCGAATTTCCAAGCTATTTGGAGAGCCTCACTTCAATGGAGTAATTTGTCCGCTTTTATTACGGTGGATGTGGCAACGCGAAAAAATCCCGTAGCCTGCTCCATCTAGCGACCGCCATAATGACTAATCGATAATCTTGAAAAGAGATTGAGATAGACATCTACAGTGTAACCAGACGCTTAAATGCGATCCCACTACAATAAGAAGTGATTGGCTGTGTTAAGACTCTTAATGAGGGTAGAAATCGGCAGCCAATGTGGTTACTAAATAACAAAGTACAATGAGTTTGGCCGACCGGGCAGCCCAAAGGTTAGGGAGCTAGCCTTTGGAGCCTCTGGGTTCGGGCTCGAACCCCGATAAGGATGGATGTTTGTCGAGTATATGCGGAGTACGTGCTCCTTAAATCTGTTATGTCCAAAAGTCCCGTGGGTGGTCATTGCGCAGTTTCCCACGGGTACAGGTCACTGGAGACTATTTAATTCTCCTTCAGGGACAATGTCTAAATTGCGCAGGTGGCGATAGATGACAGCATCTGTCACTTATGTGAAGTGTGAGTTGTGTCTGTCTTGCTTGAAGAAGGTTTATAAGCTGGTCTCTGACCAAGCACACAAATCCGAATATATATGTCTACCAACCAACCAACTATAATGAGTTTGTTATGTATTTATTAAAGTATCGCCTTACATCACATTGTAAGGACAGAAGCTTCTTAACACTTTGTTTTGTTCTTCAAACAATTTGTCAAAGAAAACAAAGCAACCAATGAAATCGAAGTTCCTAGCGCGTGACTTTATAAGAAAAAATTAGGCTTATTTCAACACTTTGTCAGGGAAAACAAGACAACCAATGAAATCGCAGCATGGACAGCGTAAGATAATAAGAAATACACCCATTGATAATGATTTAAAACGAAAAATACAAAACACAAACTTAGGGAGAAAAAATATATAAATTCAAAAAAGTTTTAAGCTGTTTTTTTTAAAGCGCAATTTAAAGTAATTATTTATTGACAAATACTGTATCCTAATAATAAGTGTTTAGGGCAAATATATATATTTTACCGAGGAAAAATTATAAAATATACTAATAAGTCTTAAAAATATATCTAAATAGAAAAGCATCGTCCAAAATAGTCTTCAATTTCTTTTCAGAACTCGTTGAGAAGTATAATTTTGAAGAAATAAGATTAAATCAGACTAAGATACCATGTCTGTCAACAGTCAAATGAATATATAGAGTTAAGGGGAAAGGGCGCTCTTTACAGCGGGTCTTCAAACTCAGTGTCTCAATGTTAATCCAATGGAGGGAAAGCTATTTTCTCTGCCACATTTCTCCGGCTGTATTGAATGTATTTGCAAATGTTTTTTTTTTTTCGTTTTGTTGAATAATAAGTGTAGATAACTTACAGGTCTCTATAATCCCACTTTTATAAATTGCTTCGAATACTTTTTGTAAAATTATTTATTCAAAATGTTAAAAAAAAAATTCAAACTTATTTTTTAAAAAGTTTGACTGTCGGGACCCGTAAGTCAGCCACATGTACACTCTTAAAAATGAATGCTCAAAAACGACGAAATTTTCCTTAATTTTGACGATCCGTTTACTGGCAAATGCTCCGAGTTTACGTTTCCTCAAAGTGAGGAAATTTGAATCGCCATTTATGTGAGCATTTGAATGTCGTCTAATCTAAAGAAGTATTTCGTCATTTTTGAGCATGTGAGTACAACAATGAGATTCAGTTTCCTCAAAATCAAGATACAGAATCGTCAAATCACGATAGTACAAGTGAGGATTCGCGTTTACTCAAGTCAAGTGATAGTTTGACGAAACACAATCCTCAAAATTAACGAAAAAAGGCTTGAGGATTCATGAATCGTCAAAAATGAAAGTTTTATTTCTACACTCTTAAAACAAACGCTCCCAATTTAACTCGGTCTGAGTGGATTTCACTCCTCCAGACTGGAAAATGCACTTCTCCTTTTGGAGTGGATCCTTTGTGTGTTAAGCCTACAACAGGATCACTCCAAACGAGTGATTTTAACTCAGTCTGAGAAAATATGCATGCCTTTAGGGTGTCGAAAATACACTTCTCCAACTGGAGTGGATTTCACTCTTTTGTTTTAAGAGTGTCCCTTACTAAAATTTAAGGTATTTTAGAGGTTTTTTGGAGGTTTAAACTAGGTATTCATGGTATTAAAAGGTATTTTTGAGGTTTTCAGTAATAATACCTCTTGGAATAATACCTGACCGAAGGTATTTTTAAGGTTTTATTTTCAAATACCTAGAGAAACCTCTAGAGTTTTAGGTATTTTATAAGTTTCGCGAGGTTTCTAATAAAAACCTATGGTATTTTAAGGTATGCAGATAAATACCTCCTGAATACTACAGGTATTTTGAGGTTTTTTTTAAAACCTATATACCTCGGAATCATTTGGTATTCATATAGTTTATATAGGTTTCTAATAAATACCTATGGTATTTTAAGGTATTTAAATTGATACCGTCTGAATACTTCAGGTATTTTGAGGTTTTATTTTTTAAAACCTATATATCTCGGAATCATTTGGTATTCATATAGTTTACCGAGGTTTCTAATAAATACTTATGGTATTTTAAGGTATATAGATGAATACCTCCTGAATACTACAGGTATTTTGAGGTTTTATTTTTTAAAACTTGTAAACCTCGGAATCATTTGGTATTCATATAGTTTAGCGAGGTTTCTAATAAATACTTATGGTATTTTAAGGTATTCAGAGGAATACCTCTTTAATACTACAGGTATTTTGAGGTTTTATTTAAGTATTCTGAAAAATATATTTATAATTGCGTGAAAAAAATCCTACTTTTACATTATAATTTCAATATCAGACGCGTGCAAAAAGTTATACTTTTTGAAACAGTGAAAAAAAGTACTTTTTGTCACCCAATAAAGCAGTGAATAAAAAGCTTTTTTCACTATTTTCATAAGATGCCAACATTTCAAGCTAAAAGTTCTATTTCATAATATTAATAAAATCCAGATATTTATCGATCTGCTTTTTTTTTAAAGATAGTAATGCGCGTGAAATTTCTTTTTTTTACCAATGATTTTTTTTCCCACACAATTATAAAAAATATTGTATGAACCACGTGCGAAAAGTAAACTTTTTAAAACACGTGTCATTATTTCACGAGCGAGGTAATCCACTACTTTTAAAAACTGTTACTTTTCACACTTGTTGCATAAATAATTGTAGGGAAAGCATATTGAAGCACGTACTATTTTTTTAAAACTATTATCGAAGTCATTGCGAAGATTTTTTTATGAAATTAAATTAATGTATTTTTAGAAACTATAGTTTTATAAACATAATTTTGGTAGAAACTTTATGTGAATGCAAATTAATTTCTCTTTAAAAGTTATTTCACATGCATACAAATAATATGTTACATATTTTATGGCCCTGATATCCATACTTACAACTCTAATAATGCAATAGAGTGAAAGTTATAAGATTCTTACTGGCTAATTAAGTAACATTTACAATAGACTTTAAAAGCAACTATGCAATATTTTGTGGTTCAAATGTATTAAAGATAAAGTATCTCCCATTTTCTCTTCATTATTTTTAAATACAAATATCTTGGGCTCTTGGTCTTTTTCTATTCATTTTTAGTAGGAACCAAAGAATATGACTCAAAATTTAATATGGATGCTATCAAACAATTTTGCATGAGATTTAAACATTTTTAATAAGATACAATCAAATACTCTTATTAAGATATATTTATAACTGTTTAAGCTATTTATATATTTTCTAAAAACATCTTTTCAAAGTTCCTTAAAAGTATAGAAGAAAAGTTTGAAAGCACAAAGTTTTATAAAAAATTACAATTATTTAACTTCTAATGGGAAAATGTTGGGCTCTGTTTTTAAATAACGACAAAAAAAAAACCTCTCTGATGACATGTACCTACGAAAACTTACAAAAAATACAAAAGAATGTCATTTACATAATTAAAAAGCATAATTTTTAAAATATTAATTAGTTATAATTAAAGCAAAATTGTAGTAATTATTAATAAACTATAGATGGCAGCACTAACGAGTAAGAACTTAAAAAATGGTTTTAATCATAACTAATTAATATCTTTAAAATGTATTACATATTTTAATGGTAAAATAACTCTCTTCTGTATATTTTAGTAAGCTTTCGTGAGGTACAGGTCGTATACTTTATTTAAAAACATGTGCAACCGTTAAAAGCCTAACACTAATATACAAAACCATCTCAGTCTGGTGTAGTGGTTAGAGTGTCTGAATCCCAGCTTGTTAGTCCTCGGTTCGATTCCCGGTAAGTAAAATCATCTGTTGTTGTCTTGTTCATATATGTAACGTGTCTCTATGGTCGTATCTGTGTATTTACTTGTGTTAAAAGGCGACTAACGTCTTCGGGGCACTGGCATTTCCATGGGCAAGACAATAACATTTTACTCCTCAACTATTGCAAGGTATTTTAAGAAAACCTTTAGGTTTGTTTAAAATACCTCATTGAAAGGTATTTTGGAAAACCTTTTTGGTTTATTTAAAATACCTCATTAAAAGGTATTTTAGGAAAACCTTTGAGGTTTTTCATCAGAGGTATATTTTAGGTATTTTCGAGGTATTGGATTGAGGTATTTTCAGCTACTAAATGGTGCAGGAAAAAACCTCTGATGTATTTAAAAAAAACCTCTGTTGAAGGTTTCTAAATAATACCTCTATGTATTTGTGAGATACCTTCAACAGAGGTTTTTTTCTAATACATCAGAGGTTTTTTTCTGCACCATTTAGTAGCTGAAAATACCTCAACTCAATACCTCTAAAATACCTCCAAAATACCTATGAAGAGAAACCTTATAAATACCTTAAAAATACCTCAGAATTTTAGTAAGGGGTAACACACTCTCCCTTCTAGAGGGCACATTCGCTGTCATTTGTCATATTCAAAGTGTTAAAAAAAATTCAAACTTATTTCAAAATGTTTGACTGTCGGGACCTGTAAGTCAGCCACATTTATCACATAAAAAAATCCATTTGTAAAAATATGCAATACAGCCGGAGAAATGTGTCATAGAAAATATTTTCTTCTCCATTGGATTAACACTGATGCCCTTTGCTTTGGAGACCCGCTATCCAGCGCTTATTCCCCTGTAACTCTATAGACTCATTTGACTTTCTACTTTAGGAGGGGGCTTAATGGAAAATCGGAGATTTTAATAATAACAGTCCATTTTGGCTGCCGGTAATTACCGGCGAAAAGAGTTCTTTTACGAACGGGGCGAACAATGCATTCCATTGTCGCCGAAAAATGATATTGTTCTTACAACGTTGGAGTCTAATTGGCAGTGTAAGAAAATTCATTGTGACAATTAGCGATTGATTTTTATGTTCAACTGAAAAATGATTATTCAGCAAAATTGCTCTGACCTACATGTTTAATTACGATTGTTCTCTGCATTGTTCTCAACTTTCCGATTCAAGAACTTCTCCTCTTCAAGTCTTGTAATTAACAGATACAATTATTTTTTTTCGTTATTGGCGAAAAGGGGGACTTTTAGTAATTATTAAGTCCTAATCAATTTTGTGTTGCCAACTCGCTTTTAACAAGCCTACCCATTGTTGTTCTTCTTTTGGGAATGTTTCCTTTTCTGGGGCCTAGTTAATTTCATTGACGACGATGCTGAAATTAATTTCTAAAAATGAAATGGCAACGGGTCTTCCCAATCGTGAAATTGATGAGTGGGGATTGAAAGAATGTATTTATTTTGTGTGGCGAAAATTCTCGGAATGCTTTAAGTTCATTAAGCTAAGTTTTAAGAACTATTTCTGAGAATTTTGCAGGATTAATTTCAAATTTTAAGTGAAAGCTTCGAATTTGAGATAGTACTCATAGTTTGAGAAGATTATTTTAGGCTGTCTTTTTGAAAATACTTATTTGTCTGTATTTCTTAATAATGATGTTACTTGACAATTATTTATGTCTATTCCGATCAATTATTACGATATTATAAATACAGGTGGTAAAAAAAAGTATTTTATTTATTGGGGTTTTTAGCAATTCAAAACAATAATTTAATTTATAACTACACTCTTAAAACGAACGAGCGATTTTAACTCAGTCTGAGTAATTTTCACTCCGCCAGTCTGGAAAATGCACTTCTCCTCTTGGAGTGGATCCTTTGTGTGATAAACCTCCGACGGGATCACTCCAAACGAGTGATTTTAACTCAGTCTGATTTAATATTCACTCCTTTCCAGTGTCGAAAATGCACTTCTCCTACTGGAGTGGATTTCACTCTTGTTTTAAGAGTGTAGAAGTACTGTTGTTTTGCAAATGCAATAGGCAAATCGAATACAGTAGTGCTAAAATAATATTTTATTGTTGTATTTTCTATATCAGCAATTAATTAACATAGCTAAAAAAAATTCAAGAAATGCAGTGGCACCGTCTCATAACCGTAGAATTAAATTCTTTCAATTCCCATTTCTTATTTTGTGTGGTGAACATTCTCGGAACTTTCATTAATTTATTGAGAACTTCAAAACTATTTCTCAGAATTGTGTAGTATTAATTTCAAATTTTAAAGTGAAATCTTTAAAATGAATTCAAATAAGTACTCGTATTTTAAATATTATTTTAAGACTGCGAACGAATTAATTTATAAATCGATATTCTATAAGATATCGATATCTACGTTATATAATTATAGATGAGTAGAAATTAATAATTAATTCGAATTGCACTTTTTGATAATTAATTTTTAAAAAAAATTATAAGTAAAAGTACTTTAATTTTGTAAATTCAGTAAGAAAATCGAATACAATAGTGGGAAAATAATATTTTATTCTTGTTCAATATCACGGATTAATTAGCATCGCAGAAATACATTAAAAATTATTTCAAACTGAGAGCCTTTGCCATTTTATTTTTGAGTGGCGAAAATTCTTGGAATATTCTAAACCCATTAAGCTATTGAATTGAAAGAATGTATTTACTTAGCGTGTGGTGAAAATTCTCGGAACTTTATGGAGCTAATCTTTAGAACTATTTATTTCTAAGAATTGTGTAGGATTAATTTTAACTTTTAAGTGAAAGTTTCAAATTTGGATTTGAGTAAGGTAGTCGTATTTCGAAGATTATTTGTTTTTATGAAGGGCTTATTTATGAATTAGGATATAGCTAATTCCATGTAACTGTAGTGTATAAATGAAAATTTAATAATTATTTCTTAGTCGAAGAGTTTATCACTGAATCAAATATCTTAAGGTAGGCGAATACCCCAAATTCTAAAATTTTTACTATTACTTTAATCTTTTCCAAATTTGGCACAGTGATTTCAAATATAATGAACAATGCTTTTTTGGCAATTTTTTTTTATTTAAATATAATTGATTTATTTTAAATGGTGTTTTTCACCTAAAAAAGAGGGTTTACGCCAACACTTCTAGCATAAAAAGTTTTACATTAATTTACCTGAAATTTGTTACAGATGTTATTTCAATATATATCTGTTCCATGAACCTCTAACATCTGGTGTAAATATACAAGTTTTTTTAATAAGAATGTCCAAATGTAAGTTAATCGAAAAAAATCTTTTTTGTGTAGTTAATTTATAACATTTTTCTTAATAACTTCTTTTCTTGTAATTTGTATGTAACTCTAGAGGGTCATTGCATATATCAGTTCAGAACAAAAAATTTAACACATAATTAATGTTTATAGGCTGAAAGACAATGTGGTAGACTTGTTGGCGTAAACCTCTTTTTTTAGTAGAAAAACACCGTTTAAAACAAATAAATTATATTTAAATAAAAAAAATGCTTAGAAAACATTGTTCATTATATTTGAAATCACTATGCCACATTTGGAAAAGATTAAAGTAATAGTAAAAATTTTAGAATTTTGGGTACTCGCCTACCTTAAGGCTACTTAAAATCACTCTCATGGAACCTGTAGAATATGTATAATTTGAACAAAACCCTTTCTCTTTAATCTGAAGTTCTCGATACAACATTTTTTTTTCCATCTTATCTTTCGGATTAACGAGTAATGTACAAAAAACGTCTCCTCAAACTTAAACCTACACAAACATATTTTAATGCACCTTACGTAAATCACAAACAAAACAGACATGCATAAAAATACAACATATCTATTACAAAAAACATATATTCATGAAACCAAACACCAAGAATAAAAACCATATTTCCTCTCTCCTAAAAAAACAAACAGAAGAAAAACTAAAAAGCTATCAACTACTTTCTCCTTTCCCTTTAGCCCCGCCCCTTGTGACGTAATGTTAGGACAGGGCGTTACGTAATAAGACTCCTCCGCTCCATTGGTTACTTCAATACAGCCTTAAATTAATTTTTGCTTAGAGAAAATAAGGCTTTGGGAATTGTTGCTTAGAGTCGTCGTTTTTGATGTTGAGAGATGGTTTTGAAATGCAGATGGGGATTTGTTGCTTTTTGTTGTTGTTGTTGATATTGAATTTTATTTGTGTGTGTTTCTGAAATAAGATTTATGTGCGATGTTTGTACTTGAAATTGGTTTTTAAGATGGATTAAGATATTCTGAAGAATTTTTTTTATTATGTTAAGGAATTATAATGTTTTTTAAAACTTCTAATTCAGCTCTTTTTTTAGACATAGAGCTTTATTACAGATATTATTACACAGATTTTACAGATATTACAGATTTTATTACACAGAAGAAAAACTTCTATCTGTCCTTCATAAATTGACTAATGGTCCTCTGAGTTGCGTTGGGTGCCTACAGTCTTTAAATAAACGAGTGAATTTTACTCGGGCTGAGTTAATTTCCACTCTTTTCAGTGTCGAAAATGAATTTATCCTTATGGAGTGGATTTCACTCTTTTGTTTAGTTAAAACTCCGACGGGATCACTCCAAACGAGTGATTTTAACTCAGTCTGAGTTAATTTTCACTTCTTTCCAGTGTCGAAAATGCACTTCTCCTATATGAGTGGATTTCACTCTTTTGTTTTAAGAGTGTACACGGTATAGGCTCGTCACTTGACTGTGGTTTTAAATTATACGACACTCGACGCCTATTGCCCCCATATAACTCTAGTACGAAGTACGACGATTATTCAACTCAACTCTATGTACATGTGCAGCCGCGCCTTCTGAGTTTAATTTTGTTCTCGAAGCAGCTTTGTTCAGTCAATGTTAAAATTTGAAGGTTGCCATGTCACTTTTTCCTGTAGGCTGACCCAAGAACTTATAATTAGGGGTTCTGAGTAGCCGATTTAGATAAAGTTTAGCTTGAACCTCTCCATTTGACTATTTCTTTTCTCCATTTGAAGCTTTAACACAGCCACCCGTTATTCTGAACCCATCATGTGAAGTGCGGACGCTCATTATATAGGGGGATCTAAAGGTCCCGCGATCGAGTCCTGGTTGCTGAAAACCAACCGAGTATATGCGAAGTACGTGCTCGTAAAATGTGTTGGGTTCAAAAGTCCTGTGGGCGGTCATTGCGCAGTTTCCCACGGGTACAGGTTCCTGGAGACTATTTCCCTCCCCTTCAGGAACATATTTTAATTGTGGAGGTGGTGCACGATAGATGGCAGCATCTGTCACGTATATGTGTGCATGTGAGTGTGTGTTGTGACTGTCTTACTTGACGAAGGTTTATAAGCTGCTCTCTGAGCAAGCACACAAGCCTGAAAATATATGTATACCAACCAACCAACTACCATTCAATCCTCACAACTTCAATCCCTCACTAATGCATTTACCCATCTCAACGCTTACAGTTTAATTACCACTCACATCAAACCAAGAAACTCTAAATGCAGAGTGGCCCCTTCAAACAACAACCGCTGCCCCGTAACGGTCTAGAACAAAAGCCATTGTACGCCCCCCCCCCCCCTCTTCAATCCTCCTAAATAGTGCAAGCAATAATTTTATTCAGTAAATGCTAAAAATCGGAGGTAGCTAGTTTACTCTTTCCCTTGTCGTGTAGTGTAATCGTTTCCGACTGCCTATTTCTAGCCTCTATTAGGAGCTTTAACACAGCCAATAACGCCTCGCAATTTAGAACCATGGTCAATTGACGAGTTTCCCTTGTTGGCCAAGAAGTTTGAAGAGGATGAGAAATTATGAGAAGACGATTTTGATACGATTAGGTTAGTTTTGAACCTTTCCGCTTGTCTATTTCTGGCCTCCAAGAGAAGCTTTAGCACAGCCACCCAAGCCTCGTTATTCCGAACCCACTATGTCAAGTGCGGATCCTCATTATATAGGGGGTGCTGTCTAAACCTCCCTAAAGTAATTAAATCTCCATAACTCCATTCAATCCGCCTTACTTCAAACCCTTACTAATGCATTTACCCATCTCAACGCTTACGGTTTAATTACCATTGACTGCATCAAACCAAGAAACTCTAAATGCAGAGTGGCCCCTTCAAACAACAACCGCTGCCCCGTAGCGGTCTAGAACAAAAGCCATTGTACCCCCCTCCCCCTCTTCAATCCTCCTAAATAGTGCAAGCAATAATTTTATTCAAGTCAATGCTAAAAATCGAAGGTAGCTAGTTTATTCTTTCCCTTGTCGTGTAGTGTAGTGTAATCGTTTCCGGCTGCCTATTTCTAGCCTCTATTAGGAGCTTTAACGCAGCCTATAATGCCTCGTAATTTAGAACCCTGGTCAAGTGACGAGTTTCCCTTGTCGACCAAGAAGTTTGAAGCGGATGAGAAATTATGAGAAGACGATTTTGATACGAGTAGGTTTGTTTTGAACCTTTCCGCTTGTCGATTTCGTTTCTCCATTCGAAGCTTTAACACAGCTACGCACTCCTCGTCATTCTGAACCCACCAGGTCTCGTGCGGACCCTCATTATATAGGGGGTGCTGCCAAAACCTCCCTAAAGTAATTAAACCTCCATAACTCCATTCAATCCTCAAACCCTCACTAATGCTTTTATCCATCTCAACGCTTACGGTTTAATTACCATTCACAGCATCAAACCAAGAAACTCTAAATGCAGAGTGGCCCCTTCAAACAACAACCGCTGCCCCGTAGCGGTCTAGAACAAAAGCCATTGTACCCCCTCCCCCCCTATTCAATCCTCCTAAACTTGCTGCCGATGACGCGGGTGCCTTAAACAAAAGGGCCGCCTGTTTTAAAAGTCGAGGCCGCCTTTGACTATAGGCCACCCCATGCTTCAATGGTCGCCAAATGTTCCCGAAAGCAATGGACAATGTCCATTCGGGGGTCTTGACTAATAACACTTCTCTGTCGGAGTTTGAATTTTACTGTGGGGGTTAGGAAGAATATGTGGATGATGTCCTGTGGAAAGTAATATTAAAACAGGTTTGCCATATGAGGCCGTCATTCGCCTTTGAAGTAGGCCCAAATAAACGCCCCAGGTTAATTCCATGCCAAATTACTCTTTCCATGCACTCTTAAAACTAACGAGTGAATTTAACTCAGTCTGAGTTAATTTTCACTCATTTCCAGTGTCGAAAATGCACTTATATCCTATTGGAGTGGATTTCACTCTTTTGCTTAGTTAAAACTCCCACAGGATCACTCCAAACGAGTGTTTTTTAACTCAGTTTGAGTTAATTTTCACTTCTTTCCAGTGTCGAAAATGCACTTCTCCCATATGAGTGGATTTCGCTCTTTTGTTTTAAGAGTGTAGTGTAAGTCACTGGTGTAAAAATGGATTATCCCTACAACTTTGTAGCTTTGAATGAGAAGAAATTATCGAAATAGCTTATTTACTCTTATTGCAACAAAATAATGTAAAGAGCTTTATTTAATTTGATTTTATTTTTCAAATTTAAAGAGATTTTTAAAATTTGTTTGTTTTTGTTCAACGGTTTCTTTGAGCTTTTTGTTTGAGAATATCTTAATCCATCCTAAAAAACAACATCCTTAAATAAATCTTATTTCAAGCACAACAATAAAAAAATTAAATTCAGCATCAACAACAACAAAAAGCAACAAATCCCCAACTCAATTTCAAAAACCATTCTTAAATTTCAAATACGAGAACTCAACAATCAATCCAGCAACCAGAGCAACAATTTCCAAGGGTCTGTTTTCTCTAAGCAAAAATACTTTAAGGCTGTATTGAAGTAACCAAGGATTTTTTTTATTTTAATTAACTCCAAGACTAAAAGGAAGCGTTTAATCATTTTAGTCTTGGAGTTAATTAAAATAAAAAAATGAACTAACATTGAGCGAGCTGTTCACCCTTAAAACAAAAGAGTGAAATCCACTCCTGTAGGAGAAGTGTAGTTTCGACACTGGAAAGGAGTGAATATTAACTAAGACTGAGTTAAAATCACTCGTTTGGAGTGATCCTGTCGGAGGTTTAACACACAAAGGATCCACTCCTTTCGGATAAGTGCATTTTCCAGACAGGAGGAGTGAAATTTACTCAGACTGAGTTAAAATCGCTCGTTCGTTTTAAGAGTGTAGGGTTACGTGGCGACCTTCTGGCTGCTTCATTTAATTTCGCGCCAAAAAGCATCCCCCCATGTTACTTCTCGACTCTATGGGAATTTTCCCCCCTTTCAAACCTGAACTGACCATGGCTATTCAAACTCATAGTTGAGGGTTTTGAAGCATTGATGGCGAGTTTCCACCAGCTTTTGCTTTGTTGTTTGTGGCAACAGCACCAGTTGTGCCTAAGAGTTGTACGTCATACCTCTTGCTTTGATAAACTTTGGGCCAACGTCAAAAGCATATCTTTTGGCTATTTGGAGGGGGAGACTAACAAAATTAATGATGCTGGATTATGTGTATAATGAAACTGTGATGTATTAGTTAGTTCTGGATGTTACTGATCTATTCTATGACTTTGATTTTTATGTTGGACATTTGCTTTGTAAGTCATCTAGAATTGTATAGATAATAACACCGAATACTTCGGATTCAATTTGACTTTGTGTGTAGAACTGTAACCCCGTATAGGTGCTATTTCTGATTCAATTCATAAAATGCACTCTGAATTGAAATTGTATTTCAAATGAATTCTTGTTGTAATGTTATTCATTATCTTTCCAAGCAATATATTGCTCAAAGAATGCTTTTGTGAATAGTGATTCATTTACATAAATTAGAAGCTTATCACTAAAATTGTATACAATGCTAGCGTTTTGTTAGATTAATTTCTAATTTGCTAGGGGTTTTAAATGGAAATGCCCAATTTCTGTTTAAAATAGGGTTTATACCCCACATATTTTCAAATAGTATATATTTTTCTGATATCCTTATAAAATTTCTCCTAACGTTTTTAACCCTTTCAGTCCCAGTGATGCCATTTGGCATCATCACTTTCAAAATGTTTATGTCCCGATATGACATCCAAACGCACATCATTCGATTCCTCACACTTTGTTCTATTAGCCAATATTTTACAATAATCTCAATAGAAGTCGGAACTGCTATTTTTTTATTTAGAAACTAGTTAACAAGTTTTTTCCCTGATTTTTGAAAAGTTCACTTCAGTTCCACATATTTAAAACACAATTTAAACTATTTCGGTTAAAATAATTACTATTTTTTTTTTAATATTATGGTCAGATACCTTAAAATATATAACTCGAAGCGTTTTTAGGTAATACATATAGTTTTATTTTGTTGTTTTCCACAGTTAAAAAATGTTGGCATTATTTAAAAAACTATATAAAAAATTTAAATTAATTTTTTTTCTTATGGAATTCTTATTTTTGACCAAAAATAAGCTTATTTTGTGAATATCAGATGTTTCTGTAGTGTAGTAAATTTTTGTGACTGAAAGGGTTAATAATTACCATTAACTTATAGTGTGGCGTCACATCAAAGTTCTCTGGCCTTTTCAGTTGAGTCAACCTTGCAAAATCCCAAAACAAATTATTATTTAACCCAATTTCCAATACACCATGGAAAACAACATTCATCATCTACATTTTTTCTCCCACTCCTCTTGCGTCTTTCCCTCTACGCAAAGGAAGACTCCCGGGTCGCTGATTGGTCAATCTCCCCATTGTTCTCGACCATCCAAAAACAAAGGCCGCTAATTGACGTTTCTGGTTGGATGAAAGGAAAAAGGGGGAGGGAGGGCTGACGTCACTGGTCGGAAAAAACGATGGGGAACTGTAGTTGGGGTATTGAGGAATTGGTATTGAAGGTTTCCGGTTGACGATTTCTAGAATTCGTGAAGAGATTTAACGCTGCCGAAGCACGTATGACTCGTAATTTTGAAATTTGGGTAAAGTAAAGATGCCGATGATCTAAGATTTTTTTTTAAAGAAACGTTAACGAAGATTGGTGAGAAAGTTTGTCCCTCAAAAATTAGCTTTCTGCTTGTTTATCTCTTTAACAATTTCAATCCCAGTGATGCCATTTGGCATCATCATGTTTCCGATTATAATTTTGAAAAAAATTTATAGGGTTGACGTCTAATGGGATTAATAAAAATATCTTTTCTAACAGAAAACAGTTTGAAGAGCCGAATGATGAGCTTTTTGATACCATAAATGGATACAGACAATCAGAAAAAAATTTCTAAAATGTTGATGCCAAATTGTCATTGGGACTGAAAGAGTTAAATAAAATATAAGGCAATTAAAGAGCACAGTCCTGAGCAATTATGCAAGACAAATTACACGATAATAACGTGAACTTTTAAGTATTTAAAAATTATTTTTTAGGAAATGCGAGGCTCACAAAATAGTCGTTAATGATTTAAGGAAAATTTTGCATAGTTTATAACGACATTTTTGCATAGTTCCACCTTTTTTTTTTCATTTTTTGGCGATAATAGGTTTCCTGATTTAACGGAGCACAAATGTAAATTAAGCTCACAATTTTGAGCCGTGGTTAAATGATGAGTGATTTTAATTTGTTGTTACGTTCACTAGTATACCCCTTAAATATGGTTTTGATTATAAAAGCCTTCTGCAACTTAGGATGGATTGAAATTACATAGCGTCTCAACAATAGTCAATTGTCAGATGACCTTTTTATTTGGCTTGCCGCATATGGCGTTTCAACGTCTTAACAAACCATTAAGGGGGAATGGGGGCGTTGGATCGCGAGTCTCCAAACTCAAGTGCCTCAGTGTTAATCCAAGGACAATGGGCAAAACACTATTTTCTCTGCCACATTTCTCCTGCTGTATTGAATATTTTTACAAATGGATTTTTTACGTGATAAATGTAGCTGACTTACAGGTCCCTATAATCCCCATTCTTGAAAGAAATTCGAATTTGTTTTTTAATTTTTAATAATTTTACACAAAATATTCGAAGCAATTTCAAAAATTGGAAAGATAGAGACCTGTAAGTTATCTACATTTATTATTAAAAAAAAAACGTTTGTAAAAAAATTCAATACAGCCGGAGAAATGTGGCAGATGAACTAGTTTTTTCCCCATTGGATTAACATTGAGGCACTTGAATTTGGAGACCCCCGGTCCAGCGAGCCCATTCCCCCTTAAATTCCGGTGCTTAGCGAAATGCCTTGAAAAGAAATATCTTACATCTGAAACGGAATATTTCAGATGATAGGGGGACGTACATAAATTACGTCACGCTCTGAGGGGGGAGGGAGGGGTATGCGCCAACGTGACCGATCGTGACATAGAGGGGGGGGGGGGGGTAGGGGTAATCACTCGCGTGACGTAACGCTTCGAAAATTTCCAATTCAGTAAGTAAAATAAAATGTACTTTTAAATAAGAGATTTTTGATAAATTTTACTTTTTTTTCTTTCTAAATTCATTTTTTTAGCATAAAATATGCATTTTTTTTTTCAAATTTCAGAAAAAAGGGAAATATCAAAATAAACTTTTCCTTAAGGAGGGGGGGGGGGGTCGCAACAACGTGACGTAATTTTAGGGGGAGGGGTTTGATCAAACGTGACGCAGCGTGACATAGGGGGAGGGAGGGGTCAAAAAAGTCAAAATTTTGCGTGACGTAATTTATGTACGTCCCCTATAAGGCTCTTGTTTTAAATTTCCCATGTCCACGATTTCTTTGGTTGTTTCGTATTCACACTCAAAATGACCGTCATAGATGAAAAAGAAACTTTTCCTTCTATGCAAGCTTTCTTTAACAAATGATTTGAACAACCGATATCACAGCAAAAAGTTGGCATTTTTAAAAAGTTAAATAGCTAAAATATCCTTCTTTTCAGTGTCGAAAATGCACTTATCCTATTGGAGTGGATTTCACTCTTTTGTTTAGTTAAAACTCCGACAAGATCACTCCCAACGAGTGATTTTAACTCAGTCTGAGTTAAATTTCACTCCTTTCCAGTGTCGAAAATGCACTTCTACTATGAGTGGATTTCACTCTCTTGTTTTAAGAGTGCAGACAAAAAATGAAAACAAGACCGCTGTAACTGTTGCCATTCAAGCCCCGAAACAATGCCCAATTTATAGAGAAAATACCGACCAAAATCCCTACTTCTCCTAATAAAATAACGTCTCAGAATACAATAAGAAGACAAACCCTTACACCGCATTTCCCCCTCCCCATCTAAAGCTACGAAGCAAATTAAATACCCGACGTGTAAAAATCAATAAACGTCCCATTATTAAATCATATATTTATCCCCCTATCCCCACGGTGCCCCTAGGCCCGTCGATTAGATTAGCAACGCCAACGCCACATAGCGGCAGCGAACCGCGAATTTGCCCCCCGCAGCCGCGTGTTAATAATCTTCTTCTCTTTTCTTTTTTACGGGGAATTTTTGAAAGGAGTTACTGAGTGTTTCGGTTTATTGGCGTTAATGTGTATTTAAGATTTTGAGTATTGTGAATGAGGAATTGGTGTTAAGGTATTTTTTTTAAAGTAGTGCACGATGTCATTTGATCTTTCTGGCGTCGTTCTGATATCACTTTAACATTCCGATATCTTGGTATCTGAATGATATCGGAATTATAAAATATTCCACGTTAAGAAGTAATCAGATGTTATTTCGTGCTGCTATGATTTAATTTACAAATTTCCATGTTATTTGAATACCGTATAATATATTTAAAATACTCGGGTTTTTTTGCTAACATGATAGGGTAGACTAACCAATGAATGAACGCTTAAGACGTCACGTTCGCCAGTGAATGAACACCAGGATATAATGACCAGGAAAACTAACCATTGTCAGATAGCTTCCTACTACATGGGAGGAAGTCAGTGTTGCCAATCCATATAGTGGAATGATTTTCAATCCTTATTTTTTTAATTATATTTACTAAATGTTCATTCACTGGGACCTGTTCATTCACTGGTCAGTCACCCTATATATTTATAAATATAATAAATAAATTAAAGTCTACTACCGTTTACTCAATGTGTAATACTGTTATGCTTTCATCACTCTTAAACATTTAATTTTGATGATCTCATTGAATATTAGCTATTATTTCTGTGTTAATTAATTAATTAATTAAATTTTTAAGGAAAAAGTGTGAGTATCTTTTGTTGACTAAGGTAGATAGATACGTATATTTCATTGGTTTTTTACATATAATTTTCTGAAAACTATCACTCTGGTAGTTTTATATATGAACTATAAATTTTTACTCGAAGTTGATTTGCAGAGATTTTCTTTCGTCTATCTGTCCGTACTCCAGCTGCCGTACAACTAACTATGGCCATACAACTGCAATTGGCTGCCATACAACATTCTAACCATCCGATTGTCAAAAATATTTTTTCTTTTAAAGGGTAAAGCTATCCCAAACCTTTTTACATTTTATGACAGTTTGTCGGTCCAAGACAATTCAAGTGCTAATTAAACTAACAGAAAAATCGCATAAATTCCCAGACATCATTCGATACGTTTAAATAACAGGTACAAAAACAAGTAATTGTTCTTTGCTTAACATCCCCCCTCCGATATCTTTTAAAACCGCAAACGATAAAATAATGCAGGGGTCGACCATTAACAGACGAGTTAATAAATCGGGCGGCAGCTTTGGGGGGGCTTTGGACGGGGCTTTAAACAATAGGGGTGACGTATTTTTAGAATGGGGGGGGGGGGATAGAACATGATCTTCTAAGAATCAATCTTCGGTTGGAACGGCAGACGATAGTGTAATGGGCCTAATGGGGTGTGAGGAGAGGGGGTCTTTCGTCTAGTTTTAGAATGAGGCTATTTATTATTTGGTTGGTCTTGTATTATTGGGATGGCAGTGTCAATAAAAAGTTTTGTTATTGTTTTTAAGGACAGTTTTGTGACAAGTGCTTCGCATTGCCACGCCCCAGGTCTGTGGCTTTGCTGAAACTCTGTGGGTTAAAATATCTCCATTAGGAGACAGTTGGACCGAAGATCTATTGAACCTGGGTTGGGCAGTTTATTATTCCTAGGTAGTATTGTGGTCAGCATCCCTGCGAGCTCCCGTTTAAGGTAGAGTTGGATGCCTCGTCACTGTACCGCGATTCAACATTATAAAATCTATCCAGCATATCTTATTTAAAACCCCATTTACAAAGAAAATACCGACTAAAAACCCAACACAGCATCTTACCTCATCCAATCAATACACCGACTTGTCGGCGTTGTTACTGAACCTCGAAAGACATCATTACAGCACCCACTTTAAATTTTTAGAATAAAAAGTAAGAAGTTGGGTTTGAAAGGGTAAAAATCATTCACTATAGAAATGAAGAGAGTTTAAATTAAGTACGAGACGAAACTGCCATATTCTGCTACAAGAATTGCACTGCCAAATATTCCAAAAACAATACAATGTGTAGAGGGCACCAAATGCACGCTAATCATATTGTAGTTCAATAACTTGCCGACGGCGACGTTTGCCTAGCATGCGAATGGTTCCAAGTTCTGGCCCAGATATTGCTAAACTATGAATTCTATGTGCAATCAAAGCACGTGCACTTCCGGTTACGTCATAGGCCCTTCCGGTGGAGGGTCTGCATCTCGCACCTCCGTTGGCGCAGAACACTTCTTTTCCCCTCTACTAATGTGTGTTGTGTGCCTACTCACGAGCGGGCTCGTCTCTTGACTGTGGTTTTAAATTAGTCAATAGCGTCGCCAATATCCCCCCGATAGCTCTACCACGACGATAATTCCACCAAACCACGTGTGCTTTCACTTCGTCACTTGACCACGAATCAAAATTCATCTAGAAATAAGCTTGTGTCAAACCCCATTTACAAAGAAAATACCGACCCCAACAAAATGTTAAACCCAGCCAATCCATGTATCGACTTGTCGCGGCATTATTACAGAACCTCGAAAGAAATCATTACAGCACACACCCCTCCCCACTTACACAGCTCTAAAACAAACATACGCGGTCTTGTAAGCGGTCTGTAACGACTGCCGGGGCGGCGGCAGTCGCTAAGGGCGCAGTCGAGAGCTCTTGAGGCAGGGCAGTCGCGGTCTCATTACCTGGGCTAACTTTCGCCTCGCTGCGGATGGGGGTTGTTGGCGACGGATTTGGCGGTTTTTTGTCTCCAAACTGGGGAAGTTTTAGGTTAGGTTTGAATTATCGTCGCACTAGAGCTACACGAGGGCTATTGGTGACGGGCGTCGTATTTTATAGAACCACAGTCAAGTGACGAGCCGACACCTGAATAGGCACCCAACGCAACCGTCTAATCTAATCGAATCTATTCATAATATCAATGTAGTCAATTTAAAATGTCTATACCTTGTCTATTTACTTTACTATGCAAGCCTCGTAAAGACTTTCCTCCCTCATCCCTTCGCTTGGTTTTCTAGGAAACGGGGAGAGCATCGCTTTTCTAAACCTAACGCGTTTGAGGTTATATTAGAAGGCTTTACTGGTTAGATCTCTCTTCTAATATTTATGGCAATTATCCAACTCTTACCCATAGATCCATCCACCCTTACAACCGTACTTTTGTATAGAATACATGGATATTTCATCTCTCACTAAATGTTGGCCCTTTTAAAGAGGTCTTACATGTGCAGAAAGGACGCTTCGCGTCGGTGCTTCCAAATGATACTAAAAATGACCCTAAGATCTGTATGGACTATTAAATATAGGCCTCAGCGCAGGAAATGCCCTTCTACCTCTTCATTCCGAAAAAAGTCCTAAGCATATATGAGACAATATTAACACTACTTACATATGGCTTCACTGGAAGCCTGAACGTTTTAGTTTCACCGAATTAGCTGCCGGGTGGTTTGTTAGTAGGGAACAACATTTGACGTAGCTGTGACATCTGTTCCACTCATCCATTATGTTTCGTAGAAGGAAATTTTCGATAAAATAAGTAATTTAACTAGCTTTAAAATCGTCTGTGAATCAAACTAATCTCCTTAAAGCGCCAACTCCATCGAAACATCGCCAAATCCTTGCTACCCTGTCATCTTCTGCAACCCCGGTAGCCGCCCTATCTAGCAAAGGCACTTGTGCATGCTTGTTAGGCATAATGGAAAGGAATAGACGGATCTACAGACGACGGAGCTGTGAAGAGACAGCACAGTTACAACTCAACCTAGTCCCCCATCTTATCGTTTGATAGGGATGAAATGAGGACTTTTTTTTTTTGTTATTTTGTATGTTGTTGGGTATTGAGAAAGTTTCAGTTTTTAATTTCTGAATTTTTTTTTTAACTTATGGTTTTGTTTAGTATAATCTTTCATGCAATTTTATTGCAGTAAAACCGATTTAATCCAAAAAAAGGAAAATGTTTATTGTTATTTAATTCGTTGCTTTCCTGTCGCGAATCAGATACAAACTGAAGAGTACAGGAAAAGAACCGATTGATTTAATTGGCGGACGCCTGCAATAATCTGCTTGGTGGACATTGGCGACAGAAAACCAGTTTCTCTCTTTCTTCTTCGCTTGGTCTAAGCGTCGGGATCGTCAATCGCCTGAATCTTGGTCGCTAGGAAAAAAAGAGATTAGAGCGATGTAGTTAAAGTATTAGAGCGACAGATCACGTGACCTACAACACTGGCTTCATTGGGGCTCTTCTGGGAGCTCCTTGCGCGTCCCGTCGTTAGCATTGGAGGTCACGTGATTTGCCACTCTATTACTTCAACTATATCTGTGGTAGGAACTGGTTTCCTTACACAAGTTAGGCGATTACGATATCATCGCCAAAGTGGCCTACTAAGGAAACTTCTCTACAAAATCAATCGGTTTTTCCCGTGTACTCTTCAATTGTGTTAAAGTAAAATTGTTTATAGGCACCAAAACGCAATCCATTGTTCGTTTTGAAACCTCTTTTAAAATCATCACCATGTACTTGTATTATCCTTCCTCATCTAAGGCTAATTAGCCCAGTCGGTTAGGCATTCGCCTAGTATGCAGAAGGTCCCGGGTCCGGGCATCGCTTAAGTAACTGCCTACCTATAAACGGCTCGTGTAGCCAAAAATGAAAAATGTAAAACGAATAACACTCGTGTAGAAGGAGTACACTTTAAATATCTTTCAAAGTCCTAAAGCTGCGTACGATGTCGCCCTTAACGGTTGCGTTGGGTGCCTATTCAGGTGTCAGCTCTTCACTTGCTGTGGTTCTAAAATATGAAACCGTCTCCAATAGCCCTCGTGTAGCTCTAGTGCGCCGTTTATTCAACTCAATCCCTTCTTTAGCCAGTTAACCTCTATACCATTTTATTTCATACTTTTATACAGTGGTGGAAATTGATTTATGAACTAACAGTTTTTTAACAGTATCTCTTTATTAAATGCATTTTTATCGATTTAAATTTCATATACTATACAGGCTTTGCATTATAAATTATACACGTAAATAAAATTTTATATAAATTCGTAAACAATTTATTTTGTTGATATTTTAGTTTTAGCATAGGGAAATTGATTTATGAACTTTTGCATTCAATCTCAATTAATAATTGCTAAACCTATTTTTTGTCGCTAATGCTTCCTTGTTTTTGTTTTTCATCGACAACACAAAACTTTGGGTCAAGTTTTGGTCAAGCAATTTGCAGTTTTTAAAGATTAAGTCCTTCTATTCCATAACTGATGCACACTTCATTAAAACCATACTCCATTTGAGTAAATTATTCAAACCAATTGATCTCAGACATTATTCTTGGGGTTTAAGTCATGGCTATTGGCAGGATAATCTGAATGAACAATATTTAGTTCATTTAACCAGTCTTCCGTTTCGTTTGAAATGCGGATACTTGCATTATCATGCATAAAAATCTAATCAAAAGCATATTTTTGCCATGCAAAAAGGAATTAAAGAATTTTCTAGAACTAACCCGCAATAAAGTGATGTTTGTCAGCCCTTCAGAAGCAAAACCTTGTTTCTTCAATCATAAGATATCGTTGCCCAAACCATCAAACTTCCACCACTAACATTTCTGCTGAAGACAGATCTTGGATATTTTTGAAGATCCTTTCAATAAAAGTTTAAACCTTAAAGTCCATCCAAATTTAATTTTTTTCATCAGCAAATTTCACTTTTTTCCCATTTCTCTCAATCCACCCCCACCCAATCCTTTTTATGTGGTTATGACCATAATTTAATAGCCTGTTCTAATGATGAAGAGTCAGCTTTGAACTAGCCTTCATTTTGGAACATTTAAAGATCGACGACGATATCAATATTTGTCCAACTCTTCTGGGAGTTACAGGAAGTGATTGTTCATAACAAATTCGCCCTGTAATGCACAAATGTTGACACAAATGGTAACTTTTTGGGATACAAGTCCAATAATCCTGCTTTTGTCCCTTGTTCCACGAGGGTTACACCTTTTTTAATGATGGTTTTAGCCGAACTCGGAATGATTCTTCAAATATTTATGAATTATATTTATTGATCTTTTAATTAATATGCTAATTTCTCTTACAGATTTGTTAAAATATTATATAAGGTTCATTTTTTACCTTTTTTTGCTTCAGGCAGTCCTGCCAGCTTTTCTATTTAGTAAAATGGGAATAAAACAGATAAATTTCAACAAATTTAGCCTAATCTTATTTATAAACACTGATAGTAAGCTCCCCTGAATTTCAAATGAAGAACTAGTTAAAATATTAGGTACCTGGGTTCAAAATAAATTTGAGTTCATAAATCAATTTCCATCATTTGACATGCTTAAAAACTAAAATTAGATATATTTTTATTTAATATCATTTTTTGAAAAAAAATATGTGTGAAATTCCTTTATTGCGCTCTGAATATCCAACGCACACAATTTAAATTGTGAGCACTTAATACAAAGCGATATCTGGTGAAAAGAATGTTAGTTCATAAATCAATTTCCACCACTGTACATTCCTGCGCATAGCATACAAATATACAATGCGATACTAAAATGATAGAATCAGCTTGATGCATAAAATAGCTAACACACGGGCTTGTTTAGTTGTTAGACATATATTTTCAGGTTTGTGTGCTTGGTCAGAGATCCGCTTACAAAGTCGAGTAAGACAGACCCAACACACACAAGTGACAGATGCTGCCATCTATCGCCACTTCCGAAATTTTGACACGTCCCTGAAGAGAAGGGAAATAGTCTCCAGGGACCTGTACTCGTGGGAAACTGCGCCATGACCACCCACGGGACTTTAGGATCCACATATTTAACGAGCACGTACTCCAAATATACTCGATGGGTCTTCAGTGGTATCGGGACTCGATCGCGGGACCTTCCGATTCCGAGAACGAGACCTTAACCACTTGGCTACCCATGGCCACTAAGGGCTTGTTTCTAATTCAACCAAATAATAGACACAACAACCTAAAAAACACCTCTAAAACCTAAACAATCTGATATATACCTTTCTCTCTACCCATTAACTCTCTACCACTTCCTTTGCAGCGTTGCCACCGGAGCAAAGAAATAACGGAAATTGGCTAGAAAAAGACCTCCCGGTCCTAATGATTACACGCCGTTGCCACTCAGGTGTTGATAAATATTTGGCAGTATTTCAAGGTAGGCGGAAGGCGCTGCGCCATTAGCGGGTTTTTCTCTTTTTTCACTTCAGTTCGCTTGGACGCGAGCCAAAGTTTTTGGAAGGATAGTTTTGTTGTTTTTTTGGTCAAGAGTGACCGCTTCCGGTTTATGCTTGGTTTGGTTTAAACCTTGGGTGGTTTTAATTGGAAAGGATATGTTTTGAAGGCTTAATTTGGGTTTACTTTGATGTCATACTTGAATGGCATAGGTGAAGTGTACACGGGAAGAACCACTTGATTTCTTAGGGGTCTTAACTTATGTGTCTGCTTGGCGGATATTGGCGACAGAAAATTCGGTTTTCTTTTGGTTCTTCATTCGCGGTACAAACGTGTCACTCGTGTCTACTGATCTCTGGCGTGAATCAGGGTTGCCGCGAAAGAAAAGGAATTTCCTAAATAAACAGTCGGAATATAAACGGTTTGTGCAGCTAAATTGTCAGAGAATAATACTCCGACTGCATACATAATAGTTGAAGAAAAAATGATAAATGAAATCTAAGGGGAAAAAAAAGGCAGTCCAAACTCTGCTTAGAGATAATAGTTAAAAGTCACAAATTGATAACACTGACGGGGCAATTACAGTAAAGCTCATATTAAGTTTACTGCGAGAAAAAGGATAAATAGTTCTCATTCGAGTGCGAGAATCGAATAAAAAGGTATTTCACGTTCAATAAACCAATTTATTCGTTATTTTAAGCTATATTTTTTATTAGTTTTTGCTTCGCTTAGCATGAAGTATTAATTATTTTTCCTTCGATTTTGACGTAAAAGGGCGCACGAATATCAGGGTGAACGTATAGCGACTAATAAGAGCAGGCAAAATTTCGGCGCCAACAGCGTTGTTTACGCCGCCTAGAACATTTCAATGCTGCAAACTAAAGGTGTGTTTTGGTATAAAGCAAATTCACCTATAGAGATCTCTTATATTACAAAAGTTAAATTATTCAGTATGCAGATTTGCTAGTTTAACTAAATTCATTGTAATGTCATTCGACGTTGCGATGTATAATTAGTATTATTATACTACAATGCAGTTAATCAAAGTGTTACTTGGTAAACTTTTTATAATAACATTCAATAATGCTGCATTAGTGTAACCCACAACAACTAGTAACCTAATAACACTTCTTATCTAACTTAAACTTACAATGTAATACCTCAATACCGCATACCACCTAACTCAGCATTGGCTTTTCTTTAAGCCTAACACAGATAAACATCCTCACAATCTTTCTAATTAAAACAATTCCCCCAGAAATCCCTCCCCCATTATCCCCCTCCCCCCTTGCATTCACCATTATCATTATCACCATCATCACTAGGTTCGGCTCTCTCGAAAAATCCCCATGACGATTTGGCTAAACAAAAGGCCCGGGTATAATTTCCTAGCACGAAGAGCGTGCGTGGTGTTAGGGGAAATTCAAAATAAATATTTGCGGAAGATGTGCCCGGATTTCGGGCTTGTAGGCTGAGACGGAGAGATTGCCTGAAGGGGATAAGTGGTGTAAGTTTTTATAACCACCTACAGTGGTCGCCAAAAGTGTGGACACTTTTTGAAAGTTTCATATTTTTCAACTTGGTGTGATTACAGAATATATAAATTGTATGTCAAATTAAACAATTGTATATCAAATTAAAAGTAATTTAATCTTTATGAGGACCACTGTGTGCAGATCGCTGAAGCCGTCTATGAGACCTTTGGTCCCATATAATATATATCCATGGACACAACATCATCATCATCAAAGTAATTTCATGTAGAACTAAAAATAAATACTGTATTACAATATCTGTATTATTAATAAGTTATGCAACTAATAGTATAATCTGTCTTAGTTTTGCAAGTCATTGAACCACCATTTTGTATTGAAATTTGAGCATAAGAGTATCTCTGATTGGCTGCTCCTTTCGACCCTGATATTCGTGCGCCCTGTTACGTCAAAATCGAAGAAAAAAATAATTAAAATTACACTCTAACTGAAGCTAAACTGATAAAAATAATAAATTTATGTCTTGAAATAACAAATAAAATTGTTTATTGAATGTGAAACATCCTTTTTTATTCGATTCTCGCACTCGAAAATTGGAACTATTTACCCCTTTTCTCGTAGAACATTTGTATACTGCAAACTTAATGTCAGTTTTACTGTAGTATCATACGAAGAATAATAATTTTATCCTTTTGACTTATTTCATTTACACCTAGATCCTACCTTACTCCCCTCCCCCCCCCCCCATTCTTCCGCATATATGCGTACACATCTACGTCACGGCCGTGTGTTCGAGATTTCGGAATAAACAGCTCGTGTGGATGCGGTCAGTGTGAACAGCGAGTCGGTTTGGGGTTGCCGTACGGATGGGAATTCGTCGTCCCCCTGACTGTGTGGATTTTTTTTTTGTATCGCCAAAAGATGTCAATATAGTCGGATAATAGATATGGAAGAGATTCTTGGTGTGTAGAATGATTGAAGAGCTTAGTGGAAGAAAGTGCTAAGTGACAACAATGTGAAAACGAGAAAATCAGCTTTAAAGTTTTTATAGTTTACACTCGGATCTGTTGAAAACGGCACTTAAATATGGTTAACTTCAAGTTTAGAAAAAAGGGAATCGTGTTATCGTTAAAGAATAGAATTACTTGTTCATTGAGACAAAAATATCAACTTTTTCAAACATGTCACTTAGCACGTTCTTCCACTAAGCTCTTCAATTGTCTTCATTAATATGCCAGCATACGATCATGTTCTTAGATTTAGCACGAAGCTTCTAAAATACTTGGCAATGCTTGGCATAGCAAAATCAAAGGTAAGCTTGTTTAAATATTCGCTACAAAACAGCTGAAGAAATTAAATATTATTAAATTAATCAAAAGACTTTTCTAAGAATAACCTCTGAGCAACAGCCCATTAGTGGACCCTGCCGTGCCCATCCCACCTTTCATGACAGCCATATGTCCCGGTAAGGTGGTCAGCCTCAAGTGGAACCCTCAGTGTTTAGTTCCAAGCATGTTTGGTAGTCATTTTATGTACCCTAATAATAATAGTTAATTATTAATTAAATTTAACTGTTTTCAATTCTAATAAAATATAAACTAACATACTGTTTTGTATCCTGCATCTTATTACAAAATTTACGGTACTTCAAAACAAGGTAATACAATAATCTTGCTATTATAAATATAATTTCATTTTCAACTTCAAAAAAATCGCCAAGCAAAGCGAGCAACAGCGCCAACACCAAACCACACAATTCTCCGAGCTCGGAGCAGTAGTATCTCCTCCTCATTTCTCCGCATCCTCCGACACCATCCCCCTCCCTTCCCCCCCCCCCCTCGACACATCGGGCCGCGTGGATTAGAATGAGGGGGGCAGAGACGGAGCGCGCTCAATATGGACTTCTATACCCCCCCCCCCCCATTCTCTCTCGTAGCAGCTAGTATGTAGGGGTGTGTGTGAGGTAGTGGTGTAATATTGGATGAATATGACTTTTTGAGTTGTAAAAGCAGAACTCTGATTATCCGAATCGACTGGGACTGGTTTACATTAGGAAAGTCAGCAATTACGATGTTCGACCAATACCACCTATATTAGAAGGCCGGCGAACTAAATGCTTGACGTCATATTAGTGGACCGATTCTGTCGTTTTGACCAATGATCATTCGTGACTAGATCTTGTATTTAAATACATTTTTGAGATAAGATGAATGAAGATACGACGTCATCTTAAGGTACGACGTCATTGGTCAAAAAATCGAAATTGGTCTACTAGTGGGACGTTGTGTTGCTTAGTTCTTCGGCCTTCTAATCTAGGTGGTATTGCTCACACACAGACTATATTCTCTTGTAAAAATTGCCTCACTTCACTTTCTAGCTGACGTTCTACCTCCCGTCTTTCGTCCACCCCCCCTAAAAATCTTTTGGTATACAAAAGAATGGCGTCTCACTCTGCCGGAATTTTCAATTTTCCCTCTCTCTTCCTCTTCTCGTCCGCTCTGTTCAGGGGGGGGGGGGGGGGGGTAATCCCCATGGGTAGTTCGTCCGGGAGCGTGGATTGACAGACAGGACCTGATATCGCCTACTTTTCCCGGAAATAGAGCTGTTTTTTTTCGTGTGTCGGGAGATATAGGAAGATAACTCGGTTCTGGTGTATTGGTTTTTGTTTTTTCGGGGTGTTGCACTTGGTATGCATTGGACAGCATTTTTGTCAAATTTTTCTTCTAAAATAAATTGATTATCTCTGTAATTATACTGTATTTTTCTAGCACACCAGCTGACAGTATTTTCTGTAAAAACAGTAATTTTTCTGTAAAAATAGTACTTTTTATGTTAAAACAGTAATTTTTCTGTAAAAATAGTACTTTTTATGTTAAAACAGTAATTTTTCTGTAAAAATAGTACTTTTTATGTTAAAACAGTAATTTTTCTGTAAAAATAGTACTTTTTATGTTTAAAACAGTAATTTTTCTCTGTAAAAATAGTACTTTTTATGTTAAAACAGTAATTTTTCTGTAAAAATAGTACTTTTTATGTTAAAACAGTAATTTTTCTGTAAAAATAGTACTTTTTATGTTAAAACAGTAATTTTTCTGTAAAAATAGTACTTTTTATGTTAAAACAGTAATTTTTCTGTAAAGACAGTACTTTAATGTTTAACTACTTTTGTGCAAAAACAGCACTTTTTTGTAAAAACATTACTTTTTCTGTAAAAGCAGTACTTTTTCTGTAAAAATAGAATTTTTATGTAAAAACAGTAATTTTTCTGTAAAACTACTTTTCTGTATAAACGGTACTTTTTCTGTAAAACTACTTTTCTGTAAAAATAGTAATTTTTCTGTAAAAACAGTTCTTTTTCTGTAAAAACAGAACTATATTACAGTTTACCATAATAAATATTTGGGGTAATCCCCATGGGTAGTTCGTCCGGGAGCGTGGATTGACAGACAGGCCTGATATCGCTTACTTTTCCCGGAAATAGAGCTGCTTTTTTTGTGTGTGTCGGGAGATATAGGAAGATAACTCGGTTTTGGTGTATTTTTTTTTTGTTTTTTCGGGATGTTGTACTTGGTATGTATTTGAATTAAAGTTTGTCTTATACTTGCAACATAATAGCTTAATTTAAACGGGGCGGGGGAGGGGGTAAGGTTGTTACAAATTCATTACTATTTGATATTGATAGTGCAGCTAAGAATTTAGTAAAATGTGCACCGTAAAGCAAAATCTGCTAATTTTACATAAATGAAACATTTATCTTCAGAAAAAATACTGTTTTTGCTTTTTACATTTTTTTTTCTGTTAAAAAATACCCTGCTTTAAGATTCAGTATATTTTTGAGTACTTCTCTTTAGTATATATTCACTGGAGCATAGACACTTTTGGTTCACTGTTGGCACAAGAAAATTTTTGAATGCTTTTTTTGTGTGTGTCGGGAGATATAGGAAGATAACTCGGTTTTGGTGTATTTTTTTTTGTTTTAAAACTGCTAATTTTACATAAATGAAACATTTATCTTCAGAAAAAATACTGTTTTTGCTTTTTACATTTTTTTTTTCTGTTAAAAAATACCCTGCTTTAAGATTCAGTATATTTTTGAGTACTTCTCTTTAGTATATATTCACTGGAGCATAGACACTTTTGGTTCACTGTTGGCACAAGAAAATTTTGAAGGTCAAAAGTCCAGAAAAAAAACATTTTTTCGAATGAACTTGGACCTTCGTGACAAATGTCAACCATAAGTTTTTTTTTCCTAACCTGTACTATGGAACTAGTAGAACAAGAAAAATTGTCACTGCGATTTTTCACTCTTGACACAAAAAGTATTGCCACATGTAAGTTGGTTCGTTTTTCTTCAAAAAGCGGACGACATTTAACTTTGATCCCCCTAACTTAAATTTTTTGGTAGTTCGTTTCCGGGATGGGCAGTTTGTTAATACTTGGTAGTACAGTGGTCAGTCTCTCTGCCTGCAACTGATGTAACCAGAGGAGGTATAATTTCGTTTTTCCTTTGCAGTATGTCGATTAAAAACAGCTTTTGAGTTAATCAGTTTATTTTCGAAGAACAATTTGCAATATTATCTCTGTAAATTATACGGTACTTTTCTGGCGCACCAGCTGACAGTTTATTTCGTAAAAACGATACTTTTTTCTGTAAAAACCACTTTTTCTGTAAAACAGTACTTTTTCTTAAAATCAATACTTTTTCTGTAGAAACACTAGTTTTCTGGAAAAAAAAACGTACTTTTTCTGTTAGAACAGTATTTTTTCTGAAAAAACGATACTTTTTCTTTAAAAACAGTATTTTTTTCTGCATAAACAGTACTTCTATAAAAACAGTGCTTTTTCTATAAAAACAGTACCTTTTCTTCTGTAAATAGTACTTTTTCTTCTGTACACTCTTAAAACAAACACTCCTTATTTAACTCAGTCTGAGTGGATTTCACTCCTCCAGACTGGAAAATGCACTTCTCCTTTTGGAGTGGATCCTTTGTGTGTTAAACTTCCGACAGGATCACTCCAAACGAGTGATTTTAACTCAGTATGAGTAAATATGCATGCCTTTAGAGTGTCGAAAATGCACTTCTCCAACTGGAGTGGATTTCACTCTTTTGTTTTAAGAGTGTAAACAGTACTTTTTCAGTAAAAACATACACTCTTAAAACAAGAGAGTGGATTTGAACTCAGTCTGAGTTAATTTCACTCCTCCAGACTGGAAAATGCACTTACCTGGAAGGAGTGGATTCTTTGTGTGTTAAACCAACGACAGGATCACTCCAAACGAGTGATTTCAACTCAGCCTGAGCTAATATTCAATCCTTTCCAGTGTCGAAAATGCACTTCTCCAACTGGAGTGGATTTCACTCTCTTGTTTTAAGAGTGTAGCTTTATCTGTAAAAGCAGTACTTTTTTACAATGTACCATAACTTTCTGATCAAAACATTAAACCACGTTCAACATATACAAATAATGCAGTACAATACAACATATGTTAGCCTTTTAAATTCCAAATTCTGTGTAACGTAATAAGAATTCCTAAGAATACCATTAAGCATACCAAAATATCATTTAGATCCAAAATTAGTTTATCCAATCCAGTTTATTTCGTAAAAACGATACTTTTTTCTGTAAAAACCACTTTTTCTGTAGAAACAGTAGTTTTCTGAAAAAAAAACGTACTTTTTCTGTTGGAACAGTATTTTTTCTGAAAAAACGATACTTTTTCTTTAAAAACAGTATTTTTTTCTGCATAAACAGTACTTCTATTAAAAACAGTGCTTTTTCTATAAAAACAGTACCTTTTCTTATGTAAATAGTACTTTTTCTTCTGTACACTCTTAAAACAAACACTCCTTATTTAACTCAGTCTGAGTGGATTTCACTCCTCCAGACTGGAAAATGCACTTCTCCTTTTGGAGTGGATCCTTTGTGAGTTAAACTTCCGACAGGATCACTCCAAACGATTGATTTTAACTCAGTCTGAGTAAGTATGCATGCCTTTAGGGTGTCGAAAATGCACTTCTCCAACTGGAGTGGATTTCACTCTTTTGTTTGTAAGAGTGTAAACAGTACTTTTTCAGTAAAAACATAGCTTTATCTGTAAAAGCAGTACTTTTTTACGATGTACCATAACTTTCTGATCAAAACATTAAACCACGTTCAACATATACAAATAATGCAGTACAATACAACATATTTTAGCCTTTTAAATTCCAAATTCTGAGTAACATAATAAGAATTCCTAGGAATACCATTAGGCATACCTAAATATCATTTAGATCCAAAATTTCACGTTAATCCATTACCTTCCATTAAACTTTCCCATCTAAGTATAAATTTCAAAGAAAAACACGCACAAACCCTCTTTCGCTTAAATTAACCATTCCCCATTAAAAATCCTTAAAAGCACCTTAAAGCTATGCACTTTCATCTTTATCTAAAATCCTCTAAAACCAAAAATACATTCTTACATATATATTACTTAAAAAATGTCCTCATAGCATTATTTAATTAAAACCTAGTGCTTTTACATAGCGTTATCTACATTATTACGTTACCATAGGTTAAGTCTACGGAGGATTTCCGTACAGGCTTCTTTATTCATTAAAATGCTAAAGAAAGAAGTGTAAAGGGAAATGTTTCAAAGGACTTCAACCTATTTTTATCTTTCGTTATCTTCTTAATAAACATAAAAATGAAACCCTTTTCTGAAACTCCTTATTTAACACAAAACGCGTCTAGGGATGGAGGTAAGAGTTGGATACAGATGCTGTATGTAGTTTGAAGCTTATGCAAAATAGGTTTACCAGGAGAGGCATTGATTGCCGATATTGTAAGCCTAAATTAACGATTGACTTATTATCTTATGTTAAAATACAATTTAAAGATGGCAACTTTTGAAGGGAAGTACCGCATTTTTTCTTTTTTAAGCTTCACACTCTTAAAACTAAAGAGTGAAATCCACTCCTGTAGGAGAAGTGCATTTTCGACACTGGAAAGGAGTGAATATTAACTCGGACTGAGTTAAAATCACTCGTTTGGAGTGATCCTATCGGAGAATTAACACACAAGGGATCCACTCCTGTGCATTTTTGACACTGGAGGAGTGAAAATTAACTCAGACTGAGTTAAAGTCGCTTGTTTGTTTTAAGAGTGTAGAGCTATTTATCTGAAACGGATGCTGAAAAACATTACAGAAAACTACATGTGTTCAATACAATGTTTGTGCTTAAAATGCATTACTATTTGATGGCAATACGATTTATTCATTGTTTCAAAACAACTTTTAATACTTAGGATAAACACAATTTTTATTTGTTGAAAGTCAACACAAGCTTTTTTTTTAGTATGAGAAAGCTTTCAACCTTCAGTTTCTGATCCATTTTTTTTTACCTATCTTTTTTTCAAATAAGGCATTATGCATCCCTTTTATCAATTAAGATCTTATATTATGATTTACATGGTCCGGGTCTTTTATTAATTGTAAATTATTCATTTTAAAATAGATGGGGGCCAGAGCTGAAGCTCGGCAGCCAAAAAACACACAACCTTACATCTTGAAGTCTCATTAAAAAGTGCGTAGTAAAATGCATCGAATTGTTTTAGTTGAAAACTGATCACGTGGAGCAACTATGTTCGAGAACTTTCATGACTCAACTATCCGTACAACTGACGGTAATCTTGTGGATTTATTTCAAGGGTACACTTTTATCTGTGCTTCTAAAGGCTACAGATAATCTACAATATTTAAATGAAATTTAATAGTGGGGATATTGTATCATACTTTTGCGCAAAATTTCAATTTGTTAAATTTTAATTACCGATTAGCAATGGAATGAATTATATTTCGTATTAAAATCTCATTGGGCATAACTGTATGGCTTGTTTTGGCTTACATCATCTACTTGGCGATATTTAATCAACTTCACTTATTTCTCGCCAACCATTTTCATCCCATTTCGACCTCCTCCCACATTTCACCGTTGCCATCCATTCTGTGCTAATTTACTCTCTCTCAGCGCTGTAGCACAAGCCTCAGAGCGAATTTCTGGTATCTTTTTCGCTTTTTAAGCCCCCTTGGAAATACCTTGGAGAAAATGCAAACGACAACGCACTTTAATTCATCGCTCCCCCCCCCTTGTTAAATTATCTCTGTACTTCATCCCCCCCCCCCCCCCTTTGCTTTGAGCATCTTCATTTTATCCCCCCCCCCTCCTCTTCTCCAACTTCTTTAACCCTGTTTCTCGGTATTTTGTGTCGAGGTTGCTATGTTTGGTGAGACATTGCCTAGTTTGGTCATGGCCAACTTAAAAACAAGGCCGGAGAAGCTCTCCCAAATATGAGTGTAGACGGAAATTTTCGTCACTGACGTCACTGTTCGAAGGTGGCCGAAGATGGAGGAACTCGTTCGGACGCATTTGGAACCTAAAACTGTTGTCAGCCGTAAACGAGTGGTTACGAACCTGTTTCGAGATAAGTTCTCTTCATCTTCGGAACAACGTCACTCGGAACTATGGTATTAAATTTTCCGTCAATGAGAGTGTTTGGGAAAGCTTCTTTGGCTTTAGTAGTTGAGTAGGCCGTGGTGTATTGGGAAAGTTGTACAATTCTCGAATAATGAGATCATCGACATCTTGTGTACAGTAATTGCCTAGTTTGGCAGTGCCAAAGGCTCAGTGGCTGATATGTTAAACGTGTCCGCCTCGCAAGCCCTAGGTCGAGGGTTCGAGCCCCGGCTGAGTCATCGGTTTATCTGGATGGGAAAATTCTGGGCACCCATGTCTTATGATTATGTGTCATGTAAAAGATCCATGGAGAGTCCATTTGGCTTGGGTTGTCTCGGCAGAATTAAATCTCGGTATACTTTAACATCCACAGAGAGCTCAGATTCATTGTAATCTGCGTGTCAAAATTGGTAGCGAGGGTCGTCTAGATGGTGCCACAAAAAATGGCTCTCAGCTCTCAGTTCTGTGGAATTGGCCGAGTCTGCAAGGGCTTGACCGCCAATGTTGCAGCCCTATTAGATAAAAAGAAAGAAAAACTTGCTTAGAGACACGTCAATTTAGTGGAATTGGAGGTTCGGAAAAATTCACCTAAGCTTTTATTTATTTATTATTATTATTATTATTATTTTTGTAAATAAGAATTCATTCTCACTTTTACATTGAAAGTGTGATATATCCAAATGTTTTGTAGATAAAATAACCACTGAAAAGTTTGCTGAACTACCTTTGCTACATCATTTTTTAAAAATAGAATTAATAAATCAGGCGTTTCGATATCTGTACTTTTGGCAAGTTTGAATATTCTAGTTTATAAAAGAAACTAGTCTTAAGAAAGTAGTCAAATGTATTTGTGTAGGAAAATCTTTAAGGTCCACTTATGTTTACTTCCGAAAAAAAAAAAGGTAATTTAACCAAAACAGAGCCTCTAAATTTTAAATAATGGATTCTTTGGCGAACATCCTTGGCGACATAACCACCTAATTCACCAATGCGAATTGCGGTGCTACACCCTCTTTGGAAGCATGCATGTATTTGGAAGCAACGTCAATATGCTTTTATCGCCAAAAAGAGATGCCAGGGCCGGGAATTTTGCTTTCTTTTGATATTACTCTTTAGGAGGGATGCATAAAGGAGCTGTGAAGAAGGGGACTGTATTGATATTGAGGAGTTGTTGGTTTTATTAGGGGGCGAAGATTGAAAATGATCATTTTACACTGTTCAGTTATTTAACCCTTTCAGTCCCGGTGATGCCATTTGGCATCATTATGTTTCTGATCATAATTTAAAAAAAGTAATAAGGCTGACATCTATTTGGATTAATAAAAAATATTATTTAACAAAAAGAAGTTTGAAGAATATAATGATGTGCTTTTTGATATCATAAATTGCTATAGACGATCAGAATATTTTTTCTAAATTGATGCCAAATTTTCATTGGGACTGAAAAAGCATGAGAAATGTGTATATAATATTTGTTACCTAGCCAGAATTGTTTCAGTGATTTTTTTTTCGATTGTGAAATTATCATTAATATTTCATGAATCATATTTCTCTTAAGATTCGAGTGAATGTTTTTTTAAACAGTTTTCATGATACATGATTTGCAGTGTTGTTCCGCTGCTACTTCAGTCAACAGACCAGCAACAACCGAAAGATCATCTTCAACTCAACGATGAAAACCGTAAATTTTAAGGGATTTTTATTTGCAGTGTAGTACTGCTGCTACTTCAATCAACAGACCACCGAAGAACCATAGCAACAGCTTTTAATTAAAAAGCAACACCGTGTCGCATTATACGCCATCCCAACAAAAGAATATTTCAATTTTGAGGAAACGGATAAACCGATAAATACATCAAAAGTCTTCCTCTTCTCCTCTTTCTCAATAAAAGGGGGAGGGGAAAAATAAAATAACAACATAACCCTTTGAAAAGTATAAAAAATATTGAAATTTGAAGGATGGTTTTGCGTAATGGAACCAAAAGTGAGAGTATTTTGAGAGTGTTGAAGGAAAAATAACTGCTTCACTTTGCATGAAAGAAACAACTTTGATTCTTGACTTAAGTTTTCTGGAGTAAAAATTGACATGATTAGACGGATATATATAGCCTGTTTCATAAAAAAAAAATTAAACGAATATTTTGTTCTGTAGATTCGTGCAAAATTCTGATAAAAACCTGTGATATATTATTCAAATCTATGTAAAGTTACTTTCTTACCTATAATATTAACCACACGATATTTTAATATTCAGTTCTTTCGTAATAACTATCAGTTAATATCCTGCCGATTTATGTAAAATATGTCGGCAGCGAAACTTAGATGACGATAGAATTAAGTATTTTATTGTATCAACTACGCATCAGGAGAGGGTAGATTTTAGTGTCTAGACTCGAGGATAAATAGTGGCGAAGTTTTGTGTTAAAATTACAAATTGTTCGAATAGTATAAACATAATTTCTCAGTAAATTATACGGTATATTTCTAGCACACCAGCTGACAGTATTTTTGCTGTTCTAAAAACAACCCCCTTTCCAACAGTGTACACTCTTAAAACGAACGTGCGATTTTAACTCAGTCTGATTAATTTTCACTCCTCCAGTCTGGAAAATGCACTTCCCCTTTTGGAGTGGATCCTTTGTGTGTTAAACCTCTGTCAGGATCACTCCAAACGAGTGATTATAGCTCAGTATGATTCAATATTCACTCCTTTCCAGTGTCGAAAGTGCACTTCCCCAACTGGAGCGGATTTCACTCTTTTGTTTTAAGAGTGTAGAATCCTGTAACTTATTATAAAATAACTCTCAGTATAAAATCAACAATATAAATAAATCGAATTTGAATGGATGTCTCTTGGATCCCTTCTGCTTAACCGAAATCATACTGGCAACGAAACTAGCTCGTTGTGACAAGCATTGAACTGATAGATGTGGATTTTTAAATAAAAATGGAGTAAATGGTTCACGTAGGAAAGGAGGAGGACATGATTACATTGTCGTTCCAAATAGAAGAAGTCTGTGATGAATACGTATTGGTGAGGGGTGTAAAAATTGTAGGAAATTAGGTGTATATTGGCTGGGGGTGGTGAAACCGTGAAAGAGCTTTGAAGTTTACGGCATCGTTGAATATTAATTTTTGATTGTCCTTTTATCACCTTTAATTCAACAACCAAAGTTAATTTGAGTGAGATATAACTAACCTCTTGTGAACGGGCGTCCCCATTTGGCGACATTTTTTAAAATCTCCCTACGAACAATTAACACGTTCCGAAATTGACTTGGTCTGTTAGAAAAAGATCCAAGTATTAGTTTCCAGCCTTTGATTACAGCTATCGGGCATTTATTTCTATACAAAATGAAGTTGAACGAGGGTCAATACGATATTAGAGTTCTTAAAGAAACTTTTTTTTTTCATAAAGTTCTTTGAGTAGTCAAGTTTAAAGGCATTTTGCATCAAAAACAATGTTAATATAATCTGTTTATTACAAGTAAGTGATACGGCCTTTTTTTGTTGCATTTATAGCATAAAAAATTTGTATTTTTAGAGTTTAAGGCGTGTCCCTTAGTAACTATGAACATAATTGTTTTAAAAATTTCTTTGAAGAACGTACTTTTTAGCATAGGATGAAAAGAGTGTTTAGATTAAGAATATAAGTGTAGGATTTTGCCCGGTCTTAGGAGGTTAATAATTTTTGAGTTTGAACATTGTATTGCAACTGAGCAATATATTAATGTATTTACAAGTGTATTAAAACTTTTTTTTTTCGTAGGTGGACCCTGTGCAAGTATGCAATTCATGACTTGTGATGAGGATTTGATACATTCTTTATAAATAAAATCAGTTTCACAACATTGGATTAACGCAAGGATATGATGATAACCTTACGTCTACAAATGGTGAGTCTATTTTATTTTTATGTAACTATACTAGCTTGTACAAATTGGGTTTGTTCTAAAAGATCTTTATCATTGTATGAATAACATTTTAAAACTAACAGGGAAAAAAGTGTGTTTTAGAAATTTTGAAATAATTAGATTCTCTCCTCATTGGACGAGTTTGGCTAAGTAGTTGAGCTTTCATAATTTGTAGTATTCAAACATTCTCAACGTCTTTAGTTTATATGTTTTTTTTAAATGTCTAACATTGCATGGTGAAAAGTATTGTGTATCTGATTAGGTAGAGAGAAACGTAGGAAATGAAAATACAATATGATCATAAAATAACTGTAGATGCAGTGGTGAGCAATATTGTTTAAGACTATACATTTTATTTCGATTTTTTTTTACTTTAGCACGTTTTTTTCTTTAGTTTAACACAAGTTTTATATTGAAAAAGTTAACACATGCTTTGTAGTGAAAGTTAACACGAGTTTTGTATTGAAAGTTAACTTTCGTTATAGCAAACTTGTGTTAACTTTCAATACAAAACTTGTTAACTTTCAACACAAGTTTTTCGAGAGTCGAGTATTTCATTTTTTGCATAAACTATTCCAACATTTAACAAATCCATCCCAAACCCCATCCCACTATATATACATTTTTTAATTATCTCTTCCAACACTCCCCCCCCCCCCTATCAAGCCCAGATGCAAATCCAGGAGGCGTGAATAAGGGCTTAATTAAGCCCCCCCCCTGCCCGCCTCCCCGTGTAGTTAATACAAGTTTTTGTATTGAAAGTCAACACAATTTTTATATTAAAATTTAACACAATTTTTGTATTGGAAGTTATTGCAAGTTTTTGTATTGCAAGTCAACACAAGTTTTATATTGAAAGTTAGCATAAGTTGTACATTGAAATTTAACACAATTTTTATATTAAAATTCAACACAAGTTTTGTATTATAAGTTAACACAAGTTTTGTATTGAAAGTTAACACAAGTTTCTCGAGAGTCGAGCCACTCTTTTTTTTTTACCAATTCCAACACTGAACATTCCCATCCCACTATATACACATTTTTTAATTATCTCTTTCACCACTCCCCCCCCCCCTATCAAGCCCAGATGCAAATCCAGGAGGCGTGAATAAGGGCTTAATTAAGCCCCCCGTTCCCGCCTCCCCGTGTAGTTAATCTTTCTATTGTGCCCGACTCTTTTATTTTTTGGCGTCGCGAGGAGCCGAGATTAAAGCTTTTATCTGGACGCGGACACCTTTGCTGCGTATCTAGGCTTGACAGCGGTCTCAGGAGATTGAAGGGGTTGCCGGGTTTCTTGGAGGTATAGCCGCCAAGGTGGTCGCCAAGCTGGAATGTAAAGTGACATCGTTAGAGACGATTTAGTAGAGAGGGAATGTAATTTAACTTGAAAATATTGTGAATATACTAAATTGTCTGTGAATACTTAAGTAACTTAGTTAAATTCATAGTTTCCTTGAAGCCACGATCATGGGCGGAGCTATTAAACAAGCGGAGCAATCAGATGAAGATAAAATTTCAGCCGTTTTATTTTGAATTCATTTGATAGTTAATTGCATTTTATAGCTCCACCCATGGTCGTGGATTCCGTGCAAGGAAGCTATGAGTCTAACTATAGGGCTGTGTAACCCTACACGACTTTCTATCACCACTCAATGCTAATAATTTCAATAGCATTAATCTAAAAATGGGACGTACTGTTTTATCAAAAACCTTACTATGACGTGAGACAGGTATGTACTATAGTTAAACTCATTGTTTCCTTGCACAGAAGCCACATTCTTAAAACGAGCGAGTGATTTTAACTCAGTCTGATTGATTTTCACTCCTCCAGTCTTGAAAATGCACTTCTCCGAGGAAGGAGTGGATCCTTTGCGTGTTAAGGGGTCTAAGGAGTCTTAAAAATGTGCAAAGAAGATACTACAAAGCAACGTTTGATCTTTCATGTCATTTTTGAACTACTCAATGTATAAGTATAATTTTTTTTATATGTAATTCTACAAGATTTATTTATTAAAAAACAAGTTTTAAAATTTATGAAACTTTAACCAAAACTAAAATAAATGATATTAAACATGAAGCTATTTGAACACAGTGTGATTAGTCTTGCGCGGCAAATTGTGAGGTCAAAATTATAAAAATGACCAAGAAAATGGATTTATATTGTACAAATATGTACAAACTAGGACTTATACCTAAATTCTCAGCTCAATTTTAATTAGAAATTATTTTAAGAACTTTTTTCTAAAAAAATTAATAAAATTTTAAAAATTTTGATTTTAAATTATTTTAAAAATAATTTCTAATTAAAATTGAGCTGAAAATTTAGGTATAAGTCCTAGTTTGTACATATTTGTACAATATAAATCCATTTTCTTGGTCATTTTTATAATTTTGACCTCACAATTTGCCGCGCAAGACTAATCACACTGTGTTCAAATAGCTTCATGTTTAATATCATTTATTTTAGTTTTGGTTAAAGTTTCATAAATTTTAAAACTTGTTTTTTAATAAATAAATCTTGTAGAATTACATATAAAAAAAATTATACTTATACATTGAGTAGTTCAAAAATGACATGAAAGATCAAATTATGTTTTGTGGTGCCTTCTTTGCACATTTTTAAGACTCCTTAGACCCCTTAAACCTCCAACAGGATGACTCCGAACGAGTGATTTTAACTCAGTCTGAGTTAGTATTCACTCCTTTCCAGTGTCGAAAATGCACTTCTCCAACTGGAGTGGATTTCACTCTTTTGTTTTAAGAGTGTAAAGTAACATCGTTAGAGAAATACGATTTTTTAACGAGAGGGACGGTAATTTAATTTGAAAATATTGTGAATCTACTAAATTGGCTGTGCATACTTAAGTAAATATAGTTAAACTCATAGTTTCCTTGCGCAGAAGCCACGACCATGGGAGAAGCTATAAACAGTGAGGAGTAATCAGATGAAGATAAAATTTCAGCCGTTTTATTTTGCCTTCATTTGATAGTTAATTGCATTTTATAGCTCCACCCATGGTCGTGGATTCCGTGCAAGGAAGCTATGAGTTTAACTATAGGGCTGTGTAACGCTACACGACTTTCAATTTCAACTCAGTACTAATAATTTCGAAAGCTTTAAGTCTAATAACCACACGTACTATTTTATCAAAAACCTTATTTTGACGCTATACAAGGACTATTAACTCGGGCACCAAATTTGAAATGCGCAGCTCTTTTAGTTCAAGCTGCAAAGCGGTTTCAGGCGAGCAGACAAACATTTGAAAAATAATACAATGAATAAACAATCACAATTAAACAATTCAGCACAGCACATCAAATTTCAACAATATAATATTCAATTGAAACAATATAAATAAAAATTGCAAAATTAAGTTCCGGAAACCAGTTCAAAAATCAATTTTCGGAATATAAATGATACTTATAAATTATTTATGACAAAGTTTATCAATAATATGAATGTTTTGATATATCAATTAAAAACTTTTGATTTTTATCATTCAAATAACGACGCTATTAATGAAGTAAGTCAAAGTATTATACAACGTGTTTTGCTTTGAAATTAGAATATAAAAGTAAATATTTATAACTTTTCGACATCTATAAAAATGTATTGAAATACTATAAACTCATATAGACTGTCATTTAAGTTGTAATTGTAAAATAACAAGTGAATGAATGCTACTATTACTTCAATAATCTTGCATAATACACGATTAAACAATTACAATTAAACAATGCAGCACAGCACATCAAATTTCGACAATATAATATTCAATTGAAACAATATAAGTCTATATTGCAAAAGAAAATTTAAATATTTTAATTATTAAAAAATGCAACAATACAGTAACAATTTATAATTATATAATAACTACATTTTAACATGGCATTTAGAACTTGAAATAGTACTACATGAATAGACAACAGTACAAAACTGTATTTACAACAATACAACAGACATTTAAAACAATACCATATGTATTTATAACAGGTAATAACGAATGTACAACATATAATTACAACAATACAAATTGTACTATAGACATTTAAAACAATAATACGCAACAAATAATTATGAATATATAACTTATAACTACAACAATAAATCATACACTCATGACAAAAACAAATACAATGGCCATGTTTAGAGCCCTGAGTGGCATTAGAAATGCGGAATGAAATCGGTGAATCAATGTCACGTGGGAACACTGAACCAATCGGAACACCGATCGAAGGCAAGCCAGAAGGAAATGCGTCATCTGAAACAATCAAATTACATCAGTATAACACACAACTACATTATTTAAATTAAACTCCAAAATAATTTCTTATATTTCCCAAAACAATAACCCAAAAAGGGCCAACTCAGCAATTTCTCGCCAAACCCAGCAACCATTCTGATATCTTAATTGAAACTCCCGTGTAGGTCTGATCCTGGGGAAAGAGGGGGTTCGGTACATGGGGGTACACTAGGGGGGTACTCTAGGATTAGGACCAGCATGAATACGGTAGATATGGAAAATACCAGGGCATCTAGTTGACCTGTTTTGATTTTGGGGGGGCATATGTGTGGATGATATTATAGGATTTTGGCGCGATTATTATTATTTCCGCCGGATTTAACATCGTGTTTGGGGATTTGAATGAATAAGGTAGGTTTGAATTGGTGAATATTTGGCGATGGGGATTATTTATTGGCTGTGATGGTTGATATGATGTTGGGTTACTCGATAGAATTATTCAGGATTGCAGATAATGAAAATAGGATTGGCATACGTTTTAGTTTGAATCAAATAATAATAATAATAATAATCTCAGACTTAAAAATATTTTTTTTATCAATATCAAGTAAGTTTTGCCTCAGTGTCAACTAGACAGTAATTGTAAATTTTTAAACCTTGAAACTTAAATAGAATATGAAACATTGTCTTGGAAAAATACGTTTTAAAATAGTTTGAGCCTACGGAACAATATTATGAAACGTGTCAATATACTGATGCGATAAGGCGTACCGTCACATTACGTTACTTTAACTTTAAACAATTTCTTAATTATTGGTCTGGGTCTGCGAAACTTATTCAACTTTTTTTAAAGTCCTGTGGATGTGCTTAAGCTCAGGTCATTTTCAGGTGTTTCACAATTTTGAATGAACAGTAAAAATAAGAACATTCAACCGAAAATATTTCCAAACTTAATAAACACAAGTAAATAAAATTCTACTTTAAAATTAAAAGTTGATTTAATATTGCTACAGGGTGTCCGTAAAAGATGTCCGAGTTTTAATGGTAGGTTACAGGAGTTTATTTTATACACTCTCAAAACAAACGAGCGATTTTATCTCAGTCTGAGTTAATTTTCACACCTCCAGTCTTGAAAATGCACTTTCCCGAAAGGAGTGGATTTTTGTATGTTAAACCTCCGACAGGATCACTCCAAACGAGTGATTTTGACTCAGTCCGAGTTAATATTCACTCCTTTCCAGTGTCGAAAATGCACTTCTTACTGGAGTGGATTTCACTCTTTTGTTTTAAGAGTGTACTAAATATAAAAAAATCATACATGATATTGAAGGAAAACTAACCTAGTTTTTCCTACAAGTGCTCAATGTGTGCGACTTTAGTGATACGGCACACATCCAAAAGAAAATGCAATTCTTCCCATATTGTCTGCAGCAAGTAATGGAAGCAAGTAATGAATAGATGACACTGCGACTGTGAAAACGATGTAGCGGTACAAGAGCATGCTGTTATCTGAAACTGTTGGGGTTATTCATTATTCATCACCTTCAACCACAACTGTCGAACGATTACAGCTGATACTATTAAAATTTGAAACTCCGACATTCTTTTCCGGACAACCTATACTATAAAATACTTTTGTTACCATAATATACTCAGCAATCACGAGACAACTTTGTACCATTATTCCCACATTACCTAAGCTACTTACCCAATTTGTCACAGCCGGCCTAACTTCTCCAAAAATGTTCCTTAATCACTCAAATTCTCTTAATATTCTATTTTATTTCAAGCCAATGTCAACCTCAAGAACGTGATGATTTAGTTAAGACCTATTCAAGGCTGCTGAAAACTTTTTTTTTATTAAACCGAAGCTCTCTAAAAGAAAATGCCGGCCCATGTCAATCAAACAAGAATTTTTTTTTCTCCACCGAAAAACACTTAAAATTATAGAGGTTTGAGAAGGGAGGAGATTTTTGGCGTGGAAAAGGGACGCCAGGTCGCCAAATTCATCTCCACTGCTCAAAACAATTAAGGGGAGCACTTGGCGTACTTTTGTTTAAACGTCCAGTTCCAACTTCTTTTTTTTTATTATAAAAATCGAAAATTTGTTAAATAGATTTCTTATGCATTCAGATTGAAATGGTAAAAAACAGAAAAACAAATCCTAATTTTTTAAACTAAAATTTAAGCGGCAAAAAATTGGAATCATAACTTTTGAGTAAATTATAACAATTTTTTCAAAATTTCTATTGTAAAAAAAGATCGAATCATATTTTTGACTTCTAAGAATGCTTCAATTTTTCATTCAATTAGAACAAACAGTATTTATTTCTTCAAGAGATATGATTCTTCTATCTAACGACAAATAAGTAAGAGTTCAACTTAGTGAGAATAAAATTCGGAAGCTGATGATACCAAATGGAATCATTGGGGACGAAATGTTTTAAGCCATGCATTCCCCTAATTGGTTTGAGCAGTGTAATATGTAGACTCATTTGATATTGACATAGACATAGTCGTGACGACCTTGAGGACATGGTAACTATCGTTCACCGAAGTTTTTATTCTGGAAAAAGCAGGCTGAATCGCTTCTTAGCTTTGAGGGCACTGAATGGGTAATAAATTGTCTGAAGTGGTGGAAGGAAGCATGGACAAAGCTACGTATATCCGTTCAGATTAGTAGGGGCTGGAAGCTCATTTTTACGAAAAGTCTCTGGTTCGGATCCTGGCACTGGCAAAATGACAGCCTGTCTATAAACGGTCTGGGTAGCCAAAAAATGTCCGTCGAATAAATCAATGTGTGGAGTGAGTGAGCGTTAAATATGCTGCAAAAGGCCCAACTATGCATACAACGTCGCTTCTAAAAATTGCTTTGGTTTCAGCTCGTCATTTGACTGTAACTCTAAACTTTGACGCCCGTCGCCAATTGCCCTCGCTCGTGCAGCTATAGTGCCATTGATAACCCACCTAAAGCCTCGGTTTCCTCGTGTGATTAGGCTTGCGCGGCAAATTGTGAGGTCAAAATTGAAAAAATGACCAAGAAAATGACTTTATATTGTACAAATATGTGCAAACAAAGACTTATACCTAAATTCTCAGCTCAATTTGAATTAGAAATTATTTTAAAAAAAATTTTAAATCAAATTTTTTAAATTTTTATTAATTTTTTTAGAAAAAAGTTCTTAAAATAATTTCTAATTCAAATTGAGCTGAGAATTTAGGTATAAGTCTTTGTTTGCACATATTTGTACAATATAAAGTCATTTTCTTGGTCATTTTTTCATTTTTGACCTCACAATTTGCCGCGCAAGCCTAATCACAATGTGTTCAAATAGCTTCATGTTTTATGTCATTTATTTCAGTTTTGGCTAAAGTTTCATAAATTTTAAAACTTATTTTATAATAAATAAATCTTGTAGAATTACATATACAAAAATTATACTTATACATTGAGTAGTTAAAAAAATGACACGAAAGATCAAACTATGTTTTGTAGTACCTTCTTTGCACATTTTTAAGACTCCTGTGACCCCTTAAGTCCGACCGCTTAAAACTGTTGACGGACTCCGAGGAAACCGAGGCTTAACCCTATATGACAAACGGAATTAATACAATTTTCTAGCAGTTCATCTCTTGATACGAAACACATCAATTATTTCTCCGTTCATTTTATTCTACCTAACTAATTTAACCCCGAATAATAGCCAAACAATTATTTGGGCCTATTACAGAATCAATCCCTGCATTCACTTGACAAATCTGTCTTCACATTAATTTACGACAAGAACGCATCCACAACACATTCCTTACCTCCATGCTTAAAATCTTCACCAACATAATATTTTTATTATGGTCATTAGATCTACTTTTTGGAGAAGTTTTCGAGAAGAAGAGAATTATGTCGGGTCCTTCTTCCATATTTCTGTAATAGCTAATTGAATTCGAGGATAGTCCTTACGGAAAAAACGTGTCAGTTGTTTTTTATATGTTATATCTAGCATGAGTGAATTCGTGTTTTTATTGATGGACCATGATAAATCGTTACTTAGGAAGTATTTTTATTAGTTTAATTACGCAAATGAATAATTATAAATTGGTACATGATTTTACTTATAAGATTATTTCTGAGGTGAACTATATATTACAAGCCTACTTTAAATTTTTTTGATAAAAAATAATTTTAAAAAATGGAAATGTAGGTATTGACATACACTCTAGAAAATTAATGCTCAAAAACGACGAAATTTTCCTTAATTTTGACGATTCCGTTACTGGCAAATGCTCCGAGTTTTCGCTTCCTCAAAGTGAGGAAATTTGAATTCGTCATTCTTAAGAAATATTTCGTCATTTTTGAGCATGAGTACACTCTTAAAACAAAAGAGTGAAATCCACTCCAGTTGGAGAAGTGCATTTTCGACACTGGAAAGGATTGAATATTAGCTGAGGCTGAGTTGAAATCATTCGTTTGGAGTGATCCTGTCGTTGGTTTAAGGGGTCTAAGGAGTCTTAAAAATGTGCAAAGAAGATACTACAAAACAAAGTTTGATCTTTCATGTCATTTTTGAACTACTCAATGTATAAGTATAATTTTTTTATGTGTAATTCTACATGATTTATTTATTATAAAACAAGTTTTAAAATTTATGAAACTTTAGCCAAAACTAAAATAAATGATATTAAACATGAAGCTATTTGAACACAGTGTGATTAGGCTTGCGCGGCAAATTGTGAGGTCAAAATTGAAAAAATGACCAAGAAAATAACTTTATATTGTACAAATATGTACAAACTAAGACTTATACCTAAATTCTCAGCTCAATTTTAATTAGAAATTATTTTAAAAACTTTTTTCTAAAAAAATTAATAAAATTTTAAAAATTTTGATTTTAAATTATTTTTAAAATAATTTCTAATTAAAATTGAGCAGAAAATTTAGGTATAAGTCTTTGTTTGTACATATTTGTGCAATATAAATCCATTTTCTTGGTCATTTTTTCAATTTTGACCTCAAAATTTGCCGCGCAAGCCTAATCACAATGTGTTAAAATAGCTTTAGGTTTAATATCATTTATTTTAGTTTTGGCTAAAGTTTCATAAATTTTAAAATTTGTTTTATAATAAATAAATCTTGTAGAATTACATATAAAAAAATTATACTTGTATATTGAGTAGTTAAAAAATTACATGACAGATCAAACTATACTTTGTAGTTCCTTCTTTGCACATTTTTAAGACTCCTTAGACCCCTTAACACACAAAGAATCCACTCCTTCCGGGTAGGTGCATTTTCCAGTCTGGAGGAGTGAAATTAACTCAGACTGAGCTCAAATCCACTCTCTTGTTTTAAGAGTGTACAGCAATGAGATTCAGTTTCCTCAAAATCAAGATACAGAATCGTCAAATCACGATCGTAAAAGTGAGGATTCGCGTTTACTCAAAAGGCACGTGATAGTTTGACGAAACAATCCTCAAAATTAACGAAATGAGGCTTGAGGATTCATGAATCGTCAAAAATGAAAGTGTTATTTCTGAGAGTGTAGATGTCCGTCCGTTTGTCCATATAATATTTGCAACAACTAATCCCAAAATCGGATCTATCAGTCGGATCTTAAAAATTCTTTTTTTGATAGGTATCTGTTATCATTACCTTTCTAACTTTCAGGGTCTTTCTCAGTTCTTTTTTGTTAATCTGTTTATACGTTCGTATAGACATCTTTGTATCCGTCTGTCAACGAAAAAAACGTTTAATTAGTATCGAAATTTAATTTTTAGTCATTTAAATCGCTTTTGCAATAATAACATGAGATACCTTATTTATTTAAAATTAATAGCTGAGGGGAAATTATTTTATTTTTCACAAACAAGTTTAGAATAATGCATAAAATGAAAAAAAATGATTCTTTGAATGTTCGTTATTTGTCTATCGGAGATTGGAGATCGAAAATAGCAATTGTAGTATCGACGCGAAGCGTCCTTACTAAACATCGAAAATATCCCTAGAAGGGGCGAAACGGATCAAGGTGGATAAAGTGGTCATCAGACCGGTATAACCATAGTTTATTTGTCTACTTTAGAACGTGACAAATACTTTCCATTTTTGTATAAAAAAACTGGTTTACATCCAAAATTTATCAATACAGTTTGGTGCTTTATAATATATTTGTTGGTTTAAACCAGACTTTAATAATGTTAGGTATTGAAATTTCTATATTATGCCGCAAAGATGACAAACCTTAAATTCTAAGTTACATACCACAAAAAAAAAAAAAAACCTTAACGAGAAGACATCTTAAGTGTTCACCAAATATAATTCTTTTCTGTTTTCATCCTGACGGTTGTCAAAACGTTAGCTCGACGTTAATCTGACGTTTGGCAAGACGACTTTGCTGGAGCACACAATAAAAAAAAATTTAAAAAAAAATGGCGGCAAAAATAAAGAAACGCGCCAAACAGGCGTCTGAAAAAAAAACCAGCCAGATTGATCAACTAAAACTTAAAAACTTTTTTTCTTTACTTTTCTTAAGTTCTAATCCACTGCTTTGGTCATCTCAAGAAAGGAGTTACTTCTATTGGGTGTGTTTTTGGTTGAATAGAACATTTCTTTTTGTTCTTTTATTTCTTCTTATAATGAGGAATGATTAGTTCGTTGGCTGCGTTTGATGGACGTTGGCGACTTTTGGCGGAGTAATGCTGACTTTGTAGTGAAATGATTCGGGTAATTAAGTGGTGTGGCTTTGATTTTGAAAGGCTCGATGTTTAATTGAAAGTTTTTGTTGTTCAATCAAATGTACATGAGTTGATTGAATTTATAAGTATCTTCTGTGTTAGATTTTCAATTAGGCTTTAAAAAAAGGAGTGGGGGGGGGGGGGGTAACAGTTTAACTGGCTCATACTTATGATATTAGCTCTCTTGTAATTTCTTACATTTATCTTGTTATTTACTTCTAATTATTGATTTTCTTACTTATTTTAATAATTATTTATTTTATTATATATTTTAATAATTAGTTAACAATAGTTTATTTTATTACGTATTTTATTATTTTGTGGCGGTTCACCTTAGGCGTAACCTCAAAATAACATCCACGCCATGGCGCTGAATTACTACTACGTTATTACCATTCATTTTGACTATAATTTTTAATTGTAGTATAAAAGCCTACGCAACTTATCTCCAATTTGGTGGACTATGGGTTGACGAGGGCTCTACTCTCTTAAAACAAACGAGTGAAATCCACTCCAGTAGGAGAAGTGCATTTTGGACACTGGAAAGGAGTGAATATTAAATCAGACTGAGTTAAAATCACTCGTTTGGAGTGATCCAGTCGGAGGTTTAACACACAAAGGATCCACTCCAAGAGGAGACAGAAGTGCATTTTCCAGACTGGGGGAGTGAAAATTACTCAGACTGAGTAAAATCGCTCGTTCGTTTTAAGAGTGTAGGTTGATGAGGATGAGTCGATGGGTTCACACGAAGAGGCGCCAAGTTAAACAAAAAAAACTGGGTCACTCCGTACGTCTTCAATTTATTTTATTAATTGACATGCGTTATTTTGTTATTCTATTTCTTAATTTTCTAGTAATTTTATTATATATTTTGTTTATTGGGACACTGAGGATCTTTCGCATGCAATTCAAGCACATTATCGACTAATCTACGCCTCTCTCCCCCCCTATAAACAATTTCAGGATATTTTTTTTACAAAATACTTATTTCGTCTTTCACTTTAGTTATCTACGTGGCAGCAAACAACAAAGTCGCAACAAATTCCTTCCCCAAAAAGTCTCCAGTAACCAATCACAAGAAAAAAAAGTCACCGAACCGTACACAACAGGATTAATCAACCAAACCGTTCGATTTTCCCGTTTCCAATACGTTCCAACTGGACCCCCCCCCCCTTCCCCTAACGCCAACTGGCCGTTAAAAGAGTGATATTATACGGGCTAAATGGAAACACCACTATAGTTCTAAAACACTCAAAAAACAAAGAACTTAGAGAAGTTGGTTTGTTGGTATATACATATATTTTCAGGCTTGTGTGCTTGGTCAGAGACCCGCTTATAAACCTTCGTCAAGTAAGACAGTCACAACACACACACTCACACTCACTTGCACACATATGCGTGATAGAGGCTGCCATCTATCACGCGCCACCTTCACAATTTAGACATATCCCTGAAGGGGAGGAAAGTAGTCTCCAGGGACCTGTACCCGTGGGAAACTGCGTAATGACCGCCCACAAGACTTTCGGACCCAATCTTAGAGAAGTGAGTTGTATCTATGTAAGTTTTGAGTCCCTGACTATTTAAAATGGCGACACTAATTACCAAACTTTACCATTTTTTTTTCAATATTTCGCCGTATTGGACAATTTATAATAGGCGGGCGTGATATGCTGTGGGAAAGAAGATAATGCTTGACGTAATTGTATAGTCACGGTAGGCGAGGTGCATGGCTAGAGATTAGTCATAATCTCTTGCTATAATATGGCCAAATTTGGAATATTTATTCATGCACCAAGATCGAAATTTGGCAAAAATTTGGCTTAAGCCTGTATCCCTCGGTAGAATGCATGGATTATGGCTTTTCCGAATTTCGGTTGTCAGGATGGACGACTGGAACAAACATGCCTATAGTGACGTTACAGTTAGGACAATAATGGTCTAAAATCCCAGAAACAATCAATCTGGCAGCTAATTTGTCTAAAGCAGAACAATTACTGCTACAGTGACTAAACAATTTCGTCAATCATTGCCTCCGTTTCCACAAACCAGATTCGCCCTACTCGAATCATTCATTTCGTCCAAAACCCGCACTTTCTATCGATACACGTATTGAAGGGGCTGTGTGGGGCCCTGTGGTCAGTGTCTCGATCTCCGGATCAAAAGGTCCCGCGATCAAGTCCTGGTCCCTGAAGACACACCGAGTATATGCGGAGTACTTGCTCGTTAAATCTGTTCTGTCCGAATGTCCGGAGAGAGGTCATTGCGCAGTTTCCCACGGGTATGGGTCCCTGGAGACTATTTCCCTCCCCTTCAAGGACATGTTTAAATTGTGGAGGTGAAGATAGATGGCAGCATCTGTCACTTAAGTGTATGTTGTGTCTGTCTTACTCTGGGTCTCTGACCAAGCACACAAACCTGCAAATATATGTCAACCAACCCCTGCTATTACAACAGTTTTTTTCAATTTCTCAAAAAACTATGGTTCGTGGACTGGTGGGGTAACTGAAATACCAATTGATTAATTTTCTATAGATACACGTATTTCTCGAAGTAGGATTGACACCCAAGCTATCAGATGACCATCGGAGTTCGTTCAAAGACCGTTTCTTTCTCAAGCCGTTAATTGCATTTTCTGCCTTTCGTGTTTTCCCCCCTCTTTTTTTTCTAACTTTGGGAGGGAAAAAACAGATTGGCAAAAACGGAAGACCATTTATTTGTAACGGGTATACCGGTTAATGCGACGGTGCTATAAAGTCGATAATAGATTCGCTTGATATGTACTAATGCCTACAATAAAGTCATGACAAGTGTAGTTGTTTTGGTTAGTTAATGACAATATCCCATCATCATAAGAGACCAGTTTAGTGCCTATGTAGTTCCCTCTAGACAAATTGAATATTTCGCATACCAAATGTATCTTTAGTATATGTAACTTTATTGTTTACACTACCATAAGTAACTTTCCCTATTTGTTTTCAGTAGTTGCCTTTGCATGCGAAAGGTCCCGGGTTCGAGGTCCGGGCTTTTCCAAATTAACCGCCGAATTATAAATGGAATGTGCAGCTCAAAAAATCCTACGAATCATACACCGTTTAGAGAAAATGCAAGTTAAATGTGCTTCAAAGTCTCGTCGTAGAGTATGATGTCTCCCATAAAAGTTGCGTTACATGCCTACTCCTGTATCGTCGGCTTGTTATTTGGACAGCGACAGTGGTTCTAATTTTTGACGCCCGTCGCCAATAGCCCTCGTGCAGATCTAGCGCAACGAAATTCAAACTAACTTAACCTAAATTTCCACATATGTTCAATGTCTGACCCGCGTGTAGGCTTCCCAAGGCCATTTTAATCCAGAAATGTTTACTTTCAAGGCGTAGCCCGTCCCAAAGTTGTCTTTCTGCGAGAGTGATTGATACACATGGGATCATGAAAATATAATATTTACATTCTGAGTTTTGATCGATCACGTTATTTTGGGATACGGTGGTCATATGGTTTGGGGTCAATGAAATTAGCGTTGCTATGGAAACGATGTCTTGACCTTTTTTAATTAGGATATTGTCTGTAAACATTACTTTTAGACTTGAGTCATTATAAAGGAAAGTTTTCGAAGCCTGGCGAACTTTTCATTTACTAACAGAGCAACTTAGTATCCTTCAGGCCAATAGCGATACTACTCACGTATTCAAATCAGCTTCAGGTTTAGTATAACAAATCATGCTCGCCAAGATAATTAGTCGGTTGAACGCACGTCACATTACTATTGACATAGAAGGCGTGTTTATATGAGCCATCGATTCCATGGATTGAAGGGCAAAATCAGCAATTTTTCCCTCTTGGGAATTTTCTCCCAGACAAAACCGGAATCGCAGGGTTCATTTGGGGGTTTCACAAACCTTTCAATGAAGGAGGGTTTGATGTTTCATAGCATGGATTCGCCCACAGACTATCATTTATGTTAGAAATCCTGCTCGACCCCTAATTTGGATTTTGGCATTCCATGGATTCGATGACTCATGTAAACGCGCCTAGAGTGCACTAAATTTCTACTAAAACTACATTGGACAGTGAGAAAATTTGTTCGCCAATGCTTAAAAACAAAGACTTATCTCCAAGTATTAGTACAAATTATTCACAGCTGAACTTGGGTTTTGAACTCGGGACTTTCTGACTACCAAGACAGCTCCCTGACCATCCAGTCGCCCAATCGGCTCTATTTAGTTTGTCCTTGTCTATACTCTAGAAGCAAAGAGCTACAATCATCAAATGCCATCTTATCTAAACACTACCAATTAATTCCACATCACACCTTTGGGAACACGTATAATTAAACGACAAGCTCAAAAAAGACAAGATCACAGATCGGCAAAAAGGTTTTCAAAAAAAAAAAAAAAAAAAAGTTGTTTGAAACGTGGCGCATGATTAAGCTGTCATCGGGTATAGGATCATGATGTTGATGATTGAGGTCAGGCGCTAATCGAAGTTTTCGTCGATATCGCTATTGATGGGTTTGATGACTGTTTGGACGTAAGTGAAAATGAATTGAATACATTAACGATGTGTGGTGATATTTGAAGTTACTTGAATAAGGGACTGACAATGGGTGTAAAATTAATCTTTAGGCCTTTCCGTAATAAAGTATGCTTATATACCATCAATGCATTCATGAATTGGTAATTGTTCACTCTTATATAGGGTATCCGTAAGAGAATGTCCGAGTTTTTTAATGGTATGTTACAGGAGTTTATTTTATACTAAATATAACAAATTATACATGAAATTGCAGGAAAACTGACCTAGTTTTTCTTACAAGTGCTCAATGTGTGCGCCTTTAGTGATACGGCACACATCCAAACGAAAGTGCAGTTCTTCTCATACGCTGTCTTCAGCAAAAAAGGAGTAATGGAAGCAACGGCACTATTGTGAAAACGATGTAGCGGTGCCAGCGCATGCGCTTTTCTGAAACTGTTGGAGTTATTCTTTATTCATCGCCTTTAACCACAACTGCCTAACAATTACATCTGATACTGTTGCAATTTGAAATTCGGACATTCTTTTACGGACACCCTGTATATCAATTAGTAATTACACCAACTACAGATATGACAAGTTTTTATTGCACATTCGTGCATTATTGACCTTTTACTCGCAGGTTCAGTGACAGAACACTCGAGTGATTTCTCGGACCAAAACCCAGGACAAAATCCCCCATTTACCCCACACCCCAATTTACCCCATCAGAACCACAAGGGGGCAACCTCGCCGCACCCCATTATACGCCCCGCTGACCAAACGATCCTCTTTATGGCAGCCACCCCCTTAGATCGTCTGCTGGAGGATTGCGACGGAAGCCAGTAATGGGTACTGTTAGAAAGTAGGCGATTGTTGTTTCAGTTTTACTTGAAGCCGCAGTGCTTGTTGATCTAGAGCCCCACCAAGAAAGTCATAAGTCATATTTCAGTTTTACAAAGGAAATATACCAAAAGGATCCTCAGATGAGTTTCCTGGGAGTATATGTACTAGTAGTAACGTTGTAATCAGGAATAGTGGTAGGAACGTGGCTGTAAATCATTGAGGGCATATTGAGGTTGCGTGTGTGGTGAAAAGCCACAATTTAATTTATACTATTAACTAAAATAAAATTACGTCAAAAGACAGAAAATGGCGTTACACCTCATTAATATGCAAGACTGCAAGCAACTATGAAACAATAAGCTTCAAATAATTTTCAATAATTATAAGTTGAAAGACACATGTGCAACTTCAAATAACATCCAACGCTAGATGGCGCTAATTTTCTATTGATTACTACCAGTAATCTAGATTGCTACAAATTTTGTTGCATATATGCCGAAGCAACTGGTTTTTAACCTTGACTTAGTATTGTAAAAATACTTCAGATAACATCCAACCCTAGATGGCGCTAATTTACTATTGATTACTATACCAAAACCGAGCTTAAGTTTGCAGCAGAGAAATGTACTGAGCGGAGGAAACTGGGTAAACAACCCTGCTGGCGCCGCAATTTCACGTACTCTGATTGGCTGCTCCTTTCGACCCTGATATTCATGCGCCCTGTTACGTCAAAATCGGAGGAAAAAATTAATTAAAATAACATTCTAACTGAAGCTTTACTAATAAAAATAATAAATTTATGTCTTGAAATAACAAATCAATTTGTTTATTGAATGTGAAATACCTTTTTGTATTCGATTCTCGCACTCAAAAATGAGAACTATTTACCCTTTTTCTCGTAGAACATTTGTATACTGCAAACTTAAGGTCGGTTTTGGTATACCAGTCATCTAGATTGCTACAAATTTTGTTGCATATATGCCGAAGCAACTGGTTCTTAACCTTGAGGTAGCATTGTAAAAATACTTCAAATAACACCCCAGATGGCGCTAATTTTCTATTGATTACTACCAGTCATCCAGATTGCTGGATGTTCGATTTGCCAGTAAATAGAATTAATCGTCCTTCGGTTTTCGAATTTATACTCTTCTACTATCCATTCTTAGATAGGCAAGGAATTCAGTTGACGAATTTAATGTCTGTTCTAAAATTTGACACCATCTCAAGGGCCATAACATTTCCGCCCAAGCTACCACGATCGTGCGGCTATAAAAGAGAATGTTCATTTCAAGCTTATCAAAAATATCGATACCGAAGCCAGGTGACTTCTACCAGTAGTTTATTTGTGTAAAAAATGACGTGTTTTGATGCTAAAGGCAACTTGTTCGATATAACTCTTAAAATTTAGTTTCATAAACTTGTGGTTCACCAAGTCATGTTAAGTAATCAAAACTAGTTATAACAATAACAAATTTATTAAATAACTAATAACAACACTTAACTAATAACCAATAACAACACTTCTTATAGAAGAATTTGACAAGTATAACATGGACCTACTTGCCATTCAGGAAATGCGGTGGCTTGGAGAAGGAACCATTGAGAAAAGAAACCACACGATCTACTACAGCTGTGATAAAGAAAAACATGTTTTTGGAACTGGATTTCTATTGAACAAAACTCTAAAACATTTAGTGATTGATTTCGTTCCTAAGTCACCCCGACTCTGCAAAATCCGCCTGAGGGGAAAGTTTTTTAACTATAGCATTATCAATGGTCATGCACCTACGGAAGACAAAGAAGAGGAGGAAAAAGACATTTTTTATGAGGATCTTTCTATGCTATACAGATCTTGTCCCAATCATGACATTAAAATTGTTTTGGGAGATATGAATGCTAAATTGGGCAAAGAAGACGAGTTTAGACCAACAATTGGAAAACACAGCTTACATGACAGTACCAATGACAATGGACAGCGGCTAGTATTTTTTGCTGCCGAGCACAGCATGATCATATCAAGTACTGAGTTCAGCCACAAGAGAATACATAAGATGACCTGGCACTCACCCGACGGAGAAACTTTTAATCAAATTGATCATGTACTCATCGATTCTAGGCATGCTTCGGATATCCAGGACGTTAGAACCTACCGAGGCGCAAACTGTGACTCCGATCACTTTTTGGTCATCACTAAATTAATTGCAAAAATTTCAAACGCCCGAAAGATACAAGGAGAGAAACAAAAAAGGTTTGATTGTGAAAAATTGAAAAATGAAACAAATAAGCAACTATTCCAGTCCACACTGAAGGAAGAACTAACATCCAAAAACATTTCCGAACTGGAAAGTGTGGAAAATAAGTGGAGTTTGCTCAAGGACTCGATCATCCACTCAGCTGACAGCTCACTGGGAAATATAGAAAAAGAAAAACCAAAAGATTGGTTTGATGATGAATGCGCTCTTGCTACACAGGCAAAAAGAGCTGCCTATAAAAGTATGATCCAAAGGCGACATTCAAGAAGCTCTGTTGAAGAATATAAGATCTCTAGAAAACAGGAGAAGAAGATCCATCGGCTGAAAAAAAGACTCTTTCACGACGATCTATTTAAAGATGTTGAACATCTTAGAGGATCCAACGAAAGCCGTGCTTTCTACCGTGAAATTAACCTTGGCCGCAAAGAGTTTAAGCCCAGAAGTACTGCCTGTAGAGACAAAGACAGCACCATTCTAAATGATAAAAAAGAGGTACTTCTTAGATGGAATGAACATTTTGATAATTTGTTGAATGACCAAGCACAGGATGGAACTCTAACCAACTTGAATACTTCTGCAGAAGATGAACATTTTCCATCGCCGTCTTTAGCAGAAGTTATAGAAGGAATCAAAAAGCTCAAAAACTGTAAAGCTCCAGGCCCTGATTCAATTCCTTCAGAACTTATTAAAAGTGCAGCAAGTCAAAACATTGAGGCAATCCATCACCTCATAGAATCAGTCTGGGACCAAGAAGTTTTACCTGAAGATTGGAAACTGAGCCTCATTTGCCCTATCCATAAAAAGGGAGACATTTTGGAATGTGCCAACTACAGAGGAATCAGCCTCCTTTGCGTTTTTTATAAGTTGTTTTCCAATATACTCTTTAGTAGGCTTGTAACCTACACAGAAAACGTAGTGGGAGACTATCAATGTGGTTTTCGCAGAGGAAGATCTACAACGGAACAGATCTTTAACATTAGACAAATTTTGGAAAAAACTACTGAATATGGCATTGCAACATACCATCTCTTTGTTGACTTCAAGACTGCCTATGACTCAGTAAACAGAAAACTTTTAATTGAAGCTATGAGAGAGTTTCGAATACCCCAAAAGCTTATAAACTTAGTAGCTATTACTCTTACTGAAACAAAGCTTAGGGTTAAAATTCAGAACAATCTCTCCGAGCCTATTGTTGTTTCTAACGGACTCAGACAAGGTGATGCACTGGCCTGCTTACTTTTCAATCTTGCTCTCCAAAAAGTTGTGAAAGACTCCAACATCAATACCCGTGGAACTATCTTTAACAAGTCTGTTCAGATTTTTGCGTTCGCGGATGACATCGACATTGTTGCACGAACTCCTGAGTCACTAAAAGAAGCTTTCACATCTCTAGAGGCTGCAGCCTGCAAAATGCATCTAAAAGTCAACCAAAGTAAAACTAAGTATATGCCCTGTGGCAATCATGACAACCCCTATCTTGAAATTGGGGATTACAAATTTGAAACTGTAAGCAACTTCAGATATTTAGGATCAGAAGTAAACACTGTTAATGATTTAATGCCTGAGATCCGTGGTAGAGTCACAGCTGCTAACCGATGCTTTTTCGGTCTTAAAAAGTACCTGAAGTCTGACTTCATCAGCAGAAAAACGAAGATCCTAATCTACAAAAGCTTAATCAGACCCGTCCTCACCTACTCCGCGGAAACTTGGGCAATGACAGAAAAAGTTAAAGATACCATCTCTATTTTTGAAAGAAAAATCTTGAGAAGCATTTTTGGTGGCGTAAAATGTGACAACATCTGGAGAAGAAGAACTAACTCCGAACTTTACAAATCCTTTTCAGAGCCAGACATAGTGAACTACATTACAATTCAGAGAATAAAATGGGTAGGCCACTTGTGCAGGATGGATGAAAGCCGTACAACGCAAAAGATCTTCTCGGCCAGACCATTCGGCACCCGAAAAAGAGGGAGGCCTAAACTCAGATGGCTCGACTGTGTGGAAAACGACTTGGAAACTTTAAATATTACGAACTGGAGGTCTCGGGCCACGGATAGAAGATCCTGGAATTTGATTCTGCGGAAGGCAAGGGCCCATCCTGGGCTGTCAAGCCATTGAAGAAGAAGAATAACAACACACTTAACTTATAAAACTCGATGAACACATAAAATCATATTAGAAATTAACCGCGGCACAACAGAAGATACAGAAAGTAAATAATAACAAATAACCCAAAAGGGGTGTGCGCGCCAACGAAACAGAGCTTATCGTATTTGTAACAAAATACACAGTTAAGGTTACAGGTCAAGATAACTAACTGCAGTTCCAGTTAAGGCGTTCGCCACAAACTTAAATCAGCGCCATCTGACGGCCGGTTTAAAAGAAATAAGAATGTTGCATTCAAAGAACACCTATGATATAACATACTATTATCTTCTTTTACATCATCTTAAATCGCCTTATTAACTGCAAGGCACCCATGGTATAGATCCCCAGTAACAAGTGTGTGTGGGGGAGTAAGTTCATGTTAATAGGGCTCCAACACAAAAGAGGTTAGGACGTGGGCCAGAGACAGTGCAATTACCCGTTAGCCTAACTTGGGAGGGCGTATTTTGGTGTCGGGAACAACTGGCTGTTGGAGATTATTAGGACTCTGATAATGTCTATATGGGCTTATATGCGGGATTTTTAATGATGGTTAGGCTGGCTGAAGTTAAAATGTATTATGCTGGCTTTGTAAGTTAAAATTTCAATGGTTTAAACTAGGATAATTGATTTGTCGTCTCGTCCTCCTGCTAAATCGAGGAGTAGGTCTGTCATTCTCAAAACTTATCTACTTGTCTCAAAACTTGTCTAAATATGCTGTAGGCTACAGCGGCGACTTTTTTGGGGCAGGAAATTTTACGACCAATTGTAGCGACATTCGGTAAAAAGAGAGTTATTATTAAGATACTGATATTTTCAAGAAAGAAAGCATATAATTTACATTAATGAGTATACCGTAAACGTATATTATATAATACTTATATTTAGTACCAAACATAGCATCTGCTGCTGAGGTAGTCGTCTCTGGGGTTGTTCTACTACACTGTAAAAAATTTGGCTTGAATTTACTAACGATTACTTAGTAACTTTACAGGCTTTCACCATTTACTAGAAAATCATCTGTAACCTAAAGAAACTACTGTAGTAATACTAAGCAATACTAAGTAAATTGATGTAACGCTTACAGCGCCCCCTGGCTATCTTTTCTAGAGATTATGACGAATCGATATCGCAACGATAAAATTACCTAAAAACGTGGGGTTTTTTTTATTTTAGTTTTTTTAAAATTACGTTAAATTATTTCGAAAACTTCACATCCGAAAAAAAAATGAATCTTAAAATTTCTTAATTAATAACATAAAACTTTAACGATCATGATTTTAATCTCTTTATTTACACGCAATCAAAATGCAAGTCCCCGATAGCAGCGAGGACTAACGCGCAGTTCTACGTTGCGAGACATGCGGATACCGAGAATCTTGGGTTCTGTCCTTACTCCTACTCTGGAAATTCGATATAAAACCTGACTAACAGAAAAAATAGTGGTGCCCTCTGGTTTTGAACTTTTGTAACCAGTTTACTACCAGTCTCTTTGTAAACATACAAGAAAATCCCTTGCAAATCTACTACAGTTTTCTTAGCATAACTTACTAAGCTTTAATTAGTAATATATACACATATTTCTTATGTAACATTACTAAAAAAACTTATCGAAGCTGAGTTTTCTAGATAATTCTTAGTAACCTTACAGATATTTTTTTAGAGTGTACACCAGTTACGCCTCATGAGACCAGGGTAAGAAAGTATATTATAAATGATCGAATTTTATTGTAGTACAAATAAACCTATTTTCCTTCTTTTATATTCGTTGTGAAAATTTTAAATAGCACCACCCTATTTTGCAGTAACCAGCTATCCTTCTCCGAAGTGTGAAATATTGTGACAGGGACGGCAAATATATAGTATACAGAGGCAAATCTTTATATCCGGCCCTGATGTACACTTATTTTGGGAATTTGAGGGTGGTTAGACTGGCTGTATTTGTTAAATTTTCAATGATAAAAACAATGGCAATTTATTTGCCATACATATATTTTTTTAAATAATGTTTTATTTTTATATTTTAAATCAAGAAACAGATCTGTTATTCTCAAAACATGTTTAACTTTTAAATAGACGACTTTAGCAACCACGAATATGGTGACGTCGCAGCTTCGTTACGTTAAAAATTGTCTAATACCCAAAAAAAACTGAGTAGCTGATTGTGATTCGTCACAACTAGAAGAGCCGCCTTTAGGTGATGAAACAATTTCGTCATTTTTTTTAAATCCCACAAGTAAAACTTAGTACTAAATTAAAAATATTTACTTTCGTTATTTTTAGCCCAATTTTTTTCATTAAAGAACGTACTTTGTTTTTGCTACGAAATAACTTCAAATGTTTCATCCAATCAAATGACCTATCAAAAACCGATCAATCTACCGACTTCAAAAACAGTGTTAACAAACATAACACTTCCAATAATACCCTCATAACACGAAACGCGACTGTCAAAGAAAACATCTGATTGACAACATTCTAGATCAAAGGCAACGTTGGCCGACGTCATAGATATAGAAAATAGCAGATATGCCTATCGATTGCGCAATCCCGCACAACGCAATACAAGCCGCGCGATTGCGTGATGAATCCACATTTCCCCGTTTTTGCAATGCATCATGGGATACTTGTTTCACAAAAAATGCTTTTGCCGAAGAGTTACATGCAATAAAAACTTCATTTTTAATTAGCTTCTTTTACGAATATTTTCCTCATGTCTGCCAGAAATTATCAGAACATATTCAGCTATAAACTTATGCTAGCGAAACTGGTAAAAGTTTTAATTAGTTAATATTAAATATATTTTTTATTAGTCGAATTATCTCATGGTGCCATCTGGTGGCGTATGGCATGTCATGTGCTAGAGCTTGCGAACTGCCTTATGGGATACTGGTTCACAAAGGGCTTCACCTTTTCCCCTAGGGGCAGATCTGCTACTTTCTAAATCTATGGCCGACGTCGTCAAAACTACCGTCGGCTCCGTCTGATATTCAATTTGACTAGTTCGAGGACTCACGCTATTTTCCTGTTGATTGTGGCTCTGTGTAATTAGAGTGGTTGATAGCTGCTTCTGAAATGATAGGGTCAGTGCCCAAGGTTTTGTGGCGTCTAATTGCTTGACAAGATGTTTTTTTTTCTCGGATCTGGGACGGCTTTTTTGTGTGGAGGATTAAGCCTTTTGCAGACTCGACATATTCTGCAAATTGGAGAGCCATATTTAGTGGCTATCGCTACACATTTTGTTGCTCAGCTTCCTGTGAATGTTAAAGTAGGATGGTGATTATGTTTTGTCAAAAAGACATCCAAGCTGAATGGGTAAAACTTAAACCTAAATATTTTGCTTTGACAACATACATGATTTTACCGATTATTATATTTTTCGACAAAAAATACAATTGCAGAAATATCGAGCATTATCTAATTATTTTACTGAATTTATATAGTTTAAATTTTATTTTAATTACATTAATTTCCGAGATTTTATCGAATTTTTTCCTCCTTTCGATCTTATTTGGACGAATTTTTCAACGTCTTTTTGTGGGCATAATACAACAATTGACGCAGCTGTGACGTCACCATAAGCGTGATAACTCCAGTTGTTCCTTTTTTGTTTAGTCTGCCTATCGAGATCGAATATGGCATGCGTTAGATATATGGGCCCTATGAAAATTGCATTCATGCAAGAATCACCGGCCTATTTGGCTGTCGGACCCTGCCTGAAGGAAAGTAAAAAAAAACCTATCAAATTTTAAAGCAATAAATATAATAAACTGAAATACCACATCGCTTTCCAAAAATACTCCCATCAAATATAACCTACACATCCACTCTCTCTTCAAAATATCAAAACCTCCATTCCCAATCTATTCCATTCCTCCTTTTCAAATAAGTGCTTTTCCTCCTTTTCAAAAAGCGCCATCTTTCTAGGAAAAGGGGTGTTTCGGACCGCGGAGAAAGCCAGGGCACTTAGCAGACGATTTCTCGGGAAAAGGCTTAGCGAGTGGATTATCGGTCCTAATGCCCATGCATAGATCAGCATTAACACGAGCCTCGGGGAATGCGAATAGCTTCATTAGAATATTGGAATGGCCGTGTATGTATATTCAGGAAATGTTGAGAGATATATATTATTTTGAGGGATTTTTTTTGCGTTATGGGTTTTTGGGGGTTTATAAGGTTTTATAGGGGGTTATTAAGTTTTTATTCGTTTTTATATTCAGGCGGAAGTGCACGTTTAAATTAATTAATGGATGATGAGGAGCCCAGTGGGTTAGGCGCCATCCTTGCATTCGAAAAGTCCCAGGTTCGGTCCCGGACATTGCTAAAATAGGTCAGTGCAGCCAAAAAAGTTCGACGTTCCCCGTGTGGAGGAAATACACTTTAAATGTTCTCCAATGTCCTGACGCTGTATAACATATGCCGCTCCTAAAAGTTGTGTTTAGTGTCTACTCAGATGTCGGCTCGTCACTCGACTGCGGTTCTAAATTATGACAAACGTCGCCAATAGTCCTCGTATAGCTCTAGTGTGACGATATTTTAACCTAACCTGACTATTATTAATGTTAAACCATGGCCTGCTCAACTTTAAGGCCACAGAGGCTCTTCGTGTCATAAGGCCATCCCTGCGGTTTGAATGTCGGCTTTCCCGAATGAAACGTTCGAAGCTAATATGAAGCGCAACCAACTATATTTTTCAGGTTCGAGGAATGGAAACTTGTCGCCAGTGAAAACTTCCAGCCGCGGTAACTTTCCGACCAGTTCATGGTAGGCCTCCAGAGTCGATAACCCGAACCGAAAGGAAATTATGACGTCACAGAGTTTCTCTGGACTTACTAGTAAGGTAGTCGTGTCTTTACTAATGTAAACTTTTGTAATATAGTAATAGATAATAAAGACTTTTTGCCGCTTATCACGTCATAAAAATAGTAGTCTTGGATGTTACGTTAGGTCCCAATAACTTCGGATAATTAGAATTCTACTGAGTTGTATTTGTTTCGAAACTGTTCATCAGTTATAAAACACCACCCAGTTCGAATGTATCCTAACCCTTTGCCACAACCACAAATACCGAAAACCCTCACACAAACCTCATTCATGCACACTCACCCCCCCCCACCCCCCAAATTAACAAGTTCTTATCGCATCATGCCCGATACATTTTAATACACCAAACGATAATATGGAGGAGGAAGGGACGGACTCCGCAAACGATAGAAAGAGGCACTCGAGACTGCAGCAGACGATATTTTGCGAAGTACTCGAGATATACTTCAAGTGCTGCCGTCAGCAAAATCCAAAGAGCCTCCCCCCCCCCCCCCCCGAGGGGTCTCTTCTCTTAAAAAGGGTTGCCGACGTGCAAGCGATTTTTATGGCCGAGTTTAGTGGATTTATTGTGGCATCATTCGGGGATTTTTATTATGGATTTTGTGGGTCGACAATGGGGTTTTATTGAGAAGGTAAATTAGTGAGAGTTTGTGTTTGGAATACAAATCAGTGATAGTGCGGAAGCGGTAGAGTATATTTCGGTTGTAGAAATGTGTTTATGGTATTAGATCGTACCATAAGCTACCGAAAGTAGCAACCGTTAACAGCTGATTTTACGTCACTGAAGCTTTATGCATTTGAGTACCCGGCTATTTTTCAAAAGTTCAATATAACTCTAATTATCCAAGCAATTAAAACTTAACAATATTCGCATGATCAGATGCTCGAATAGCTATAGTGTTTCGGAAAAAATAGTATGGTAGAGACATATATATTCTGGTTTGGTGTGTTTGGTCAGAGACCCGCTTATAAAACTTCGTCAAGTAAGACGGATACAACACACACATAAGTCACAGATGCTGCCATCTATCGCCAAATTCGCAATTTAGACATGTCCCTGAAAGAGAGGGAAATAGTCTCCAAGGACCTGTATCCAGGGTAAAATGCGCCATGACCGCCCACAGGACTTTCGAACCCGCAGATTTAACGAGCACGTACTCCACATATACTCGGACTTCAGTGGTATCGGGACTCGATCGCAGGACCTTCCGAGAACGAGGCCTTAACCACTAGGTTCTCCACGGCCCCAAAAAGGAGTGTATTCTAATTAATTTTCTAATGCATTGTTGGGCTGTGAGATCATGCAACTTAAGTTTCGGACAGCCCCAAGGTTTTGATTTTTATCCTCCAACATTAATGGAGCGCGTTTTCTTTTAAAAGCCATAATGAATAAGGTGTATTGAATTTTACTACACCTATTATACCAGCCTATCTCCTATACTGTGCGTCTTCTTTAAAAAAAACTTCCAAAATTTAATTTAATTTTTCGAAATAGATTAATTCAATTCAGACTTAAACTGTGATTATTTCAAACTCTCATTTAATACACACAAAAACCTTTCTTTGAACACAATTAGTTTTGAATGTCAACATCTCTCGTCAATTTAATTACAATACCGATCGCCAAAATGTAGATAAACCCGCCAAAATGGCCACCCCCTCCAAACCCACATCCGATTCCCCTCCAACATGAAAGGGGCGCAATACAGGTGTGTGCAAATGTAGAGGGAGGGGGACAACCTCAAAAAATCGTGCAAATTTGAAAATAGCTACCTTTAATGAAACCGCCCCAACCCCTTGTGAAAATTCGATACGCCCTCTTAAACCCAACACCCCCGTATCCCTGGTGGCCAAAGGTTGCCGTTTTTTTATTTAAATAAAAGGAAGCCAAGGTAGGGTAAATTAATGTTTCACATGCAATAGTTTCGGTAAATTTAACCGTATTTGTTGTGTAATATGATTTCATTGGCAATATTTAATAAATTAGATTTTTCACATGGACAGAAGCGATTGATGGGGAGGATTTTAATTATAATTTGAAATCCAAGAACCACGAAGTTTTATATATTTCGATGCAACATAACTAACCATTCGTGATTTCACGCTTTTGAAAATCTCTATACAACAGCAGCTGTTAATTTGTTTTGCACGATATCATGAGGAGCTTTTGACATGAAAGCCCATGGGAACGTCTGAGTGGAGTGGAGCGAGTCAATACCACCTAGATTAAAAGGCCGAAGAACTAAGCAACACAATGTCACACTAAAGGACCAATTTCGATTTGTTGACCAATAACGTCGTATCTTAAGATGACGTCGCATCGTCATTCATCTTACCTTTAAAAAAAATTATTCAAATACAAGATCTAGTCACGAATGATCATTGGTCAAAAACACAGAATCGGTCCACTAATTTGACGTCAAGCATTTAGTTCGCCGGCCTTCCAATCTAGGTGGTATTGAGCGAGTTCGCTAGTTTTCCAGTTTCTTATGAACGTAACGTTCTGGAAAACTTTTGGCCAGTTTTCAGTTTGCGGTGTTGTGTTATCAACGGTATATAGCAAATTAACTCTTTGGCACTAGTTTATAGTCCGTGGCCTCCCTAACAACGACTACAAAGTCGTGTGTCCACTTTCCAATGGTTTGATTTTTATGACCATCAACAGTTTATAGACGGCACAGTTTTCTGATACGCTTTTGCTAGAAAACCAGGATTTTTAAAACACTAATTAAGCCTTTAAAACCCAATGATGCCACTTGGCATCATCATGTTTCTGATTGTAATTCTAAAATAGGGCTGCCATCTATTGGGATTTAAAAAAAATATTTAATAATAGAAAAAAGTTGAATGAATCGAATGATGAGCTTTTTGATATCATAAATGGCTATAGATGATCAGAAAAAAATTCTAAAATGATAATGCCAAATTGTTATTGGGACTGAGAGGGTTAAATAGCATTTTTACGCAAAACTTGTGTATAAGACACAACAGTGAATTTAAGGTGCAAGAGGAACAGAGCTGTTATTTTGAATTATGGAAGCTGTCATGATGTTTCTCACATTCAGAGCTACGCAAGCTTCATTTGTGCTCATTTAAGTTATTCCACCAACAGCTTTTACCCTAGCCCCTGCCCATCAAATTTATCACATAACTTCTTTGAATAAGGGCCAATCCATGTGGCAATCCATCGCCAAATCTGGCACTCTCAATTTAGTGACCCTTTATCCTCCACTAATCCGATAAAACCATTCCAAAATCTGGCAAGTTTTAAAAAGAAGCGAACTAATCTAGGTAGGGGGGCAAATACACGTATTAAATGTGAACACCCCTATAAACTAAATAAACCGTTTTACAGGTCCGTAGTTTCACGTGAACTATTTCCCCCATACTGAAATAAGAGGAACGAAAACCGATTATTGTATTACTAGGTTGGAGTTTAAATGAGGGGGCGGCGGGGGGGGGGGGGATAACCCCCGTAAAAGGCTCAGGTTCTTCTGAAATCGAATACTGAAATGGTTTTAAGTTCCCGTATTGGAATTATGAGATAAGAGCTACTTAGTACTAAATGCAAAACGGCATTAAGCCGAGGAATACTTAATAGTTAATTTAATTTTTGCACAGCTACTGCGTAAAGTAGAGATTTTCTTAAACGAGGAAAAATATGTTTATGTGTCTATTACGCGATGCAGAAGTCAAATAAGTGCTTAGCCTAGTTAGCAATCAAACAATTTTTTAAAAATCTTTTAAGCCGAAGGTTAGGTGTTAGTGGAATGTTAACATTTATTAAATATGCTATTTGTAAATAATTGCTCTGATTACTGTTCTTATCTTTTTAAAAGTAGAAAGTACCCTAAATTTCTAAATTGTCTATTAATAATAAATTTATGATTGCTGCAACTACGAACCAAATTATGTCCTTCTTACATTAGTTTGGCCGAAGCCATGTATATAAAATTTGCTGTAGAAAACTGAATACTAAGGTGACCAGCCGCACTGCATTTCGTTGTACAGTTAACTCTCTTTTCAGCTATCCAGCCATAAAAATTGTGCAAATAGTCTACGTTTAATATTTGGATGAACTTTTTCCTACACAAGCAAATTAAATATTACTCTAATCGTGCTGCCATATTTGCGGTCAAGCCTTTGCAGACTCGGCCTATTCTCCAGAACTGAGAGCCATTTTTTTGTGGCACCATCTGTGCGGCTCTCGCTACCAATTTTGACTCCCAGATTACAATGAATCTGAGCTCTCTGTGGATGTTAATGTATGCCAAGACTTAAATTCGCCGGGAGAACCCAAGCCAAAATGGACTTTACAATCTTTTACATGCCACATAATCTTATGACATGCGTGCCCAGGATTTTCCCATCCAGGATTTTCCCATAAAATATGACCTGCGATCTTGGGCTTACGGGGCGGACGCGTTAAACCCTTTCAGCTACTAAGCTGCTCGCAAAATAAAAAATGATTTATGAAAATTTGATATAGATTCATTGTTGAAAGTTAAACACTGAAACATACATATATTGTCAGGCTAACAGACACTAATATTACCCATGAAGGAATCGTAAATAAATATTGGTTAATTGAATTTTCAAATGTATGTTAGGATGAAATTCAAATTTCAAATTATTTTTAATTAATTTTAATTCAAATGTAAGTATTTTTGGGAATGACCAACAAACTTTTTTCATATACTTTTCCCTACTTCAACCTATTTCTCGACCTTTTTCATATACTTTTCCCTACTTTTACCTATTTCTTGACCTTTTTTTCATGGATCAATGCACCCCCAACTTACCTAACCCAAAATTTAACACCCCACTATTACTCAATTTTACAACTTCCTCCCACTATAAACTTTCGCATAACCCCCCCTAGACCTACAGTGGGGTTGAGCACCAAAAAAAGAAAATTCTTACAATTTAACTACCTATAAAAAAGTACCTTAAACCCCACTTTGTTGAATGTACTGGCACACCTTGGTTGAATAAGGGTAAGCAGAAAAGAACCATAGACATTTCTTAACCCTCTAATGCACAATGTTACCATATGGCAACAAGCAACATAATCCACTTTATTCTATTAAAGTAGAGCTCCCTATCGTCAAATCTGTGTTTTTTCAGCTATTACATTCTATTTTGAAGTTTTAGTTACTAATAATAATCATAGATGACAGTAGTAAAACCCTACTAAAAATGGTCCGTAGAGATCCGTAAAAAAAGTTGTACGTGGATTTGGCCAACGGACATCCATAGAGATCAGCTCTATAGATATCCGTAGGCCAAATCCACGTACAGCTTACTGACCTCTACGGATATCCATAGGCCAAATAACCGTACAATCTCTACGGATGTCCGTTGGCCAAATCCACGTACAGCCTACTGACCTCTACGGATATCCGTAGACCAAATACCCGTACAACCTCTACGGATGTCCGTTGGCCAAAAACACGTACAGCCTACTGACCTCTACGGATATCCGTAGACCAAATACCCGTACAACCTCTACGGATGTCCGTTGGCCAAAAACACGTACAGCCTACTGACCTCTACGGACATCCGTAGGCCAAATCCCCATACAACCTCTACGGATGTCCGTTGGCCAAATCCACGTACAGCCTACTGACCTCTATGGATATCCGTAGACCAAATCCCTGTAAAACCTCTACAGATGTCCGTTGGCCAATTCCCTGTACGTCCTCTAGGGATGCCCATTGGCCAAATTCCCGTACAAGAAACTGACCTCTACAGATATCTGTTTGCAAATTTCCCAAAGAGCGTAATAGTTGAATCACTCTATAGTTACACGCATGCTAATGCCACACACAGTCTACTCTCTACCCTATAGATCAGGGGTTCCCAACCTTTTTGGACCTGCGTACCACTTGCCTTTATGAGAAATTCTAGCGTACCACCAAACCCAAATATTTTAATAAACGTATAATATTTACTCAAGTGTGCACAGATTTTTTTGAGTAAAGTTCCTGAGAAAACTTCGTATGAATTATTAGATATTTGTTTTTTCATAACATGCTTATAATAAAGGAGAAATAAAAATATTAAAATTGTATTAATTTACAGTTTTGTTTATTGTCCATAGGTCTAAAAACATTAAAATAAAAAATAGTACAAACTCAGCAAAATCCAATCCGGAAGTTAATTAAAGATTTCTTTCTAAAATAATAATTATGTTTAAAATAATGAGTAATATGTTTGCGTGCTAACGTGCGTGCAGAAGCTATTGATAGCATCATGTTGTTCACATCACTCACGCGTACCACCTAAAATATTTCCGCGTACCACCAGTGGTACGCGTACCACCGGTTGGGAACCCCTGCTATAGATGATATACCCTGGCCGATTGAATGTGCAGCATACAGATATCTGCGGTTAACTTACTCTATTAATCCTGTAAAATAATTTATCTTTGAGGAGATTAATAAATATTACTTTGAAAATGAAACAAACACATCAAGAATAAACAATTATTGATTATGAAAATTACTTTTAATTATTTACAATTTTTTAATCACATACAGTAGAACCTTGATTATCCAACCTGATTGGGACCAGAGGTAGGTCGGATAACCAAAAATTCCGATAAAAGAATTAGAAAATGTTCCTTAAATTAATAGTAAAACTACAGAGGAGTAACGGAAGTCCTTGGACCTCAAATCTGCAAATGTACGATTCAGCACCAATTTTGTTGTCGCAAACATTGAATTTTAGTGTTAAATGTCTGAAACTTAGACTGGCTGAAAGACAAAAAGTGCTCTAGAACATAAATTTTAGTTTCTGACTTTATGAAAAGTGCATAGTTTTTGTTTTATATGATATACCATAAATCTTACAAAGTCTCACGAATTTAGGATTTATTGCCAAATTTTTTAAACCTTTTTAGGTTTGAAGTTTTGCTATCTTAAAATCACCACAGGATCAGGATTTCATTATTCCTGAATTTCCTGATTTTTGAATCATTAAAGTTTGCAGATTTCAGTACCTGCAAAACTAGACTATTTTGTAAACTGGAAATTATCATGCTGAAGATCTTTTTTTAATGAACTGCTTGGTTAACAGAGAGGTCCAGTTAAAGAGGGTCAGATAATTGAGGTTCAACTATATTTACATTATTTTTCCCTAAAAAAAGTTATTTATTTTTAATTTTTTTTGCAATGCAGGTGCTTATCTATATAGAATATGGATCACTAGGCCTTTATCCGTCGAACAATTGACTGTACAGCTGGCAGAGATCTTCCGATAACTTACCAACTTTATTTATAGTGATGTCCAGTTAAATATTTAACTTGTGATCGTTAAGGCTATCACCGAAAACCAAAGATTGGCTCATACAATATTCGAGAAACATGCGTGTAATTTTCAAATTCAATATATACCAGTGTACACAGAAAAGTGATCTATCACATAAATGACCTTTTGAATTGTAAGTGCTATAATATTCAAAATTTAAATATCTAGCGATATTAAAGCAAAAATTAAATCTATTGTTTGAATAGTTGGAAGGCAGTTTGCGAATAGTTATTTTTCTATCATAAATGCGATGGAAAAATAAATTTCAGACCATTTTTTTTGTTTGTTTTTTTTGAAAAGCTAGTATTTTTGCGATAGGTCTCTTTTCTGCCACAATGCGATATACCTTCATATATAAAAAAGGGAACAATATAGGATGAAACTTGAATTGGAACTGATATTGGTTCAAATAATTATATGATTAACCAACTTTGGCATTTTGGTTATCAACTCATATGAGATTTGGACATGATAAAAGTAATCAAATTTAAGTTGTATGTAACAGCACATGCCTTATTTGGCATTGGATATAAATACTCATTATAATAATATAATTGTAATACAAAAAAAGCACAGAACTCAGCTCATAGATATTTAAAAATGCAAGAATCGAGATTTCAACTAAAGTTTTCGAATTTCTTTTCTGCCAGAAAATCTCAATTTTAGAGATTTTGCAGTCAATTTTTGAAAGATTACTTTCACAATTAAAATTTTTGAATTACCAAACTACCACACTTACTTGCTAAATGCTGTTTCAGTTTTTGCAGGAGTTTGTTTAAATAGAAAACAGAGGACCTCTATCTGTGTAGATTTTGGTGACAGGTAGCCAAGCGTGGTATACAGCGTGCTATAGGTTTGCCATTGGCCCAGCTGCGGAAGCGCATCCAGAATTTATCCCTATTGCTCAGCTTACAATGAAGGCTTACATTCGCATCAGTGCATAACTTTAAAAAATTAAGTTTAATTGGGGCGAATTAAATCGAAAACCGTCTCCCAGATAATCTTAATCTTAAAGTTATACAAGTATTACTTGATGATAAACTGAAGCTAAAAAAGAAAGAATAAAAAAAAAGGTATAAGTATTATATAACCTTAGGTATTTCTAATAATATGACAAACAAATTCTAGGATTCTTTTATACGAATTCAATATCCACCAAATTGAAAAAATCACTACATTACTTAAAACAATGTGTTACAGTTAACAAAGTGATATTCTTCTTGAAAATTTCTATTATATAAGAAATTTGTAAACACATCTCATAACATAAACAATTCAAACAAAACTACTAACAATTGTTTTTGGTGAAGTGTAAACTAAACTATTTCACAACAGTATGTTTTCTTTAAAGTTAAATGTAATACCCTCGATCTTTTGAACTCATCTTTAAAATAAGTGTATTAATTTTAAAAACATTTATTCTGCGAACCGCGCAAAACACATGCGTAATGTTATTCGCGTCATGCGGGAAGATTCAGCCGAATAAGAAATCTGCTCGTATTTAAGATAAAAATATTGCAATCAATATAACTTACCTTTCTTTTCTTTATACTTCTTATAGCCTACTAATTACTTTTTTATATTAAAAGATGGCTTAAACATATTTTTTAAAGTCATTAAAACCCGGTAAATTGTAAACAAATTTTGTAAGAGGTTAAGGTTAACAGTTAGTAGAATTCGCTTTGGAATGTAATTCAAGAATTTACAACAGGAACTTTATATTTACTTTAATCTTTTTATTATATGGGCTGGTTTAACTTTTTTCATTGTATTTATCCCATGCTAAATACATTTGAGTTAAAAAAAAATCACTTTATATTAAGACAAAGCAGTCAAAGTATTTTTCAATTTGAAGCTCAGGTGTAGTCTTTGGTAACTTGGTGGGTTTCTTTGCATAGCTTTCCCAAAATAATATTTGTTGTTTTTAATTTATTTTAAATTGTCAGTGAATAACGTGCATTCATTTTAATCTAACTTTCAACAAAGCAATCATGACTTTATGTAAAGTTCGTAACCAAAAGAAACTCAATGATGTTTCCCAAGGAATGCAAATTCTTTTATCAGTATCGCCAAGATAATGAATATTTTATTTTATCGAAATCAAAAATCTATTAAAACATTTGCATATCATTTCGGAAATGATGGCTTGTTGTATTAAATTAACAATAATACTTTTAAATGCAATAAATTCATTTCAATGCATTTCATGAAATTTGACTTGTTATATCAATTTATGTTTTACATTTTTCTGGAGCTTTTTGTTTATAATATACATCATTAAGGGCAGTTTATATAGTAAAATATTGTATTCATTTGATTATTTAGGATGCATTTTTTTAATAGTTGGTATATTTCATTCTAATTAGTGATAAACATTCTAATAACAATGTAAAAGTTTAAACTGAACTTCCACTTTCTAAGCTTTCACGTGACTATTTTAATAAAACAAAAGTATCTCGCAAGAAATAAATGTTGGTAATTTGATTTTATTTTAAATGTTATATTCCTTAATCGAATAAATCAGTTGGTTGGTAACATACATTTATTTCTTGCTCTAACATGATAAACGGGAAAAATACCTAACACGTGCAACTACCATAAAAATGAAATGTTATGTAAAAGCTATAAATAAACATACATAAAATGTGTTAAAATTTGATAGCTAGGGATAAAATATTCATAAGAGTACTAAATGCGTTATAAAAATTGCTAAAATTAGCTCTAAATTACTAATTAGGCAACATTCATTAGTAGGCTTAAGGGGTCTAAGGAGTCTTAAAAATGTGCAAAGAAGATACTACAAAGCCTGGTCTGATCTTTCATGTCATTTTTGAACTACTCAATGTATAAGTATAATTTTTTTATATGTAATTCTACAAGATTTATTTATTATAAAACAAGTTTTAAAATTTATGAAACTTTAGCAGAAACTAAAATAAATGATATTAAGCATGAAGGTACTTGAACACACTGTGATTAGGCTTGCGCGGCAAATTGTGAGGTCAAAATTGAACACATGACCAAGAAAATGACTTTATATTGTACAAATATGTACAAACTAGGACTTATACCTAAATTCTCAGCTCAATTTTAATTAGAAATTATTTTAAGAACTTTTTTCTAAAAAAATTAATAAAATTTTAAAAATTTTGATTTTAAATTTTTTAAAAAATAATTTCTAATTAAAATTGAGCTGAGAATTTAGGTATAAGTCTTTGTTTGTACATATTTGTACAATATAAAGTCATTTTCTTATTCATTTTTTCAATTTTGACCTCACAATTTGCCGCGCAAGCCTAATCACAGTGTGTTCAAGTACCTTCATGTTTAATATCATTTATTTTAGTTTTGGCTAAAGTTTCATAAATTTTAAAACTTGTTTCATAATAAATAAATCTTGTAGAATTACATATAAAAAAATTATACTCATTTATTGAGTAGTTAAAAAATTACAAGAGAGATCAAACTATGCTATGTAGTATCTTCTTTGCACATTTTTAAGACTCCTGTGACCCCTTAAGAACGATATGATCCCAACGTGACGATTTCTTTCTTATATTTTACAATATTTTGACCACTAACTCAAAAAATTCTAATAGTTTAAAAAAAATTATAAATTATTCAAGTTTAATTAGTATATAAGTTTAAATTTTGGACTCTAAATTCTAAAATTATGATCATAATATTTCTTTCAGATAAGGTTTTTTCAACAAAAACATTTTTAAAATCCAAGTAAATTGGCTGGGAAAATTTTGATTGTAATGGTAATTTAACCGATTAAGGAAATTGAGATAACAAGATTAAATTTAATTATGCAGTATAATTTACTTTTTTTTTTACGATGGACTTTGAGCATGAGGGGTCAGTCACTAAACCCTTTAAATGTTTATATATATTTTTTATTTGCACATTCCAAAAAAAACCAAGTGTTTTTTATTCAAAAAGTTTTGAATTTTGAAAATGGCAGAGTATATACTTGAGACAACTTTTAACCGCACTTAAGATAATAAAAACAACTTTGTAAAAGTACATGTTTTACATTTATTTGTTGATTTATTTTCAATAAAAGAGAGGTATCTTAAAAGTGGGGGGGGGGCAGTTTTAAAGTGTCTGTATAGGGTTTAACAATGGTGGGATTAAGAAATTACTATTAAAAGAATGTGATCCAACCGAAACCACATTACCCAGGTACTCAATATAAAGATCCTATTGATCACATTTCTATTGATATCTGTAAAGGTCTCTAGGTATCCATTGAGATCGAAATAACATTATCACAAGTCTATTGATATCTGTACAGTTCTTTGGATATCCATAAGAACCGGAATCCTACTGATCACATTCCTATTGATATCTGTAGAAGTCTATAGATATCCATAGAGATCGGTAGCCTACCGGTATCTCCTGTATTGATGTCTATGGATCTGTATAGATATCAGTAGAGAATAAAACCGGTAGGGTACCGACATCTATAGAGATCGGTAGCCTGTACCGATGTCGGTAGGTGCATCCATAGAAATCGATAGAGTTGTATAGATGTCGGTAGGTTTTTGTACCGATCTCTATGGGTCATTTTTAGTAGGGAAGTCTATTCAAAATTAAAGAGTGAAGTTATTAACTGTTGTGAAATTACGTCTTTGGCAGTATTCAAAGTAGTATAATATTATAGTACTAAATACAAATCAATTGCTTTGAAGAATTAATTATAGTTCAAGAGGGATATTTTAAAATATATTTAGTAGTTTTCTCTAGTCATTCTTATCAAAATTGGAATTTTGTAGTAGGTTTTTGCCACATGGCAAAAATTTAAAAAATTGAAACTTAAATTCCAATGTAGTTATTTTTTTTTCAGTATTAGTTTCCCCATAATGTACGAGTATTAAAGATACAAATATGTTTTTTTGGGATGCAAAAAAATTCACGCATTGCAGGGTTAAAATTAGCATCAAGGGTCTCAAATATCTGAATTTAATTCTTATTTTTCTTTTATAGAATCAAAATTTGTTGCATTGGTTAAATGTTAAATGATTGAATTAGGTTAGGTGTTTAACACTGCAAGACTTTCAATGACCACTAAAAAACTGGCACATTTAAATGTATTTATATACCGAAATAAAGTAACTTTTCAATACAATTAAAAGTTCCAAGACTGCAACCATTTGTGCATGCGCCATTTTATCAAAAACATCAGTATGACGTCATACAAGTGCTAGAAAGAATCGTGTACTAATTCTGAAATCCTTAGTTTTTTTTTTTAAGTCAAGCTGTAGAGTGGTTTTAAACAAACTGACGGGAAAATGTGCGAAAACCACTTTTTTAAAATCAGCACCCTCCAAAACGAGTAGGGGCTGGGGAGCCCAGTCGGTTAAGCACTCGCTTAGCATGCGGAAGGTCCCAGGTTCGGGTCCGGGCATCGCCAAAATAACTGCCGACCTATAAACGGCCCATGCAGTCAAAAATGTCCGACGAATAATACCCAATTAATAATAATTACCCCGTGTAAGGGAGTACACGGTAAATAGCCTTCAAAGTCCTAACACTGCGTACTATGTCGCCCTAAACGGTCGCGTTGGGTGCCTATTCAGGTGTTGGCTCGTCACCTGACTGTGGCTCTAAAATACGACGCCCGTCGCCAATAGCCCTCGTGTAGCTCCAGTGCGACGATAATTCAAACCAAACCAAAACGAGTAGAAAACACATTTCGTGTTTGCTACCACATCGCGAAACTTTCAGTACCTCTTATTTCGTATTAGGTAATCGAAATTAATAAACTTGGTATTTAAAGCTCAATGCAACATAACTCCATTTGGATTAACAAAACCAAGTTGAACTCCCCTCCCCCCCCCTTCCTCCCATCTTATGACGTGAAACCCCCCAATGAAATAAATTGCTGGACGATATATCTTAAATATTCGGACGATTTTTCCCAGGTGTGATCAAATTTTAGGTCAGGTTTCACAAACAACTAAACCTAACCCCCCTGTGGGTGAGAGGTGTTGCGTATATTTATGACTTAGGGGTTGGGGCACTATAATGCGCGGTTTTTGGTTCTTTTGGTTTTGGTATTTTTGGTTCTTTATTGCCATTTTGGCATTATTTGGTTCATTATAATATATAATAATTTTAAATTGATATGTGAAAAGAAAGTGTGTGTTTTACTAATATCTATTTTTGTTTATTAAGACTGAGAAATTTTAGTTAATAAAATGTTGTCAAAATTAAAAGAAACAATTACTGCCTCTTTTTGGGGCTTTGTTGCCTTTTTAAAGCTAATTAATTATCAAATTATTATTTTGATTTTATACCAATACATATTTTTTGTTAGTTTAGACGGTGAAATTATAGTTAATAGATTAATACAAAATTCAAAGAAACAGTTTAGAGATTGATTGAGATTGTTTATTTAACAAGTAATTACACAGTTTTTGGAAATTGTTTTTCGTAACTATTTACTTCAGGAACAACTTTAAACCAAGAAGCTAGGACACAGTTGACTGTCCCAAATTATAAAATTACGTAACATCCAATTCCAAATTCAACAATTTTGGAAAACATTTCCTGTGTGTTAGATTTTTATGTATTTAATTAAATTGCTATTTTACACATGGAAAAAATAACATACGCTTTTTTCTTTCAATTTACAGGTCAAAAAGAATTTGAATATATTGAATTCTTATATTGAAATATAACTTAATAATAATTCAAAATATAAATATAAATCTGCAATAGAGAAGTTTAACTAACAAGCAAACACAATAAAAAAAACTCAAATATTAAAAATTTTCTTATTGGCGAGTTTGGCGAGCTTTACCCAATTTTATGTCCAACTTCCCCCTTCTAAGAAAAAGCGTGAGAAAACCCTCTTTTTCTTAGGGGGGTTGATATTTCATGACTTGTAGTTACGATCAGATTTATAACGGATTGTATCGAGTGAATAATGGTTAGTAAATCGGACGTAATATTGTGTCTCATTGTAAATGTATGGTCATACATTTCTGGCTGAAAGTCGTTAAAGCAATATTAATAGACATGGGATCGTTATACGTGAGTTATTCCTTTTATTGATGTGAATCTTTAATGGCTAGGTTTCCATTCTGCTTTAGAAAACCTGAACATTAATGTTCATAATTCGAAAATAGGTAGCATATAAATAAAAAATTAACAATCGCATTCAAAGTATCGTATTTCGGAAGAAAAAAAATTTTAGTTGTTATTACAGAGTAATAATTTCGGTACTTGTGTGTTATCCTGACAAATCGGTTGGCACTAGTTTTTCCCCGAATTTTTTTTTTAATTATACTTGTCCTCTTCCTACCTGGCGTCCCAATTGGGGACATTTTTTAAAACTTCCCCACAAACAACTAAAACGTTAATTAGTTTCGAAATCGGTCTGGTCCGATAGAAGAAGATACAAATATCGGTTTTCAGCCTTTGATTAGATGTATCAGTGATAGATTTCTATAAAAAAATTAAGTTGAACGAGGGTCAATACGATATTAGAGTTCTTAAAAATATTATTAAAATTGTTTTCAAACTTTTCATAAAGTTCTTTTAGTAGTTAATTTTAAAGGTATTTTGCATTGAAAACAATGTTAAAATAACCTGTCAACTACATGTAAGTGATACGGTCTGTTTCTTGCATTTATAGTACAAAAAATGTGTATTTTTAGATTAAAAGGCGTACAATCCCGCTTTTTGAAATAGGTTAGAATACTATTTTTAATTTTCATAAAATAATCGTACACAAAATATTCGAAGCATTTCAATAAGTGGGATTATAGAGACAAAATAGTTGGAATGGAATTTAATGCAAATGCGCCCTCTAGAAGGGAAGGGCGTAGGCTATGTAGCCCATTACCCCGCTCGCCAGAAGGGACAGTCACAGGAGACGCACAAGGAAAGGACGACACAAACACATAGACAAATAACAACATTTATTGACAAGTACAAATATCCATGCCTGACCGGGATTCGAGCCCGACCTCAGCAGCTCCAAAGGCCAGTACACTAACCATTCAGCCACCGAGGCGGCGACAAAATAGTTACATTTATCATTTAAAAAAAAGTGTTTCTAAAAATATTCAATGCAGCCGGAGAAATGTGACTTAGAAAATATTTTTCCCATTGCCTTAACACTGAATCACTTTGTTTTGGAGACCAGCGGTCCAGCTGCCTCATTCCCCCTTAATTACATCGATACCAACCGAGCAACCAATACCCTGCAAGCTATCCCAACACATCTCAACCCTGTAATTCCAATCACCATCAACTTGGGTTGATTGACAACTAGATCAACACTTTCGGTGTTAAAACAAGGATGTTTCCTGCATATCAATGGCCGACATATCAAAAGTGAAATAGACAAGACACCTGAAAAGAAGTTAAAGGTATAAGCACGTCAATCTACTAGCGAAATGAGCTTTAATGTGTTGTTTTTTGAATGTGTTACCTTATAAAAGGTCAAGTATGTAGGAGAGTTTCCCTTTGTCTTTCTTACTCTTTATATTTTAATAAGGAAGGAGAGGTTTAGGGAAATCTTCCATATATTTTGTAGTCGTCTTTTGAAAAATTAATGGTAAAACAAAAGGTCAAGTTCGTAGGACAGTTTCCCTCTACACTTATTCGTCGTTATATTTTAATAATGGAAAGCTTGCAGGGAACCCTTCCAATTTTGATGCATTTAGTGCTTCATTTTGCAAGGGGAAAGCATCACTTGCTATTATAGCGTTGAACACGCGCCTGAATGTAATTTTTTTTATCGTCTTTTGAATAAGTTAATGGTATAAAAGGTCAAGTATATAGGAGAGTTTCCCTCTGTATTTCTTACTATTTATGCTTTAACAAAAGGGTAAACCTGTAAGGATATCTTCGGGACATTTGTTTTGAGTGCTTCATTTTGTAAAGGGGAAGTGATCACTTGTTTTTTATAGGGGTAAACACGCGCCTGAATGTCAAAGGATGTTTGATTTTTAATTATTGAACTATTGGCTACTGGTTTTGTTATGATTGAAATGTGATGGATATGACTGTGGCTACTGAAAATGCTTTCCTTCGGAGAAAATATTTTTCTGTTCCTCTATTTGAAATGTTTGATATGATAGTTTAACGTAAAAAGGGATCTAGTATACAAAAAAAAAACCACGGAGAAATTAAATCAATTGAAGGTATGGATATACATTCGATTACACGTTTATGCATTAAGTGTCTTTGCCATATAAATAACGGCGATATTAAAGTAATGCAGTAAACATCATATAAATGGAGTATCGATAATAAAACAAGTCATGATTAGTTGATTTTTATTTTTTAAATATTTTTCTGTCAAACGGAATCTGTTTCCAAGAGAAAAAGACTACTGTGCAAAACTTTCACTTCCAAGAGCAGAAAAGGGGCTGGGGAGCCCAATCGGTTAGACACTCGCTTAGCATGCGAAAGGTCCCAGGTTCGGGTCCGGGCATCGCCAAAATAGCTGCTGGCCTTATAAACGGCCCGTGCAGCCAAAGATGTCCGACGAATAATACCTCGTGTAAGGGAGTGCACGTCAAATATCCTTCAAAGTCCGTACGATGTCGCCCTTAACGGTTGCGTTGAATGCCAATTCAGGTTTCGGCTCGTCACTTGACTGTGGTTATAAAATACGACGACAATAGCCCTTGTGTAGCTCTAGTGCTACGATAATTTAGGTTAGGTTTTGAATTATCGTCGCACTAGAGCTACACGAGGGCGACGGGCGTCGTATTTTAGAACCACAGTCAGGTGACGAGCCAACACCTGAATCGGCACCCAACGCAACCGCCACGATAATTCAAACTAAAACTTAACTAAAAAATTAATATTTTACTCCAAACAGCACAAAACTGTTATGGGAATAAATAAATATCAGAGTTTCGGTTTAAAAAAATTAAAACAATCAACTGTCTGTTTACAAGATCTTTTTAAAGTGTTACAAAATTGCAACTCAGGTAACAACAATAAACCTATTTAACGACTGCCATGTCCTTGTCCATCCGTGACCTCCAATTTCCCCCCAGAACTTTCCCTCCTTAACTCTCGACAGTCGAGCCTCGTAATTGCTCATTTTATTGGGCAGTAAATTGAGGCCGAAAAGCGACGAAAATGCCCAATCCGTCTACTTTAGCACGTTTCGGCCATTCCGGGTTTCACTTTTCGCCAGCGAAATGAATTTTTGAGGCGTAGTTTATGAACTTTGCGATGAGTTATTGCACTGGTGGTTGTCTTAATAAATTTTTAATGCTCTAGGAGTGTTGGTCTTCTAGAGGTTGAATTGCGGTTGGTGTGTTGAGCATTAGTTTGTGCAAGTGTTTTGTAATTTGTGCGTTAAAATGAATTTATTTATATAATAAAGTTAAACTTAAATTATGATGGAACATCATAATTAAGGGTTTGTAAAAAAGTTACAATTTGTACCTACTCAAGAGTCATGTTCGTTACTTGACTGAGTTTCAAAATAACGGCAGTAGGAGAAGTGCATTTTCGACCCTGGAAAGGAGTGAATATTATCTCAGACTGAGTTAAAATCAATCGTTTGGAGTGATCCTGTCGGAGGTTTAACACACAAAGGATCCACTCCAAAAGAAGTGCATTTTCCAGACTGGTTAAGTGAAAATCAATCAGACTGAGTTAAAATCGCTCGTTCGTCTTAAGAGTGTATATTCTAACTAAGCCCTTGTGTAGCTGTAGTGCGACTGATTCAACCTCACCCTAATGTTTAGAGGCTAGAGAGCCCAGCAAATAAGGCGCTTATCTTGCATGCGAAAGATCCCCCATACGGGGCATGCATTTGTCAAAAATAACAAATAATTGCCGACCTATAAATGAACCAAATACCAAAAGATCTGACGAACAATACCCTATTTAGTGGATGTGTTTGTTTAATATGCTCCAAAGTCCCGACCCTGCGTACGATATCTCCCCTAAAATTTGTGTTGGTTGTGGTTTTTAATTTCGTCGCTAATAGCTATTGTGTAGCTCGAGTGCTACACGATAATTCAACTTGTATATGCCTCATTATTCCAACAGTCTACAAAAATTATCCTCAAGGTGGAGACGGGTTTCATACAACTGTATTAGTTTTTAACTAAATTGCTGGTAGGAGCGCAATGGTAAATCAGCGCCATCTAGTGTCGATGGAATATTGAGGTTGCGCATGAGATGAGCAAACTCAACTAGTTCCTTCATGGCACAAAACACACAAAGTTTATCACCTATCATCACATCATTACCAAAACAAGCAAAACATTAACAAAACTTGCATTGTTAAAAACAAAACACCCAATAAAAAAACCCATTCTAAATCACATGCGCATTTAACCGTTTCAGAAGCATAAATTGCAGGTTGGGGTTTCCTGTGTAATTTGTACCTGGACAAAACGGCTCTCCCACGCTTAAAATTAACGGCTACAACCAATACCACCTGCTTTGCTGGGGCCGGTTGGGGGGTGGGTATCTGTACTTCCGGTTTAAAAGGACCCCCCTTCATTACTAGTAGGGTCTATTGTTTCTGTTTCCGAAATTGCTATGCATAGACTCCAACGACATGTCCTAATTGACCCGACTTGTAAAAGTTTGGTCAGTTCAACAGAGTTAAAGCATTAGTTTTGGAAAATTTTCTGTGAAATGTTTGCTTTGCTGACTTGCGGATTTTGTCCTCCAAGTTTTTAAAAACAAATTTTAAAGAAAAAATCACCTGGCTTTATTATTTATTCTAGATAATATTTTAAGTTTAAAATTGCTCCAAAGTGTTCTACAGATGGCGATAAACAGTTAAAAGATTAGCGAAGATCAAAAAAGTTACCGAAATTTCAGATATTTAAAACAAAATTTTGAAATTATAATTTAAGTCCACCGTTTGCAATTTCAAAGGCACTCAAGCAAAAGCCGTATGATTTTACTTTGTTTTTTATGCAAAATGTCTTTAATTTAAATAGTACTAAAAGAAATTTTTGAAAAGTTTGATAAAATTTTTTAAAATATTTGTTAAGACCTCTAATATCGAATTGACTCTCGTTCAACTTCATTTTTTATAGAAATATATGACTGATACCTGTAAATCAAATACTGTAAACTGATATTTGGATCTTCTTCTATCGGACCTATCAATTTCAGAACTAATTAACGTGTTAACTGTTGGTGGGGAAGTTTTTTAAGTCACAATTCGATATCTTATAAGAAGAAACTTTGTTAGAAACATAAGTAATTTACGAAAGCAAAAGTTCCCTTCCCTTACCAAAATCTTTCTACAATATCAGTAATTATTTCTTCAACAGAATTAGAAACGCGAAAGCAATACAATCAAAAGGTAATACATGTCAAACGAGAATACAAAAAGTAAATCAAACAATATTATTATATTATTAAATCGTTAAATTTATCCGATTAAAATCGACAACTACAAAAAAGCGAATTAATTATATCTGTCTTAGAAACTTATTTTAAAAGATATTCCCTTAGATCGAGACAAATTATATTGATATAAGAGGAATTTAATTTGCATTGAAGAAATTACTGTAAAAAATCATTTAGAAAGAAAAAAAATCATGCACATTCGCTTATATTCACCATATTAAAAAAATCTTAAATCATAAAAAGGTATAAAAAATGTTAACCGAGGAAAAATTTCTCCGAAATATTAACTTTTACCAGTAAGTTATAATGAATGCTTACAAAATTAAAACTCCGAGATATATAAGTCCTTTCTTTATTGATTTAATTAAAAATGGAGCCTTGATAATTTGCATTTTGATTAGTAACACAGAATTCTTTTAATTTGGGCTAAATATTTTTTAAACTCCTACCATCCAGAAAAAACTACAAAAAATAAAAAACCCTTAAATGAATAGAAAAAAAATATGAAAGAAACTTTTTCACTAAGTTTTTTTTCGCCTATATTAATTCATACTCTTTTGAATCTTGGGGCATTGAAATATCTTTTTGCAAAACAAAAGGCTCGCCAAATGTATAAAAAGAAAGCCAAAAGAGAAGCAAAAAAAAATCGAATCATAACTGTTTTTTAATGCGTTTCATATTTTTTTCTCATCTCTTCTCTCTTCGCCACTTTTATAAAAAAAAAATTTCCACTCCTTTCACCTTCAACGTTTTTATTTTAATTTTTCTCTTCCCCCATAATTTTTTTTCATTCATACTTTTTTCCTCATTTCCTTTTAATTTTTTCCCCCATCGCTTCTCCTTCAGTTTTTGCATATATACTTTTTGTCTGTGTCTTCAACTTATTAATGCTCGCGAAATTTTCCCCCCACGCGTTAGAATTTTTTTTCCTTATAATTTTTTTTTTCATTTCTAGAGATGAGGGGGAGGAGGAGGAGGGGGTAGTTCTTCATTTCACTTCAGTTGCGAAGGCAACTTCTTAATTTCATGAGGAACGTTGACGCTTGGCGTTTCCCCTCTTCCCAAAAACTGCTACATATGAAATAAAGTAACTCAATGTTCTATTTTAATAGTTCACGAAAAGTAAATGGGATATAATTAAAATGAAAAATAGAACTTACTTGAGGTCATGGTGTGTACGAAGCTAAGAAACTATAGGACCAAGTTGTCTAATTGTTTACAGCACCTGCTGTAAACACAGAAACTGTGCTGTTTTTTTGCATTTTTTTTTATGGTATATGCTTCACATTGTAAAGAAATGTTTTACTTAGTTTACGCAAGTTTGATGATAATCCTCAAATATTCTCTGTTCAATATTTTAATTGCTATTAATTTAATATTGATCAGATGTTGGCAACATTAGTATTTCGAAGACAACTTACTGATATTAAATTCTGGATCACATGCTTTACCTCATTACAACTCCCGAAAATGGATGCTCAAATTTCACTAAACTTTCGTCGTTTTGACGAAATAATCCGTGATAAAAATTCCGAGCAAATATCCTAAAATTGTTTCAAATTTGTGTTTGTGAGTATGAATTTGTTTTGGAACCAAGATTTCACAAGACACATGACCTCACAAGGAAATGATTGTCAATAGGAGTAATATTTGTTTGACATTGAAAGAATCAGCAAAATTGAGTTTATTTATAAAAGTGATATTTTGATTTAATAAATAAATTAACTTTTCTTATTTGTAAATTAAGGCGTTAATGGTATTCACAATGACCGTCACATCGCCACTCCCCTTCCAGTGAGGTCCCCCAGCCACTTAAGGTGGAGGATCTGATCCTCGATCCACCACTGGTCCAGAACTCTCCTTTCCCTTTACTTACCACAGGGGCCCGGATGGCCGAGTGGTAAGCATCGCAGGCCAGCAGTCTGCGTGCTGTAACGGGCGCGGGTTCGATTCCCGCCTTCGCCCTGGGTGTATTTCCTCTCTTTGTGACAGTAAAAAAATCTTTCTGTGTCTGTCTTACTTGACGAAGACTTATAAGCGGCTCACTGAGCAAGCACACAAGTCGGAATATATATGTAAAATACCCTACCCTACCCTACCCTACTTACCACAAATCTATATATTGATGCATTGAGCATTAATTGAAAGATGTGTAGGTGTATTGTTAAACGCACCCATTGCTTTATTCGTAAGTGAAGGCGTTAATGGCAATCCCAAAAACACTACTTGCAACAACACTACTTACTTCAAATCTGTATATTGATACGTTGAGCAGTAGTTGAAAGCTGTGTAGTTTTCTACACCCATAGCTTTATTTGTAAATGGAGGTATGTTAATGGCAATCGTAAAATCATCGTTAATGGCTTAAAGCAGGTCTGTTGCAATTAACAACCGTTCTCCCAAATAATCCTATATATTCCCTAAAATAAGAGGAGGGATTTATAAAACCTTTTTCCACCACTTTTATAACTTTGATGTTAATTACGGGCCATAAATTAAAACGCTCGGCTGCTCTTGTCGTCGTGGGGGCTAAGAAAAGCTGCTGCGAAATTAAGATGAGTTGATGATGCCGAGTCGAGGAAGAAAAAAATAAAGAGTTGAAAATAATGATGGAAAACGAAGCTGCTGATCAATTTTCTGGCCCGGGATTGCAAGACAAAAGGCGCTTGGGGAATGGCGGGGGAGGGTGTAGGAGATGCTTCAGGTTTGATGAAGGTCATCACCAGATTCAGTCTGAGGAAGATATGGCCCATCACCCCTTAAGAACCGAGCGAAATCCTACACGTATATTGTTCATCTAAACATAAGGCGTTTTTAGCATATATTTGCATGAAAATTAAGCTCTAAAAGTACACAATTTTCGTGAAAGAACTTTTTGAAAAGTATGAAAAAAATATTAAATAATTTTTAAAGAACTCTAATATCGTATTGACCCTCGTTCAACTTCATTTTTTTTTTATAAAAATAAATGACTGATATTTGGATCTTCTTCCATCCGACCAGGTCAGATTCGGAACTAATTCAAGCGTTGATTGTTTGATGGAAGGTTTTAAAAAAAGTCCCCAAATTGGGAAGCCAGGTCGCGAGAAGCGAGGGAATATAAAGATTTTTTTATTATTAATACATTATATGCTTGACGAATGGTAGGGTCGAAGACTGTATTTCATCAAAAGTTATTCTGTGTGAAGTATATAGCGGCACTATAATGGACGATTCGAACGGGCCAGAGAATGGTTTGTTTGAGGGATAAAAAACAATGCTTGACCTAGATGTTACGTCAAATAGATGTTGCCTTTCTAGTTTGGATGAATTAGCTGACTAATGATTTGTCTCTGGGGTTTAAAATAACATTTGACGTTACGATAGGCGTTACCATTCCAGTTGTCCTTTATGTATAAATAAGTTCGAAACGGAATATAATCGCATTAGAAAGATAGTTGGAGTTTAATATCGTCGCGCTGGACTAGAACTACATGAGGGACTTAAATCAAAATACTCGGCAAAATCGATTCCATTTAGTAATTATTCACCACAAACATTATACCAATTATCATATTCCTCGCTAATGGAAGAAAATAAACATTTCCTACCAGTTAAATCTGTCAATAAATGGAAAATCCCCCTTTAATCTTAATGACAAGGAACCAAGTCTTCAGCGAATTACTGCCTCCCCCTCCCCCCTCCCCCCAATTCCTAAATTATCCAACCAACTGCAAGAGTCAGTTTTGTCTCTAATAATAACAAGAAAAAGAAAAATCGGAGAGAGAAGACAGAAGAATTTAGTGGAGGGGGGTAGAAGAAGTAGAAAGATAATGGGGATTCTAACGCAGAGGCGGAGTGGTGGGACGAAGAGGGAGTGAATTAATCATTTTGTTGGGAAAAGATTCTTTTTTAATTAATGGCTTCTTGGTTCTTTTTCTCTTTCCTCCAATTTGCGCCCACCGCATTGCTGATCAATTACTGAATTGTAGAGGGAAAATAATAAAAAAAATTAAAGGAGTCACAATGACTTTAAGACTCTCTCTACCCCCTTCTCCTGCCCCCTCCCCTCCCGCTTAAAAAAGATGTGCACAGTCCAACAATATCATTACCTGAATTTGTTTGAGTTAGTCTGAAAGGAACTAAAAGGGATACAATAATTAAGACTAACCTTGTTAAATTGAACTACGACTGCTATGGGAGATGAGCAAATACTTTTAACTCTCATCAATAGGTAATATAAACTCAGAAAAGAAAACCTTGTGTTGACTTTTTATCGCAAAAATTGTGTTTTTCACAGCAATAATAAGTTGTGTAGAAACAATACAAAAATTACGTTGCGGCTTAATAATAACCTTAATACTTTGCTACCTGTCATTTAGATTCGAATAATAGTTGAAGTAAAAAAGCCAAGAATAATTATAAAGTTTGGAAATTGCTATGCAAAGACTTAACGACCTGTGGGTCCCAATTGAGTACTTGGGTTGGCCAGTTTCATCGAACTAATGCATTAGTTTTGAAATCATTTTTGTGAAAGTTAATAGTATCGGGGTATATTTTATGTATTCAATTTAGATTAAAATTAAAAAAAAAACTTGTTGCGGTTCACCGCAGGCGCTACCTCAAAATAGCATCAGCGCTAGGTAGCGAAGAATTACCACTCCTAGACTACCAGTCATGTCATTTAGATTCTAATTGTTGGTTGGTAGAAATTAGTATTTAGGTTTTTGTGCTTGGTCAGAGACCAGCTTATAAACCTTCGTCAAGTGAGGCAGACACCACACGGAGCCAGAGGCCTACTAGAGGATCACCAAAATTGATTTGTTAAAGCCGTTATATATATTTTTTAATAGTTTTACATAGAAAAAAAAAACATATATTAATATATTCCCTGATGAGTAAAAATAACTATAATCATCGATTAATAACTAACAAAATAAGTAAACTCGTAAAATTTTCAAAACATAATTTATGTATAAAAGGCAAAAGACGTCCCCCCCCCAAAGAAAAATAATTATTATAATAATAATGGTAAAAACTATCAACAATTTAAGTATGTGAACAACAGAAGTAAAAACTTGATAGCAATACAATAGAAAGGTAAAATATATCAAACGAGGATACAAAAAGTAAATCACACAATTATTATCGTATCAAATCATTAAATTTTATCAGATTAAAATAGACAAAATAAAAAAAGCAGCAAATTAATTATATCTGTCTTGAAAACTTATTTTAAAATATAGTCCCTAGATTGAGACAAATTATAATGATATACGAGGAATTTAATTTGCATTGAAGAAATTAGTGCAAAAAATCATTTAGAAAGAAAAAATCATGCATATTCGCTTATATTCACCCAATAAAAAAAAATCTTAATCATAAAAAGGTATAAAAAATATTAACCGAGAAAAATTTCTCCGAAATATTAACTTTTACCAGTAAGTTATAATGAATGCTTACAAAATTAAAACTCTGAGATATATAAGTCCTTTCTTTATTGATTTAATTAAAAATGGAGCCTTGATAATTTGCATTTTGATTAGTAACACAGAATTCTTTTAATTTCGGCTAAATATTTTTAAACTCCTACCATCCAGAAAAAACTACAAAAAAAAAAAACCCTTAAATGAATAGAAAAAAAAATATGAAAGAAACTTTTTCACTAAGTTTTTTTTTTTCGCCTATATTAATTCATACTCTTTTGAATCTTGGGGCATTGAAATATCTTTTTGCAAAACAAAAGGCTCGCCAAATGTATAAAAAGAAAGCCAAAAGGGGAGCCAAAAAAAAAATAGAATCATAACTGTTTTTTAATGCGTTTCATATTTTTTTCTCATCTCTTCTCTCTTCGCCACTTTTATAATAATTTTTTTTCCACTCCTTTCACCTTCAACGTTTTTATTTTAATTTTTCTCCCCCATAATTTTTTTTCATTCATACTTTTTTCCTCATTTCCTTTTAATTTTTTCCCCATCGCGTCTCCTTAAGTTTTTGCATATATACTTTTTGTCTGTGTCTTCAACTTATTAATGCTCGCGAAATTTTTCCCCCACGCGTTAGAATTTTTTGTCCTTATAATTTTTTTTTTTTTTCATTTCTAGAGATGAGGGGGAGGAGGGGGAGGGGGTAGTTCTTCATTTCACTTCAGTTGCGAAGGCAACTTCTTAATTTCATGAGGAACGTTGACGCTTGGCGTTTCCCCTTCTTCTCAAAAACTGCTACATATGAAATAAAGTAACTCCAAGTTCTATTTTAATAGTTCAATAAGTGAGAGAGTGTACGAAGCTAAGAAACTATAGCATCAAGCTGTCGAATTGTTTACAGCACCTGCTGTGAACGCAGAAAATGTGCTGTATTTTTACATATTTTTTACGGTGTATGCTTCACATAGTAAAGAATATTTAGTATTTATTTAGTTTGCGCAAGTTTGAGCAGCGTTTAATGATAAACCTTAAATATTATGTATTCAATATTTACATGTTATTGTTTAAGTTTGATCAGGTGTTGGCAACATTAGTATTACGAAGACAACTTACTGATATTAAATTCTGGATCACATGCTGTACCTCATTAAAACTCTCGAAAATTGATGCTCAAATTTCACTAATCTTTCGTCGTTTTGACGAAATAATGCCGTAATAAAAGTTCCTAGCAAATATTCTTAAATTGTATTAAAATTTTTGTATGTGAGTATGAATGGGTAGGGGGGGGGGGGAGATACCCAAGATTTCACTAAAACACATAACCTCACAAAGAAATGATTGTCAATAGGAGTAATATTTGTTTGACATTGAAAAAAATCAGCAAAATTGAGGTTTATTTATAACAGTGATGTGTCCATTTCAAAAATAATTAAAGTAACTTTGCTTATATGTAAATTAAGGCATTAATGGTATTCACAAAGACTGTCACATCCGTCACGCTCCTTTCGGTGACGTCACAGCCATTTCCAATGGCGAATCTGATCCTCGATCCTCCACTGGCCAAAAACTCTCCTTTTCCCCCTACTTACCTCAAAATCAGTATATTGACACATTTAACAGTAGTTGAAAGTTGTGTAGTGTTCTACACACCCATAGCCATATTTTTAAATGAAGATGTTAATGGCAATCACAAAATCATCGTTGAGGGCTTTAAACAGGTCTGTTTTCCAACTCGTGACTGATGGAGCCGAGTGCACTGGGACAGACGTGCTCGTTATATATGTGGAGCCCAAAGTCAGCGTACGATATCGCTTGAAGTTCAATTGGGTACCCGCTCAGATGTCAACCCTGTCACTTGACCATCTAAATTACGAGGCGTTATTGGATGTGTTAAAGCTCCTAAAGGATGCTAGAAATAGGCAGCCGTAATCGATCACATTACATTAACTGGTCTGTTGCAATTAGTAACAACCGTTCTCCCAAATAACCCCCTATTTCCCATCAAGGACTAAAAGAAGAGGGGAGGGATTTATAAAACCTTTTTCCACCACTTTTATAACTTTGATGTTAATTACGGGCCATAAATTAAAACGCTCGGCTGCTCTTGTCGTCGTGGGGGCTAAGAAAAGCTGCTGCGAAATTAAGATGAGTTGATGATGCCGAGTCGAGGGAAAAAAAAAAGAGTTGAAAATAATGATGGAAAACGAAGCTGCTGATCAATTTTCTGGCCCGGGATTGCAAGACAAAAGGCGCTTGGGGAATGGCGGGGGAGGGTGTAGGAGATGCCTCGGGTTTGATGAAGGTCATCACCAGATTCAGTCTGCGGAAGAGATGACCCATAAGGCACAAGTCCTCACAGCGATTTAAAGGGTACCTCTGGTGGACATTTCTCTTGCGACCTGGCGTCCCAATTTAGGGATATTTTTTTAAACCACCCCACAAACAATTTACAAGTTCATTAATTTCGAAAATGGCCAAGTATCATAGAAGAAGATCCAAATATCCTTTTTCAGCCTTTGATTACAGGTATCAGTCTTTTATTTCCGTAAAAAAGGAAGTTGAACAAGGTTCATTCATTGGAGTTCTTAAAAAAATTAAATAATATTTTTTCATACTTTTCAAAAAGTTCTTTTAAAGGCATTTCTTATTAAAAACAATGTTAAAACAATCGGTTAACTACAAATAAGTGATACGGCCTTTTGTTTAACTTATAGCACAAAAGAAAAAAATATTTTTGCAGTTTAAGGCGTGTCCCTAAGTAACTATAAACATAATTTGTAGAAAAAAAATCTTCGAAAAACATACTTTTTAGCAGGAAGAAAATCGTATTAGATAGAGAGTCGGGGTGGAATATCGTCACGCTGCACTAGAGTTACATGAGGACTTTATAATCAAAATACCCGACAAAATCGATTCCATTTAGTAATTATTCACCACAAACATACCAATTATCATATTCCTCGCTAATGGTAGAAAATAAACATTTCCTACCAGTTAAATCTGTCAATAAATGGAAAATCCCCCTTTAATCTTAATGACAAGGAACCAAGTCTTCAGCGAATTACTGCCTCCCCCTCCCCCAATTCCTAAATTATCCAACCAACTGCAAGAGTCAGTTTTGTCTCTAATAATAACAAGAAAAAGAAAAATCGGAGAGAGAAGACAGAAGAATTTAGTGGAGGGGGGTAAAAGAAGTAGAAGATAATGGGGATTCTAACGCAGAGGCGGAGTGGTGGGACGAAGAGGGAGTGAATTAATCATTTTGTTGGGAAAAGATTCTTTTTTAATTAATGGCTTCTTGGTTCTTTTTCTCTTTCCTCCAATTTGCGCCCACCGCATTGCTGATCAATTACTGAATTGTAGAGGGGAAATAATAAAAAAAATTAAAGGAGTCACAATGACTTTAAGACTCTCTCTACCCCCCCCCCTCTCGCCCCCCACCCTCGCTTAAAAAAGATGTGCACAGTCCAACAATATCATTACCTGAATTTGGTGGAGTTAGTCTGAAAGGAACCAAGGGATAAAATAATTAAGACTTGTTAAAATGAACTCTTAATCCGACGAAGAAGGGCAAATACCTTTTACATTCTTCAGTAAATAGGTTAAATTTTAAAAAACTTTTTAGGAATTACTTTTAGAAACTAGGAGGGGGGGGGGGGGAGTAACACCACACGAATTTCGACTACCACTTTATAACAGACGCATTATACACTAGAATTCGGCTAAAGATTTATACAAGAAGGTTTTCTCTTTTCGGCAATACCTTTGACACCTTAAAAGTTCCATTGTATCAATTCTTTGGCACAACGTAATTTTACAAAAACCTTACTATTGCGCCCGACAGGTTCTGGGAACTTTTGTGCACTGTACGAGGAAAAGTAACCTATGGCAAAAAGTTTTCAGAAAAATCGTCATAATTTATTTTCATTGCATTGCATTTATAGAAAAAAATGATTTGTTCACTGCATTCCAACTATTCTACAAATTGATTTAATTTTTGCTCCACTCTCTAGATATTTAAATTTTGAATATTACAGCAATAACAATTTGAAAAGTCATATTTGTGCACTAGGTCACTTTTCCTACATATACATACATATATTTTCAGGCTTGTGTGCTTGCCCAGAGAGCCGCTTATAAACCTTCGTCCAGTAAACCAGTCACAACACACACTCACACTCACATGCACGTGACAGATGCTGCCATCTATCACGCGCCACCTCCACAATTTAGACATGCCCCTGAAGGGGAGGGAAATAGTCTCCAGGAACCTGTACCCGTGGGAAACTGCGCAATGACCGCCCACAGGACTTTCGGACCCAACAAATTTAACGAGCACGTACTTCGCATATACTCGGTGAGTTTTCAGCGACCAGGTTTCGATCGCGGGACCTTCCGATCCGTAGATCGCTACACTGACCACAGGGCGCCTCACAGCCCCACTTTTCCTAGTACATTGCGTTATGTACTAAATTTAAAGTCCGTACACTCTTAAAACAAAAGAGTGAAATCCACTCCAGTAGGAGAAGTACATTTTCGACACTGGAAAGGATTGAGTATTATCTCAGACTGAGTTAAAATCACTCGTTTGGAGTGATCTTGTCGGAGGTTTAACACCCAAAGGATCCACTCCAAAAGGAGAAGTGCACTTTCCAGACTGGAGGAGTGAAAATCAATTAGACTGAGTTAAAATCGCTCGTTCGTTTTAAGAGTGTAGCTCTTTAGTTCGAGCAGAAGAGTGGCTTCATAGAGACAGACTTACAGACGGACCAATGTTCAAAAATCACTTTTTTTAGTATCAGCACCCTCTTTAGAAAACACACCATCTACATTTTCAATCTTATCGCAATGGATGTATTGACTTCAAATCAAAGTCAAATTTAACTTTTAACTAAGTAAATCCAATTTTACACTTACCTTATTAGTAAGTCAAGTAATTATTTCTTAAAATGAGGTTTTAGTTCATAGTTCCTTTTTAAAAGTTCACATAAGTCTTTTTTTTTAATTCCCTCCACCCCTATTTTCCTTCCGGTTTTCTTCGAACCCCTCCCCCACCACACGTCATTTGCCTCTTTTTTTTTCATTGTTCTTGTGTTTCTATCGTTTGCATTTTTTTCTCCAAAATATTAATTTTTTATTGTCATCGTTACTTCTTGATTTTGAATTAAAGTGACGTAACTTCTATTTTTTTAAACTTTAAAGTACGCTGAAGAAACTGAATGAAAACATGAATGGCAACATCTTAAATTTAAAGAAAAAAAAAAATAGTTTACCCCAACGCACATGTTTTACTTCGTGAGTGGCAACAGTTCCAGCTGTATTGTTTTCATTCTTGGACCTTTGTTTGTACCTTTGTTTTGTTTTTATTTTTGTTTGTGTTGTTTTTTACCTTTGTTTTGTTTGTACCTTTGACCTTTGTTGAACAATGTAATATTTTCTTACCTCACTAAAACGAAAGTTTTGTGCAAAATTTTCCTTTTAGCAGAACCAGAGTTTTTCGCTGTTAAAAAACGATTAGTTGTCACACAATTTCGCTTCTTTTCCTTGCAAATAGGACAAAAAAAATTTAAATCGAAGGCTTCGGATAACTTTGACGGTTTAGTAATTATTTGCATTGATCCAATTTAAGCGAATTGAAATCGATTGTTTTTAATAAATAACAGGAATAAAAACAAGTTACATGAAAAGAACTCTAAAATGAATTACAGGCAGACGAAAGAAACGCTTATTCTGTGAGTGAAATTAAAACAATCAATGAAATAGCAGAAAATGCAAAAATGAAAACAACATTGTTGTATCATTCGAAATGATCCCGTTATTAAAATACCAAGGTTTTTCAAATTTCTAGCAATCTCCTACGCCAAATATTTTTCTGAAAAATTAAAATGAACCCTATTTAATTTGACATTTCGTGCTTAGAAGAGCATTTGTTGTTTGGTGGAAGGAATGGGGATAGCAAACAAACTGACCAAAAAATTATGTATTACACTTTTTTACGTTATCGGCGTATTGTACAACTGTACAAGCTAAAACGCAAGAAGCAACATCCTATACAAGCCAGATTAGCTAAAAAGTTTGTAACCCATAATTCTAAAATAGCAAAATTAAATTTGAAAAAAATCTCATTTTCAGACTTACACCATTTTGGCTGTAACGAACTGATTTAATGGTAGTGGCATTGTTTTGCATTTAAAAAGAAAAAAAAATAAAAATCGCCAAATTGACGACTTTGGTCGTGACGAAATTAATGAAGGGTGCTGGTTGATTCCATGGAACGTTTTTTGTTCTTTTATTTATTATTTTAGAACGTTTGAACGCGCTAACGAGGATAAAGACGTTCTTTTTCGTCATGCCAGACTGCTGCCAACAAAAGATTAAAAACTTGTATTTTTTCTTGTGGTGGTTCGATGAGCTTGAATGCGCATGCGCAAGCGTCTTTTCAAGCTTGAAATTAGCAACTATCAGTATCGTTCTTAGGGTGGTCCTAATTAATCGTTATCGGTTTTTTTTGTTGTTTATATTGTTTTTTTTCTGAGTATCTATTCAGTTCAATTTGTTGTGGTTTTATTTATTTGTTGAAATTTTTGTCGTGTTGGAGCTTGGGATAAAAATATTTTTTCGATACTTTGAAAAAAAAAACGATATTGTTAAAAAGACATTTCTGCTTATAGGTTCAGTTGTTGGTTTTTAACATAGAGAGCTGATGTATTAATTTTAAAATGACAAATTCTGCAACAAAAGTTAGCTATATGCCATGTAAATATTCTTTTGGTATGAGATTCGTTATATCGGCCAAATAATACCAATAAAAAAATTAAATAACTAATTGTGCAATATTTAAAATGATGTCATAATCTTCAGAATATTTACCGAATTTTAAAACTCAAACTTCATGATAAAATAAACATATTGATAGTCTCCCTATAAATTTGTTTTATTTTTCTGTTCCGACGATTCTCATAACTGCTAAACAATTGCTTGCACGATTTGCTCGAATTGCTTGTTTACGAGTTTATTCGTTAACGATTTTACACGTGCTTGCGAGTTTATACTTTAACGAGTTTACTCTTGTTAACGAGTTTACTCGTGCTTCTGAGTTTATACATTAACGAGTTTACTCGTGCTTCTGAGTTTATAAATTAATGAGTTTACTCGTGCTTCTGAGTTTATACATTAACGAGTTTTCTCGTGTTTACGAGTTCCTACGTTACGAAGTTAATTCTAGTCCAATATCCCCCAGAAACGAAAATAACGGTCAAAATTTACGAAAAGGGTTGGTCGAGAAGGGGGAGAGGGGTTGAGATGTCGTCTCCTGTTGCTCCCTCCCGATATCAAAAGATCGTTTGGTGCAATGGGGGGAGCTCCGGTCATCGGATGACCCTTGTCCATTTAAGCCTTTTAGTCCGATTGCAGTCGGACACCCGTTTCCGTTCGGACGAGATGAGTAATCAATGGATTGTACGGGGTAAATCTAAGGGGGTTGTATACTTATTGTGATTACGTGTTTATCGGTCTGACAATTACCAGATCTGGAATAGTATAGAAAGAAGTTATCAAGAAGCAAACGCTTGGTTATTTACGCTTTAAAACGCTTTTTAAACGCTTACTATTATTTACGATTTAAATCGTTTTTTTCAACTCGAATAAACTCGTTCATTTTTAACACGAGTTAACTCGTTTAGTTTAAACACGAGTTAAGTCGTTTCATTCAAATACGAGTTTACTCGTTTCAACGAGTCTGGGACTTTTTGTCAGACACTCGCTTTAATTTGGTCTAAATGAGTATTAAGGGGTAGTATGAGACAAGATTGGGGGAACGTATACGAATTGTAATTACTTGTTTGATGTTATTCAAATGATGTGGCAGCATTTTGGCCGAACGTAGCTGGTGTGTAACTGACGTTAGTTTTACTAGTTTAATTTAAGCAAACGTTTGCTTCACGAGTTTACTCGTATGTACGAATTAATTTTTTTCAATGTAACACGGGTTCATAGTATATAATAACCCTTTTAAGAAATATCTCTTTCAATTAAATTCATATATTAGAATAATGAGACTATGTGTCCTATCAGCAAATGGTAGTGTATTGTAGTGTAATCATTTCCACACAGCTGAATATTTCTAGCCTCCATTAGGAGCTTTTACACAGACAATAACACCTCGTAAATTATAACCTTGGTCAAGTGACGAGGTCACTTGACACATGAGCGGGCACCCAACGGAACTTCGAGCGACATCGTGCGCTGACGCAGTTTGGACTACTCAAATTTAACGAGCACGTCTGTCCCAGTGTACTCGGACCCTTCCGTCACGAGTTGTATTTTCCACTCTTTCGCAGTACAGATATCCGATTTATAGGATAACTGGCAGTAGGTGGGATTCGAACCCCCGCTCTCCTGAGAGGGCTGAATCCTGATGCGGATGCCTTAACCACTCGGCCACGAACGGACCACAACAAATGGTACAACAATGACAATGTTTAATTTTCTTTTTAATTATATATGCTCTTCCTGAAAATGTCTTCTAACGTAAACATCCACTAAATTTCCTTAAAATATAAAAATCTCTGTATCATCATCTCAACCAAGCAAAAAAACCTAGTTATGAAACCAGGCTCCAACTTCCTTAGTCGCCGACCCGGTGGCGCAATGGTTAGGGAGCTAGCCTTTCGAGTCTCTAGATTCGGGCTCGAAGTACCGATAAGGCATGAACGTTTGTGTTTGTCGAGTACATGCGGAGTACGTGATCATTAAATCTGCTGGGTCCGAAAGTTCTGTGGGCGGTCATTGCGCAGTTTCCCACAGGTACCGGTTCCTGGAGACTATTTCCCTCACCTTCATAGAAATTGTGGAGATGGTGCGCGATAGATGACAGCATCTGCCGCGTATGTGTGTGTGTTGTGTCTGTCTTAATTGATGAAGGTTTATAAGCGGGTCTCTGATCTACCACACAAGCTTGAAAATCTGTGTCTACACTCTTTAAACAAAAAGAGTGAATTCCACTGCAGTTGGAGAAGTGCATTTTCGAAACTGGAAATATTATCTCACACTGAGTTAAAATCACTCGTTTGGAGTGATCCTGTAGGAGGTTTAACACACAAAGGATCCACTCCAAAAGGAGAAGTGCATTTTCCTGACTGGAGGAGTGAAAATCAATCAGACTGAGTTAAAATCGCTCGTTCGTTTTAATAGTGTACCAACCAACATGTCTTCTAGCATAAACATCCACTTAATTACCTAAAACATAAACATCTGTATCATCATCTCAACCAAGCAAAAACACCCTAGATATGAAACCAGGTTTCATCCGACTTCCTCAGTCGGGCAATCCAGCCAAAAAGGATACTTCCCCTTTTGAGGATATCCAGAGCGAAGCGTGCCATCAAAAGGTGGCGATTGTCTTGGCGAAAAATGAAGAAAGGGAGTCGGTTTTTAGCCGCTTGGCCACCCTGGCTTGGCGATTGCGTGGTACACCTTTGTTTGGCTTGTGCCGCTAGCCGTGCGTAAAGGGACGGCTCTTCAAGTAAACTCAATGGTGTTTGGTTTTGGTTGGGTTGTGGGGTTTTTGGTGGTTTAAAATTTCGTTGAGAGGTAGTTTGTGTTGGGGATTTTATGTGGTGGAATTTTAGGAAAATCAGAGATTTTAAATTGAAACTAAATCGGCGTTCCGAACCTCCCCTTCAAACAACTGAATCGGTGAGTGCAGAAACCACTTCAGTCAAAGAATCCGAAAACTCGTTTTCAATGAAAATAAGCGTAGAAAGGCAAGATGAGTGTTGGGTGCAAAAACTACGTTAGTCTCTTGAGTAGTTCCGTAAGTACAGGACGTTTGTTTCGAGTGTTGAGTGCAGGAATAGAGGAGGAGTTACTACGTTTTTTCTCAATCCTTAAAAATTAGAAATTTGTGACTGGCGTTGTTTCTGCACTCACCGATTCAATTAACATGTTAATTAGTTCCGAAATTGTCCTGGTGTTATAGAAGAAGGTCCAAATATCAGTTTTCAGTATTTGATTACAGGTATCAGTCATTTATTTCTATAATATACCTATTATATAATATACCCCGTGTAGAGAGAGTGCAAGTTACATACGCTATAAACTCCCAACGCTGCGTACGATGGCGCCCTTAACTGTTGCGTTGGGTGCCTACTCAGTTGTCGGCTCGTCACTTGACTGTGGATCTGTATTACGACGCCCTTCGCAAGCAGCCCTCGTGCAGCTCTAGTGCGACGATAATTCAAACCTAACCAAACCATTAATGAGTTAGTGTGACGTAGGAACAAAGTACCAATATAGGAACTGATAAAAGACAGTGCAGTAATGAAAGCTGAAGATAAATTCTTCACCTGTGAAACAAGCCAATTCTGCTATTTTATTGTAAAATATTCTAACATCGTATTTCTGAGTAATTTACTACAAAATTCAAAGTGGGGAAAATCCTAATTGTTTCTATAAGGGACGAAACACACTTTGTTGGGGAGCCCAATCGGTTAGGCATTCGCCTAGCATGCGGAAGGTCCCAAGTTCGGGTCCGGGCATCTCTAAACTAACTGCCGACCTATAAACGGTCCGTACAGTCAAAAAGGTCTGGCGAATAATATCCTGTGTAAGGGAGTGCACGTTAAATTTTCTTCAAAGTCCTAACGCTGCGTACGATGTCGACCTTAACGGTTGCGTTTTGTGCCTATTCACATGTCGTCTCGTCACTAGACTGTGGTTCTAAAATACGACGCCCGTCGCCAATATCCCTAGTGTAGCTCCAGTACGACTACAATTCAAACTAAACCTAAGCGAAAGTACTTTTAACCAAATAAGTATAAGTATTTCTAAGTATTTTTTGAACTTATAATTTTTTTTAAAACTAATATTTTTCAGTATTTCTAAGTATTTTTTAAACTAATAATCAACGGTAAAAAAGATAACTGATTAAGATATCATTAAACTGATAAAAAGAAATAAGCTAAAATACAAAATTCCCAAGCCGATGTAACGTTAAATTCCTTCTGAAAAAGAAAAAAAAAACATCTTCAAAACTTCTTCTACAATCTCTAAGAAATAATGTCCGAACCTATTGTCTTTCCGTCGCAACTCGAGAAGTTTTTTTCCCCTTCTCTTTAGTAACTTTTTTTTAATATATAGAGAGAGGAAGAAAAAAAGGAAAAATCTTTCTTTACAAAAAGTACTAATTTTTTTCTTGGTGGTGTGTTCGTGGATTTGAGGGGGACAGATTTATCTTAGCCCAGCGAAAAAGAGGAAAAAAAATCCCTAGATGGCTTTTCCTTTGTATTCGGAAATGGAAGGGGAAGAGGGTTGGGGTTGCTAGAATTGGCGATTTAGCTTTATATTGTTGATTTAATTTATTTTGCAATGAATGCATTTATTTCCGTAAAAAATGTATTTAGTACTTTGACTCAATATGAAAAATAAAAAAAATATTCTTTTGAATAATATCTATTCTACTCTTTCTATCTCGCTAGTTAAATGACGAGGTCGTAAAATGATTTTAGGAACAGTAAACTAGTGGTTCTGTAAATTGGAATGTATCACGTCTTCAGAGCCAACAGCTAAACAGGATGAAATTAAGTTCTCAATCATCAATATCTTTATTAAGGTAGTGGGCAGACCGTCTAAAACCGTCTCCAAACCACAAATCCCCTAAACCACAAATGAAAATGAAGGAGTGCCATTAGGAATTATTCTACGCAATGTGCAACAAATTAATTAATAATCCCCACATTTTTTAACTTAATACTTTTTAAGTGAACTTATATTACAAAATATTTACAAATTGCACAATCTTCCATAAAACATTTTAGGACCAGGGCAAAGGTCACTCAATATAATAAATACTCAATATTTACTCAATATACTCAATACAATAAATAATATAATACTTAATATAAATATCCCTGGTAGCCCAGTTGTTAAGGTTTTTGAATTTTTATCTAAATAAGCTCCCAGGTATAGCAAAATACATTACCGCGGTAGAGATTGAGGAAGGAAAAAAAAAACGGGAACTCTCTCTGATGCTCTGACCATGGGACTGGGGAGAGCAGTGCCTTGTATAGTAAAAGGCCCCAGGCTCGTGGTCCAGACAATTGCCAAAATAACTGCTGACCAAAAACAGTCTGTGCAGCCAAAAACACCAATGAATACCCCGTGTAAATGGAGTGCACATCAAATATGCTTCCAAGTCCCGACGCCACGTGCGATGCCGTTTTTTAAGTTGCGTTTTTTGCCAACTCTGGAGAAGGTACGTCACTTGACAGTGGTCTAGTTTACGACACTCGTAGCCAATAGCTCTCGTGTAGCTCTAATACGAATGTAATTCAATTAAACTCAACTTGCAGAATAAAACGTTAACATATTTTTTTTAATGTGTATCCTATTACTTAACTTTTCCCAGAAATTTTTTCAGTGCTAAGGTTTTCATTTATATTATATTCGTTTTTTTTTAATTTATACAGAAAGCTTATTAATACTCTCTTATAAATCCTTATAAATGAGAAAAAAAAAAAAAACTTAATCCTCCTTGGCTCCGATTCCCCCAAGCTTGGCGACTAACCCACTACCCTTGGCGCCTTCCCTCTGCATCGGCAACCCCAATCCCTAAACCCATTCCAGTAATTATCTATTTCTTAAGATGGCGCTTTTTTCTCTTTAATTATTATCCGAAGAGCGCCAAAGCTCTCCGAACCCTTACTCATTAGCGCCAAAAACTTTAGGGGACCCGCATTAAATCGGGAAACAATTTTTTTTGTTTGGTAATATTATTATTTATTATAATTTTTCTGCGCCTTTGTCCACGGGCCCACAGATGTTTTTTAGGCTATTGGAAGGCTCCTCCCCTCGTAATTATTTTTTCTAGATTTAATTTAGAAGCTTTCTTAAGATTTTTTTTCTAATGTGGGTCGGATTTTTTTTTATTTATTCCTATGGGTGAGTTAGTTTTAGTTTTAAGGGATTTTTTTTTAGTGAGGGGGATTTTTTTTGTAAAGTTTTACAGTGACTTAAAAGTAATTGGAGATGAATTGGCTTTGTTTTGTTTTTATGGGCGTGCTTTGTTATTTTAATTTTGGGTTCAATGCGAGTAATTTATTCTGTTCATTGCGTTGTGGCGTTGAAAAAAAAATATATTAATGAATGAATCCGCTGCAGCCGATACATTCTAAGTGTTTGTGGGAAAACTAATTTTCGAATTTGTTCTGTTTGAAATCAAGTCGCTAAAAGAAAATGTTGAACGTTAAAAAATTAACCTATAGCGTCCTGGTGTCTCAATTTGCAGACATTTTTTGAAATCTTCCTACAAACAAATAACAAGTTAATTAGATTCGAAATTGAGCTGGTCCGATAGAAGAACATCCAAATATCAGTTTTCAGCCATTGATTACATGTATCAGTCATTTATTTCCATGAAAATTATGTTGAACGGGGGTCAATACGATATTAAAGTTCTTTAAAAAGTTATTTTAATTTTGTTTTACAAACTTTTCAAAAAGTTGTTTTAGTAGTTAATTTTCAAGACGGTTTGCATTGAAAACAATGTTAAAATAGTCTGTTAACTACAAATAAATGATAGGCCTTTCTTTTTGCATTTATACCACAAAAAATATAATTTTTTAGAGTTTAAGGCTTGTCCCTAAGTAACTATAAACATAATTTTTCTAAAAATTTCTTTGAAAAACCTATTTTTATCAAATATTTGTCTAAAAAGTATGTTTATATTAAGAATATACGTGCAGGATTTTTCTCGGATCTTAAGAGGTTAAAACAAGAAATTGTATCACAAACTATAACTTAGAACTGCTTCCCCACCAGGGCCTGCTCTTCCATAAGGCCTGTTAGGCCCGGGCCTAGGGCCCCCAAATTTTAGGGGCCCCTAAATTTCAGTTTCTATCATGCTAAATGCTGCAAATCCCCAAAATAACAGTAAACTAAAAAAAAATCGAACACTCTTTTGTTTTTTGCTCAATTTTAAGTGAGTAATTGACCCAACATTATTGTTTTGATCGATGTTTGTAAGGAAGCCTATAAAATTGTAGCAAGAATTTTATACATGAGTCATATAGCACCATCATTATTGGAAATAATACATAAAGTTTTCCGTAAAGGGGCCCCCAAAATAGGTTGTGCCTATTGTCTGAGATTTCCTAGAGCAGGCCCTGTTCCCCACTAAATACATGGGTCTAAAAAAAGCAGCCCATCCCAATTTTTAATTCTAGATTAAACTTCCAAACGTCTTTTTTAAACTGAAAACCTGTTGCAAAAACTACAATATTTTTTAAAAAATGGTTTGAAATTATGATATTTCTATTGATTTAACTAAACAAAACTAAAACCGAATTCATCCTTCTAGTTTCCAACCAACCTCATGTTAACCCTCTGCCACTCGATTTAATTTCATTAGCTACGAATTACCCAACCTTAGGCAACCATTGACAGCACCTCTCATCTACACAATAGGCCACAATCAGGGCAGAAACCTAATAAAAGGTCCGTACCCACGCATTCTTATAACGGGACCCTATGCTTTCAATGCAATGAACAATCAAATGAAGGGTATGTAGTTCGCAAAACTCATTCTCCTATGTATGACTAAGATATAAGGGCCGGCGCATTCGTTGGCGACTTTTATTAATGGTGTTTCATAGGATTAAGTCGCCAATGAACGGATCGGGCCCTTATATCTTAGTTATACTTTGGAGAATGTGAGCTTTTCAGATTGACTGGCGTATAGGAAAAATAGGCGAAATTTAGCTCGCCTTGTTGATGATGAGCTGAAGGGACGGTTTTAACACAGGGGGCGTGCGCTGTGTTTAGGGGTTTAAATTTAATTCTATGGGTGGTGGGTTAGAAGCGTATGCTGCTTGTATTGTTGTATGAATTTTTTGTTGTTGGTGGTGGTGGAATGGGTGGCTGAAGACAATGAAGGTATGAGGTTTCCAGCTTTGGTAAATTGCATTTAAAAGAAGTAAACCACTTTAAAGTGAGAACAAAGACAAGCCGCAAATGCTGCTGATTTCAAAACGATTTTACAAACAAAATAATCATTCGAAGTTAACATTTACACTTGTTTGTAGAATAAAATTAAAAAAAAAAAAAACGTTTTATATTTTTAGGATTGAATATCCAAAAGAACATGTTATTCGGTAAGAAAGGTATCAACGCCGCAAAACATTAACTTTAAAATTCATTTTCAATGCGATTTCGTTCCTCTTGAGGTAGGCGAATACCCAAAATTCTAAAATTTGTACTATTACTTTAATCTTTTCCAACTTTGGCATAGTGATTTCAAATATAATGAACAATGCTTTTTGGGCATTTTTTTTTATTTAAATATAATTGATTTATTTTAAACGTTGTTTTTCAACTAAAAAAAGGGGTTTACGCCAACACTTCCAGCATAAAAAGTTTCACATTAATTTACCTGAAATTTTTCACAGATGCTATTTCAATATATATCTGTGCCATGAACCTCTAACATCTGGTGTAAGTAAACAATTTTTTTTTAAAAAAATGTCCAAGTGAAAGTTAATCGAAAAAAATCCTTTTTTTTGGGGTTAATTTATAACATTTTTCTTAATAACTTTTTTTCTTGTAATTTGTATGTAACTCTAGAGGGTCATTGCATGTATCAGTTCAAAACGAAGAATTTAACACATAAAAAATGTTCATAGGATGAAAATTCAATGTGGTAGACTTGTTGGCGTAAACCTCTTTTTTTAGTAGAAAAACACCATTTAAAGTAAATATATTATATTCAAATAAAAACAAAAGCCTAAATAGTATTATTCATTATAAGTGAAATCACTATGCCAAATTTGGAAAAGATTAAAGTAATAGTAAAAATTTTAGAAATTTGGGAAATTTGGGGTATTCGCCTACCTTAAGTAAATTGTGTTCTAAAATACGACGCCCGTCGCCAATAGACCTCGTGCAGTTCTAGTGCGACGATAATTTAAACTAACCTAAATAGATTGTTCAAGACCCTGGTATTCACCTGCCTAACATTTGTCACCTCAACCCACCAAAAAATCCCGCCAGAGTTCCCAAAACACAACTGGAAAAACAATATCATTAAAAAATATCAAATTTTCATGTCCAAATAAATGTCCCGCTCCCCTTGAAATCGCCTATTACGCGACTAGGCGTACATCATGAAGTACTACCCACAAGCTTCTCGGGTATTTGCACAGCACTTGTCGACGGTGCTTCGAAACCGAGGGATTTACACCAGGGCCCTTACAAGGGATGTTAAAGTTCGGAACGATGTGTACTTTTCACTATGTTCTTTTATTTGTAGCAGCAACACGATTTACATTATTCGAGTGTGATAATACACTCTTAAAACAAAAGAGTGAAATCCACTCCAGTTGGAGAAGTGCATTTTCGAAACCCTAAAGGCATGCATATTTTCTCAGACTGAGTTAAAATCACTCGTTTGGAGTGATCCTGTCGGAGGTTTAACACACAAAGGATCCACTCCAAAAGGAGAAGTGCATTTTCCAGTCTGGAGGAGTGAAATCCACTCAGACTGAGGTAAATTAGGAGTGTTTGTTTTAAGAGTGTACATGATAATTTGGATGACTAGACGTGCTGCATTATGCAGTTCATTTTAGTTTTGTATGCAACTTTCTAGCTGTGAAAACTCACCGTTTAATTTTTTTGATAGATTTTTCAAACATGAGCACAGTAAAAAAAAATATTTTATGAAAGTTGAATCCTGATTTAATAACCAAAAAGTTGATGACTGAAACAAACGTGGCCGATAATATCAAAATGTGAGTACACAACCAATACCACCTAGATTAGAAGGCCGAAGAACTAAGCAACACAACGTCACACGTGTAGACCAATTTCGATTTGTTGACCAATAACGCCGTATCTTAAGAGGACGTCGCATCTTGATTCATCTTATCTTAAAAATGTATTCAAATACAAGATCTAGTCACGAATGATCATTGGCCAAAACGACAGAATCGGTCCACTAATATGACGTCAAGCATTTAGTTCACCGGCCTTCTAATCTAGGTGGTATTGACACAACTGTCGAAGAGAGTTCGTGATTCAATCATTTGCGTGCAAGATAAAATTAGGCTGGTCGAAGAACTCCAGACGTACACATACTACGTGAACCTCTGCAGAATTCCCTTCACAAATTTGATTTACAATTTTTATAGTACTAAATTTTTCAGTATAAACTATAATACAGAAGCTTTCAAAAAATACCGGTACCAGAGGGTCAAGCAGATTTCGGACATCTTGCACATATTTTCAGTTTGAAATTTATAAGACAATGTGAATTAAGATAAAAACTGGAACAGAATATTAATCACAGAAAACAAAGGTCTAGCAGAGGATCGCAGAATTGGATAGTCACGCTTAAGTTTTCATGGAAACTTTAAGGACTTGTAACTGCGTTTTGTTCATTTATTAATTACTTCGACTTACACTCTTAGAAATAACACTTTCATTTTTTGACGATTCATGAATCCTCAGGCCTTATTTCGTTAATTTCGAGGATTGTTTCGTCAAACTATCACTTGACTTTTGAGTAAACGCGAATCCTCACTTTTATGATCGTTATTTGACGATTCTGTATCTTGATTTTGAGGAAATTGAATCTCTTTGTTGTACTCACATGCTCAAAAATGACGAAATATTTCCTTAGATTAGACGACATTCAAATCCTCATAAAAATGACGATTCAAATTTCCTCACTTTGAGGAAACGAAAACTCGGAGCATTTGCCAATAACGGAATCGTCAAAATTAAGGAAAATTTTGTCGTTTTTAAGCATTCATTTTTTAGAGTGTAGAAACAATACAAAGTACAAGCTAAAGAAACACATATCAACAAAACAAATAATCTCTAAAAATAACCACCAACACCCACATCTCCAACAACCCTTCACAAACCCAGATAGCTACTCCGAAGAGTTTGCTTTTCACTCGTAATTCTGTTTCATTTGTTCCACAACGAGCTCCGCAGTACTCCCCCGCTAGCGGAGGTGCGAGATTCAATTGTTTGAAGTGGGGGGTTGGCCTTCATTTGGGTAATCTCGTTTTAGGCGGTGGCATGTTTGTTCGATTAGGTGTATGTCGTCTGCCGGCTGGTACGATGCGAATACCCATGGGGAAATGGAGTGTCAGAACGGTAGAATTTCTCGAAAATATGGGATGTTTGGGGTTTGTTTGGTGATGATGAGTTGAAGGAGTGATGGCATTTGAAGTAAAGTGACGGATTAAATATCGCCGAAATGGAGCTACATTAGAATCGGGACTTAAATTCAAAAGAGATGTTCGAAATATTTGCCATTTTCTTGGACACACAGTTGAGTTAAACTGAATTATCGTAGCACTTCATTTGCGCAAAAGCTTGACGCCGCAATTTTGAACCACAATCAAATGACCAGCTGATATATGTGTAAGCACCTAGTGAATGTTTTAGGAGCGACATCATACGCGACATTGGGACTTCGGTGCATATTTATCATGCATATTTAGCTTGGTTTGTTTGTGTTAAGACAACGCTTAACGTAGCTATGACGTCACCATAGATGTGGCTGTTCAAGTTGTCCATTTTTAAAAATATGTATAAGCTATTCTCATTAACCCTCTAATGCATACTGTTACCGTTTGGTAACAAGTAACATAATCCACTTTTTTCTATTAAATTAGAGCTCCTCCAAGACAAATATGTGTTTTTTCATCTATTACATTTCATTTTAAAGTTTTAGTTAATAATAATCCTTATAGATGACAGTAGTAAAAGTGTATATAAAATTAAAGAGTGAGGTTATTAGCTTTTGTGAAATTACGTTTTTCTCAGTATTCAAAGAATAATAATATTAGTACAAAAAAAAATTGTTTTGAAAAATTAATCATAGTTAAAAAGGGTTATTTTGAAATATTTTTAGTAGTTTTCTAGTCATTATTATCAAAATTGGAATTTTGCAGTTGGTTTTTGTCATACAGAATTTTTTTAAAAAAATTTTAATTATTTAAATTCTAATGCAGTTAAATTTTTTTAAGTATTTTTCCCATAATGTGTGAGTATTAAAGATACATATATATATTTTGGGGATGAAAATAAAAATTCATGCATTAGAGGGTTAAATTATAAATTAAAAAAGATATCCACTATTACTATCAGGAAAATTCACAATTCTTATATACTTCTTCTATCGACACCGCCAACCAGACTCAGCCAAAAAAAGAGCCGGGTCTCCAAACCAAAGTGGTTTTGTGTTAATCCAATGGTTAGGTTAGGTTTAAATAATCGTCGCACTAGAGCTACACGGGTGCTATTGGCGACGGAAGTCGTATTTAAGAACCACAGTCAAGTGCTAAACATATTTTTTTAAAAAAAATTGCTTTGCAAAACATATCGTTTAGCATATATTTGTATGAAAAGTATATTTAGATTGAGAATTTACACTCTTAAGGCCAAAGAGTGAATTCCACTCCAGTTGGAGAAGTGCATTTTCGACACTGGAAGGGAATGAATATTCACTCCGACTGAGTTAAAATCACTCGTTTGGAGTGATCCTGTCGGAGGTGTAACACACAAAGGATCCACTCCAAGAGGAGAAGTGCATTTTCCAGACTGGAGGAGTGAAAATTAACTCAGACTGAGTTAGAATCACTCGTTCGTTTTAAGAATGTAGCTCTTATGTATCTCTCCTTCCCAAAAAGTAGTGCACCCATGGCGGAAACGCGACACGCCTTGCAGCACATTATATCCAGATCTCGATGACATCAGCACTAGAAGGGGGCAGGGCGCAAAAAAAAGGGTAGCCTTGCCCTTCCTGCGAGCACTCACTCTCACCGGAAGTGGCGACACAAAGAGCCGGAAGTGAAAAAACCCCATCAGCGGAGTTGTTCTGTCGCTAGATGTGGAGGATTTAGTACTTGTATATGCATGGGTGATCTGTTTTATATGGGGAAGATTGTGGATAGTTAGTCTTGAGAGTGGGTCAAAATTATGAAGCTATGTTTTGGGGCATATGCTCTGTAAGATATTTGAATCGGTGAGTGCAGAAACAACGTCAGTCACAAATAACACATTTTTCAGGAGGGAGAAAAAACGTAATAACTCCTCCATTACTTCTGCACTAAACACTCGAAACAAACGTCCTGTATTTACGGAACTACTAAACAGACTAACGTAGTTTTTGCACCCAACACGCATCTTGCCTTTCTACGCTTATTTTCATTGAAAACGAGATTTCGGAATCTTTTGACTGAAGTGGTTTCTGCACTCACCGATTCATTTACTCGAAGCAGTTCAGGGATATTTAGCCCAGTCGGAAAAGCGCTATGCGAAAGGTCTCAGATTATGGCCAGGTCCAGCGAAAAAAACCCATCATTGGAGTTGTTCCGTCGCCATATGGGGAGGATTTAGAAGTTTTTTGGGATAAAGTCTTCTTATGCTTTTAAAATGAATTTTAAATGTAGTAGGTTTTTTTAAGGGATGAAGTACTTCGGACTCGCTTTTTTAAAAATATTTTCAATGACTTCTAGTTTCAATGCGCTAAATTTTTTGGCGCATCGCTCTTGTCTTTGGCATTTGTAGATTTAGCTATGAAAGCGGGTGATGGACATCAGAGATAAACTTTGTGGCTACTCAATATTCCATATTCTTATATTTTCAAATACACAATTTTTAAAGACTTTACTTTTCTGCATTCGATATACTTAAACTGTGGACTCAATATTCCATATTCTTTCAAATACTCAATATTCCATATTCCTAATAGTATTTCGACTATTAAATATTCTTAATAATACTTAACTAATCAATGATCCATGATTATTACTTTTTCAAATTCTCAATATTCCCTTATTATTCTTTCAAATACATATTTCATATTCCGAATAATATTTTGACTGCTCAATATCCCATAGTCTTCTTTCAAACACTCAATATTCCATATTCTTGATAGTATTTCGACCATTCCATATTCTTAATAGTATCTCGCCTGCTCAATATTCCATTATGGCATAATGGAGAGTGAGCCCCAGCTCAGCTGCCCGGGCGTTGGCTAATGGGACTTATACAAACGACTATTTGTCGGGGGCGTGGGGGACTGAATATGGGGTATGCGGTACGTTCTTTCTACAAAACAGGGGCTGCGGAGCCCAGTCAGCTAGGCTTTCGCCTAGCATGAGAAAGGTCCCAGGTTCGGGTCCGGACATTGGCAAAATTACTGCCGGCCTATAAACGGCCAGTGCAGTCAAAAATGTCTTAAATAATACCCCGTGTAGAGGGAGTGCTCTTTAAACATTCTTCAAAGTTACGCTGCGTACGATGTTGCCTCTAACGTTTGCTTTGGGTGCCCAGTCAGGTGTCAGCTCGTCACTCGATTGTGGTTCGAAATTGCACTAATAGCTCTTCACGACGATTTTTTTTCTTAGGAGGCTGCAACATTGGAGGTCAAGCCTTTACAGACTCGGTATATTCCCCAGAACTGGGAGTCATTTTTTTATGGCACTATCTAGACGACTCTCGCTATCAATTTTGACGTGCAGATTACAATGAATATGAGCTATCAGTTGATGTTGAAGTACGCCTATATTTAATTTTGCCGAGAGAACCCAAGCCAAATGGGCCCCAGGGATCTTTTACATGCCACTTAATCATACACTCTTAAAACAAAGGAGTGAAATCCACTCATGTAGGATAAGTGCATTTTCGACACTGGAAAGGAGTGAATATTAACTCAGACTGAGTTAAAATCACTCGTCTGGAGTGATCCTGTCGCAGATTCAACATACAAAGGATCCACTCCTGTAGGAGAAATGCATTTTCGACACTGGAAAGGAGTGAAAATTAACTCAGACTGAGTTAAAATCGCTCGTTTGTTTTAAGAGTGCATGACATGCTTGCTCAAGATTTTCTCATCCAGAAAATCTGACAATTCAGAAGGGGCTCGAACCCTTTATCTTGGCCTTACAAGGCGGACACCGTTTAACCTATCAGCCACTGAGCCGGAAAAGACAATGAAATGAAATGTTTATGTGCAGACAACTCTATAACGGGTAAGAAATACCACCTCATTCCACCTAATGAAGTCCTCTGGGGACCGATTCTTTTTGGTCGTTCCCCCGACTACCCTCGTCATCTCCCCTCGTCACGATAAATCGTCACGATTATCACCCAGGACGATTTGTCACTCGGTCGGTCCGAAACAGGGAAGGATTTTTTTTTATGGACTATAGCTTTTTCTGAGCGTTTGGAGTCGGAATTTTCCTTTACTTACAAGTCTTTCAAGCAACTATAAAGTAAAAAGGAGTTTTAAAAGTATAATGAACATATTCCACTTTTTGTTATTTGAAGTGATTATAAAATTGTCTCTTTATAGCTAATAGTTTTTAGTAGTAACCCAGCGGGAAACGAAAAGATTTTACTTCATGGATTATTTTTAAAAAAAATGCAAATTATGCATTAAAAAAAAGCTAGAATGGACTTATAATTAAAAAGCGTGACAGAGCATATTTGGGCATTCAAGCACGCAAAATAATTTATTTTTCTATTTATTTATTTTTTTGTTTCAGATGCACATAACAGAAAAAAAAAACCAATTACAATGCACATCATAACAGACAATGCAAACAACAAGAACACACAAAAAGAAGACATTAAAATGACGGACATGTTAAAAAAAGACAGTGTTACAAAGAGAATAGCCTCCGACAATTAGCTTTAAAAACATTAAAAGGCAACAAAAATATATCCAGTTCCTCAGACACACCGTTATAAGTTTTATAAAATTTATACAGACAAAAATTTTGAATACAGTTATTCCGATTTGAATTCAAATAAAAAAAAACGATTACGTGTAACTCTAGAAGGCACGTTAAATTTTATAGTACTAGTAATGTAATTAGCATCAATCATATTATGAAGAACTTTATAAAAAAACAAAAGACAATAAACTTGACGTCTAGACTTAAGGGTACAGATGTTGAATATATTACGGAGTTCACTGGAAGGCATTTCCCGAGAAGCAGCGTTCAAACTCTTAAAATACAAAAAACGTAAAAAATTATTCTGTACACGCTCAATGACACTATTGCTATTCTCGTAGTAAGGATCCCATATAGGGATGCAATATTCAATCTTAAATTCCATTAACTCTGATTGGACCCTTAGCAAAAATTAATTGAAATTTTTTGGAAGTACTTCCGAAACATAATTTCTAATACAGATTCAATTGAAAATTAAATTTTTTTCAAAGGAAACATGTGGAATTTAGTTAGGGAGGGAGGAAGTTGTCCCTTTTACACAATGAAATTTTGCCATATCACTATCACAATTATCCCTTAAAAAATCCCTATGGCAACCCTAAAATCCCTGCAATTAAACCCGCATCTTTTATGGCCAATTCCATTTGAAAGGGCCGACCCATGTGTATCAACGGGGCCAAGCCTTTCTGAAATGCTTAATGATTTCGATGAATAGAAAGCAAGAAGCGATAACGTAGGGTCAGAGAGATATGGTCACGGTATCCCAGACACGTCTGAGTCAACTGGTAATTAATTGTGCCAAAATAAGGGCTTAACCCTTTTGAGGATCGTAAGGATTTTTTTACTGCGGTCTGGAAATATTTTAATGACTAAAAATGTTAAAGTGCATTTATGAAACATGTACACCAAATACAAGTCATATTGATAAATTAAAATAGTAATATATGAAGCTAAAACTTCACTGTAAAATAACATGTGCATCTTAACATAAAATCTCCATGTATGTACGGTGTTCCGAAGATATCACAACAACCCGTATCCACCAAAAGTACCGGATGATGATTACTAAGTTGTTTCAAGTTATTTACTGCAGTATTTGTTGTAATCCAAATGACTGGTAGAAACGCAGTTGTAAATCAGCGCCATCTAGCGTAGGTGTTATTACATGTAGCCACATTTTTTACATATTGCAACCCTAGGTCTACGGGCCCAACCTACACTCCGTGCCAACCTAACTTGGGTAAAAACAAAGAGTAAAACGGCAGAGGGAAATGCCTCCGTTAGTTGGAAACTTTTGTAAGGTTTTATTTACATTCAAAATGATCTGAATATAATTTAACCAAATTACACTTTTCATTCCGATAAAATTGTCAAATTTTCTCAAATAATACTCAAATATATTCGACCTTAAACGAAATTAATGTTTTAAACATCTTTTCTGGATGGATTCACAAATAATTTATGGAACTCTTCACATGAGCGGAAGGTTCTTCTCCATAGCATATATCTATTTACCCAAATAACTATGACTGCTGACCACTTCCAAGACTAAGCTGTTTGAGGTTATGTACTGCAGTATTTGTTATAATCCAAATGACTGGTAGTAACTCAGCAGTAAATCAGCGCCCTCTAGCGTGGGTGTTATTTGATGTAGCGAAATTTTTAACATATTGCAACTCTAGGTCTACGGACCCAATCAATCTCAACCTACTTGTGCTATCAAAACCCCATCCATCTCTATAAAGCAGACAGACAATCCTGCTATACCAAAACCGTGCTTAAGTTTGCAGCAGAGAAATGTACGGAGCGGAAGAAACTAGGTAAACAACCCGTCTGGCGCCGCAATTTAGCGTACTCTGATTGGCTGCTGCTTTCGACCCTGATATTCGTGCGCCCTGTTACGTCAAATTCGAAGGAAAAAAAATAATTAAAATAACACTCTTGCTGAAGCTTAACTAATATAAATAATAAATTTATGTCTTGAAATAAATCAATTTGTTTATTGAGTGTGAAATACCTTTTTGTATTCTATTCCCCTCACTCAAAAATGAGAACTATTTACCCTTTTTCTCGTAGAACATTTGTATACTGCAAACTTAAGGTCGGTTTTAGTATAATTCCCCAGACTTGAGCGAATCCTATCTCTCCAGGGAACCGGAATAGGTCAGGAAACAGGAATAGGGGGGAATGGGAGGGTATACCGGACTTATGTTCGAGTCCGGCAGTCGCAAATGACCATGACTGCTGACCACTTCCAAGACAAAGTTGTTTCAGGTTATATATATATACTGCAGTATTCGTTATTATCCAAATAACTGGTAGTAACGCAGCAGTAAATCAGCGCCATCTAGCGTGGGTGTTATTTAGCGTAGCCAAATTTTCAACATATACGCTCTTAAAAATGAATGCTCAAAAACGACGAAATTTTCCTTAACTTTGACTATTCGTTCACTGGCAAATGCTCCGAGTTTTCGTTTCCTCATAGTGAGGAAATTTGAATCGTCATTTTTATGAGGATTTGAATGTCGTCTAATCTAAAGAAATATCTCGTCCTTTTTAAGCATGTGAGTACAACAAAGAGACTCAGTTTCCTCAAAATCAAGATACAGAATCGTCAAATCACGATTGTAAAAGTGAGGATTCGCGTTTACTCAAAAGCCCTGTGATAGTTTGGCGAAACAATCCTCAAAATAAACGAAATGAGGCTTGAGGATTCATGAATCGTTAAAAATGAAAGTGTTATTTCTGAGAGTGTAGCATCTCTAGGTCTACGAACCAAGCCAATCTCAACCTTTTCGTCCTATCAAAACCCCATCCATCTCTATAAAGCAGACAGACAATCCTGCTAATTCCCCGGACTTGAGTAAATCCTATCTCTCCAGGGAACCGGAATAGGTCAGGAAACAGGAATAGGGGGAGGGGGGGGGGGAATATACCGGACTTCTGTTCTGGTCCAGCAGTCGCAAATGACCATGACTGCTGACCACTTTGGTAGGAAATATAGTGCTAGAAAGAAAGGGGATCCTGAAGTATTGCTGAGTTGCAGTTTTTGGTTGTTTTTGTGGATAGTTTTTGGATTGCCTGTTGTTTGGATAATGGAGATTATTGGTTCGAATGTTTGATGTTTTTGGCTTTTTGGTTGAATCAACAACGTAGCAATGGACGAAGAGCTGAAATCAGCCGTATGCAAATAAACTGCAGTTACTATAACAATGAATGGGGTCATTTTTGCCCTGAAACAATAATTTTTCAACGCTGAGTTGCAGTTTTTGTGGATGGACAGTTTTGGATTGTTTGCTGTTTGGATAATGGGAATTAGTGGTTGAAAACTATTATGTTTTTTGCTTTTGGTTGAATGAAAAAAGTAGCAATAGAGCTACACTGATCTCACTACAGAGCTGAAATCTGTCGTGGTCAGGTAAACTGCAGTAACTGCAACAATGAATGGGGTCTTTTTTGCCCTGAAACATTTTTTTTTTTGTTAATTCTTTTTAAGTTAAAAAAAACTGTGAGATCTTAAAACAATGGCTGTCTACCAGCGTTGGGCAAATTTTAATTGCGAAAACAATTAAAGATTAACAATTAATAATTGGTAAATGTAACCACCAATGTCATAAGATTCAACGCATGAAATGGGCCGGTCACATAAGAAGAATGAATGATGACAGAACAACAACAAAAAAATATATTCTTATAACTAAACCAATTGGAACTAGAAAAAGAGGTAGAACAGTCAGACTGAGGTGGGTGGACAGCCTCCAAAAGGACTTGGTTTCGATAAAGATCAGAGACTGAAAAGCTGTTGCGCGCAGAAGGAGAGATTTTGCAAATCTCCATGAGAAAGCCAGGGTCCACCCAGGACTGTCGAGCTATTGATGATGATGAAATGTAACCACAACAACTAACAATTCATCAATTGCAATTGTGTAAAATTACAATTTACAATTTTATTTAATTATTAACTGTAGTAGTAACAATTAACAATAATTTTATTTTATTTTTTTGTTAATTTTAGTTAAAAATAACAAGTGGTAAAAAAGTGGAATAAAAAAGTGGTTTATAAGTCTTAGAATAGCAACTTAATTTTCCTAAATCTTCACTCATTTCATTTTACTCATTCATTAAGTGTTTTTTTCTTAAATTCTGAATCTTGATAGAAACAAGGACAAAATCAGACTGCGGTGGTATCCTCCGAAACTATCAACCATCAAATTTCTATTTCAAATATATTTCGAAACCATATCCTTGCAAAACACCACCCATCTTCAAGACCTTACAAAAAACCACCTTCATATCGGTCACTTCAATTAAAAACTGACCATTGTAAAGACCCCAATTTTTTTTTTTATAATGATGATTTCCTAAACTCGGGTCCTCAAGCGTTAAGCAAAGATGCACCTTTATAATGAGGACGAAATCATTAATGAGGTAGTCCCGATTAATGAGCAGCGCAATTAATGAGCGCGAAACAATGGGCGCTGATTGGTTGAGAGTAGGGGTGGTTTGCGCAGTAATTACGGTTTTGGGTAAATGTCGGGGAAGGTTTTTTATCTGTCAAGGTTAAAGGATGTGAGAAAGTTGTGTGTGTTTTTTTGGTGGGATTTTTTTTAAGGTTATGGATTGAACAGGTAAATAGCTGCAAAACATGTTTCTGTATACTTGATATTATCATTTATAAGGGAAAATATATATGTACATACATAGAAGGAGCCTATAGTAAAAACTAGGAAAGTAATAGGAGCTTATTACAAATTATTTAATATTTTATAGTAATTTTTTTTAACATGAAAGATAATTATGACTAATTTCTACTATTTGAAGTTTTTTTGTGGTGTATTTTGAGGTTTTGTAGTTCGGATTAAGCTTTGCACTAGAAAAGTCCCAGGTTCGGGTATAGGAATTATCAAAATACTTGGGGATCTATAAACCAGTCAAGACAGCCAAATAGTCCAATGAATAACATCCCATATAGAGGGTGTGCATGTTAAAAATATGTTCCAAAGTCTAAGGACCTAAACACATTAGGATAATTGGAGTAAAAGGGAAGAAAATGTATAATTAATCGCCTTTTTATATGACAGATGAGTAACTTACATAAAGCAAGAGCAGCTAGTACAAATGTTTATTTGCTAATTATAAACTTTTTTACCCAGCCTATATGTTGCAGTTTCCCAAGTAGAATGTTGTGCCAAAAAAATACTACACTCTTAAAGCAAACGAGCGATTTTAACTCAGTCTGAGTTAATTTTCAATCTTTTCGGTGTCGGAAATGCACTTCCCCATTTGAGTGGATTTCACTCTTTTGTTTTATTAAACGTCCAACAATCTTAACAACAAACGAGCGATTTTTAGGCGATTAGGTGTGATTTAGGGCAATTACGAGCTATTGATAAGTTAATTTCACTCCTTTCCAGTGTCGAAAATGCACTTATCCTATATGAGTGGATTTCACTCATTTGTTTTAAGAGTGTAGGATGTCATTCCATAAAAATTACTAAGCAATGTGATAGATAGGTCACGTGGATTTTTACCGGAAATTCGGATAATCGGCATGGCTTCGGATAATTGCAGTTCTTACTGTAATTGAAGAATCTACATATTGCAACATCTCAACAACCTAACCCCGATGCCAACCAACACGAACTTCCCATTTACCACCCCACCAAGCATGACACCTTCAAGCAATCACCACTACCCACCAAACCGTGACCGCAACCTGCACACCCCCGCCTAAGAAATTGCCTAACTGCGACCACCATCTAAAAAAAAAAATCCCACACCTCAGACGATAACGAGGCACCTTCCCCAATTAGACAAAAGGCCCATTAACTACAAGACAAAAGAAGAAAAAAATTCGAATAGTTCTCATGGAGCATTCTATCCTTGAAACGTTCCATTTTCGAACAAAGGGGTGGACCTTCATCAATATTCCAGACGGCCTCTGGGCCAATTAGGAAGAGACAAACGATTGGGGAAAGGGGCCTTGCAAATTAGCGGTGGCCTCAGCAGCTAAGGTTGGATTGCGCTAATTGGATGGGTTTGGCGAGTTTCTTGGGCGGGTGGTTGGCGGTGGAGTGGCTTCTTTTGGCGAAGGAAATGGATTATTAAATTGACGAATTTATGGAAGAACGTGATAAGTGACATTTTTGAGGGAAAGAATGAGATTTTGGTGTCTGTGAACATGTTATTCCTTCCTTTAAACATAAAAACATTCCACCTTTTTCACAAACTTTGAACTCCTCAGTGCAACAGCCCATTACTGGGCCAAGGCATGCCGTGCCCATATCAGCTTTCGTGACCTAGGGCTCTGGGGTGCTAGGCATATGTCCCGGGAAGGTGGTCAGCCTCACGCGAAACTCCCAGTGTTTAGTTCCCAAGCATGCTTCGTACTATTTTATGGACCCACTCAAGGGATGAAAGGATGGGTCAACCTCGCCCAATCTGGGATTCGATCCCCAGACCTGTGACGTGACAATGCGAAGCACTACCACTAAGCCACTGGGCCTCTTTCATTATTGTAAGCTTTGTACAGTGTAGTTTGTAAGTGTTGTTTTTAAAGCATCTAAGTGCAAACAAAAAACTTTAAAGCTTTTTTTCTTATATTTAGTTTTTTTTGTCACTTAGCAGGTTCTTCCAGTAAGCTCTTCTTATGTGCAAATAGTTACCGTTTATTTTGTTATAGTTTTTTTAAAAACCAAAACTACATAAATAAAATATGATTTTATGAAAATTTTTATGATGATTTCATTGTCGAAATGTTAATCACTGAAACAAATCTAATCATGCTAGCATGTAGCATAGCTATTGAATTATCCTATAAATATCAGATTAGAAAATTAAAGCAGGGTATTGTTAATTATTTTCTTTTTATTTTGTACAGTAGACTCCCTCTTAACCGGCTTAAACGGGACCGATGGTAAGCCGGTTAAACGAAAATCCGGTTAAACCGGAGAAATTAAATAAATTGAAATTTAGATGTTTATTTGATTGCACTTCTGTTTATTGATGATATTGGCCTCATGAAATACATGTTCAATTGAAATAAGATGACATTTTTCAGGTTATTTTATATATTATTATTAGTATTTTGCATTTTTGATTACATACCTTTAAAAAAATCTGAACTTTTTTTGTCGAAGTTTGGATATTCGACGACTTGACGGTCGATCCCCACAGCCTTCCAATGTCAACAAGTGCCCCCCCCCCCCCCCATTCTCCCCAACAAACCACGCGTTTGAAACATGTGCGACACTGAAAGCCGATTGCAATAACCAAAAATTTGTAATTTTAGCTATTTTTAACATTTTAAGGGAGGAAATTTTCAGCCCGGTTAAAGCGGAGATCCGGTTAAACGGAGGCCGGTTAAGTGGGGGTCTACTGTACTATAGTCCTTCAACTATATTCCTGACCTCCATATCTTTTGAAAACAGAAAAAATGTTAAAATATTTTTTAGTGTTCGCTAAATTTACTCCCGAAAAATATGTTTGACTCATATAATTTAATTTAACTAAAATCTATCTTATTTAACTATCATGAGCACATCCTAGCATATCCTGAAAGTACACTCTTCTTAAAGTGTCTTTTTTAAAGCATTACTTTACATAGCCTCGCACGCTTTCCATAAAAAATATCCTTTCGTATAAGTTTTTTTTACAAAACAAACTTTTTGCATAAACAACTATTCATTGCATAAGGGCTACGAATTCCTACTTTTCTATCTTCCCTCTTAACGGTTGCTTTGGGTGCCTACTCAGGAAGTGGCTCGTCGCTTGACATGTGGCTCTAAATTATGACGCCCGTCGCTAAAAGCCCTCGTTAAGCCCCAGTGCTACATATTTCAACATCTTTATTGACCCTGTATACATTTTAAAACTCTTTTTCTTATTCGCCAAAACAACAAAACACAAACGACAGCTCGCCAAAAATATGTCCCCCCATTTCTGCAACCCCTCAAAAACGGTCGCCAATTATAGATGGGCGCGCAGGGGAAAAACTCGCCGCGATTTAATCGCAATATAATTAGATTCCGCATAACGAGGGCAGTTATTTAAAACAAGTTAATAACCCGATTGCACAGAGATTAGCTTCGCGACTTTTTCCCACAAGATCGCCAATTGTTACCGCCAATCAGTTACTACAATCTGATTTTATTAATGGGAAAGAATTATTTTTTTTATTGATTGAGTGATTGATAGGAGAGACGGGATTTATTTTTATTAATAATTATGGGGTGGTTAGTTGAGCTGGGTACTGATTTAAGGGTCGTAAAGTTTTTGACTCGTTATAATAATGATAATTATGTTATTGTTATCTAAGGATATTTCAACAATGAAATAAGGTGGATTTGGTTTCGTAGCATACCTGATTTCTTATACTGCTGTCGATAAATTTAGGACATAAGTTGATCGAGTGACTTTCTAACAAACTTTAAACGTTTTGAAAAGGGTTTTTAAAAGTTTGAAAAAAAAAATAAGTACCATAAGTAGGGTAGACTGACCAGTGAGTGAACAGGCCACAGTGAATGAACAGTTGGTAAATACATTTAAAAATAAGGATTGAAAATCATTCCACTGGATAGATTGGCCACACTGACTTCCTCCCATCACGTAGGAAGCTATCTGACATCTGATTGGTTGTAATTGGTCATTAATTAAAATCCAATATGCTTATTGACTGGACATTTTTATGTTCATTCACTGGTAAAAAACTGTTCTTTCACTTGGCTTTTGTACCACTTTTTATTTGGACCCCCAAAAGACCCCAAATTCGCCTTTTTTTTTAATTTACGTGTAATGACAGATGTATTCACATTGTCATAAACTCGGAAGCTATTTTCGTAAAATGCATGAATTTTCTTAAAACAAATTGTGCTTAGCTTTCATTCACTGGTTAGTCTACCCTTTATTAGTTTTTTTTTAAAAAAAACCTTGGAGTTATAAAATACCCCAGCTCGTTTTGCCGGGTTAAAGTTATTGACATTACTTTTACGGTATTTAATAACCTTTACATGCTCTGAATTCAACAAAAATACAGGAAAATACTACTTTTCTGTAGTTGGTTGGTTGGTATACATATATTTTCAGGCTTGTGTACTTGGTCAGAGACCCGCTTATAAACCTTCTTAAGTAAGACAGACACAACATACAATCACACACACACATGACATATGCTGCCAACTATCGCTCGCTACCTCCCCAATTTGGACATGTCCCTGATGGGGAGGGAAATAGTCTCCAGGAACCTGTACCCATAGGAAACTGCGCAATGACCGCCCACAGGACTTTCAGACCCAACATATTTAACGAGCACGTACTCCGCATATACTCGGTGTGCCTTCAGCGACCAGGACTCGATCGCGGGAACTTTCGATCCGGAGATTAAGACGCTGACCACAGGGAGCCCCACAGCCCTTCAATCTATATGCTCTGAATTCAACAATAAAATAGGGAAATACTATCCTGAACTACAAGAGACTTTCTTAACCAATTCAAAATACAAACTCTTAAATATAAGTCTTAGATTGGGTAATAAAACCTTCGGAGCGTAACCCCTACATTTCTATAGTAACGCACAATTTGTTTTAAGAAAATTCATACATTTAAAGAAAATACAGCTTGTGGGTTTATGACAATGTGAACATATCTGTCATTATATTAAATTCTACACAAAAAGGATGTGACTTTATATTGCATTGCTTTGGGTCGTTTGGGGGTCCAAATAAAAGTAGTACAAAAGCCAAGTGAATGAACAGTACTTTTACCAGTGAATGAACACAAATGTTCAGTCAATAAAAATGTTGGATTTCAATTAATGGCCAGGACAACCAATCAGATGTCAGAAGCCTCTTACTAGATGAGAGGGAAGTCAGTGTTGCCAATCCATCCATTGGAATGATTTCAATCCTTATTTTTTAATTATATTTACCAACTGTTCATTCAATGGGGCTTGTTCATTCACTGGTCAGTCTACCCTACATGCTCAGTATTTCAACAAAAATATAGGGAAATGCTATCCTGAACTAAAAGAGACTTTCTTAACCAATTCAAAATAGAAACTCTTTAATATAAGGGTTAGAGTTTGTAATAGAACCTTCGGAGCGTAACCCCCCTGACTTTTCTGTAGTAACGAAGCTACTCTCACTCCCAAAATATGAATGAATTTTTCAGGAATGCCTCCTCTAACCCCTCGCATGACCTATTCTTGACCTATCATATGTGTGAATGGATTCCCAGTTACGCACATCGTGAAATCAGAATCATAAACATGTAAAGGGATTTTATACTGTAGTATAAAAATATGAATGAATGTTTCTGAGGCCCCCTCTTGGTTTGATTGTTATGGGGGTGTAAGGGGGATGTAAGAATGTGGTGAGTTATTCAGAAAGGAACGAAGCAGAAGGGAATATTTGTCCATGTATTTTAAAGATGAGTAAACACTCTAAAACATGAATGCTCAAAAACAACGGCATTTTCCTTAATTTTGACGATTCCGTTACTGGCAAATGCTCCGAGTTTTCGTTTCCTCAAAGTGAGGAAATTTGAATCGTCATTTTTATGAGGATTTGAATGTCGTCTAATCTAAAGAAATATTTCGTCCTTTTTGAGCAATTGAGTACAACAGTGAGATTGAGTTTCCTCAAAATCAAGATACAGAATCGTCAAATCACGATCGTAAAAGTGAGGATTCGCGTTTACTCAAAAGTCACGTGATAGTTTGACGAAACAATCCTCAAAATTAACGAAATGAGGCTTGAGGATTTATGAATCGTCAAAAGTGAAAGTGTTATTTCTGAGAGTGAAGGAAAAGCTTTTGTTGACTTTCAATACAAAACATTGTGTTTTTAACCTCTTAAGACCCGAGCAAAATCCTAGAACGTGTATTCATATATATTAAACATAATTTTCATACAAATATATGCTAAAAAGTATGTTCTGCAAAGAAATTTTTTAAAAAAGTATGTTAAATAGTTACTGAGAGACCTGCATAAACTCGAAAAATACACATATTTTGTACCATAAAAAATTCCGTATCACTTATTTGTAGTTGACAGATTATTTAATATTGTTTTTAATTCAGAACGCCGTTAAAATTAACTAGAAAACAGCATTTAGAAAAGTCTGAAAATTTTTTAATAATTTTTTTGAGAACTCTAATATTGTATTGACCCTACGTACAACTTAATTTTTTAAAGAAATAAATAACTAATACCTGTAATCAAAGGCTGAAAACTGATATTTGGATCTTCTTCTATCGGACCAGGTCAATTTTGGAACTAATTAAAGTGTTAATTGTTTCACTCTCAGAAATAACACTTTCATTTTTGACGATTCATGAATCCTCAACCTCATTTCATTAATTTTGAGGATTGTTTCGTCAAACTATCACGTGACTTTTGAGTAAACGCGAATCCTCACTTTTACGATCTTGATTTGACGATTCTATATCGTGATTTTGAGGAAACTCAATCTCATTTTTTGTACTCACATGCTCAAAAATGGCGAAATATTTCTTTAGATTAGACGACATTCAAATCCTCATAAAAATGACGATTCAAATTCCCTCACTTTTAGGAAACGAAAACTCGGAGCATTTGCCAGTAATGGAATCGTCAAAATTAAGGAAAATTTCGTCTACCTTGAGCATTCATTTTTTAGAGTGTTGTGGGGAGGTTTTAAAAAAATTCCCCAAATTTGTATTCCAGGGGTTACAATAGGTTATAGAAAAATTGAGTTGGTTCTTTTTCCATAACAAACCCCCAACCCTCAATTCATTTTTCGGTTGCTCTCCCGTTTTGCTTGACCCTTTCGGGGGTGGGGGGGGGGGAGTTGATAGATGACCACACCTGTGGAATGTCAGTGGGGGAGGTGTGAAAATGATGGCGTTCGAACGTCAGACGATCCTCACAAATCACCAAACGATCGTGTTAGGGGGTGGGAAGAGATTTATACCGGATAAACGAGTTGGGTTGGGGTTGTTAAATTTATGATTTCTTTTATCGGTTTGGTGTGTGGGGGAGCACTACGGTATGTTTTGTTACACGAGGCTACACTCCGTACCAACCGAACTTGGGTAAAAACAAAGAGTGAAAAAGCAGAGGGAAAAGCGCGATTGAAACTCTTGTAAGGTAATAGTTACATGCAAAATGATCTGAATACAATTTAAACAAAATATACTTTTCATTCCGATTAAAATTGCTCGCTTACCACCGGTTGGGAACTCCTGATCTAGATATTAAAAAAGGACATTCCTCATATCTTTACCTAGAATTTCCGTAACTAATTTGTTCTTTTTTACAACTACTTAAAAACGCCTTCAAGAAAAAAAGTCATGAAAAAAAACCTTTAAGCAATTGTCATATTCGCTGCTCCAAATGACATAATTTTTATCACCCTAACCATCTTTCCCCAAGTCTTAAGATAAAGATTTTTTTTTCTAATTTTCAAACGATCTCTCAAAGTTAATTCGTCCTAATCACTGTGGTCAAAAGTACCTCATCCAAAACTCGCTAATTAAAAATCTTTAACAACCTCTATTGTGACTTCTCTTCTGCGAAGATGGTCACAATTAAAGGGGTCACAATAGGACACCATTAGCGGGTTTTTTAAACTTTTTTTAAAGAACCTTATCTTTACCAGTAAGTCCCAAATTTTAACTTATCTAAGGGAGGCTAGAGTAAGATTGGGGTGCTGTCTGGTAAGAAATCAATGCAAGTATGTGTGTCGAAATGAAGCCATCGATTGTTTGCGGGATAGGCCCAAAATAGTTTCCTATAAACTTTTAAGACCCGATCCAAATCCAACTCCTAAACTAATTTTTCAAACAAATATTAGCTAAAATGTATGTTTTAAAAAGAATTTAAATAAAAAATATGTGTAATAGTTACTTGGGGACACGCCTTAAACTCTAAAAATACATTTTTTTGTGCTATAAATGCAATAAAAAAGTCCGTATCACTTATTTGTAGTTAACAGATTATTTTAACGTTGCTTTTGATGCGCCAAAATGCTTTTAAAATTATCTATTAAAAGAACTTTTTGCAAAGTTTGAAAAAAAAAATTAATATTTTTTTGAAGAACTCTAATAACGTATTGACCCTCGTTCAACTTCATTTTTTATGGAAATAAATGACTAATACCAGTAAACAGAGGCTGGAAACTCATATTTGGATCTTCTTCTATCGGACCAGGTCAATTTCGGAACTAATTAACATATTAATTGTTTGTGGGGAGGTTTTAAAAAATTTACTTAAATGTGGATGCCGATTCGCAAGAGGTTAATGCATAAACAGGACGTGATACTCTGAGATAGCCTGCATAAAATGAAATCGATAATAATTTGAATGATGCTTATAAAAGAGGGGAGGGGCAACTTGTTGTATAGGCTAGTTTATGAATGGTTCCTTTCACCGGTAGAGGCAATTTAGCTGAAATTCAATGCTCTCTAAACCGATAGCGATACTCCCTGTGTTGTTCATCAGAATAATGACCCTTGTACAAGGATTTGGCGACGTTGGTGGCTTCATTTTTGTTCGAGACAATCATCCTGCATTACTCTTGGCTTCTTTCTTATCTCCGATAAAGAAGTCGTTTCTTCAAATTGTTCCCTTATCGATAAGACCCGACCTTTTCAGCCAATCAGAAGGGTTTATGGAGCGTGATAGTGTGCTGATTGGGTGGATTTTTTTTTATTTCAAAAAAATTTTTAAGGGGTGATTTTGAAGTCGTTATCTTGGCATGATTTTTATTTGAATATGTCCTGACGTTTGAATTGTAGAATGTGTGGTTGACTGAATATGTAAGTTTTTTTTTAACAGTCAATTTGGTAAGAGTCACTGATAATAATTCTAGATTGCTAGAATCTCTGTTGGAATGGAAATTATCAGCAGTATTTCAATTCAATGATTGATTTACTGATTAGCATAGGCATAAAAACTTTAAAAAAATTTTACTGACATTTATCTAATTTAATTTTTCACAACTATTAGTAGTATTTAAGTGGACCGCATCTATGTACATGTTTCGTCGAAAAACTTTTTTCCGGAAAATGACTTCAGTATACATGTTTTTTCAAAACTTTTTTTTTAGAAAAAATCTTCTGTATACATGTTTTGTCAAAAACGGTTTTACAAAACTTTTTTCCCAGAAAACGCCTTCTGTAAAGACGTTGTGTCAAAAAAAATCCCAGAAAATATCTTCTGTATACTTCTGTCAAAAACGTTTTTCAAAAGTTTCACCAGAAAATTGCTTCTAAAGACGTTTTGTCAAAAAAAAAAAAAAAAAAAAAAAAAAAAAAAAAAAAACGTTTATCAGACGTCAACAAAAAAAAATTTCGCTCACAGAACTTTATCACTCGCCTGGAAATAAAAATGTTCCGTGATCATTTTTTCAAAGAAAACTCAAACTTTTTCTGAAAAATATATTTGAACAGAATGATTTTTCGCGAGCAAGCAACGCTAATTTTTAGCTGTTGACAAACGGTCCGAACATTTTTAAAAGAAAACTCAAAAAGATTTTTTGGTGAGCCAAAAGTATGTATATTTACTTAATAAACCTATCAGACTTTCAATTGCATATAGAGAAAACTAGGTTAGATTTCCTTCAATTTCATGTATGATTTGTTATAATTAGTATAAATAAAAACTATTGTAATATGCCATTAAAACTCGAACATTCTTTTACGGACACCCTGCACTCTTAAAACAAACGAGTGAATTTAACTCAGTCTGATTTAATTTTCACTCTTTTTTGTGTCGAAAATGCACTTTTCCTATTAAAGTGGATTTCACTCTTTTGTTTTGTTAAAACTCCGACAGAATCACTCCAAACGAGTGATTTTAACTCAGTCTGAGTTAATTTTCACTCCTTTCCATGGTCGAAAATGCACTTCTCCTATTTGAGTGGATTTCACTCTTGTTTTGAGAGTGTGTACACTCTTAAAACGATCGAGCGATTTTAACTAAGTCTGATTAATTTTCACTCCTCCAGTCTGGAAAATGCACTTCTCCTTTTGGAGTGGATCCTTTGTGTGTTAAACCTCCGACAGGATCACTCCAAACGAGTGATTTTAACTCAGTCTGAGTTAATTTTCACTCCTTTCCAGTGTCGAAAATGCACTTCTCCAACTGGAGTGGATTTCACTCTTTTGTTTTAAGAGTGTATATGAGTAGCTCTACTATACTGTAGCCCCAAATAATTACAAAACTTCCTAAATAATACTGCTATATACTTAATAAACCCACCACGCTCTCCAAACCACCCGAAACTCGGAGTTTAAATGGAGTTTCAGAGTACCCCTATTGTCTCACCAGAAGCCATTTCTCCAGTACCACACTCTATATGTCAGCCCCATTTGCAGGGCCGCTTGCGCCCTAATGCCTAATAGATTTAGGGGCGTACCTTCCATTTGTCAAGGCGGACGCCCTAGACGTGCTAGGACACGTGGCCCTTCCAACAATGGAGCCCCTGTTTGAAGGGACGGATTTAATGGATGGTCCGAGAGGGGGGTTTGAATATGGTCGAGGGTTGGATTTTATGGATTAGTTTGAAATGGATATGGGGTGGTTGGGTTTAAGTTTCTTTGACGAATGCTTGTGTCGATGTTTGTTTCGATAATCTAAACATACTTTTCATACAAATATATGCTAAAAAGTATGTTTTGCAAAGTACTTTTTTAAAACATTATGTTTAATAGTTACTGAGAGACACGACTTAAGCGCTAAAAATACACATTTTTGTGCTATAAATGCAACACAAAATTCCGTATCACTTATTTGGAGTTGACAATTTTTTTTAACATTGTTTTTAATGCAAAATGCCTTTAAAAGTAACTACTAAAAGAATTTTTTCATAAATTTGAAAAAAAAAATATTTTTTTTAATTGCAAACTAAAACATCAACGAGTTGAGAACATGTTCTTTCAAAAAATGCCGACACCGAGGCAACTGTATTTATTAATCCGAAACTGTATAGTCCCACTCTGTAGATTAGAAGAACCAACTTGCTCGAATTAACCACAAGCTCAATCAAGTGCATAAATATCTTTAAGGAACTGCAATTTAAATTTTTACTAAGAGATACTGAATTAGTGTTTTTTTTTCTACATAAAGGAATCATCACGCAATAATAAAATTTATATACTCTGACATTAAACGTATGCACTTGGTTTTAAAGATATTTTTAGTCCATTTCTGAATAATTCAGCATCAAATTAGGCAAAATTTATGGTAATCGAATTTTTTGGCCGCATCCATAAGCGTCAATCAAATATAAAAGCTAACTTTATTTCCTGCTGACTGACAGCTAAACTACAAAAAAAAAAAGTCCAAACTGTAAAAAAACAAACAGCCAATCTTGTTTATTTAGGAATTGATCTTCAAATGTATCCTTCAATTAAAATGTGTAAGACTTTATATTGACACAATCTTTTTATGATGGTAATGTACTGTCGTTATTGATATAGGAAATTACCGGTAGCATGTTTTGGCAGTTGTCAATCTTGTAAAAAAATCTGAGGAAAAGTCATGAATTAAACAAAATTGAGAGTGTATGCTTCCTTTCTCAGAGGAAATCGATCGATGATATTTGATACCTGTTTTCAGTTTTGTCCGTGAGCTTATATAAATACAAATTATCTGAAATTGATTGAAACATGTGTTTTATCATATGATTGGTTGGTAGACAGATATTTTCAGGTTTGTGTGCTTGGACCCGATTACATAACCTTCCTCAAGTAAGACTGACACAAAACACGCATACATACGTGACAGATGCTGTCATCTATCGCGACCTCCGCAATTTAGACATGTCCCTGAAGAGGAGGGAAATAGTCTCCAGGGATCTGTACTGGTGGCAAACTGTTCCATGACCGCCCACGGGACTTTCGTACGCACAGTTTTAACGAGCACGTACCCCGCATATGGGTCTTCAGTGGTATTGTGGCTCGATCGCATGACCTTCCGATACCTTTAACCACTAAGCTACCCCCGACCCATATGATTGGTTAAATTGTTTACATTGGGCATTGATTAAAGTTCTGTTTGGGACTATCTTAAATATTATAAGCTTTTTTTTTTATGTGGCTATATGATGTGGTCCCCAGGTATCAGGAAGAGAGTATCTGCAGACAACAGGTGCTTCTATATGGCGTTAGAAAAATTCTCAAATGTGACAACATTAAAAAAGATACAAAGTTGCTGATTTATAAAAGTTTAATCTGGTCAGTTCTCACCTCGCGTCTGAAACCTGGACCTTGTCCCTGACTGATGAGAGGACCCTCGCTACTTTTGAGAGGAAGATTCTCCGATGAATTTTTTGGGGTGTTTGTGCCAATGGAGTTTGGAGAAGAACTAATTTTGAACAGTATAGCAATTCAGGGAGCCGGACATTCCAATGAATAGAGTTCCCCGTATAGTGGGATTGAAAGTTAAATAGTATGAGTCCCGGAACAGCGTATGATGTCTCCCTTAAAACAGTTGTGTTGGGCGCCTACTCAGGCATCGGTTCGTCACTTGACAGTGGTTCTAAATTATGATGAAGGTCGCCAATAGTCCTCGTGTTGCTTTAATGCAAATAAATTCAAACCTTCTTCTACTTATCTCCCGTCTGGTCCGATGTCGTTAGACCAAGTAAAAAAAACGTACTTGTTGAGAAAATCGATGAAAAAGCAAAGGAGATGAGTAGATATCTCCTTCGCAGAGTCCAAAACAGTTAGGGATGAAATTTGGGCTGGCCTGAAATATTTTTTAGGTTAGGTTTAAATTATCGTCGCACTAGCACTACACGAGGGCTATTGGCGAAGGGCGTCGTATTTTAGAACACAGTCAAGTGACGAGCCGACACCTGAATAGGCACCCAACGCAACCGTTAAAGGCGACATCTTACCCGTTAGGACTTTGAAGGATATTTAACGTGCCCTCCCTTTCACTAGGTATTATATTCGTCGGACATTTTTGGCTTCTGAAATATTTGGAATTTTGGACACTGAGGAAAAACGTTTCGCCTTGAGAGAACTTCAAACACTTCAGGTGACAACTTGCGAATCACGATAAGCTGGTATAAGCGAACACCTGTCATCTGAACGTGAATGAAATCCTAAGATTGGTACTAATAATTCAAACCTAACCATCGTCAATTTTTAAAAATACGAAGCGCATGTGGTATCAATAAAAATCTGTAAAGGGACTAGAAATAGTCAACCGGAAGCGTTACCAAACTTTTTTAAACATCACGGCCATCATATGGTTCAAGTGCGCAGTAACTTCCACCCACCCAGCCTTGAACATCACTTCCGATATCCAAAACCAGCCACTGTGACTCTGATTCCCACGAACGTGTCGCAATACTCATTTCTATTTTTCAGTCAAAAATCGTCTGCCTCTGCCCAGCAAGCAAACAACTCAACTCGTGCATCCTTTTTAGCCGGTAATGGGCACTGCGACCAGAGACATAACATAGAGTGGACTGCGCATTGGCAAACCTAAAGTGTCCTAAACATCTAACTTACACAGTCACATGACTGTGTCGCGTTTGGCTCGCATCTATGGCGAGTTTACCATTTGGCGAGTTTTTCCACAACGACCTGAACACAGAGGCCGACAATCTAATGTTATGATAAAGAAGCTTGGAAAGGAGCAAGGATGAATAGCTGGTATTTTAAGATCCTCTTAATACATATCAGATTATTTGATTTTGTGCGTCTATTTAAGATTACTTGAACAATTGAATGTGGACTCTTTATTAAAAATTAATTTAAAAGAACATTAGTAGGTTTATGTAGAGTGTTGCTGTAATATAAGTTGGTATTGACATTGTGAATATTTTCTGCCGTCTCTATAACTTTCGTTCTAACGGTCCGATTTAAAAAAAATCAAATATATATATATTTTGAAATATTGCTTCTTCCTTTATTTCACCTGGAATACATCAACTTTCTAAAACACATCAATATATTTCAAATTCAAAAAATGCTCTACTTTTTAAATATAAATAACTCAACAAAATACGATTGCAAAAACAGGTTTCGTTTTGACCAAATTGTAAAAAAAATATTCTACTTCTAAGCTGTCAATGTTCAGACCATTAATTTAATTGACTTGGACCAAAATATTTATTATAATTAGAGTTCCAATAACGCTGATTTAATCATGAATATGATTCTTCAGTATAAAAGAGCTTTTAGAATATATTCCCTCGATAGAAATTATAGTTTATGAAGAACATACAATTACTAAAAGTATGCAGAACTAAATAAATTTTACCCGTGAAAGTGTGACTAATCCTTTTTTATACCCCTCTTTACAATTAGGAATTCACAAGCATTTGGCATCTTGCACAAAACGTTACTGAATTAAGAGTACAACATTCACGATTGTTAACATGCTCAGAGATTAAAAGAATGTAATTAAATATTTATTATAAAGGCCAAAAGAGAAAAATACCAACAATGCTCAAAAAATCGTCCTGCAAAAACAATTAAAAAAATTCAAGTGCCGTGATTGGTAGAAACCCACGTGACTTGGATATTGATGGTAGTCTCCACTTCGGTTTGCTAGCTGATATTCAGGTCTTGCGACAATTTGGAATAGTTCGTAACGAAACGGTAGCGTTAAGTTGCCATCTGTAGCAACCTTTCCCCTCTTGGCGATTTATGATGTTTAGGACATAATGCTAATCTGCAAGGGATGGCGGTTTTTTAGAAAAAACCGGTTTTCTATTTTCCATCGGTTTTTCCCTGAAAAACCGGTTTTCGGTTCCAAAGGGCCTCATACAAAAAAACCGGTTTTTAGTCAAAACCGGGACCACCGATTTTTTGAAAACCGGTTTTGGTTTTCCATCCCTAAGCTGCTTTACTATGAATGCGCAGTCCACTCTATGTTATGTCTCTGACTGCGACCTTCAAAATATGAAGCAAACAATGGCCGTTCGCGGACAGCAACAATGGCGACTCCCGCCAAAAAAATAAATAACACGGGATGCAAATAAAAAGGTCCTAAAAGATTTTCAAGTTCGCTTTTCCTTTGATAATGGGAAAAAAGTGAAACAGTTTAATTTTAGCTGTTTGTTGTTGAAAGTTGGCCTTTTTGTTAGCGGGTTTTTGAGACTGGTCAATTGTGTGGCAAAACAGCCTTAAATGACGGCTTTTCATTATGTATGTTTGTCGCGCTCTGAATGAAAAAGTTAACGGTTTCGTAATGCGGTTTTGATGTTTGTAATGTAAGTCAATGTTCTAAAGTTAGCAATAATTTGATAAGAAAAGAGCTGTGAACTTTAGAAACATATATGGAGCTCCCATGGCTGTGTGGTAAAGGCGTCCGCCTCGACGCATTACTTTCTTCTGGAGACTAGAGTTTGAGACCTACAGCTATCCTTAGTACCTGATCTTCCATAAGACCCCATACGCCTGGACTAAGGTCCCCTAATTTCAAATTATTTTATTGATAATGATGTAAACTTCCAATACGTCAGCAAATTTAAATTTTTTTTGAGGGCTTCCCTTGTTTTTGCTTGATTTCGTCTTAGACATTGGCTATACATAATTAGTCTCATTTATTTATATGAGAGATGATAAAATAGCATTAAAAATTATGATACATCGCCCAACTGACACCATCAGATAAGTGCCCATCATACACAAAACGTTCCATCAAGGGGACTTTGTTGGTCCTATAGTCTACGTTTTCCTGGATCGACACTCTATCAATGTAAATTTTAGAAACCATAATCATATATCTTATAACATGCATGCCTCCAATTTTTATTTGTGGTCCACCCCGCTACAAAGAACCATGTCAAATCTGACCCCTCAACAACGGATTTGTCCGCGACCGAGATTTGTTCCGATCACTCCCAGCATACGGGGGTCTCAAACGATTTCTGTAGGATTTTTTCCCGATTTTCCGCCCAAAGCCCCCCCCCCCCCTCACGAAGGATTTACTGCCCCCTCACACCATCAGTCAACTGGCCAAGCCCCCCTGATACAAATGGTCCGACCGTTGGAGAAACCAACTGTAGAGATGCAAATAGACCGATAGATGTGTCATGTAAGATGTATGCGTTTGGGTTGTCGAAAGATTTGATGTAAAATAAGTCAGACAAACAGGCTACTCTTTAAACAAGTTGTTTTAATCATATAAGTTTCATTTAGTAAAAAAAATATACTAGCTGATTGTGTTGATCACGAAGCTACCAGACCGACTGTGGAAATCCAAGATATAAGTGATCCGATTCACACAAAAAATTTATATCTTTATACAAGTCAAATAACTACGTCTATATTGCATATTTTTGCAGACGATTTTTAGGGGGTAGGGGTATGTACATGTTTATTCTGGCTCGTGTGCTTGATCAGAGACCCGCTTGTATAAGTAAAAGTCAAGTAAGACATACATAAAAAGAATTTTTACTGTCACAGAGAAAGGAAAATACACCCAGGGCGAAGGCGGGAATCGAACCAGCACCAGTGACAATGCGCAGACTGCTGGCGTGAGGGTCCAAACCATTCGGCCATCCGGGCCCCCGTAGTAGTAGTAAAGAGAAAACTATGTCCGTTTTAGTATGTTTTTTTTAATATTTCATCCCCTCCAACATTTCACTTTATGTACATTACATCCTGCGAAAAATTTATTTACCATATGCAAGAAGCAAAAAACCATTAACTACATTTAATGTCAACTGAAAATAGCTTAAGTATGCATATGGTACTCACAGGACCTAAAATAGCTTGGATAAAATCTTCCAGTAAACTTCTAAATAAGGGCCATTTTATGAATAGCCTAGACGTTTTATGCGAATTTCAGTATATTTTTATGACTATAACCAGCTGACCATAGCTACATCGACAAAAAATAAGGAGACCTTTTATGACCAATTCTTGTTGCTACAGGACAAACACTAAAAGTTGAAGGACATTTTTTCGAATTCCAAACTATATTACAGATAGAAATTTCTATTGTGATGTCCACGTACGTCAACTGAACCATGGTACTATGGACAATTTTCACAAACTTATATTACATAGACATACTGTAGCTTATTATATGAAATTCTTAAGAAACCATAAGTATACGATAAACCCCGTATCCAAGATATACAGGGTATTCAAATTGATTTTTCTGAGTGGTCAGTTTTTGTATGGCAGCACCTTCTGAATGGTCAATGTCTTCTTGTGAATGCGTCACAAATAACGTAAACATCACGTACTGCATTATAAAAGGATGATATATTTTGCTTATTATTTCAAATCATGGAGATTTTCCCACCAAGCTTTCTTCTTTAATATTTTAGTAAAATACAGAAGGGTGTACGGAAATTTTCCTGTTCATTTGGACCCCAGTTCTGCATTTGGATCTGACCTTCTCTTAGTGGATAGGGGCTTGTTTAATTTGCGTGTTCTTCACTGTACTATAAGGGATGATACATTTGGCTTATTTGTTCAAGTCCTTTGGAAATTTTCCCAACGCGCTATTTTCTTCAATATTTAATATAATGAAGAAGGGTATACGGAAGTATTCCAATAAATTTGTACCCCCATTTTTGCATTTAGTGATATAAATAAGGATCTGACCTACTCTTAGGATAGGGGGCTGCGTGTCCTATCTCTCTAGGATCTTGTGGATGGTGGGGTTCTGCTACCCTTCAGCTCCCGCCCACGCAAAATTGTCTGATGCACCTTGTGTGGGGTAGGTTTGACAGAATTGGCTGGACATGGTTGCTTTGGCGATGAAAAGAAAAAAATAAACATTTTATAAGGGTAGGGTAGGGTAGGGTATTTTACATATATATTCCGACTTGTGTGCTTGCTCAATGAGCCGCTTATAAGTCTTCGTCAAGTAAGACAGACACAGAAAGATTTTTTTACTGTCACAAAGAGAGGAAATACACCCAGGGAGAAGGCGGGAATCGAACCCGCGCCCGTTACAGCACGCAGACTGCTGGCCTGCGATGCTTACCACTCGGCCATCCGGGCCCCAACATTTTATAAACTTTATATTATATTTATTGAATGACTGTGGTTCTAAAATACGACGCCCGTCGCCATTAGCCCTCGTGTAGCTCTAGTACGACGATAATTCAAACCAAACCAAAATATTTATTGATGTTTTTAGTATAAAACATTGAAACACGAAAAGGCTAAGAAAAATGTACCCCTATGGAGAGATTGCTCGTTAAATATGCTCCAAAGTCTCAAAACACGCTACTATGTCGCACTTAACAGTTGTGTTGGATGCGTACTCAGGTGTTGTCTTATCACTTGACTCTGGCTCCAAATTACGACCCCTGTTTCCAATAGCTCTGGTGTAGCTCTAGTGCAACGATATTTCAACTCAATTCTATGGTGCCCTCATCAGTTGACAGTGGTGCAAAAAAAATACGAACGCCAGTCGCCAATAGCTCTTGTACAGCTCTGGAGTCCCCCGATTACAACCAAACCAAACCCTATGGCACGATGCAGAAAATTTTCTAAATTTGGTTTGGTTATGTTCTTTCGATATTTTGACCCAATTTTGACCAAATGTCAAAAAATAATAAATGTGCATGTTTCAGGTCTTATCGGGCAACAAAAATGCTAAAAGAAGATTTTTTTTTAGCCTCGATTGGTGGAAGGTCCCGTGATCGAGTCCCGATACCACTGAAGACCCACCGAGTATAAGCGGAGTACGCGCTCGTTAAATCTGTGGGTCCGAACGGCCCTGTGGGCGGTCATGGCGCAGTTTCCAACGGGTGCAGGTACCTGGAGACTATTTCCTTCTCCTTCAGGGACATCTCTGTCTGGGTCTCTGTCACTTATATGTGTGTTGTGTCTGTCTTACTTGACGAAGATTTATAAGCGGGTCTCTAACCAAGCCACAAGCCTGAAAATATGTCTACCAACCAACGAATCGAAGTCAAGTGAGAGTAGAGCCTGATAGGCAGAAATGCAGGAATGAAAGTTTGAAGGATTACATCATCTGAAACAAGTCAATTGCAAAAATTAGGTCAAATTTAATCGAATAACTGTAACCGCTACCTCCTCTTGCTTACGGAGATTTTGTCTTATGTTTACGTTTTTGTGAAGACGCATAATTTTTATTCATGGTGTCTGAATCTTGTATTATTTTACATTTTAGGATTTAAATTTTCAACATTTTCAAGAACAATTTACAAGGTAAGAAATTCATTTAATCATCTCTGTATTTAATAACTTAAAATGTAATTTTTAACCTTGCTTATCTAATGATTGTATTTTCGATCGATTTACAATTCCTTATACCTCGACGTAATATTACGACCGTTAAACGTACTGTTTTGAAATTATTGTTAATGTGGGATTATTCGCGTAAATATATAATGTTTCGACAAACTATTTTTAAATCGTAAATCTTTTATTAGAGAGAATGTATGATTGACTTTGCTGAATGCGACTTATGTTTCTCGCATGATGATTGAGTGCCAATAAGGATTTTAAAAAATTAAAAATAGCAATTTTATATTTTTTAAATGAGTATTAATTTTTTTTCAATCATTAAAAAAATTCCCAAATCGATTTTTTCTTCAGATTTTCAATCGCTTAACTCATAGTAAAAGCAATGCTTTAATTCTAATTCTTTGTTGTTGGCTGGGGAGCTCAGTCGGTTAGGCATTCGCCTAGCATGCGGAAGTTCCGAAATTCGGGTCCGGACATCGTCAAAATCACTGCCAACCTATAAATGGCCCGTTCAACCAAAAATGTCAGACGAATAATACCCTTTGTAAGGGAGTGCACGTTAAATATCCTTCAAGGTCCCAGCGCTTCGTACGATGTCACCCTTAACGGTTGCTTTGGGTGCCTATCCAGGTGTCGGCTCGGCAGTTGACTGAGGTTCTAAAATACAACACCCGTCGCCAATAGCCCTCGTGTAGCTTTACACTCTTAAAACGAACGGGCGATTTTAACTCAGTCTGAGTTAATTTTCACTCCTCCAGTCTAGAAAATGCACTTCCCCTAAAGGATTGGATCCTTAGTGTGTTAAACCTCCGACAGGATCACTCCAAACGTGTGATTTAAACTCAGTCTGAGTAAATATTCACTCCTTTCCAGTGTCGAAAATGCACTTCTCCTACTTGTGTGGATTTCACGTTTTCGATTTAAGAGTGTGACGCCCATCGCCAATGGCCCTCATGTAGCTCTAGTGCGAAGATTCAAACTAAACTAATCTAAAAATGGCATTTTTATGAATTTTTAAATGGGTATTATTTTTTTTTTCAATAATTGAAATACATCGGATCAGATTTTTTCTCCAGATTTTCAATCACTTAACTCATCGTAAAAACAATGCTGTCTTTCTAATTCGTTGTTGCTGTTGTTTTAGTTTATGAATATATAATCTGGTTCGACCATTTTGTTTAAAACTAATAGGATTTGGCGACGATTTCAACAAAACTCCCTAGAAACCCTATATTTGGTGGCGATTGTGGTTTTAAAAAATTAAAAATGGAATTTTCACAATATTTAAGTTAGTATTAATATTTTTTTAATAATTGAAGTAGTACATAGAATCCGATTTTTTTTCCAGATTTTCCATCACTTAACTCATATTAAAAACAATGATTTCTTTCTAATTCTTTGTTGTTGTTTTTTAATTTCTGAATATATAATCTATTTCGAAAATTTTGGTTAAAACAGAGACAAGTTAACTTAAACAAGTTAAGATTTGGCGACCATTTCAACAAAACTCCCTAGAAATCCGATATTTTTTGGCGATTGTAGTTTTAAAAAATTAAAATTCTTTGTCGTTGTTTTTCAAATATCTCAACATATCCTCTGATATACGATTTGGCGACCAATTCAACAAAACTCCCCCAAAGCAACCCTGGTATTTGGTGGCGGGGGTGGCTTTTAATAATGAAGTCCGTGTCGTCTGCCCTAGCACGTGCTTGAGTGGAAGGGACTAGACACGGTTTTGGGTCCTATACAAAAACCCCCGTACTTTTAAAAATGCCCCCCCCCCCTCCCTGTATCAAGAAGTACGGACGCGGGTAAAAGTGCATCCACTTCAGAAGCCAGCAGTTTTGGGTGGGTTTTTGGGGTAAAAAGGGCTTAAGTTCTCGAATATAAATTCCTTCATGTTTCATACGAATTTCATTGTTTTTAGAGTATTTCCAAAAAATAAGGTTTACTGAAGTTCTGTGGTAAATTATATGTTGAACTCATTTATTTCCGCACTGTTCAAAATTTGGAGGCTTGGTTTAATTAAAATATGTTTAATTCTAGCTGCAACGTCTGAGTGATGAACTGTTGCACCATTTTTTCGGTATTCGTTTAAATCATTCCTCTTACTTTTGTTTCGAAAACCTGAAATATGGTTTTACTGATTACTGAAAATACAGTGAAACATTTCACCACACCGCCGTTGCAGTTACTAGGAAACATACTTTTGGTGAAGCTTTGAACAAAACGTAGTTTATAATTTTCTGCTTTAGCAATTCCTTTTTGAAAATAAATAGAAAACGAGGAGCATACGGTTAAAAATGTTATCGACAGTTCTTTTCGTAAACAAAAATAATATGATTAGATTAACTTTTTCACGACAAATAAAGCCAGCACTTTGAAGAATCACAATTAAAGAACGATGGTCAGACAGATATCACTAATGCAATAGTTTTGAAATCGCAATCTCTGTGAAAATAATGATTTGTTACGTAAGCATTTTTTCATCACGTATGAGAATTGTACTAACAGCTTAATAAAACCAATTTAAAGAGAAAATATCATGTGGTTATTGAATTATTTATTTTTAAGTTTTAACAACCCCAAATTGTTCGACAGAGGGCGACACTGTTTTCAAATTTTATCCATCAATATTAAATAAACGAATGCTATTTTCCTTTAAAACATGTTTTATTTTTCTGTTATGACGATTTTCATACATGTGAAGAAAAACATTTACGAAGCAATGCAATGTTTCCGCTGGAAGTAGCGATTTCAAAACTATGCCTTTGGGTCTATGGGACTGACCAACGACTGAGCATCCATCTTAACTATATAGAGAAACTTCGATTATCGAAACTTCCGATTTTGCTCGCAAGATCTTCCTTTTCCCATGCTTATAAAGAGAAAGTATATTAAAATATTTTTTGGGAGAAGTATTTTAATACGTTAAAATAAGCCTTTAACAAAAATTAAAAAATTTGCTATAAATTTTACCCTCTAGTTGTCATATGGCAGCATACACATTAATCCACTTCATGACTTTGAAATATTGTTGATTTTTGGCAACAAATTGTTATCTATTGTAAGCTATATTGATGTTTTATGATGTAAAATTAAATAGTCAAAGAAAAAATGTCTTTATATTGCATATAATTTAAAAGATACAGTTTCCCCAAATGTAATACATCATCCTCAAGTCTACGGCGATGCCCATGTTTTAAAAATTTAAGTTCAAGGGCAAAGGTACTTAAAAAAATCCATCAATGTATGACCATCGAAGTTCAATATATATTTTTTGGATTAAAAATAATAAAAATGCATTAGAAGGATTTTAATGAAAAACCAGTTTTTGTACAAACGATCTGAAATGACTTTAACCAATAAACAGCAATAATTTTAGATGAGTCATTACACCACTTTGGTTCATGTGTTACCGAAATCTCCTAAACCGTATAAGGTAACTCGAAGTTGAGCATTGAAAACCGTATTTTACGGTAAAAGGGGGGAAAGTGGCGACATTAGTCACTACCGTTTTGCTTTTAAGAGGGAAAATATTCTATACTCATTTTAAGTGGTTACCATTTTTGTTTTTTGGTCTGTAAGTTTTCCTGATAATTTTTGGTAAATAACCACGTATTTTTGGGAGTGGAGTGTTATGTTTGGAGTTTTCGTTTTTGGGGTGGAATTTTTGAAGTAGAACGTTTTAATTAATAGTTTTATAGGGGAAAACATGGGTTGATTATTGAAAGATTGTTTTAAAAGGCAGAATTATTACTATCATAAAGGACTAATTCTGCCATTCTATTTTAAAAGGTAGAACAAGTATTTATTTTATTCAAGAACAACAAGTATTTATTTTATTTTACAATTATCTTTTTTGTCAACGTTTAACAATGGTTTGCTAGAGCTAACATAATTTGGGTTTTCAGCGGAAATGTTTGTTACAAATTCAACTAAAAGATGAACATATTTTGCAAGTCAAAGTTAATTTTGTGGGAACTTTCAATATTATTTCCAATTTTCTTGTGAGTGTAATTTCGTGTTTGGGTAATTTTAGCGGAAGCAGCGCCAATATTCAGCGGAAGTGTTTAAAATCGAAATAAAAATTGAATTGATTTTCTAATATTTCTCCTTCTAATAATTAAAATTGTAATGTTTTCACATGATCTACAACAAGTATTTATCAAAAAAAATTTGCTCGTCCCCGACAGGATTCGAACCTGCAATCTTCTGATTCGAAGTCAGACGCCTTATCCGTTAGGCCACGAGGACTCGTCAAGAAGGAAACTAGTACAATTCTGTACTGAAACGCGAATGTCGTAGTGTTATGTTCTCTTTACTTGTACATATCATGGTTTAGTACATTGGGTTCCTTATTCATATACTTGGTTTTATATCGAAACGGTTGCAAAAGTTGTTTCCAAATTGTTAACTTTAAGATTTTTAAGGGGGATCGGAGCCCTCCATTTTAGCCCATGTTAAAATGATTTTTTTAAGTACCTTTTTTTCTCAGAATATATGGGAATATGGGATACTTTTTAATGAAATTTTTACCAGTTGTTAAATGGATGTTTAACGATACTTTAATGGAAGCATTTTCTAATATTTTGTTTGATTTTTAAACTATAATTTTTTGAGTGATACTACAGATTTTTTTTACCTTAAACATCGATAATATTAAAAAGAAAAAAAGTTAGATGGTTATGGTCAAATCCTTCCAGTGGTTTTTAGAAATCAACTTCTTAAGTACATATAAAACATTTCAGGCTGATACATACAGTAGATTTTGAGAAAAAGGTACATGAGCGTTTAAAGTAAACAATATGACAGGAATTTTCCTAAACAACGTTTGTTTAAAAAAAAATATTAAAAAATTTTAGTCTTTAGTTTTATTTAAAATTTACTTCCAGTTCCCGAAACTTCTAATGCAATATATCGCTGAAAAGCTAAGATTTCGTATTTTAAGAAACACTAAAAACACTGAAATGTCATTTTTGAAAAATTTTGGGGGTCTGCATGGTCCCCTTTAAATTGTATTTTTTTGCAAATACTTTATCTCAAATAAATTTCCCAGGGGTTATAGTCTTCATTCTTCTCATATGTTATTTATTTCGATAAACTTAAAAGCAAAAAAAAAAAATATTCGCACTGCAAATTTTCTTACCAAAATCGCCGTTAATGGGTTAATTCTCTATCCTCTTAACTCTTTCCCACGTTTAGAACGACTTTGGTAAGCTAAAAAAGAATAAGAAGACATGAGAACCTCTTTATTTCTTACCGACAAGAGTTTGATAAATTGGGATTGGTAGGGATTAGGGATAAAATCCAAAGAGATCAACCGCCTAATGAAGTAAATCCAGAAGATCTGAGTTAATTCTGAATGTATCCATCAAAATGCTGACAGAGTTTGCTGAAATATATTGTTTTGGTTTAAGGGATTAGTAGATAGATGAACGTAATCTTAAAAATAGTTCTTGGTAATGTTTGTTTTAGTAACATTGGTGCACATTTTTAAAGTTTATTATAAAAGTTTTATGATTACACAGGAAATCATTGCTTTTCGAGAGGCGTCGAAACCGTGATCGGCTGCAAAGTTCTGTGTCACAATTAAAATTTGTACTAGTTTAAGCGTTTGAGTGTTTTCGAAAAGATTACAACAACAGATGAGTACCAAATTGTACCTCAAAGTGAAGATCTATAAATTATGTACTACATCATTTTTTATAATCTAAATGACTGGTAATAACGCTGGTAAAATCATCGCCCCCTAGCGTGGATGTTACTTTGAAGGTGCTTGTGTGACGGACTGCTATACACACATACTCTTACAGTCTCTGATATTTACATTGAAGGGTTTTTTTTGACAAAATTATTTGCAAGTTAATATAATTATTTTCCTTGAGTGACATAGCCGTAATATTTCACTATTTCAAAAAGTGGAACTTTGTCTACTTCAGTGTGAAGCTTAAAATAAAAAAATGGTTCGAAACACGATGTCACCGAATTTCATTAACCCTTAATAACAGAAATCCAACTAGAAATTTCGATGAAAGAGACTTTAATCCAGAAAAGAAACAAAATCGGACAATAGTCTTCTAACTTTTCCCCCCCCCCAAAAAGAAGAAAAGAACCAAACATTTCCAAGTTCAAATGTCACAAAGTCTCTTCGATTCTTTTAGCAGATACAAAGTCACATATAAACTCATTACGGAATAACAGAAATTCTTTGCCCGCCAAACTTTCTTGGTGGCCCAAAGAAGAAAATGATAATAATAAAGAAACTTCTTAATTACTTCGTCATCGATCAAATCCGATTCCCACTTCTTGGTAAGAGTAGGTGCTGAGAAATGGAAGACCTAAATTGGGACTAACATGACAAACCCAAGTCAGGTGGATTTGGGGGGTCTTTTTGATTTAGAGAACTTTTAAGGTTTGCGCTGAAATTATTCCAAAGTAGTTTGCGCTTATACTAATACCAAAAAATATCTGTGGGTTTTTTTATGTAATTATATCGATGTTAAAGTAGCTCACTGTATTTTAAAGATTAACTGCTATCAAAAATAAGTTATAATTATAACATTAGTAGCCAGAAAAGCAGTGCTGTATTCGTAAAAAGTGCACAAGGTATACTATGCCTAAATAATAATACTCTTACTATGAGTTGGTACTGGGTAATAAAATTTACAAATAGTCATAAACTGTAATTCAAGATACAAAAAAAAACTTGGTTTAAGCTTCACACAAAATAAACTTATCTTTTAAATCTTGCTCTTATCAAAATAGAATGGAAAGGAAAAGTAAATAACATAGAAATGTGGAAAATGAGCAAATTATTTATTTTTCCGAAAAAATATCCCAAACAACAGAGATATTCCTTTTATTCTCGCCCTCGCACTGCTTTAGATCGGACAGCAGTCGCTGCCCGATGGTTTACCAACCGTGATCTCACATACCTCTTTGATGCAAACTGATTAAATGGCTGAATTTATTATTTTTTGAAAACTAAAATAATGTGTCAGACTCATTAAAAATTCAAATCGTATACGCCAATTTGGAAAATATTTACAGTGTATACTCTATTTTTCAAAAAAAAAACAAAAAAGACAAGGTATACTTGTATACAGCCCTGCAAAAGAGCCTTTATGTAAGCAATCCTTAGATGCTGTTGTAGTGCGATGGATTAAGACCTCAGGCTATGAAGGATAACTTTGAAGGTTCTATCCTCGTCTTAACCATCCTATAAACAAGACAAACTGACCGAAAAAGTCCCTTCAATTTTTAGTGCCGTGTATATGGGACAGGTGCTCGTTAATTTTGTTGTGGTTTAAAGTCCAAACTTTGTGTACTGTATACAGCCGACATACACTCTTAAAACAAACGAGCGATTTTAGTCTGAGTTAATTTTCACTTCTCCAGTGTCGAATATGCACTTCTCCTACAGGAGTGGATCCTTTGTATGTTGAATCTGCGACAGGATCACTCCAAACGAGTGATTTTAACTCAGTCTGAGTTAATATTCACTCCTTCCCAGTGTCGAAAATGCACTTCTCCAACTGGAGTGTATTTCACTCTTTTGTTTTAAGAGTGTATGTTTAAATATGACTTTGTATCTTCTAAAAGAATTGGAGTGGCTTGTTATATTTAAACTTAGTAATGTTCGGTAGACTCAGAGTTATCTCTCCTCACTCCGCTTCGCCCATGTCTTTGATTCCTCAGTACTTTTAATAGCCAAGAACTTTTTTAGAGGCGGGATACACTCTCCTCCAGAATAGAAGTAGAACACAATAGACCTCACTCCCCCCCTCCCTCCTCCCTGGTCTCTTTTCATCAGAGCAGCTTCACCAAATGAGATCCAGTGACTGGTCTTTTACAGCGCTTTAAGTAATTGAGTACTAGTAGGATGGAAAAATCCCTTTTAGTCTCTTTTTTTTTTGGTGGAGTGGTGTCTTGATAGCGATCAAGCGAAATAGAAATGCCTTAGAAAGGTTTTAGAGATTTTTTTTAATGGGAAGTATTTTTAAAGTGTCTGTGAGGGATGTAGAAGTGTTTGTTAAAAGTAGACATTAACATGGTAAATTTTTTATAATAAGTAATATATCATCGTTCGGGAAATATCACTGTAAATAATTATTTTTGTCTATTGGACTCATTTAAAACCGTATACTCTTAAAACAAACGAGCGAATTTAACTCAATTTGAGTAACTTTCACTCCTCCAGTCTTGAAAAGGCACTTCTGCGAAAGGAGTGGATCATTTGTGTGCTAAACCTCCGACAGGATCACTGCAAACGAGTGATTTTAACTCGGTCTGAGTTAATATTCACTCCTTCCCAGTGTCGAAAATGCACTTCTAATACTGGAGCGCATTTCACTCTTTTGTTTTAAGAGTGTAACATTGTTACAAAAAAAAAAAAACTTGGAGGGCGTAATATTATATAACTTCCAATTACCACTCAATGAACTAATCAATTTAAAGGTAGTTATGAACCCTATAATGTGACTTCAATGCATTAAAAACCTATGAAGTTATATGGAAGCTACCATTTACGAATGTGCCATTTTCTCAAAAACTTTATGATCAACTGAGAACTCGTGTGACAAATTTAATGGTAAGGGCTTTAAGTAATTGAGTACCAGTAGGATGGAAAAATCCCTTTTAGTCCCTTTTTTTCACTGGAGTGCTATCTTGATAGCGATCAAGCCTTAGAAATGTTTTAGCTTGGACTTTTTTTAATGGGGAATTATTTTTAAAGTGTCTTAAATGCTTGTATGTGAGGGATGTAAGAGCGCTTGTTAAAAGTGGACATTACCGCGGATTTTATAATACAAGTAAGCTACACTCTTAAAACGAACGAGCGATTGTAACTCAGTTTGATTAATTTTCACTCCTCCAGTCTGGAAAATGCATTTCTCCTTTTGGAGTGGATCCTTTGTGTGTTGAAATTCCGACAGGATCACTCTAAACGAGGGATTTTAACTCAGTCTGAGTTAATATTCACTCCTTTCCAGGGTCGAAAATTTGCTTCTCCAACTGGAGTGGATTTCACTCTTTTGTTTTAAGAGTGTATATTGTAAGTTACTATATATCACGTTTTGGAGAATGCCACTACAATCAACACTTGATAACTCGATATAAAGTCCCAAGGGACCCCAAATATGTTCGACTTATCCGAAGTTCGAGTTATCGAAGCTACACCACTAAAACAAACGGGCGATTTTTACTCAGTCTGTGTTAATTTTCACTCCTTTCGGTGTCGAAAATGCACTTCCCACATAGGAGTGGATTTCACTCTTTGTTTTGTTAAACCTCCAACAATCTTAACAACAAACGAGCGATTTTCATTCGATTTGGAGAGATTTAGGGCTATTTCTAGCGATTTAGGAGTTAATTTTCACTCCTTTCTAGTGTCGAAATTGCACTTCTCATATAGGAGTGGATATCGCTCTTTTGTTTTAAGAGTGTACCTCTCATTTCACTCTATACTGGAACTAAAATGGTTTAAATGGTTGGTTATGTGCGATCATACTTTAGTTGTCAGTATTTCAATTTTTTAAAGCCTGTATAAACAACAAGAGAAAATGGGATCAAAGGTTTATTAAAACTCACAAAATTTGGTCTCATTACACTCTTAAAACAAAAGAGTGAAATCCACTCCAGTTGGAGAAGTGCATTTTCGACACCCTAAAGGCATGCATATTTTCTCAGACTGAGTTAAAATCACTCGTTTGGAGTGATCCTGTCGGAGGTTAAACACACAAAGGATCCACTCCAAAAGGAGAAGTGCATTTTCCAGTCTGGAGGAGTGAAATCCACTCAGACTGAGTTAAATTAGGAGTGTTTGTTTTAAGTGTGTACTTAGTATACATACCATTTAAATCTTATTTGAAAAAAAGCAGTTATTTCTTGTTTGTGAATGCCAGCAACCTTAGAAAATACAAAGTCTCATAATTTTTGGGCATAGCTAAATAGGGTGTTGCTTGTACCTGTGGTGGTCTTCGTCCATGTGTGGTTGTCTATGTATTCGTTGTTTTGATCTGTGTTTTTTAAAGTTCGTGCGGACACGTGAACGACACAGAAAGTTCGTGCTGTGCTCGTGAGGCTGACCACCTTACCGGGATATATGCCTAGCACCCCAGGAAGTTGACACAGCGGGCCTTGGTCCACTATTGGGCTGTTGCGCCGATGAGTTCAGTTTTAGAATGTGCTTTGCAACAACAAAGTGTGTGGTGCAGGCTTGTGTGATTGGTCAGAGACCCGCTTATTAACCTTCGTCAAGCAAGACAGACACAACACACACATAAACGGATCCATCTAATTTCTAGAGACAGTGGCCAACTAGAGAATCCCCAGAGTTGACTTGTTACTCCCAGAGTTATTGATTTGGTATTGGAACTTGGAGGACTTTGTGACCACGACGTAATTTAACTTGCACCACTCACCATTAGCGCACACGGGGGTTTTCGGAGGGCAGCGGGGTTCGAACTCGCAACCTTAAGCCCATTTCACACCTTGTCACAACTACTTGCAACTCCCGTAGGACACCGTGCATTAAAAAGTTGCACTCAGTTCGTGAGATTTTTTCCTGCAAGCATGAAAAAATCGCAGTTGCATGTACCCTTAGCCAATCAGAATTCAGGATTTCCTTGGCTGCATTGTGGCGAACTAGACTTCGAAAACTGGTTGTTTATTTACTTTTTAAGACGCCAACTTTCCCCGTTTGCAAAAATCTGCGTAATTAAAAATGGATATTAAATGGATGGCAAAGATGAAAGTTGATCTAATTAAGGAAGTTCGGAAACATAAATTTCTGTTTGATGCAAACAATGCCCATAATTTGATTAAAGTTTGCTTTCAAAAAGATGAAACTTGCCAAATTTTGAGATGAATAATTTTTTGTGGAAGCCCAAAAATCCAGGTTACCACAAGTTGCGAGTTGCAGTTGCAAGTAGCTGTGCAGGTGTGAAACGGGCTTTAGGGATGCTAGTCCAAGACCTTACCAACTAGGCTATCCCGGCCCGGCATCTAAAGTGTTACGTAAAAACATACAGTATCAACAAGTCATTTATTCCAAAAAAAATCAAATCAATCTTCTATCAAGTCCAAAAAAATCTCCAAAAACTCCATATCAAACATGAATAAAAGATGAACAGAAAAATCGCCCCTCTCACATCAATAACTGAATATCAAATTCCTCTTTAGTCGTAAACATAACCGGCGATTTAGCGATCGCTTTGCAGCTATTTGCAAGCAAGGACCTTCAGCATTAGCTTGCTGTGAGGGCAGTGAATATGGGGATATGAAGGAAAGTAACAATTTGTGGTTTGTTACTCGTTGATTAGTCTAACCTCTTAAGACCTGAGCAAAATCCTTTAGTCTGGCTGCCACAAGTTGGCAATCAAAATACTTTGATAGTGGAATATTTCACTTTGAATGAAAGTTTTAAGCAGAAGGAAAAAGGGTTGCCACCTCAAGGCGTTTGGCGAGAAGATGGGGATTGTTGGTCTAGTTCGATTGTAAATAATGTATCACACTAGAACAACACATCAGTTATCGGCGATAGAGGATTTTTGTTATCTATGTACCCTTCAATTGATAACCTGTTTCTAAACCTAAAAGAAATTTGTGCCCATAAAAGCAGTGAATCGCCAAACATAGTAACTCTTTCCAAAACCTTCCTTGCCTTTTTTTTTTTAAGTGGATTGTTCTACAATCAAAGTATTTTGATTGCCAACTTGTGGCAGCCGGACTATACACGTATATTCTAAATATAAACATACTTTTCATACAAATATATGCTAACAAGTTTATTTTTCAAAGTAATTTTTCAAACGGTTATGTTTAATAGTTAGTTAGGGACACGCCTAAAGCTCTAAAAATATTTTTTTTTGTACTATAAGTGCAATGCAACAAAAAATACCGTATCACTTATTTGTAGTTAACAGATTATTGTAACATTGTTAACTACTAACAGAGCTTTTTTAAAAGTTAAAAAAAAAATACTAATTTTTTAACACTAATATCGTATTGATCCTCTCTCATCTTAATTTTTTATAGAAATAAACGACTGATACATGTAACCAAAGGCTGAAAACTGGTATTTCGATCATCTTCTAACGGTAAAGGTCAATTTTGCAACTAACTCTTCAATGGATGATCACAATTTAAAAACATATATATATCGTAACAACTCTCATCTGCTCTGCAGAAACAACCATCCAGACTAAAATAGCTCCTCGGTTCCCCCATACTGAAATCCCATCGTACAAAACCGATCTTGCAACGGTCGGCTTACCCCGTATGTCTGCTACAGCGACCGTACTTTATTTTTATTCCCGTACCGTGGACGTACGTTGGTGACAATGTACGGGTCACGTGGTTAATGGATCTAGAAGTTCGATGGGGGAGGGGGGGGGCCTTCCGGTAGAGCTAATAAGGGACCGAGGGAGGGGGGGGGGGGCTTTAAGTTTATAGGAGAAAATTGTGGATGGGGGGAGAAACTGTTTGTGGAATTTTTTTAAAGGGGATACGATACCCAAAAATTGGTCAAAATATCGATTTCTCAGTTTCAACTTCTTATTACTATTTACAATATTTTTTTTTAACGTTTACTGAAAGCTTTATAAGGATATCTTTTGAAAAAAAAAAGTTAAAAATTAAATATTTCCTGGAGTCATTTTTACAAGATTTAATACGTATTTTGTCTACTTCCAACCTTTTTTCTCGGTTTCACGTTTTTCAATTCTTGCGTTTAATAAATCCCTATGGCTTTTTTGCTAATTAAGTTAGAATTTTGAAATTGTTAACCTAAGTTTTTATATATGTAGTGCAAAAAATTGTGCATGGAATGACGTCTTCTGTTTTTTTAAACAATGTTAAATTAGCAATTTGAATTTTTTTTTATTTTCAGTATGAATGCATGTTACTGTTTAACTGTAGCTCACACTTTAAAATTCTTGCTCAGTTCTTGAACAAATAATACTAAAAACAAACAAAAAAGTTTGAGTTATTTTCAAAATTGAAATAGGAGCAGCGTTTTTTTTTTTTTTTTTAAAGTTCAAAATGTTGACCTTCTTTAAAAAATAAATGAAAAACTACTTTTAAATAATTGTTCTTATTGCTGTAAAAAAATGTTCATTTAGAGTGAACATTACATAAAACCACTATAATTTACGCACGTTTATGTTATTATTTCTAGAAATAATGTTAATTTAGTCAAAAAGATTTGTAAGAGAAATTCGCAAATGAGTTGCTGCTGCTGAGTTGCCTTCGCACTAGAACTGCACCTGGGGGCTACGGGCGTCATATTTTAGAATCACAATTGGCCTTGAGCAGTTTTTACAGAGGAAATGTGACAAGGCCTACAGGGTTTTTTTAAGTTTGTAAAACGTACGAAAGTATAGCCCTGCGCTGTAAAAAAATCTTAATTTTACGAAAAAAATAATTTGGGAAAAAAATAACTAAACTACTTTTAAAGCATAAATTTTTTTTAAAATTACTTTTAACGCATAAATACAAATATTTTTAGAAAAAATGGTCTAAGACTTAAAACGATGAAAGGGATAAGTTAATGATATTTCAAAGAGATTCTTTTACTTTATTTTCTTTTGCAGCAATAATTTTTTTTTGTAATGCTAAACTATAAAAAAAGATAAATTGAAAAGAATATTAAATACGTATTAATTTAATTATGAATTAAATCTTTATAATAATAGAACAAAATATTTTCGAGATTCGTCCGCGACAGGATTCGAACCTGCAATCTTCTGATTCGAAGTCAGACGCCTTATCCGTTAGGCCACGCGGACGACAAACTTTATAGGCTAGAAAATTTCGTGTTGTTATACAAAATATTTTACATATTTTTAGTTTGGAGGGGCTTATATATTGTGGGAAATCATTTTGAGTTTGAAATACTACTTAATAATTTCCCAAATAATCAGTCTTTTTAACTGTTTTATAAAAGAAAATATTTCAGAATTAATTTCGTGGTTTTGGTTATTTTAGGTTATGTTAATTCTGTAAAGATGCTTTTAGAAGTATCTACAAACTAAGAGTGTAGTGACAAAACTCACAATCTCTGAAGTACAGTTAATATATAGGGTCCGGTTCGCTCATTGGCTACTTTTGTCTTTTGATGATGTTAAATTCAATTGGACAATGTCTACAATGACGAGGCGGGAACCTATATCTTAGTTACACTTTGGAGAATGTGAGTTTTGTCACTACACTCTTCATATAGTTCCTTTACACTAATAAATACAAATAATGATGATTTTTGTTATATTAACATTTTATTGATTCTATTTTATTCAAACTTTTATTATAAGGTAACGGAGCTATTCTGTAATAAATATTAAACAACAAACAACTTAACCTTTATTGATATAACTTTATTGTGCGACACTTATTTGATACAAGTAATTCACTGCATATATATAATAAACATATTAAAGTTTCATAGCATTTATATCAATTCATTTCTTACAGAAGCCCAAACACAATATCAATATAACTCGACCTTTATTCAAATACAAAATTTTCCAATAACAAAATCATATCTCATATCCTAACATCGTACATGCACAAAGTAGCATCTAAACTCTAATATTTTTACGAAAACGCAAAATAAAATCCCTATATTAGGGATTTTACTCTGAAGATGGGGGAAAATCCGTGCTTTACATGCATATTACCGAATTTGCATAATCCGATGCAAAAATGTTCTCTCGTGTAAACGCGAAGTAAAAGTTAATGAGAATTCGAATTTTCGATGTCTTTTCGGTGGATTCTCGATGGAAAAATGCTTTAAAAATAATAATCATAAAAATGTTTTTAGTGTTGGATGGATTGAGGATTTTACTTTGGGGCTGGTTTGGGGGAAATTGGGGCAGGGAATTATGGGCATTTTGAAGAAAAAATTTTAGGAATATTTGTGGTAAAAGTGGCATATTTCTAATAATTCCAAGATTTAGTGTTTAAGATTATGAAAGTCTCTAATTTGCTTGTTTAAGGTGACGTAGTTCTTTCTAGATTTCATTCCTGTACTGACGATGTCTTTTCGGTGGATTTCTGATGGAAAAATGCTTTAAAAATAATAATCATAAAAATGTTTTTAGTGTTGGATGGGTTGAGGGTTTTACTTTGGGGTTGGTTTTGGGGAAATTGGGGCAGGGAATTATGGGCATTTTTGGGAAATTTCGTTGAGGAATATTTGTGGTAAAAGTGGCATATTTCTAATAATTCTACGATGTTATAAATGTAGTGTTTAAGATTATGTAACATTCAATGTGGCTTGTTTTACCATTTCAGTCCCAGTGAGAATTTGGCATCAACATTTTAGAATTTTGTTTTCTGATCGTCTACACTTTTAAAACAAGAGTGAAATCCACTCCTATAGGAGAAGGGCATTTTCGACACTGAAAAGGAGTGAAAATTTACTCAGACTGAGTTAAAATCACTCGTTTCTTTCAAGGGTGTACGAATAATGAAAATTTATTTGATACAACTTACATACACCTAACTTTGTATTTTCAAATAGCTCGAATTTTCATTGTTTGAAAGTTCTGGTGTCATCTGTGCCATTTGTCCGCAGTAACTCAAGATTTAAAACATGCCAATTGCATACGTAGAAACAAAATAATAAAACAATGAGCTATCTTTATTGTAATTCATCTGTATTTTCTATAGCTTTTGTAGTCTTCTGTACTTACATATCTGTAATAAAATAATACATTTCGATATTGTTTTCATTTTTATGAATGATTATAAATCATATTTTTCAGTTTACCGAAACACGAATTTCTGAATACAATATTTTCCGAGTAACAATTGTCCCTACTGGATTGAAAATGGTAAATACGGTTTTCGCTTCACTCGTTTGTGGAAGTTTAATTGACCTAACATAAACACTGCATCACTCCGGCACCTCAAATGTGTTTAAAAATAACACACCTATTCCTTATGAAAGGCTGTGTAGAGCCCTGTGGTCAGTGTCTCGATATCCGGATCGAAAGTTCCCGTGATCGAGTCATGGTCGCTGAAGACACACCGAGTATATGCGGAGTGCGTGCTCGTTAAATCTGTTGGGTCCCCAAAGTCCTGTGGGCGGTCATTACACAGTTTCCCACGGGTACAGGTCCCTGGGGACTATTTCTCTCCCCTTCAAGGACATGTCTAAATTGTGGAGGTGGCGCGTGATAGATGGTAGCACCTGTCACGTATGTGTGCATGTGAGTGTGTGTTGAGACTGTCTTACTTGACGAAGGCTTATAAGCGGCCAAGCACATGAGCCTGAAAAAAATATATGTAAACCAACCAAATATTCCTTATGAAACAATATTTTTCGAGTAACGATTGCCTCTACTGGATAGAAAAAGGCCTCTACCAATACCACCTAGATTAGAAGGAAGACGAACTAAGCAACACAACGTCATACAAGTAGACCAATTTCGATTTGTTGACCAATAACGTCGTATCTTAAGATGGCGTCGCATCTTGATTCATCTTATCTTAAAAATTTATTCAAATACAAGATCTAGTCACGAATGATCATTGGTCAAAACCACAGAATCGGTCCACTAATTTGACGTCAAGCATTTAGTTCGCCGGCCTTCTAATCTAGGTGGTATTGCCTCTACTGCCTCGAATGGATAGAAGTTTAATTGACCTAACATTAACACCCCAATACCCCGGCACCGCAAATGCGTTTAAATATCCCATATAAAACAAACCCTACACTGGTTTCACACCTTATTCCCCCCAAAAAATCACCAACAATCCCACTATTCCCCTCAACCCTATACAAATATACATCTCTCCATCCGCGTACAGCAGTAACATCAGAATAAAATCAAGATGGAAGGTGGTGTAGCAAATTACTTGGCTTTAGGGGGGAGGGGGGCTAGGACCAAACGAAAATGGAAAAAGAGGGGGGGGGGGGCGTTCTTTAGCGCAGAAGGAAAAAACTGTAGCGCCTGCTTCTTCGTTTTCTTCTTCTTTCTTCTATCCATCCTTTTCTCTGCGTTGCTCCCGAGCTTCTTTTAAGGGAGGGGTTTGCTGGGGGTTGGCGAGTGTTCGCTTGCTTGGCGAGTTTGGGTCATCTTTTGAGAGAAAGGTGTTAGAGATTGAATTATAAAGATGTTTGCATTTAGAGGGTTGTCAGCATCGAAATAATACGTTTCGGAAACTGAAGTTATCATCACTTCCACCAGGTTGATGCTATTATACGATGTATTTACCAGCGAGGCTAACTTTCCCTTTTAATTTTGTAACTTTTTTAAAGAGAAGTTTTCGGGTGCTTTACTTCTCATTATTCAATTCAATTTAGTGCTTTTCTGTGCAAAATACTATCAGTAACTAACAGAGGTACATAAAAATTCGCAAAGCCCCCAATCCAAATCTCTTAATTATTTCGCCCCTTTACTTTATATACAGTTATCCTGAGATGTAATAAGTATTTTGTGGGAATTATTATTTGTGTTTGGCGTAGATTTTCAAAACTGACGAATGAGACGCGTAATTTTTGTTGTTCGTAAAAAAACTCTGGTAATACCCTACATCCTTCGAAATTTCTTATTTTTTTTATTTAAATTGGAAGAAAGTCAAGTTGTAATGTAAAATTATTACTTTTTATTGTCTAAAATATCTTAATATTGGGTTCTTTTCTTTTATACAACCATGTAGATAGACTGAAGTGTTTTATAAAATTTTTCGCAATAGAGTACTTATACCCCCCAAAAACTTCTCTAAAATCTGGTAAGTGTGTGTGTGTGGGGGGGGGGGGGAGGGTGATTTATTTTATACATGTATCTTCAATCATAAAGTGATATATTTTGATCCGGTCATGGAAGTAAATACTAATATCCAATCGTAAAATAATTACTTCCAATTTTATTGTTGTTTTGTTTCTAATATGCAAACAAAACATTAAATTATTCAACCAATTCACACTCCTTGGCGGCAAATCAACCCTCGCCAACCCCCAAAAATCCCCGCCAAACACTGTAGCAGTCCTAGAGGAAAAACCTCTCCGCGTGATCGAAAACTTCATCAACCCCCCCCCCCCCCCCCCCCCCTCTGGAAAATGTGCGACTGATTCTGCTGTGAATGGGGGGGGAGAGCCAGCGGCGGTCGCAGTGAAAAGAAGGTAGAAGAAGAATATAAAAGGAGAGAGAGAGGGGGGGGGGGGGAGGGGGGTATCGGATTTTTGTGGCGCCTGAATAAGGACGATAAGGGGGGGGGGGGAGGTTTCTATTGAAAACTCCCCCCCTATGTCATTTTCAGGAGGAGCATTGAAAAGAACTGGGTACGTCTGTCTGTCTTGTGTGGATTGCTAAGGAAGAAAGGGCATAGTGGGAAAGTCTAATGGGAAAATTGGGTTGAGTCATTTGGAGAGTTTCCCTATGGGGTTTTGTCTTTGGTGTTTTAGTGTTGAAGGAAGGGTGTAGGGTAATATTCCTGCTGGACTTGTTTCGTTTTTGTGGGTTTTGTTATTTCAAATATAGCGTTGAGTCATTTGGAGAGTTTCCCTATGGGATTTTATCTTTGGTGTTTTAGTGTTGAAGAAAGGGTATAGGGTAGTATTCCTGCTGACTTGAGCCGTTTTTGTAGGTTTTGTTAGTTCAAATATTATATTGGGATGTGTTGCGAGGTATGTGGAGATAGGCCTTTAGGGATTTTCAGCCCAGTAAAAACAAGAGAAGGTTTTTGACGATGCTGGACTGTCCGAAGGAAAACCATTTCCTCTTTTATCTCAAAAGTAGTAATTGGCGAAATGAACCACTTTTATATATCGGAGAGAGAATGAGAGACTCCACCAGATAGACATAAAGAGAGGGAGAGAGAGAGAATCCATTGTGAGGTCTCTCTTCAGAAACCCCATAGAAATGACGGCAAAAGAGAAATCCATAATACAGACTCGCTCTCTCTTCAGAAAACCGACCTTTTGAAAAGGCACACACTTCCATGAATAGGCTGGACGCAAAAATGGGGTGAAGTCCGACGGGGAGTTTCCCCCTACCCTCTTTCCTTTATTAATTCACTGAAGGGAGTAGCCTGTGTGGAAAACTTCCTGAGGACTTTTAGTCTTTTGGCGGGGTACCGATTCTTCTAAAGCGCGCATTTTCTACAGTGTAAAGGGGGCTTCGCATTGTCCCCTCGTATTTTTACCCGGGCCTTTTCTATGGGCACATTCCTTATCGTATTGCATATTGTATTGTCTTTTAAAAAGGGGTTTGAGACGCGATTTCATGAGAGACGACCACTCCGACCGGGGTAGGCGGACGGACTGGTGGTGTTCTCTGGGAGTTGTCGCCGAACGAGCGACGAAAGGACGCCGGGCGAGGTGGTCGCGGGGACCCGTCGTCGCTGTTACCGCGTGTGGATAGTTTCGGTTTGCCGGTAAGTCTGTGGGATGTGAAAGTAAGAGTTTAACCCATGAACGACGGGTGGTAGGAAAATTTTCTACTCGAAGGAAAACTTTCTTCTACATCAAATTTTATGCTATCAAAATATAAGACAAATTGTCCTAAACAATTGAAGCATAACAAATTAAGTGAAAAGAAAACCGAATTTAAAAAACTTCATAGTTAGCGTGTTTATTTGGAAATGAAGATGGTATTCCCAAAGCCGTAGTTATTGGATTAAGTAATTTAGGATAGCTAGGAGCTATATAGTGGAAAAGAAAATATTAACTGCAAGAGTACAAAGTTTCTTAAATTGTTACTGAAAAATATTGTCTGTGTTAGTAATATTAGGTTATATTCAACGGTCCCTGTCTAAATGGACACGGGCATCTTTCCCAACATTTGATTGGTTGGAGAGTTTATCTATCAACCAATCAGATGTGTGTCCGTTCAGACAGGGAACATGTTACTGAAATTTTATATGCTTCAATCTCTTTGCTAACCAGACAGCTAAAAAACTAACAGCTAAAATAGTAAAATAGGTATTGTCTGTCCGAAAGTCAACAATTTGAATGATCATGCGATAATTTTACTTAAAACTTTATTATTACTTTCAAAATCAAATCCAAATTCAACACGCATTTGTATTCCAAAACATCACTTTTGTAGCTTTGTTTAACCCTGTAATGCTTAATTTCTTTTTATCTCGAAAAAATTCATTTGTATATTTAATATTCATACATTATGGGAAAAATACTGAAAAAAATTATCTCGAAAAAATTCATTTGTATCTTTAATATTCATACATTATGGGAAAAATACTGAAAAAAATTAACTGCATTGGAACTTAAATCATTTCAATTTTTAAAATTTTTACCATGTGGTAAAAACAAACTACAAAATTCCTATGCATATAAAAAATTTATAACGATTTTTCACAAATAAATGTATGTCAAACCTTTTTGTAATGCCAATATCAATTTTTAAAAAATAAATATCCCTTTGCCTTCTTTTGAAAATTCTTTTTCTAAATTTTTTTTTTTACTCGAATGTAGTTAGCTGATTGAGATGATCTAATAATTTCCAATTCTGACTTATTTTATATTTGTTCCGAAACACTCTAACAATTTCAAATGTAAACAAATGATCATTTCATAGCAAGAACTATTGGTTGTTGTTCTTCTGACGCACGATTTAAAATTTGTTGTCTTTGTACTGTATCCATTTTTTTACATTCAACGTCGATTATTTCAGAAGAAAAATGATCGTATTTTGGTCAGGATTATTTTGTTATACATGCGAAAATGTATAATTTTCATCTTAACACTCAATAACTGACAAATATAAATAAATGATTGCTTCGGAATATATATAAAAAATGACTTTGTTCGAGTTCGGAAATTTTTTCTGCAATATGTTTACTTTTCTTCTGAAATACTCTACAATTGACGAATGTAAACAAATGATTGTTCCGGAATAAATATGAACAATAATATAAATACAACTTTGTCCGAGTTCGGAAATTTTTCTGCAATCTTGTTTACTTTTCTTCTGAAACACTCAATAATTGACGAATATAAACAAATGATTGTTTTGGAATAAATATAAACAATGACTTTGTTCGAGTTCGGAAATTATTTTTGCAATCTTGTTTACTTTTCTTCTGAAAGACTCAATATTTGACGAATATAAACAAATGATTGTTTCGGAATAAATATAAACAGTGCCTTTGTTCGAGTTCGGAAATTATTTCTGAAATATTGTTTAACTTTCTTCTGAAACACTCAATAATTGACGAGTGTTGCTAAATGTCTGTTTTGTTTCAGAATAAATGTAAGCAATGCCATTGTTAGTCTTTGATCCTCCAATACATGTGCAGAAATTGTTACATACTCTGAACAGAGGAGGACGGGTTGTTAACACAACATACTTTAATGAGATCAGAATACAGAATGATCAAGAATACCAGGGAGAATTAATTGTATATCAAGAACATGGAGTTAAGTTGAGTTGCTACAAAATTACTGGTGTTTAAACTATTGTTCTTATTGTCTTTTTACCACTGACGTCGTTCGTGTAAATGTCTCAGATCACAACACTCCTCCCCATCAACTTTGAGGTTTCCGCGGTCGTAAGTTGTAGGAATGTCTAGGAGGTTCAGGAGCAAAGTCCGGGAGATGCGTGATGGATCGCTTAGGCTCCTCACTGGAACTTTGCACAGCAGGAAAGGACTGTTGCTCTGCAGGACCCATCGGATCTGGTGGACTTGTCGAAGAAGGTGGTTCATCCGAGGCAGGATTGTCCGAAGTTATTGGAACTGGTGGTTCGGCTTTCCTCCTTAACATCTGATCCACATGGCATCGCTTGATCTGTCCATCTTCGGTGCGAGCCCGGTAAGAGACAGGACCGGTGGCTTCTATCACTGTGGCTGGAATCCAACGTGGGCCGGGATTGTAGTTTCTCAGCAAGATAGAGTCATTCTCTAGAAAATGTCGTAGGCCACGATCTTCACAACCCTGTCGATAGACCATCTCCTGCTTAGCTCTCCGCTCTTCTGTTAGATCCGGATGGAGGCTATCCAAAACCGTGCGAACCCTCCTCCCCATCAACAGCTCTGCAGGACTGGTTCCCGTAGTTGTGGTTGGCGTGCAGTGCTGCTGCAGGAGAAAATTTGCCAATCTTTTCTTCCAAGATCCTTGAATTATCCGACGCAGGGAGTCTTTAACTGTTTGAACAGTTCTTTCTGCTTGGCAATTGGCAGCTGGTCGTCTTGGAGCGATCAAAACTTGGCGAATAGCGTTTCGTTCCAGAAAAGATTTGAACTCAGAAGAGGTAAACTGAGGGCCATTGTCGGAGACTACCACCTCTGGAAGACCATGAGTAGCGAAGATTTCTCGGAGAACATCAATGGTCGCACCAGCGGTCGTAGAAGGCATTCGTTTAACTTCCACCCATTTGGAGAAGGAATCAACGAGTATGAAAAAATCTTGACCCTGGAATGGTCCCGCAAAATCCACATGCAGACGGGACCAAGGACGACTCGTGATTTCCCAAGGGTGCAGAGGTGCTCGTGGAGGCAAGTGACGAGAGGATTCACAGTCTGTGCAGTTCTTGACAAAGGAGTCGATGTCAAGATCCATGCCTGGCCACCATACATAGGATCTGGCAAGCATTTTCATTCTCTCGATGCCAGGATGACCAAGGTGTAGAGCTTTTAGGACACGGAACCTTCCCGATGCTGGAATTATCACCCTATTTCCCCAAAGCAAACAGTTCCGGTGAACTGATAGCTCGTTCTTTTTAGAAAAATATGTTTGGAATTCTGAATCGGGTGGTTTATTGGGCCAACCCTTCAAAACGAAATTTAGGATTCTAGAGAGTATTTGGTCACGCAATGTCATTTTTGCAATGTCCGCAGCATAAAGTGGCGGGTTCTCTAGTTCCTCAGTAAAGAGAACTTCAAGAGGAGATGGAACCTCAAAATCCTTACTTTTCATGGGTAGCCTACTTAACGCGTCAGCATTTTGAATCTTTTTTCCTGGTTTTGTGAATAATCGAATAGTCGTACGCGTTTAGAAGTAAACACCACCTCAGCATTCTAGGGGACATTATCTCTTTGGTAGGTTTAGTATTATTGAAAATTCCTAAAATCGGTTGGTGGTCCGTAATAATGGTGAATTTATGACCGAATAAGAAATGATGGAATTTCTTTACTCCAAACACAATTCCCAATGCTTCCTTATCTATCTGGGCGTAGTTTCGTTCGGCAGACGTTAAAGTACGAGAAGCAAACGCAATGGGCATTTCTTTCCCATCGGGAAGAATATGACTCAAAACGGCCCCTAATCCGAAAGGAGACGCGTCGCAGGTTAGTACAATTGGTAGTTTTTCATCAAAAGGAACCAGAACGCTGTCTGAACTGAGTAGATTTTGTAGGGTTTTAAAAGCCACGTCATGCTTTTTTGTCCATTTCCACTCAGAGTTTTGATCAAGTAGTCGATGAAGTACTTCTGCTACTGTTACCTTATCCTTCAAGAATCCATTATAAAAATTCAACAACCCCAAAAACGCTTGTAGTTGCGTTTTATTCTCGGGCACAGGGAACTCCTGAATCGCGGTTACTTTTGACCTAGAAGGGTGAATTCCTTTCCTATCTATCCGGTACCCCAAGAAATCAACTTCACGAACTCCAAAAAGACATTTGTCTCGATTGGCTTTTAACCCGTACTCCATTAATTTAGCCAAAACATTTTCTAATCGGGAGACTAGCTCTTCAGTTGAATTTGCCACAATTAACAAATCATCAAAATATGGAACTACTCCTTCCATATTCAAGAACAAGTTCTCGATCAGATTTTGGAAAATTCCAGGAGCAACTTTTATACCAAATTGGAGACGTTTTACCTTGTACGCGCCTTTATGAGTAATAATTGTTTGGGCCTCAGCCGATTTTTCGTCAACTGGTAGTTGTAGGTACGCCTGTGCTAAATCTATTTTTGCGTAAAATCCCCCTCCTTTTAAGTTTGAAATCAAATGGTTCACAGCAGGAACGGGGTAGGGGTGGTCAGCCATAGCCTTATTCAACGTCACTTTATAATCACCACACAGCCTTACTTCCCCTGACGGTTTAATAACTGGGACAACAGGCGTGGTCCACTTAGGATCTGCTATTGGCTCTATTACCCCTTCTTTAAGCAACTTATCTAAAGCATTTTCAATTTTAGGTTTCATAGCGAGCGGAACGTTTCTTGATTTGAATCGAATTGGGGGACATTCCGGATTCAACGGCAAAGAAATAGGTTTTCCCAAATAAGAACCCAGTCCCTCACTAAATACATCACGATACTTGTAAAGTAAATCGTTGATGCTGTCAGATTTGGTCTCGTTTATTCCACCTAAATAAATTCCCAAACCTTCAAACCAAGAATATCCCAGAATATTGGTGCAACGCTCCTTTGAAACCAATAATTCTAGATTCGCTTTACGGTCTTTAAAAGTCACGAGAACCTCGCAAAACCCCGCAAGTGGAATTTTGTTTCCCTGAAAATCCCGCAATTCTACACGAGTTTCGCGAATTTCCGGTTTTTCATCCTGAAACACACGTTGAAAAGTGCTCATAGAAATTATCGAAAAATAAGAACCCGAATCAATCTCTAAACTTAATTTTTTCCCTTTTATTTGTACCTCGATTTTTTGCTTAAACGACGAACTCTGTAAAGAATTAACGTATTCCTCAGGTATCTGAATTTCATTTGTACGAGACGAATTAGAATTCTTTTTCCGACATACTTTTTGAATATGACCTTTACCCTTGCAAAAATGACATATTGCGTTACGGAATTTGCATTCTGCACGAACATGATTTGATCCGCAGCTAAAACAAACTTTGGCATTCTCAATTTTAGAATTTTGCTGTTTACCCTTCGCGGGTTTTTTATGCTTTAAAAAATCCACTGCCTGCTGCGAATTTCTTGTAAACGAATTTTCCGAACGCATCAGCCGCGACTGAGCAGCAGCAGATTCAGCGGCCAAAGCCATTGAAATAGCCATGTCAAGGGTTAACGTAGACTCAGAGAGTAAACGTCTTTGAACCTCTTCGTCATTTATCCCGCACACAATTTGATCTCTTATCCTATTTGATAAAGTATTCTCGAAGTTACACCCGTCAGCTAATTTCCTAAGTTCAGCAACATACGTATTAAACGGTTCATTCCTTTCTTGAACTCGTTTATGAAATTTGAATCGTTTAAAAATTTCATTCGATTTAGGTGAAAAATGAGTTTTAAGTTTTTCTATTATAGTATCATACGTAACCTCACTAAGTTTATTCGGAACAACAAGATTACGAATAACACTAAGTGTTTTCATACCACAAACTGCTAACAGCGTAGCGCGTTTTTTAGAATCATCACGAACATTGTTTGCTTCCAAATAAAAGCCTAGCTGTTCTAAATACAACTCAATATTTTGCGGTTTAGAAACATCGAACTCTGAAATAGTTCCGACGGAACCAAAATATTGCACGGTAGTAGTCTGTTCTGCCATTTTAAAAGCCGTTTTAAAATTGACAATATAGAATTCTTAATAGAACTAGTTAAAAGCAATGAAAATGCAGAAAAGTAACTAAATCTAAAAAAGCTTACGCATGACCCATTCCAGCAATCGGGAATACGAACACAGTGTCCAGGTGTCCTTCAGTCCAGCAGAAACTTGGCTAACACGCTAGCCGTTGAAGTCGCCCTTTTTAGTCATCTTGACTCGAAGAAACATTGTAAAAAATTTAACTGCATTAAATTTACTTTCTTTAGTATATAGAATCGTGGGCGAACCGCCTCGTCGCCAGAAATGTTACATACTCTGAACAGAGGAGGACGGGTTGTTAACACAACATACTTTAATGAGATCAGAATACAGAATGATCAAGAATACCAGGGAGAATTAATTGTATATCAAGAACATGGAGTTAAGTTGAGTTGCTACAAAATTACTGGTGTTTAAACTATTGTTCTTATTGTCTTTTTACCACTGACGTCGTTCGTGTAAATGTCTCAGATCACAACAGAAATATTTACTTTAGTTCTGAAACAATCATTTGTTTAAATTTGTCAATGTTTCATTGTTAAATTGAACCTGGGCCTTTATTTTTTCTTGGTCTGAAGCATATTCTTCACTGTTAAAATGGGCTCTCAAATTTAAGAATTATGTTCTCATTTTTGAGATCATTGGTTTTTAATATATCTCCGATTATATTATTCTCAATTTTTTAGATCATGCCTCTCCTATTTTTTGAGGCTGAGAAAAATATTGTTATGTTAAAACAATTGTTTTTGTGAATATTTCTCGCAATAGTTAAGATAATCCTATAACTCGTTTTTGAGAATTTCACTTTAAACTATGTAGTTTTAACAATTAATTTATGAAAACTCACAACTGTATTGAATAATTTTAAATTATAATTTCTAGTGACAAAATTAAGTGTAAATAAACGAATTGTTGCAACTGATTCCCAGGTCTCAATATATTTAAAAACAATTGGTTATTTGTGATTGTTACAAAAGCAAATATAAAATCAATTTATTTTTCGTAAAATTATAAAAAGACTAACTATTAGAAATTATTAAAATAAAATTGTAGTTTATAAATATGTTTTTTGTATCATTTACTGCTTATTTGATTTTTTTCTTTAAGTTAAATATACAATTAATTTTTGTGAAATTATCCAACTATTTAAGATATTAAAATTTTTGGTGCATATGAACATTGTTTTTGTATTATTTTGCTTATTTTAATTGTTTAAAATGCACTTTTGTAATATGTTTGCTAATAATGTTTTGATAATAAATTATTTTATTGATTTGTTTTGTGTTTTTGTTTTTAAATATTAGAAAAATATTTATATAAATAAGTACTCATTTATGACCAAATGAAAAATGAGCATTTTTGATAAAAATGAATTTAAAACGTAGGATAGATTATATTGAGGTAATTATTTTATTTGACATTGAAAATAAGGTTGATAAATATTGAATTATTGAAAAAGCTCCCCTTTATGAAATTTGTCTGAATTACAAGCCTATTGACCTTTAAACTTCTTTTGATTGACTGGTTTTTGTAAAGTATAATTAGCTTAGTTCTCATTTAATTAGATGTTATTTTTTAAAAAAATTTCATATGTGGATGTTACATGTTTTATATAAGTTATTAGATCTTCTTTAATGTTTTTTTTTTTATCTCTGGTTTATTTTGGTTAAATGTTTTGCTTAGATAAACCATTGATTAGGGAGCAAATATTTACTTAAAAGAAAATCCATCAGATTTGTCTGTGTTTTTTTTAATTGTTATGCATAAAACAAGGTTTAGAATATTTGTTCAAATTTTTTTATTAAATATTTAAAATCATTTCATAAAAAAATTAAGAACCCCGAAATAACTTTCAATGATATTCAGGTAATTTAACTAAACACTCTTAAGAAAATTCATGCCAAGGAAATCTTGCATTCAGAAAATAAAAAAAAACATTTAAATAAAAATAAAAACCCCAAATCACCGCCACAAATCATCTAAACCCCAATCCTCCCCTCTACAATCATTAATAAGCCCAATTCATTACACATGACTCAAAACTCCTCCTTTACAACAAACTTTAATCCATTCCATCATATCTCTATCTCTTTTAAATAATAAAATTAAAAAATCGAAAATCATCCATCTCAACTATGGGATCGCGACATGGGGACCACTAATTGGTTTATAAAGTCTTTAGGTCCCCCCTACCCTAGTTTATTTTTCACATGGGGGTTGGTTTTAATGGGTGGTAGGGGGCTAATGATGATTGAGGTTAGAATAATGGGTACTTTTTACAACTGGAGGACGAGAGAGGTAGCCAAAAATGATGCCAAGTGCAATAATTGCAATAGTAACCTTTAAGTTTGTATAATGGAGTAATTTAGCTATAATCTACACTCTTAAAACAAAAGAGTGAATTCCACTCCAATTGGAGAAATGCATTTTCGACACTGGAAAGCAGTGAATATTATCTCAGATTGAGTTAAAATCACTCGTTTGGAGTGATCCTGTCGGGGGTTTAACACACAAAGGATCCACTCCAAAAGGAGAAGTGCATTTTCCAGACTAGAGGAGTGAAATTCAATCAGACTGAGTTAAAATCGCTCGTTCGTTTTAAGAGTGTATACTCTATTTTGTCTTAAATTCTGGTTTAAACCAAAGAATCATGGCCAGATTTGGCGTCTTTTGAAAATGTCACCAGGTCGAATGACAACAAACCCCGCAACTGTATATACTGTGTTTTGTCGCCAAAGGTTCTTTTCAGCAAGATTTCAGACCACGAAATGAAAGTACCGAATAATGTAAAAAAGAAAGTAATGTGTTTGTTGTAAAACTATAAATTGTAAAGCTTAAAAAATATTCGAACCAAGTTCAAAAGCTAATTTATAGATACCTGTAAGTATGCTACATTTATCATATAGAAAGAACAGTTTGAAAAACTGTTCAACGCAGACGGAGAAATGAGGAATACAAATTATTTTTTCCATTTGATTACCTCAGGGGAACTTTAGTTTGGAATACCCGCGGCGATTTAGTCTTATTCGCCCTTAATTAAAAACATTCATTGAACTTAAAATTATTTTTTACCGTCTTGTAGGGTAGACTAACCAGTGAATGAACGTTTAAGGCGCTGTGCTCACCAGTGAATAAACACAAGGACATAATGACCAGGACGACCAACCAGATGTCAGATAGCTTCCTAGTATATGGAAGGAAGTCAGTGTTGCCAATCCATCTTGTGGAATGATTTTCCAATCCTTATTTTTTTAATTATATTTACCAAATGTTCATTCACTGGGGCCTGTTCACTCACTGGTCAGTCTACCCTAGTTGACTCTAACAAAATATAACCAAGGTAAAATTTTCGGGAAAAGAGCAGACGAAGTTTTTCCTTAGAATAGCACCAAATACTTCGCCAAGCATTTATCTGGGCCTATCCCAGGAGATATCCCAGGCTTCAAATGAACACTCTGTTTCTGCATTAATTTCAAAGGGACATCACCTCTATCTAACTTTAACCTCCATAATAATGAAGCCACTGGTCCAATGATCCCATCTCTGATTTCTGTACTGTGCAATAAAATGGCTGAAGTCCCATGCTATAATGCTGTACATAGGACCTTTTATACTTAAGTACCGGTTTTAATCCTCAGGGGGGTTTCCGCAATTTTTAGCTCGTTATGCTTTAGAAAGTCCCCTATCAGTGACGTTTGGGTTTTTATAAGTGGGGTACATTAAGTTATGAGGTTTTGAACAACCCTTTGGTATCCTATGGTAGTGTTTCAGAACAATGATTTTTTTTAATGGAATAACTTTACAATTGTGTCACAGTAAGGATTAAAAGGATTGAATAAGCTTTCACTCTCAGATTTTAAAGTTCGAAGAAAGAAATATAATAGTAAGACAGAAAAAAATAATAAAAATATTGTTAGCAAATTAATATAAGTATGACTTTATTAATAATAATTTATATTAATTGTAATTAAACTGCAGATATGATTTCGCTGTAATTCTCATATTTATTACTTTATTTTATCATTCTTAAATAAATAGATTTATAACAGAAACTGTTAGAACTACTTCCAAGCAAAATTTATGAGTCTAAAAATGCGCCAAACTTGGCGTTTAGTTCTTAAACTTTTAAACGTCAAAATTAAACTATTTTTTTACCAAAAATTCACCAATTATTACTTATGGTTTAAGTATATTATAATAAGTACTTGTATAAAACTGTCGTTTTATGCTTTTTAAATAAGCAATAAATTTCAGATTTTTAATAATTTAATTACTTAGAAATCGATTTTTTTCTAAGAGTCTCCTGATAGTATCCTCCTTTTGATAGTTTTTCGCTAGGGTCATATGGGGGAATTATGGATCAAAAAATCACAACATCCTATTTTTTTCTAAAGTATGAAAGATAGAAAGATTTAATTTTACATGGAGTAAGCTTAAATAATTTAGAATTTATTTAAATGATCACTTTACCTAAAACTTAATTATTATTAGTTTTATTTTAATTATTGAGTGATCATGAATTACCCCGGGTTTGGGCAATTATGGATCACACATGGGGTAATTATGGATCACCCTTTTTTTTATAGTAATGAATATTAAAAGTAAATTAATTTTTGGTTGCAGTTAAAATATAAATCAAAGCAAACTTTTAAACGCCTAAATTAACTTTTTATTAATCTTCTTTCTCAGAGAAAAATTAGACTTTATCGTTTGCTAATTTTTTTTTTAAACTCGAAGAATAATGATGATCTTTTTTAATAAATTATGCCGCAATTTCCCATTTACATTCTTTCGAAAATCCGGTTATTTATCGTTTGTTAAATTAATTTACAGTTCGAAGTATCGTGAAAGTTTCTCGTAAGTTTAACGAAATGAAAAGAGTCAAAATATTAAATAAAAATGGAATTTGCATGTTATTTCAATGTAGATTAAATTTTGTGGTATTTAAATTTTAAATAAAATTTGAATTCGAATTTTTTAATGAAATTTGGAATGCAGCCTAATCTGATTTTTTGCTTCAAAATGACGTATACCACTTAGCTAAAAACACATGAAAAATTAAAAAATATCACTGATCCAGAATTACCCCAGTGATCCAGAATTACCCCAGTAAACTGGGGGATAAATAGATATACCTTTAAAATCATTAAAAAAAATAATTATGAAAAAATTTATATCTGAATGAAAAGCTTAGACCTTTTCCTATTGAAAAATAGCACCAACAGTATAGTTAGTTCAAATATGTTTCTCCAGTATGGATCTTAAAAAAAATCATGTTTTTCAAAGACAATCTTTTTTGAAGATGTTTTTATAGTAGTGTAAAAAGTATTTTTTTTTCTATTATTTGCTGCAGAGTTACATTGTTTTTGAACTTGATATAAGAAAATAGAATGTATAAGGATGACTTGGCATAATTTATTTTTTTTCTAAAAACCATTTTTAATCCTTAAAACTTAGTGATCATTATTTACCCCGGAAAGAGAGTGATCCATAATTCCCCCATGTGACCCTACGGCTTTTGTTTTTCAATGTCTTCTAGTTTCGATTTACTGAATTTGCTAAAACATCACACTTTGTCTGCAGCATTCGTAGTTTTGGGCTAAAAATAAAATTGGGTGAAGGACAGATGAACGGATAGCCTTTTAAAAAGCTTCTACATTCGTAACACAAACGAGTGAAATCCACTCCTGAAGGAAAAGTGCATTTTCGACACTGGAAAGGAGTGAAAATTAACTCAGATTGAGTTAAATCACTCGTTTTTAGGGATCCTGTCGGAAGTTTGCCAAACAACAGTAATATCCACTCCAATGGAGGAAGTGTATTTTCGACACTGGAAAGCGGAGAAAATTAACTCAGACTAAGTTAAAATCACTCGTTTGTTTTAAAAGTGTAGCCTTTTCAAAAGCTTCTACGTTATAAATGTAGGGTGAAAGTAAAATAGCTCATTGTCCATTGTCCACCCTGTTGCCGATGATACAATGAGATTATAAAAACATTCCATTTTCAAAAAAAAAAAATTCAATTATGATAGCCTCATGGAGCTCTAGTGCAGTGTTAGTTTGACTCAACCAAAATAAGGGTCCTATATTTCAACACGGGGGCTAATGATGCTTTTGGTCCACCGAACACCCCTGCATTCTTGCTTTAAATTGGGAGGGGGGGTCATCAATTTTTAACTCGTTATTTTATAAAATGTTCTACTTCTCCCCCTTTCTACTGATGCAAACTTCCTTCCTGGGAGGGGGGGGGAGGGGCTAGAGGGGAGGGGTAGCTTGTTTGTGTTACTCTTTGAGGTGACTATGGATAAAGTGTGTTGTTTGTGTAATGCAGCTAATAATATCATGGATATTCAACTAATTTACAAAATTTAACGATAATTAATTAGTATTTAACTAATAACCCAATATTAATGATTTTAAAGAAAATTTTCCTAAGTTTGTTTACCTAAAGAAGGAAAATATTATGCGAATGAAGACCAGAGTATAAAGCAATTTATCTGGGGTATAATACAACGAATATGCGGTGAAATGTTTCTCCATATTTTTGATAGTCGGTTGAACCTGGTTTAGTCAACAAATACCTGTGAAATTGTTTAAGGCAAATCAATGTAATTCTTAAGAAATCGATTTTTTTTTTATTTTAGTATTTGTGTAAAATAATTTTCAAGGGCTTTCCAACGTTGCCCTTTGTACGTCCTTCAGACAAATTTAACTTAGTTAAATTTTAACTTGGATATGGATCAGCAAGATTTTCATAATGTTAGTTTTCAACTTTAAATCTCATTTTTCTCAGAATGGTGTTTTTTCAGGTTTTTGGACATTTTACTTAAAAACTATTTCATGTAGACCTAAAATATGTACAGGAAAACAGTCTCAGGGTGGTTTGCTTACTGAATTGAGCATTGCTCAAAATTTGAAGGAGAGAAAAATATGGGCATTTTTGTGATGTGTTATATAAAAAAAATGTTCTTACATTACCTTAAATAATATTTTAAAAAAACTATATCTCTTAATAAAATCTAATTTCGGTGTATTGTTCGAAGTGCATATAATCCACATAACTTTTTTTGTGTTGTTTTGTATGTTAGTTTCAACGAAAAAGGAACATAAAAAAAGGTCAATTTAACATCAGCCGTATACAAGGTACAGCTGTGGAAATAAAAAAGTACCCACTTGAGGTTATTTCCTCCGTTAGTCACCCTATAGAATCGGACCTTTTTGAGATTGTGTACAATTAACATTCTGAGTTAATTGCATGTTACAAAATTTGCATAATGGGCCGTCTTCATATTAAAAATATTGCGATCTTTGAAATTTCCAATAGCAACACCCCTTTTTGAATCCATATTTCAAATCTCTGACCTTTGTTAATACGAAATGCCAAATTTTGTTAGTTTTTAAGCATTATTAGAGGAGTTAGAGACGTGCAAAGTTTAGGTCCCATAATGTTAAATGAGTTGCACATAAAAAACTATCCCGATCTATAAATAATTAAGATAATAAAACGAATTTTTTACTGAAAAGAAATTATAATAACCCAAACAAAATGCATTCAATAATGGGGTATTTAAAACAATTTTTATATTTTTAAATAATTATTATATTAATTTTTTTTTAAAAATATGAATAGAAACCCCTTAATATTTTTAAAGAAATAAATTTAAGACAAGAATATTAAGCGAAATCCCAATTTTAAATTTTTTTAATTCATAATTTGCTGAGTAAATCACAAAATACCTTTTAATTACCCTTTAGGGGACTGTGTATAAGAATACGTGTGAAATTGATAAATAAAGACGGCTTTGCATGCATGCTTGCTTGTCATTTTAAAGATGGTCCCCAAAAGGTCCACAAGTGATTCGATTGAATAACTCGTCAAATATTCATCCAAATGTAACAAAAACTAGGATTTAAGGGTTTTCAAGAGTGCTTAACATTTCTAAGTTATTAAAATTGGGTGTTGCTATTGGAAATTTCAAAGATCGTAATATTTTTAATATGAAGACGGCCCCTTATGCAAATTTTGTATCGTGCAATTAACTCAGAATGTTAATTGTACACAATATCAAAAAGGTCCGATTCTATAGGGTGACTTACGGAGGAAATAACCTCAAGTGGGTACTTTTTTATTTCCACAGCTGTACCTATCTGAGGTTTGTTTTCCCACAACTTTTCAATATATGCCTCGTCACTAGACCATGGTGTTGAATAAGGAGCTCTGTCATCATGGGTCCTTGTGTAGCTCTTGTACAAAAGCAATTAAACCAAATCCTATTAATTAATATGATTATAAGTGTTTTTTTTCTACTGATTTCTTTCTATAGTTTTTATTTACAATTCCTCTAAACTCATTTATAAAAATTTTGGTAATTGTGAGTAAAAAAATTAAATCATCATTCCTGAAAACTAAAATAAAATATGAATCTTTCAAGTAGCATCAAAGGGGAAAACTTCAACTTTTCTTTGCCTAAATATTAAACAAAACATTAAAAATTAATAATCAAATCCTCAAAAAATACTTAACAGTCACAATGGTTTTTTTTGTCTGCAATTAATACATATTTGGCACTTTAACATCATAATAAAAACAATTGAAATAAAATAACACAAACAACACGAAATGCTTTTTTTTATATAAAAATACAAAATTAAAGTTGAACGAAACCACTTTAAATCAAACGAAAAAACATCAAAGAGGATTTTGTGTTTGTTTCAATTATCGAATTAAATTTTCCGTTGTATTAATTTCAAGCACTATATCAGAACTAATTGTCTTTGTTTTAAAACTTGATAATAATAAATTTAAACAAAGCTTAAACTTGGCATTAAGTTCATCAAAGGGCAAGCGGCGTTTTGAAGTTTTAATTATTAGCATCCAAAGATATTTTAAAATCTCTTCAATCCCTTTGAAGAATAAATATTATCGATAAATAAATAGTGTTTTAGTTTTTGGGAAACGAAGTGACTAAAATCAAAAAGGTTGCATTTAAATTAGGCGGCAAACTCGTTTTATTTATTTTTTTCCCACTTTAATCTTTTCGTGAACGTACTAGAAGTTTGTAGATTTTAAATAGCTGTAAATTTCGGGAAAGCAAACACGAACCAAAGTATGTAAATAGACGCTTTAAAGTTTTTTAAAAATCATATTAAAGCTATCAATTGACGCACTTAATATGTGTTTGCGATTTTGTTTAAGTTCAGGCATTTTAGGGAAATGCTTGAATGAAGATTAATTTATTGCAGAACTATTTCGTTTCCGCGTTTCGAATGACATTTAAAAATTTGCGTCTTTTGATGCAAAATATCTTAGTAAATATTGGCTCAACACTATTGAGCTCGCAAGTTTTGTTATGTCAGTTACCGCATACTTGGAAAATGGGCAAGTTTGTTTACGATTGTGCATTTATACTTCAGCTAAAATACATGATTTGTTCAGGTAATAGATTTAACAAGAAATTTAAGCATTTGTATTTTTTGTAAATAGAAGTGTTCAGGTCCCTTTTAGGTTTGCTCACTTGCGATTGGTGCTAGTTTACTTTACATTTTTTCAAATAAATTTTATCTCGTCTACCATTTTAAAGTAATGTAACAATTAACTGCAAATAATAAATTGCGTTTCGTATCTACTTAAATAGGCGTACTTTCAGTTCGATTTTACTTTCTCTTGCATGCATCATGTGTCATTTTTCTTTTGCATTTTCTCTAGAAATACATATTATGAAGGAATATAATTTATATCCTTCCTTCCTTCCTCAATGGCACGACAGCCCCGGGTGGGCTCTGGCCTTCTCAATCAATTTCGTAAAGGTCTGCCTCTGCCTAGCAGTGGTCTTCCAGTTTGAGACTTTTAAGACTGATAAGTCTCTTTGCACGAATTCAGGTGTTGGCTCGTCACCTGACTGTGGTTCTAAAATACGACGTCAGTCGCCAATAGCCCTCGTGTAGCTCTAGTGCGACGATAATTCAAACCTAACCTAAACCTCTTTGCACGCAGTCGGCCCATCTCAGCTTTGGTCGACCTCGGGGCCTTGATCCGATGGGCTGAACCAATAGATTTATATACTTTTTGTATTTTTTGCCTTATATCTTCTTATATCTATCATATTGGCATATAACCAAATTTTGCTGTATACTTAACCCATATTGTCAGGTGTCGGCTCGTCACTTGACTGTGGCTCTAAAATACGACGCCCGTCGCCAATGTCCCTCGTGTAGCTCTAGTGCGACAATAATTCAAACTAAACTTAACCCATACTTATCCCATATCCATAAATATGGATTAATATATACTATACAGAATTGGCATGTACACTCTTAAAACGAACTGGCGATTTTAACTCAATCTGAGTAGTTTTCACTCCTCCAGTCTGGAAAATGCACTTCTCCTTTTGGAGTGGATCCTTTGTGTGTTAAACCTCCGACAGGATCACTCCAAACGAGTGATTTTAACTCAGTCTGAGATAATATTCACTCCTTTCCAGTGTCGAAAATGCACTTCTCCAACTGGAGTGGATTTCACTCTTTTGTTTTAAGAGTGTACAGAATTGGCATGTATACCCTCTGTTTGCCACACATGCTAGCTTTCAAAGTAAAATACACTCTAATCTGCTTTTTTGAATCAGCTGCTTTTATACTTTATATTTCCTCAGGATCCATATCGTATTTTAAAGCATGTATCACTAATATGCATCTACAATTTAGTGAGTTAATTTTTACTCCTTTCGGTGTCGGAAATGAACTTCCCCTATAGGAGTGGATTTCACTATTTTGTTTTGTTAAACCTCCAAAAATCTTAACAACAAACGAGCGATTAGGAGCGATTGAGGGCGATTACGAGCGATTTAGGAGTTAACTTCACTCCTTTCCAGTGTCGAAAATGCGCTTCTCCTACAGGAGTGGATTTCACTCTTGTTTTAAGAGTATTTTTAGAATGTATTTATCTTCTTTTGCTTGCGTCGGGTCCTAGTTTATTTTGCATTTCCTCGCATATATTCTAAGGGAATAGCATTCATATACATTTTATATAAGTTCTTATGTCTTCCTATACGTCGGCTTTGATCCAACGGAGTACACATACCAGGCTATACTATATTCTTTTCCCACACTTTTCCTCAATCGTTTCATCCCTTGAGGGGGTCGATAAAATGGGTACCATGTATGCTTGGGAACTAAGCACTGGGGGTTCCGCGTGAGGCTGACCAACTTTCCGGGGCATATGTCTAGCAACCCGGATCGCTTGGTCATGAAAGCTAAAATCGGCACGGTAGGCCTTGGCCCAATAATGGGCTGTCGCGCCGAGGAGTTTAGCTTTTTTTTTAGTTTACATATATAATGTACAATTTAAGTATTCCTTCTTATACTTCAGCATACAGGCTCAAGTTCAGTACCTTTAAGTTTTTCTCACTTGCGTCGGTTGCTATTTAATTTCGCATTCTCTATCACTCTATATTATACTCTTCCATATATATCCACACGTTATATGTTCCTGCTTATATCTGCCCATATTGGCTTTTATCCAAACGGGGTACATATATATCGGAATATACTACATACATATCCCATACTTATCCCCTATACCCAGGCATGCAGAACGGCGAGTATATCCGTAACCGGAACCGGAAATCCATGGGACCGGGCCTTGCTTCACTTCAGTTTAGATGTCATGTCGGCGTCATGTCATATAAAAAGGTCCCTTTTTTGCTGTTGCCAGATTTGGTATTTTTATTATTATTTTTTTTTCCTTGTAGAAGATAGTGTCGAGGAAAAATGGGAGAAATATCGTCTGCTTTGGAATAAATATCGCGGTGTGTATTGGTTGCTATAAGGTTTGGTGGGTAGAGTGTTTTTTTTTACTTCTCCAAAATTATTAAACACTCTACCCACCAAACCTTAGCAACCAATACACACCACGGTATTTATTCCAACTCGGACGATATTTTTATCATTTTTCCTAATGAGAGAAATATAAATAAAAATGAGAGAATGAATATACATAATGAATATATAAATATAAAAATGGGAGAAATATCGTCTGCGTTGGAATAAATATCGTGGTGTGTATTGGTTGCAACGGTTTGGTGGGTACTGCATTTGGTACTTCTCCAAAATTACTAAGCACTCTACCCACCAAACTTTAGCAACCAATACATACCACGAAATTTATTCCAACGCAGACGATATTTTTCTCGTTTTTCCTAATGAGAGAAATATAATTTTTTAAAAAAGAGAATGAATATATATATAATGAATATATAAATATAAAAATGGGAGAAATATCGTTTGCGTTGGAATAAATATCGTCAGGGCCTGCTCTTCCATAAGGCCCGTTAGGCCCGGGCCTAGGGCCCCCAAATTTTAGGGGCCCCTAAATTTCAGTTTCTATTATGCTAAATGCTGCAAATCCCCAAAATAACAGTTAACAAAAAAAAAATCGAATACTCTATTTTGTTTTTTGCTCAATTTTAAGTGAGTAATTGACCCAACGTTATTGTTTTGATCGATGTTTGTAAGGAAGCCTATAAAATTGTAGCAAAAATTTTATGCATGGGTCATATAGCACCATCATTATTGGAAATCATACATAAAGTTTTCCGTAAAGGGGCCCCCAAAATAGGTTGTGCCTATAGTCGGAGATTTCCTGGAGCAGGCCCTGAATATCGTGGTATGTATTGGTTGCAACGGGTTTGGTGGGTAGAGTGTGTTTTGCGCGCTAATCCGAAGATATATTAAAAGTCTTGATTTACATTTTGGTCTAAGACCATATTGACCACAAGAAAAATAATTCAAAGAAAACAAATTCACCCTTGATAATCCGAATTTTTCTTTAACTAATACTTCGTATTAATCTCATTGCGACCTGGCGTCTCCATCTGGGGACATTTTTTAAAACCACCCCACAAACAATTAACTAGTTAATTAGTTCCGTAGGTGATATGGTGATATGGTCCGGTAGAAGAAGATCCAAATTTCAGTTTCCAGTCTTTGATTACAGGCATCAGTTATTTATTTCTATAAAAAAATGATTTTGAACGAGGGTCAATACGATATTAGAGTTTGCATTAGAGTTTTGTATTAAAAAACATTTTTAAAATAATCTGTTAACTACAAACAAGTGATACGGCCTTTTTTGTTGCATTTATAGCACAAAAAATTGTATTTTTAGAGTTAAATAGCAAAAATATGTGAAAAGAAGGATTTTACTCGGGTTTTAAAAGCTATATTTCGAACTACAAATAAATCTATCAAATGATAAGTAATAATCATTGAACCTTCCATGAAAAATGTTTATTTAACTTTGACGTTTTTTTTATAAGTATTTAAATTCAAATAATCACCCTTATTCAATAACTAAGCGATAATTTCACACTTCAGTTCAAAAGACAGATTACAATAAATAAAACTTCATTAAATAAAAAAAATCATATTTATTAATAACATATTGAATTGAAATCGTCCTAAATGCTCCATAGATTTGCTTTACTTTATATTTGTCCACATTCATGTATTTTCAATTGAAACATAGCTCTTTTGTATACTAATTGCCTTCCTGTTATTGTATTATGCTTTCATAAAACATATTCTTTGCGAGTTGTGAATTGGGTTTATTTACACACTACACTAATTTGTAAGTCCATAGAAATTGATGAATACGACTTAATTCATCTTTAATTAATAGAAATTACTTTCAATTTAATAAGCCCACGGCATATTTTAGATTTTGTTAATGAATTAATAAATAAGTTTTTTTTTGTTTTGTTTTAGACTTATAGGTGGTAGATGAATGGTCATAAAGAAAGTGTGCATTTGTGTGATTTTAATTTAAATTACTTGTCAATTGCATACATTAATGTAATTAATTTAACTCATTCAAATGCGTGATAATTGATATTATTTAAAAAAATTTACTGCTAAAGTTGCACTTTTTTCTAATTTCCTTTCAATATGATATTTAATATGAGTAAAATGGAAATTTGAAATGCATCTAGCTCCCTCTTTACCGGATTCTGTTTAATCGGATATATGCTTTAACCTGACGAACTTTTTCATTCAAAACACATCTCTATCTGAAGTAGTTATACATTATGAAAAGTAGCTAAAAATAGCTTGCTTCGATATATCATTGATGATGCTGATTGCAACAATGGTGAAACTAAGTGTAAGTTTGCCGATTTCCTAGGCTTCAACAAAAACAATTCCGGATTTTTTTCTAATAAAATATCTCACTTTTAATGTTTGAATAATCAATAGATTAATGCATTTTAATGTGATTATATTAGAGACTATAATATAGTTTCCCTAATTTTAAAACCTCAAAGTTTTACGGCAGCTACCCTTTTGCGATTTTCTGAAAAACCTTATTATGACGCATATGACAGGAACTGAGAATTAGGCTCTGTAACTGTTTCAGACGGATAGGACAGATGTTCAATAACCACTTTTTCAGAATCAGCACCCTACAAAACGGGTAGGAAAATCTCCATTTCGGATTTTCAACTACATAGCAATTCTTTCATTACCATATATTTAATATTAGGTAGTTTAAAGTAAAAAGACCCAGTATGTCAGCGGTAGTTCTTCGCATTGCCTCGCCACAGATCCGGGGTTCGAATCTCAGGTAGGGCGAGGCTCACTCAACCTTTCATCCCTTAATTGGATCGATAAAATAAGGACCACGCATGCTAGGGAACTGAACACGGGGGTCCCATGTGGGGTCGATCACTTTACCAGGACATATGCCTAGCACCCCAGAGCCCTAGGTCACGAACGCTGAAATGGGCACGGCATGCCTTGGCCCACTAATGAGCTGTTGCTTCGATTAGTTAAGTTTAGTATCAATTCTTACATTAAAATCTATTTCCTATTAGGTAGTTGAAAGTTTAAAAAAATGAACTAATCAATATTAATTTTTCCATAGTAAAATCAAATTAAGACATCCGATAAAAAAACACAAACTCATGTAAAAAAATTAATTAAGACATACCCAAAAACAAAAATTAATCATCTTCATCGTCTAAATGAATAAATGATTACTGACGTAAAACGTCTTAATTTTTTTTACGTCGTTTTGACGTTATTATTTTTACCGTCCTTAGATTACTTATTTCGGCGAGCGATTAAAAAATTCTCTATAATTAAGCACGTTCACAATTAAGCCGTATCGCTAATTATTTTGGGTATTTTCTTGAGTGCTTGATTTCTTAATAATCGCTGGGAGGGAAAAAAATGTTAAGGAAATATTGAGATGAGAATTTTCTGTGAAGTTTTTTTTAGTGATCTTGTTTTGTTATGTGGTTTTTTGTTGAGGGTTTGGGGGATTGATTAAAAAATATAATGGGAGACATTTGGTAAAAATGTTATTTATATATTTATTCAAGTTTTTAATCGTTTCAAAAATAAAGTAAATTGTTGGTTTTCTTTAAGGAATTAATATTTATTATTACTTTCAAGTAACTTATATGAAATATAAAGGAGGCTGGGGAGCCCAGTCGGTTAGGCATTCGCCTAGCTTGCGGAAGGTCCCAGGTCCGAGTGTCGCCAAAATAACTGCCGACCTTGTAAAACGGCCCGTTGCAGCCAAAAAAAAATATTTATTTATTTTGTTGTTTTCCACTGTTAAAAAATTTTGGCATTATTTCAAAAACCATAAACAAAATTTTAATGATTTTTTCTTCTTATGGAACTCTTATTTTTGACCTAAAATAAGCTTATTTTGTGAATATCAGATGTTTCTGTAGTGCAGTAAATTTTTGGGACTAAAAGGGTTAAGGGCCTAATATGATTGTGGTAGATAACCATCATAATCTTAAGAAACCTAAGCTAAATCTGTGCATATTTTAGTTAAGTAGAGGGTACTAAACTGTCTTTGGTGGTGGAATAAAAACTTAGTGTAAGTTCGTAGTTCTTTTGCATTCTATGTATATTTACTATATTTATTTATTTAGTTTAAAATGCACACTACAGATATAAAATCTAATTACAATGCACATTGAACAAACAATTAGGAAATAAAACAAACAAGAAAACACATTAAAAACAGACTAACACATTACACAGATGAAAGTTGTAAACACAGTTAGCTTTAAAATCATTAAAAGACATGTGAAAAATATCTAGGTCGTGAGAGTAACTATTGTAAATTTTATAAAATTTATCTAAACAGAAATTTTGAATATAGTTGGATATATATATGTTATAATGGGAAGAGCTATGAGAAAATATGCTACGATTACGTGTAAATCTATTGGGAATAAAGAGATGTACAGTACTAGATATGTAGTTGGAATCAATTCTATTGTTTAGACATTTATGGAAAAACAGAAGACAGGAAACTTCACGCAAGGGTCGATAGATTAAAAGTGTTTCGCAGATCAAATGAGGATAGATCAAAAGAACTGCTGTGAAAAATCTTAAAATATAGAAAACGAAGACGATATTGTATTTATATTTACTATTCGATATATATGATATTCGGTCATGGTCCCTGGCTCCCGTGACCAGAGGTCACTACCCTGGTCACTTCTCCCGGATGGGGGTGCGAGCCCACACCCAAGGCAGACGATTATTTCTTCCGGAACGATAATTTTGTCGCGTGTCCGGATTCACACGGACCTGAACGCATCGGGTGGATCGACGGACATACGGAGGGGAAGTTGACTTTTTTTAGTGGGATTTAATGGTGGTGTTTTGATTTAAATGACTCGGTAGCAAAAGTCTTTTTAATTTAAATAATGATTGATATAAATATTTTTTTTGGTAAATATATGTAAAGTTGTCAATAACTAAGATTTTATAAATAATCATTCTGAAAATTTAATAGTTTAAATTATTTTTTGATTTCTTCCATTTCTCCTTAAATTTTTTCCGGGATTTTTTTTATTATCAATATTGAATCATTTTTAATTACTTAAGGGATTGAATTTTGTATGCGAGACATAGTTTTTCGGAGAAAAATAATTATTGGGTAAATACTCAAATATTTATTTTTTAAAAATCAAACTTTTATTTCATTTAAAAAATTAGCAAATATTTTTACTAATCCAACCCTAATTTTATTCAAAATACTGTATTGTACATTACAAAAAAAAAGAAACTTTCCATAAACATGAATTGCACTTTCACAATTTTCAGTAAAGATAAGCTTACAAATATAACAAACTGCATAATATTAATTTAAATAATTAAATTTTTGGTGAAAATTCTATGAGAAGTTAAATATGATGTTTTTATGTGTAGAAAATATTCACGGTCATATTATCATACACATGACTCGTATTATCTTTTTTATTGAACATGAATCATATACAATTATTTGTCTGTTACATTTTAAGTTATCTGATATCTCTTTCTCCTAAATTCTACTTCCCCTTTTTCTTCCACTCTTTAATTCTTTAATTATTCTTCTCGTCGTTAAAGATCCAAAAAACTCTTTTCCGCCGTTTAATGTGATCACCCAAGCATCCAACAGCACACGACTTGGCCCATAAGTCACTCATCGGTCCGTAAGACTGACCCAAGAGAGTGGACACACACGCGTGTCTTCTAGGTGTGTCGCGGGCCAGACGTCGCTGGCCCGTGTACGACCAGGGATGGGATGGACACACCCTGAGCTGAGGGTTTTTTGGGTGTGTGTGGAGGATATTTGGACGAGTTGATAGTGTTTCTGGAGATATGGAAGAGAGTTTTTGGACCTTTATAAGTAGGTTTTAGTCAATAATTACTCGTGTATTATAGGCGTCACGTTATTGATGTTTTGTCTGGTGATAGGATGGACAATCCCTGAGCTAAGATGTTTTTTTTTCTGTGTGTAGAGTATATTTAGACAAATTTATGGCGTTTCTGGAGTTATGAAATTGAATGATGTTACATTTGGGTTTTACTTATGAAGGAACAGAAACGGGTCTCAAGTACATCAAAACTTTTGTAGTAAATTTCTTAAGTTAATAAGAGGAATTTCTTCATACTCCATTTAGGTTTCGCTTTTGTGCATATCAGTTTCCATAAATAAACTATGTAGGTGGCCACTTTTTTTTTGAATAATTGGTACATGTTTGGAGTCTTGGGTGGCCACAGATATGCTGAATAAAAATTAATCTCCGAGCCTCTATTAGTGACTTAATGTCACGTAAAAACAAAGCATCAATAGAAAGAAATAAATGTATTACCTGAAACAAGCCAATTTAATCATTCGCTAAAATGGATAAAATTAAGTAGAATAGTTCAAATTTTTTTTTGCATGGGATAATATCGATTGAATGCATTTTTGCAAGAGCATTGTATGCTAAAAGCATACAATGCTTTTGCTCTTTGCTTTATAAAGCAAATAACAGTACGTGTTTTTCTATTATTGGTAGCTAAAAGTAAGTTAAAATACACTTGTTGTATCTCTTAGTTAACATAATATTTTTTCATCTTTTGGAAATTTTCGATTTAATGAATCGGAATCAAAATGAAGCTATAAGACTAACGTGATCCATTTAAGCTATATATATTGTATTAACCCTTGTCTCTCTTTCATCCCGAAAAATTCAAACATCAAATTGTTTCCTTCAGAGAAACTCAATTCCTACATATTCCTCTTCACACCCTTTCCGTAAACGCGACTTTTTATTATTTCTCCACTCAGTATTTCTCATTCCACGGTGGCAACAAGCTCTACTCAAAAAGATCGATCGAAGAAAGCGAAAAGAAGCTGTCAATCACTCTTTCTAGGTCACGCCTCCCAAAGGTTTAAACCACGCCCCATTACGTTTCGTAGAAAGAAAAAATACTTTCGTGAAAATTCCGTAATTTTCAAGGAAAAGTGATATATCGTAAAAATACACGATTTTTCAGAGAACCATTTGGTCTAATACACACGATACGGAGAGGTTTTCGACATTACTTATTGAACATTTACGTTTGAAAGGTAGGTAGGTTCAAATTATCGTTGCATTGGGCTACACGAAGGCTGTTGGCGACGGGCGTCGTATTTTAAAACCACAGTCAAGTGAAGAGCCAACACCTGAATAGGCACACAACGCAACCGTTAAGGGCGACATCGTACGCAGCGTAGGACTTTGGAGCATATTTAAAGTGCACTCCCCTACAAGGGGTATTATTCGTCGGACATTTTTGGGCTGCACGGCCGTTTATAGGTCGGCAGTTATCTTGGCGATGCCCGGACCCAAACCTGGGACCTTTCGCAAGCTAGGGGAGTACCTAACCGACTGGGCTTCCCAGCAGACGTTTGAAAGTAGTTGCGTTGCGTTATCGTAGCACTAGAGCTGCACGAGGTCTATTGCCGACAGGCGCTTTAATTTAGAACCACGGGAAAGTGACAAGCAGACACCTGAGCGTATTTAACGTGTACTTCCACTACACGGATATTTTTTATTAAACTTTTCAGCTACACCAACGATTTGCAGGTCGGCAGTTATTTTGACAATGTCCTAACAAGGGACATTTCGTTTGCAAGAAAAGTGCCTCACCGAGTGGGCTCCCAAGTTCTTATATGAAAGTAGGCTTAATTCTATAAGTATTTGGATATTTTTAACTCAAAAACTCAAATTTGTCATTAAGCCACTTTTGCACTAGCAGTGTAGTATTGCTTCTGTTTCTCAATTATTTTATGTTTTTTTCTTAAAGAAATGCGCTTCCATTTGATACTATTGTTGAATAACATCGTTACAGGTGGTGAATTCGATTTATGCTTTAACTTTCTTGGATTTTTGTTTAGCTTAGTTTCTTGTTAGTGTAACGTTGTTCATTTACTGTATAGATTTTTTTTCCGGGTTAGAATGGTGAATTTGATAGATTTGCCACGCCACAGATTAAACAATGTTTCTCCTGGAATTAGATTATATATTTTTTTTATTTAATGTAGTGTAAAATACATTAAAATTCTGTGATTTCATTGAAATATTTTTATGTTTATTATAGTTAAATTATCTATTAATAATTTAACTTGTATGTTTCATTCTTTATTGCACCGAACAATAACTAAAAATCTTATTGAATTAACTGATTTTTAAGAACAATCTTATAATTCTAAATAAAGAAAAAAAAACATGTTTGAATTGGCTCGATTCAGGTGACGTATTTCTGTCATATTTAATTGATCCTGTCTTCTTTCAATCAAAGCTACAAATGGTGCTGTGTTCTCACTTGACACTGATTCACCAATCTAAACTCGAGAAAGTGTTTATTTTCCTTTAGCATTTGGGATACCACCTGAGACTTGAAACTGCCGATTAAATAATGAATTTTCCAAATAATGAAAAATAATTAAGCAGTTTATCCTGAATTTTCTTCATCATTTAGTTTTTATATAGAGTCAGACGTAAAAGAAATTTCGAACGTTCATCGTAACGAACACATTTTATCGCTCAAAACTTAAATACCCAGAATTTTTAAATAAAAATTTCAATATTTCCGTTTCTCTCGCATTTGGCGATATTTTTCCCTCGGGAATATGTTTCTCCACTTCTGCAACAAGAAATGCATTAAATGCTTGACAGCCCATCGCTGATTAACCCCCAAACGATTTGTCTAAAGGGGGGGGGGGGTCGAAGGAACGCACCCACTTTGTCATCGTTTGCCGCTGCTGCAGCCTTTGTCGCCCTAAGCGCCAAATGATTCTTTTCTATCCGCAGACGATTTTTTTCTCTTCCATTTTCTCCATTGAGTTTCGAAAAAGATGGAGGTGCTTGGCGAGATTCAAAATGAAGCCAAAAAGTCGCGAAGTAAGCCCAACCAAACCATTCACTCAACGTTGGTAGGTAGGCACATTCAGGTTTGTCTGCTTGGTCAGAGACCAGCTTATAAACCTTCGCCAAGTAAGACAAACTCAACACACACGTGACAGATGCTGCCATCTATCTCCACCTCCGCAATTTAGTCCCTGAAGGAGAGGGAAATAGTCTCCAGGGACCTGTACCGTGTTAAACTGTTACGGTGCGTACCTACTCAAATGTCGGCTCGTCTCTTGACTGTGATTGCAAATTACGACGCCCATCGCCAATAGCCCCTCGTGAAGCTCTCCTTCAACTGTACAAACTAGACTGCATAATAGGCGCGTTTGCATGACCCATCGAATATATGGATTGAAAAGCAGGCTCAGGAATTATTTCCTATTGGGAATTTTCTTCCAGACAGAACCGGAATTGCTGGGTTCATTAGGGGGGTTTGCAAACCCTCCAATGCATTAGGGTTTGATGTTTCATACCATAAATTCGGCCACAGACTATCATTTGGGTTAGAAATCCTGCTCGACCTCTTTTTCTCCTAATAGGCGCGTTTACATGAGCCATCTAATCCATGGAATTCCAAAATCCCCATTAGGGGAAAAAGAGGTCGAGCAGCATTTCTAACCCAAATGATACAGTCTGTGGCTGAATCTAAGGAATGAAATATCAAACCCTCCTTTATTGGAAGGTTTACAAAACCCCCCAATGTACCCTGCAATTCCGGTTCTGTCTAGAAGAATATCCCCAAGAGGGAAGAATTGCTGAGTTTGCTCTTCAAGCCATGGTTTTAAGCCATGGCTCATGTAAACACGCTTAATGGGGATTTTGGCATTCCATGGATTCGATGGCTCATGTAAACGCGCCTAATAGCGCCAAATTCTTTACCGAGAGAGTTTCTTTGGGCTTACTCCAAAGCAATCAATCGCTTCCTTTAGCAAACCCCTTTCCTATTACTTTTCTGTCCCACACCATTTCAACCTCCTCCTTACCTCAACGATTGCTTCTCACCCTTTCTTGCCAATTCAAAAGGGCGGCCATTGAATAAACAGGAATTTGTATGAGGAAGAAATATCTCTGCTTGTTGGATGTGAATTTGCAAGGCGTGAATCATGTGCTTTTGATCAAACAAGTTTTATTATTATATAATTTTTTTCTGGCGATTTTTTGGAGGGGGGTGACTTTTTTTAAAGATGTCGAGAAATCGTTTTGATTGTGTTGCCGTTTTTCATTCGATTGTGGAGCGAAATCGCTCGTGTAACAGCGTTTGCCCCTTTTGGTATTGTTTGTTGTGACTAATATTGGAAATGATTGTTGCTTTTTTGGGGTTTTATTCTGGGAAAAGTAACAATGTTTCACGTTAGTGTGCTTAGAGCGATTTTAGTAATGATCCTTTCTATTTGTGTACCCTCTGAAAAGAATTCTGTTGACTCTGCCTCATAATACAAAAAAAAAGTTCCTATTTATTACAAAGGTAAGGTCTTGAAAAAAAAAAAAACTCTTGTGTGAGTGAGATGTGGTTAATAAAAAAATGTGTTGAATTCCCAGCGCGCAAGTAATATTTGAAACATATAGTTCAGCATTTGAGCTTATAAGTTAACGATAAATAACTATACTAAATCTTACAAAAAATATATTACGGTCGGAGCTTCAACCTCTTGCGACCTGGCGTCCCCGTTTGGGGACATTTTTTAGAATCTCCCCACAAATAATTTACACATTAATTAGTTCCGAAATTGACTTGGTCCGATAGAAGAAGATCTAAATATCAGTTTTAAACCTATGATTACAGATATCAGTCATTTAACAACACTTTCAAAAAATTTAGATAGACGAGGATCAATACGATCTTAAAAAAATATATTTATTTATTTTTCAAATTTGTCAAAAATATATTTTAGTAGCTCATTTTAAAGGTATTTTGCAATAAAATATTTTTTGAATAATCTGTTAACTACAAATAAGTGATACGGCCATTTTTATTCCATTCTCAAAAAACGTATATATTTTTAGAGTATAAGGCGTGTCCTTAATAAGTACTATTAAACAATTTTTTTTTAATTTCTTTGCAAAACATAATATTTTGCATATATTTGTATGAAAAGTATGTTTAGAATAAGAATATACGTGTAGGTTTTTGCTCGTTTGAAAACAGGTTAATATCTTCTACAACACTGCAGTTAAATTCCAAGTCACGGGCCCTCTAGGTGAAGACGTATATTACAATACAAAAATAAGACAAACAAATGGACACATAGTAAACTTTTATTGCTCAATCAATAAACAGCCTAATCTTGCAATCTATGTAAACACTTACCTTTCAATGAACAGCAAAACAACAACTACAAACCCATATAATTAGATTTCAATGTTTTATTTTTCTGAAGTATGTTTTTCCTGAAGTGAACGTCAGGTGTCAATCTTCAATGGAAGGGTCTCCAAACTACACTGCTCAAAACAATTAGGGGAGCACATGTTTTAAACCCTTTCGCTCCCAATGATTCCATTGGGAATCATCAGCTTGTGATTTTTTTTCTGACTAAGTTAAATTCGCCACTTATGTATCGTTAGATGGAAGAATAACGTATTTTGAAGATTTTAATATATATTTTTTATATTAATGAAAATATGAAAAATATGGTAAAATAAATTTCACTTTAAAACAGTTTTAGAAAATAAATTGACCCTAAATTTTTCATGCTTGCATTTTTTAGATGTTTAAAAATATATTTCAACTGTTTTTAACAAAAAAAGTTTTTAAAAAATTATTGTTATTATTTATTAAAAAGTTATTATTCCATTTCCCCCCTTTAAATTTAAGTATTAAAAACTTAAGATTTTTTCTCCTGTTTTTTACTATTTCATTTCGAATGCATAGTGAACCTTTTTAACAAATTTTAGATTTATAGGATAAAAATTAAAAAGTTGGGAGTGAAGTTAAAGTTGGAATTAAAAAGTGCTCCCTTAATTGTTTTGAGCAGTGTATTTAAAATGTCTTTTTATTAATAAATAATTTCTGTTTTAGAAATAATTTTTGTTCTTATTAACCCTTTCAGTCCCAATGACAATTTGGCATCACCATTTTTTAAAAAAAAATCTGGTTTTCTATAGCCATTTACGATACAAAAATCACATTATTCGATTCTTCGAACTTTTTTCCTATTAGAAAGTATTTTTTATTAATCCCAATAGATGTCAGTCCTATTATTATTTTTTTAATTATAAACAGTAACATGATGATGTCAAATGGCATTACTGGACTGAAAGGGTTAAGGCCTATATTATGGTCTTTATAGGCACAGAAAATCCTCATTTTTAGAAAATCTATATGCTTAGGGGTAAAAAATAGTCACATTGAAATCGAAATTGAGTCGTTTTTAGATACATTAATTTGGACATTATTTAGTAAATGCATATATTTCGCAGTCACCTCGTTATTTAAACGTCTTTTGTGGAGACTTTTCTCGTGAAATCAATCTAAAAAATATTATCTTTTTTTTTTTTTTTTTTTTTGCTGTTTTATCTTCTAGAGATCGGGATTCAATAAATTATATGTTCATTCTTCGTTCTTTTGTTACTTTATAAACTAACGACTGATAACCTCGGCCAAATGATTAAAAGTAAATCTTCAATTATATTCTATAAAACCATTTTAGTTCTTGTACTTTAATATTAAATAAAGTGAACTAAAAACGTTACAGGTATCAGTCATTTATTTCTATATTAAATGAAGTTAAACAAAGGTTAATACGATATTAGTGTTCTTTAAAAAAAATCAAGATTTTCAAAAAGTTCTTTTAGTAGTTTGTTTTTAATGCAAAATGCCTTTAAAATTATGTCAAAATAATCTGTTAACTACAAATAAGTGGTACGGCCTTTTTTGTTGCATTCATAGCACCAAAAAATTTGTGTTAGTGCAGTTTACGGCGTTGTATTTGAAGAGTTAAACATATTTTTTTAAAAAATTTATCTGAAAAACATACTTTTTAGCTTATATTTGCAATGAAAAGTTTGTTTACATTAAGAATATACGTGTAGGATTTTGCTCGGGTAAAAAATTACATACTTACTCTTAAAAAGTTATATAGTTTCGAATCTGCCCCAAAACTCAAAACACTTTGGAGACCCCTCACAAAGGTGATACATGTCTGGCACAATCTTCTTCTGAATCTCCGGGCAACTTAGTGGCCGATAAGGTAGTGGGCAGGCGCGTCAAACTTGTCGGGGGATCTGTCAATAGCTGCAAGAGATAAGAAATGACAAGTTATATTCCTGATGCGACAACATACATGCAGTTTAAAAAACTAAAAAAACACTAAATGTGATTACTGGAGATGTAAGATTAAGATTGTGTATTTTTTGCTGGATGGTTTTTAAGTGTTTGTAATGGTTGTTGGTTGTCAGGTTTAGGTGGGTTGGATGTTTTCATCAAAATAAGTTGGTTTTGAAAATATGATATATAGAAAGTATTTCGTATGGACCACCACTAGCGCGACCTCAAAATAACCTCCACGCTAGATGGCGTTGAATTACTACTACGTAACTACCAGTCATTTAGATTCTAAGAGTAACTGTAACTTAAAAGCCGAAGGTCCGCTACCTAGAGGATAATTTTCTTTTTCAACCTCAAAATCGCATAAACGCTAGATGGCGCTGAATTACTACTACGTTACTACCAGTCATTCAGATTCTAATAGTAATTGTAGTTAGAAGTAGATTGGAAAAGAAAACTATTAACGCTATAAAGTATATACTTAACGATTCGATTGTTAAACCTTTGATAAACACCATTGACTTGCAATTGTAACTATCATTAAAAGTCACTACAACACAAAATTCAAAATTTTCCAAACAAGTTGCAAATATCACACAAAGCCCAAATAAAAACCCCTTTCAGCTTCGTTCAAAATGTATTTCATTCCCAAATACCAACTTGGTCATCAACAACATTACTAGCATGTGTCAAGAAATGTCTTGTGGCGTAAATCATATAAATCACGCCATCATTTGCACACAATAGCAAGGCAGAGATAGTCATACATGCTTCCTCTTTCCAAATTAAGGAATAAAATGGGTCCAATTTAGTAAAGTTTTCGGGATGGCAGTCGGACACATTAAAACAACAATCGACTCTCGTTTTTTTTTTAAAAAAAAAAACTGAAGCATGATTTGCTAGTTTCGGAGCGTTGTATAGAGCTATATTAGACTTCTTGATATTTTTCTGCATTCACCGCTTCTTTGAGGGCGCTGATTATTTAGCAAAAAAAATCACATTTTCACAATCATTTTAACCCTTTGAGTCCCAATGGCAATTTGGCATAATCATTTCAGAAATATTTTTCTGATCGTCTATAGCCATTTATGATATCAAAAAGCACATCATTCGATTCTTCAAACTTTTTTCGATTAGAAAATATTTTTTTAAATTAGAATAGATGTCTGCCCTATTGTTTTTTTAATTAACTATCGTCAGAAACGTGATGATGCCAAATGGCATCACTGGGACTGAAAGTGATAAGGTATTTCATATTTAGTTTTACTAACGGCCACCAAAAACGTTTTTGAGGTAATTAATATAAGATTAAATATTGATAATAAGCTAATATTAAATATTGATTAAAAGTATTATTTTCACGTTTTAAATCTTCTTGATTCTAAATCAGTAGTTTCTGAACATGGGTCAGTCTGTTTAAAGCCCTTCTACAGCTCAAACTAAAAAAGCTACGGACTTCAAATTTGGTGCACAAGTTCCTTATATCTGTCGGACCTCATACAAGATTTTCAAATAAATGACGCATGAGCAAAGGGAAAGTAAGGTGTCATCGATTTTCTTAGGTTTTAAAGTTGTTGAAATAACCTTATTGAAAATAAAACTACTTTTAAATTTATTGATTTAATGACTGGTATTTGTGTAAGACGATTTATGTTACACAAATAACTTGTTTATATTGGATATTTTTGCTCGCAATTATTGACGTAAGCTTTGGGTTTAAAGGGCTTATTCGTTGGTTTGGCGGTGATTTAGTCTGACTATTTTGTAACAGTGAGAACTCTTTCAACTATGAAACCATCATTACACTCTTAAAACAAACACTCCCAATTTACCTCAGTCTGAGTGAATTTCACTCCTCCAGACTGGAAAATGCACTTCTCCTTTTGGAGTGGATCCTTTGTGTGTTAAACCTCCGACAGGATCACTCCTAACGAGTGATTTTAACTCAGTCTGAGAAAATATGCATGCCTTTAGGGTGTCGAAAATGCACTTCTCCAACTGGAGTGGATTTCACTCTTTTGTTTTAAGAGTGTACATTTTCATATTTCATGTCGTTTTGTTTGAAAACTATAAAAAAGGGTATTTTAACAATTCTTACGGCTGTAGATAGTTGAATAACAAACTCTATTGCAAAATTCAGTACACTCTTAAAACAAACGAGTGAAATCCACTCCAGTAGGAGAAGTGCATTTTGGACACTGGAAAGGAGTGAATATTAACTCAGACTGAGTTAAAATCACTCGTTTCGAGTGATCCTGTCGGAGGTTTAACACACAAAGGATCCACACCAAAAGGAGAAGTGCATTTTCTAGACTGGAGGAGTGAAAATTAATCAGACTGAGTTAAAATCGTTCGTTTTAAGAGTGTAGGCCTGGCCACTGTCGTGAGTATAAAACATTGTTACAGTTTTATCACACCGAAACAAGAAAGACTCATGTCACAAAAGATCGACAATTCAACAAAACCAGCAATCTCTCCTCAAATTGTTGAACGAAGACAGCCTTTTCTTATTCAACACCGAACCGTCTCCAAAACCAATTGCCTGGATTCAGTACCGCACTTATAGCGAAACAACCAAAGAATGGATGCGACAAAAATGAAATAAAAAAATGATGATGAATCATGTTGTCTTTTTTTATCATCATCATTTTTATTATTTTCCACGACGTTTTAAAATGATATCACGTGAGAGCGGTAATGACATTTCACATGAAACGTTTAAAAAAAAAATAGTTGTCAATAAAAAACTGTTGCAATGGAGGGGAGCTGAGGTTTTGTCCATTATCCAATCAAATGTGTCTAATGTTGGTGTAGTATTGAGTGAGAGTGGTTCAAGTTGGGCAGTAAAAAAATCTTTACACAAAAAATGTTTAGAACATAACATCGAATTGACAATGATATTGATAAACTCAGTTGAATGTTATAGTGCAGGATCGGTTTGATTAACGTTGCACTAGAGATACGTATTGAGGCCCAGTGGCTTAGTGGTAGTGCTTCGCATTGCCCTGCCACAGGTCCGGGGATCGAATCCAGGAATGGGCGAGGTTGACCCATCCTTTCATTCCTTGAGTGGGTCGATAAAATGGGTACCAAGCATGCTTGATAACTAAACACTGGGGATTCCGCTTGAGGCTGAGCACCTTACCTGGACATATGCTTAGCACCCCAGAGCCCTAGGTCCAGAAAGCTAAAACGGGCACGGCAGGCCTTGGCCCAGTAACGGGGAGTTGCGCCGAGGAGTTTAGTTTTGAGATACACATTTTTCGAAAGGTGGACTACGTATTTTTTTAAGGGGTCTAAGGAGTCTTAAAAATGTGCAAAGAAGGAACTACAAAGCATAGTTTGATCTTTCATGTAATTTTTTAACTACTCAATATACAAGTATAATTTTTTTATATGTAATTCTTCAAGATTTATTTAATATGAAACAAATTTTAAAATTTATGAAACTTTATCCAAAACTAAAATAAATGATATTAAACATAAAGCTATTTGAACACATTGTGATTAGGCTTGCGCGGCAAATTGTGAGATCAAAATTGAAGACATGACCAAGAAAATGACTTTATATTGTACAAATATGTACAAACAAAGACTTATACCTAAATTCTCAGCTCAATTTTAATTAGAAATAATTTTTAAAAAATTTTTAAATCAAAATTCAAAATTTTTTATAATTTTTTTTAGAAAAAAGTTCTTAAAATAAATTCTAATTAAAATTGAGCTGAGAATTTAGGTATAAGTCTTTGTTTGTACATATTTGTACAATATAAAGTCATTTTCTTGGTCATGTCTTCAATTTTGACCTCACAATTTGCCGCGCAAGCCTAATCACAATGTGTTCAAATAGCTTTATGTTTAATATCACTTATTTTAGTTTTGGTTAAAGTTTCATAAATTTTAAAATTTGTTTCATATTAAATAAATCTTGTAGAACTACATATAAAAAAAATATACTTGTATATTGAGTAGTTAAAAAATTACATGAAAGATCAAACTATGCTTTGTAGTTCCTTCTTTGCACATTTTTAAGACTCCTTAGACCCCTTAAGCTGCAGTTAAGTTTCCTAAAAGCGACTATGTGACATCGTATCGCAGTCGTGACATACACTCTTAAAACAAGAGTGAAATCTACTCCAGTTGGAGAAGTGCATTTTCGACACTGGAAAGGAGTGAATATTAACTCAGACTGAGCTAAAATCACTCGTTTGGAGTGATCCTGTCGGGGGTTTAACACACAAAGGATCCACTCCAAAAGGAGAAGTGCATTTTCCAGACTGGAGGAGTGAAAATTAATCAGACTGAGTTAAAATCGCTCGTTCGTTTTAAGAGTGTATAACAACGACGGATGTATCGTTAGTTAACCTTCTTTACAACACCTTCTGTCGAAAAGAAAAGTCTTGAGAAAATCCTTTATAGTGTAGCTGTCTTGGAACATTTTAAGTTTTAAAGCTACTGAATTGTTTGATAGAGTTATATAATTTGCCTTTATGTGTGTATAGATTTATTTATTGAGCTCTAATTGAATGTTTTGTAGTGTTGCACGGCCTTAGTTTTTATATATTATTATGTTACATATTAGTATCAGACTTTAAAAAAATGAAAGAGATGATGAGACAAATGAGATAAATGAGACTTTAAAATTTTTTATGTTTATTGACTGCGAATTTATGCACCGTGTTGAATATGACCTTAAGTATGATAGTGTGATAGTTAATCTACATTTACTGAAACTGAATAATGTAAACTGTTTTATTCAAGTTGATTTTTTTAATTTAAAAATCTTTTTTAACTTATGACGTATTCCTACAACCATCTTTAGTTAGTTTTGTGGAGTTTGCTTGTTTCGACTCTTCTTATTCCATATTTCACACACCATTGACACACACCACTATCACCCCCAGCCCCCCTCGACATAAATTCAGAAGATAATATTGACAAAGGTTGCGAGGGGTCAGATTGCAGCGATACCAGAATGACACTACACACTCCGTGACTGAATTTTACAATTGACGGGAGAATGTTATTTCTTGATTTTGAATCATAGTTTTTTAATGTGTGAGTAATGGGGGACTGAAACTGTAACTGTGTCATTTGTCTTGTTATTAACTTTAAAAAGGAAGTTTGATCGTATCTAGGGGGTTTGGGTTCATTTATAAGTTTTAAATTGATGGTTTGGGTGCTTTTATGAGAAAATGAAATTATAAGTGGCATTGGGTAGAAATTGGCCGCAAGCGGAGAGTTTTGACTTTTTTTTAAGTGTTGTATTAAATTTAGGTTCAAATTATCTTGATTTAGAGGAAATATTTAATTTTTCATTCGTTATGCACTACCTCTCGATCGGTGTTCTGTTCTCACTTGACATTGATTATCCAATGAAGGCTCTAGAAATAATTTATATTTAAAATTTATTTCCGTTAAAAACTTGAAACGTGCTCAATAAATAAAAATATTCATGTAGTTAAAATAAATTGAACCAATTATTTAAAGATATGATTTATTCGAGAACTATAGATATATTCCCCTAGCATGCGAAAGGTACCAGGTTCGCTTCCGGGCATCGACAAAATAACGGCTGACCTACACCCTTGCAGCCAAAAATGTCCGATGAATAATACCCCGTGTAAGGGAGTGCACGTTAATTATCATTCAGAGTCCTAACGCTGCATACGATGTCGCCCTTGTTGCGTTGGGTGCCTATTCAGGTGTTGGCTCGTCACTTGACTGTGATTCTAAAATACGACGTCCGTCGCCAATAGCCCTCGTGTATCTCTAGTGCGACGATAATTCAAACCTAACCTAACATAATCTCCGAGTAGCTCTTGCGCGGCGTCAGCTCAACCACAAGTCCACTCCAGCTACCTACAGGAAAAAACAAAGCTCTCCAGTATAATTGAAGAACCAACACACTCACTCGAGCGAAAAGAAACCCCCGCCAAATATCTATTCCAGATCATATATCACCCGCTACTTGAGACAATGGGGGAAATCAACACTTGGCGAGACAACACTTGGCTACTGTCAACAATTTAACTTGATATTGACGGTGTGAGTTTTGTTTTTAAGAGACTTTTACATGAAAATGGGTGAGTAAATGTAAAAATTTAAAAGGTTTAAGTAAAAAGTAAAAATTATTTAAAAATGAGTTAATTTCAAAAATTTCTTATCTGTGTGTGTGTGTGTTTTTGGTACTTTTCAGTGACGATTTTTGCTACTTTTCCATTTTTTGGGCACAAGCCTTGCCAAACGGAATATTTGGCGGCAAAACACAGTATGCACAGTTACATGATAGTGTACGCAGTCAAATGTTGCCACTACATGGCTTTCAATTAACATTCAATCAATCTAAGCATTCGAAATGTAATTGTTAACATGATAAAGTAATTTCAAGAATTTCAAAACCTAAACAATTCACCCTTTGCTTCGGATCAATGTTCAAAACCCACTTTATTCAGAATCAGCACCCTCCAAAACTTGTAAAAAAACCACAAGATCTTGCGTAATTGATTGAATATACCTTTTCCGATTAACTAAAATTATCCGAATTTCTGATTATCCGAACGCAGTCAAGTACCAATTACTTCGGATAATTGGAGCTATACACTCGTAAAACAAAAGAGTGAAATCCACTCCAGTAGGAGACGTGCATTTTCGGCACTGAAAAGGAGTGAATATTAACTCGGACTGAGTTAAAATCACTCGTTTGGAGTGATCCTGTCGGAGGTTTAACATACAAAGGATCCACTCCTTTCGGGGAAGTGCATTTTCTAAACTGGAGGAGGGAAAAAAACTCAGACTGTGTTAAAATCGCTCGTTCGTTTTAAGAGTGTACTGTACATTGATTATGACGCAATGAAACCTTACGTTTGGGCCATATATTTCGTATTAGGTTATTGAAAGTAACAAATATACAAAAGGCAATAACTCAATCTCATATAACTTATATTTCGTATAACACTCTTAAAACAAAAGAGTGAAATCCACTCCAGTAGGAGAAGTGCATTTTGGACACTGGAAAGGAGTGAATATTAACTCAGACTGAGTTAAACTCACTCGTTTGGAGTGATCCTGTCGGAGTTTTAACACACAAAGGATCCACTCCTTTCGGGGAAGTGCACTTTCAAGACTGGGGGTGTGAAGATTAACTTAGACTGAGTTAAAATCGCTCGTTCGTTTTAAGAGTGTATGCTTTGGTTTTGATTGGGTTGATGACAACCAAAACTATAACTTAATCCTCTTCGGACCCGAGCAAAATCCTACACTTATATTCTGAATCCAAACATACTTTTCTTACAAATATATGCTAAAAAAGTATGTTTTTCAAGCAAAAGGTTCTAAAAAATGGTTCAAAGGTTTAAAAAAAAGGTTTTAAAAAATAGGTCTCTTCAAAGGTTTTAAAAAATGTCCCCAAATGGGGACGCCAAGTCGCAAAATGGTCATAGCTGCCTGATCTCACAGCCCTACAATGCATTGAATATAATTGATTAAAAATACATTTTTCCCGATTTCAGAATTTCTGATTGTCCGAATATGGTTGTCATAATTGCTTCGGCTAACTGGAATTCTACTGTACTTCGATTATTACGCAATGAAAACCTTATGTTTGAAACTTATATTTCATATTAGATGATCGAAACTTTAAAAAAAAATCATCAAAAATATCCGTATCCCCATCAGTATCAGGAAATCCCGCGTCCCCATCCAAGAGTACATCCGATACCCGGGTACTCCGGCTTCCGGTCCCACAGAAGGAGGAAGTGTACCCTCCCTGGTACTACAGGGAAAGTGTACACACGCGCTGTACCGATCCCCGGTACATGCGTCCGCAAACAAACAGGAATTGGAGTGCGACCGAAAAGTAAACATATTTGCGTTTGGTTGGTTGTGTAGTTGAGAAGTATGGTTAGTGCAAATATATATAATGAAATTAGTTTTGAAATGACAATAAATTAAAACAAATGAAGAGCTTAGTGGAAGAACGTGCTAAGGGACATTTTTGAAAAAATAGAGATTTTTGTGTCATTGAACATATTACAAAGTTCTTTAACGATAACAAGTTTCCTCTTTTTCATAAACTTTAAGTTAGGAATACTTTTTACGGTTTTCAAATTCCATTTTTAACATATCTGAATGCAAAAGAGAAACCTTAAAGCTCATTTTCTCGTGTTCACCTTTTTGTCACTTACACTCTTAAAAATGAATGCTCAAAAACTACGAAATTTTCCTTAATTTTGACGATCTGTTTGCTGGCAAATGCTCCTAGTTTCGTTTCCTGAATTTGAATCGTCATTTTTATGAGGATTTGAATGTCGTCTAATCTAAGGAAATATTTCGTCATTTTTGAGCATGTGAGTGCAACAATAAGATTCAGTTTCCTTAAAATCAATATACAGAATCGTCAAATCACGATCGTAAAAGTAAGGATTTGCATTTACTCAAAAGTCACGTGATAGTTTGACGAAACAATCCTCAAAATTAACGAAATGAGGCTTGAGGATTCATGAATCGTCAAAAATGAAAGTGTTATTTCTGAGAGTGTAATTGAGAAGTATGGTTAGTGCAAATAGATATAATGAAATTAGTTTTGAAATGGCAATAAATGAAAAAAAAATATTGCTTTAAAATATCTGTAATTTTTTTTTTTACCAGATATGGAAACATTGACAACTGACTCATCAAAACAAATTGGGAAGACTTATACCATAGGAGTCATAAGGTGTTTTTTTTTTTACTATTTCAATATTTGGACTAGTGTTTACATTGGCTAATAAATTACGGAATCCTTTATTCTTATTTTGTGTAAGACATAATATTTCCTCTTGTGCCATAAATTTTACCACGGATATCACAAGCACTACAGGAAAGGGGGGGGGGGGGGTTCAAATATCAAATAAAGCCACAAAAATGCAATAGTGTAAAAACAGAACGGATAATGATACTCATAAAAACAAAATACAAAACTTTTATTATTATTTAAGAATCATGAAAGTTTTATAACGGCATTCGTTCTTAATGATATTGATTTATAATGATATTTTTAATTTAATTTTGTTTTGTTGTAGTATTACTACTTTTTTCATATATGTAACAAAAAATAGCTTTTCAAAACAGAGCATTATGGGACTGACGAGTTCTCTTTAAAAAAACAATTTTTAATTTAAAATTCAAACATTTTTATTGAAATAGCTGACAAAGCATGGTCTTAATATTTTTCTACATTATTTTTACCATATATGAAATTACTCTTAACTCAAACAATAGAAACTGGAATTATAAGGACTCCTATTTTAACGATTTTTCAATTACTATGCTAGTATATTTTTATGTTTGATTTTTTCATAAAAAAATTAGAGAATTTTTCTTGAAAAATTAGAGAAAAATTAGTTAGTTTTTATGAAAAAAAAGTATTTTTAATTTTCATTACGTATTAAATTTTATAACATTGTTTTAGAATTATAAATTTTAATAATTGTTATTACTTTTTTCTTTCATTATCCTTTTTTTTTTTGCATTTATGGATGTTTTTGGATTATATTTTTACAATTATTTTGATATGAACAATTTGTATTTACTTATCCCGTTTTTATCTCTTCGGTATAACACCCAAGTACCACAACATTTTATATGCATTTACCTCTTCAAAACTCTAAATAACCCTACTTAATAAACCAACTCCTGCATAAACTTCGAGTGGCAACAGGTAGTTCTGAAGCGACCCGCCGCGACCATGATTTATGGACATAAAGGCCATCAATCAAGGCACGGGGACATTGTCCTCGAGGTTTTGTCACTGGTGACCGCTCGTCAAGTGACCTCGCTTGTGGAATAATTTTGGAAAGGGTTGTTGTGGGGAGTTGGCTGAGGCAGCGTGGGGATAAGTGGTGGGTTTTATTTTTGAAAAATGAGAGTAACATTTCGGAAATATTTTTGGCTTAATCACTTAGGTTTATGCGTCCTAACATTATACCACATCTTTATAATTGTTTGTTAAAGAATGTAAAATTAAAATCGTGTTCCTTCTGATAAAATAATGGGAAAAGGCGCTATACTTTCAATTTTACGCAGAAATACCACAACATTCAAAATAATCAAAGATTTATCCCAAAGACTTTTTTAGAAAACCGCTGAAGTTCAAAGGTAGCTGCCACATAACTCTCGGTATTAAAGTTATTGAACTTTCCTTATAGAGAGTAGGGCTACCATATAAATCCAATTTTTTAAAAAAATGAAAATTGTCATAGTCTTGTTGTGCAATGCCCCCCCCCCCTTGTTTTGCATATGAAACTAATATATCTACGATTAAAAATATGCTAAGAGTATTTGATTATCTTGTGTTTTTTGCGTGCACAAGTCATACCATTATTAACTAAAGTCATGAAGTCGTTACTGTCTAATTTACTTTGTTTTACTATAAATCGAATTGCAGTGATTGAAAAGTGCTAACTGATAATATTGTTGACTATTGTATATTAACTGAACTTTTGGAACCGGTAATAGCAAATTTACCCAAAACAAATCAATTTAAGTTCAAATCCTAGACACTAAACACTTCTGTCATAACTTGACGAAATCAAACGCACGCCGCGGGGTCAATTTAGCTATCAAAAATCTTATCTTCCACCAAACTTCTATACTGTATCCTGATACCATACCGGTAGCAACTTTTTCAAGAAGATAATCTTTCCTTTGACCCATGCCGAACAAACAACCAGGATAATCCTTTATCCCTGATAATCTCAGATAAGGACATGGAAGAGATAAGATCGTCAGGTAGAGCAATTATGTCGTGCTGGTTTGATGGTTGTCCGCCTTTAGCAGCTGGGGGTTTGATGGGTTGGGAGGGTGGTAAGGTGGTAAACTGTGTCTCTGTATCCGTGACCGGGGAAATGTTTGTATTTTCTAATTATGCTTTCTGGTAAGTGGATTGTTGGAATCGGCTGTGGTCAGTAGGTCTTGATTTGCATGTTACAAATTAATCTTATTCCATTGTGGTTGAAATTAGTTGAGGCATTTATGGCGCTCAAAGCATTGTAGCTAAATATTTAAGGAAATACAGTGATCTACAAAATATTTGGATATTTTCAATTATAAAATTTAAATCACAGTTTTCTTAGGTAAAGTTCATGAAAATTAGATATAATTAGAAAGACTATAATAAGACATTACACATCGAACCTTTTTTTTAAATATAAAATTTTAACTTTTATTTTTTATGGGGGAAGGATATTTTGTGTTTTGAATTTTTTAATTAGAAAAACTAATCATGGTAAATCATATTTCAGTCAAAGTTTTTTTTTTAATATATATTTCCCTCTGCGCGGAAAAAGAATATGAGATATTAGAACAAAATATAAAAGCTATAGCTAACTATTTACAAAAGCCTTTCGGGTTTATGTATCGCACAAACTGACAAATTTTTAACTTAAATAATCACTGATACATTTTTAATTCTTCTATTGCAAAGGTTTCAAGATAACTAAAAAAATGCTTCCAAGCTTTAAAACACAAAATTAACCAATACCAATATAGGACTTGAGAAAACTTACCGATAACATTTCAATTTATAATCAAAAGAAACTTGAGCTTTCTACCAGTTTGTTTTGAATTAGATAATAGATAATTAGATATAAATAACGAAATACATTTTTGATTCCTTTATTAAAATAATTTACATGCGTAAAGCCATTAAGTCACTGAATTTCTTTACTTGAACGTCGACAAATTTTAGTGCCAAGGTCAATGGGCTACCTCCTCAGCAATTTCACATTACAAAACCCCCACCCCGACATTAAAAACTCCCGACAATAATACCCCTCCCCCTGTAACCACCCCTGTAACCCCTCTAAATCAAATTCCATCACACAGTACCCCTCCAAACCAAAAAATAACCCATTAAAAAACCAGATCTCGACAACAACATCACGAGGGGTACCTTCGGGGGTACCCCAGGTACCCCCAGGGGGGGATGCAAACGGATTGTGAAAAAGTAAAAACTGGGAGTGCCCCCCTCTCTCTGCATTGAGCGGAGTTTAAAATGGGGGACCTACGACGTTCGTCGGCGGGGCCCTATTGTCACCTATATAGGGGGGGGGGAGGGTCGTAGGGGGGTCGGTCTTTGTCGCGATGGGGGTTGAGGGGTACGTACGGAAGCTTCGGGGGGAGGGGGGTATTTGGGGGTAATCGTGGTGCACCTGGAAATTGTCCGAATGTGGGATGGTTTTTGATGGGGGTTGTAGGGGTGCTAGGTTTTGGCGATGTATGATTATATGGTGATATTTGAGATATAAGTTTGTTGTTTTAGGAGGGGATGTTCAGTCCCATGTAGTTAATGCATTATTTTTGAAATTTTCATATATTTTTATTATACCAGATTTACTTATAACTGCTTTTTAACTTCATTGAAACTAGTAAATCTGTAAGTACGTTTAACCTCGTTAAAGTATAAACTCGTAAGCACGAGTAAACTCGTAAAAAGCGATTTTTCAGTCCGATGGAGCTCATGTGTTGGTTTGTGAGGATTTTTCCCTCCAGGTATGAGAATCATCATAACAGCAAAATAAAACAAATTTGATTAGAAAAAAGCATCCGGTAATTTTATAATTAATTGGATAAGCTTACCTTCTCGGAATTTACCTTCTCTCAGAGTGGCCTTCTTCAGAATAGTTTGGGGTTATTAAAACTTAAAAAATACTAAGTAAGCAGTCGGATGAAATGAGTATTTTCATTTTAAATTTAGTTTATTTTATTGTTATGAGGTTGTGAAGACTGAAGATTCTTATACCTAGCAAAAAAACTAATGCTTAACAAATATGTTAATATTTCTAATTAACATAAAATGAATTACAATAAATCCAAAAAAGAAAAAGTATTATTTAGTTTTTTAATAACAGAAAAATAGATAAAAAGTTGCAAAATTTAGTTTTCAAACGATTCCTATATCAAACTTTTTGTTTTTAATATCAATTTTTTTATATTTATTGTATCTTTCTTTTTCACGTTATTGGCGAAACTTCCGAATTCGGCAGACGCAGTATGTCAATCGAAAAACTTGATGGGCCACCGGAGATTTAGAGGGGGGGTGTCAGCAGGGAATAGGGGATTTACAGATTTCTGCATGGGGTCATTTCTGTGGACCCCCAAAACTCCCCTGTCAAATCCATGGACCGACGATTTTTATTATTCGTGAAAATATCCGAAAGTTTTCCATCACTCAATGAAGTGAGTCCACGCAAGTTGAAGATCACGATTTTCTGTAGAGGTTTTCTTTAAAGATTGAAAAGGTCAGGGAGAGGGATGTGGTATAAAGGCGGGCTTTTGGAGTGGTTTTGATGTATACAGAAGTGTCAGTTTTTGACCATGATCCGAAAGTAAATACTTCAATCAATTGAGGGTAGGATAATCCAGTGGAAGAGGAAATTAAAGGAAAATAGAAGAATGTTTGGTTTGGAATTGATTCCTTGAATTGAGTTTTGGGCATTTCGAGATTTTGGGACAGTTTTAGTCTTTTTTTTTTTGTGATAAATACTTCGCTGTAAAAGCTGCAGATTGTTTACCTTGCATTAATTAAATGACAAGCACTCAACTGCAATATAACCCTTAAAATAATGTAATTAGTTTACGAAAACCTGGACAAGTAGGTTTGTAACAGAATATGTTACTCAGTCTGTTTCCGCACAACATTTGCGTTCAACAAGAAAAAAGTCGCCAAACAGAAAATTAATTCTATTGCAAAAATTTTCACTCTAAATTTGAATAGTTTCATTTATTTTGTTTCGAAAATTCAATAATTATTATCGTTTACAAAAATTAACTTATATTGCTAAGAATAAATTTGTTATATTCCTCTCTTTTAAATAGAACCAAAACATTTCTTATCAACATACCATCAAAGAATATCTTTGTGAAATATATTTGACGTCATTTCAAACTCATTGATCCGCAAAAATAAATTTCTCTTAATTGATTATTTAAAATAATTAAAGTTTCTCGAGTTATTGTTGCGAATGGCATTGGTGATTTAATTCTAATTAAAATGGCTTCTTATGCTTTTTAAATAAGCAATAATTTGTGCAGTTTTTTTTAAATAATTAAGGTACGTCGCATTCGAGTTCTTTCCTGAAATTGTCAATGTATTCTAATTTCAATGCTCTGAATTCTTTGACGTATCACACTTGCCTGAAGCATTTGTCGTTTGGGCTATGGAAGTGGGTGACAGACGGACGGATTGAACGATTTTAATACCTTCCACTTTTTACGTTATAAACGAAGTGTGGAAGCTAAAAACAGCTTAAAACTAATGGTTTTATTAGGAAATAAAAGTGTTAATAGATTCACAAAGTCGTCGTTAGCGAATTAAAATAAATCTTAAGTAATAAACTACAAATCTTTCAAAAGTTTTGAAAAGTAATCCGGCTTAGTATTAAATATTTGTTGGGAGTTTCAGTGATAATCTGTGTGTATTTTGAAACTAAACCTCGATTTTCTGAAACAATGATGATAAATTACTGGTTTAAATTTCGCAGAGCAATCGGATTAAAGTTACTTTTCGAGAAAATGCAAAAGGAAAGTAAAATAAATGTTTTAAAGGATTTAAATCTGTGTTGTGTTATCGAAATCTGAGCATTTCAAACAAGTAATTGGAGATTAGTAACATTTCTAGGGACGAAGCTTTAAAAATTTACTTTAGTTGGTTTAGTTTTTAAAATGTTCAACTTGAGCTTGTTCCCAAGACTAAATAATGATGTATTTTTCTAACATCAAAATTGCACTTGAGTTGAATTGAACTTAAAGTTAGGTCTCTTTGTAAAAACGGGGGTTTCTTTCTTTTTCTGCCTAATAAGCTAAATTGAAGATATGCATACTAAACAACAAAAACAAATTTCGCGTCTTGATTAATTCAGCCATTAATTAAGTTTGGAAATAAATTTTGTAAAGACACTAAAAACGAAATTAACAAAAGTAAAGTTCGCTCTTTTATCAAAATGAAGGTAAAAGATTCATGCATATAAAATCATTTTAAATGAAATTATTACTAATTCCTTATTTTTACCACCTACACTCGACACAAACCCAAAACCACCAACAAACAAATAAAAACCCATCCCTCCAAGGTCCCGCAACCTTTTACCCCTCAACCCAAAAATCTCTCCCACAACTCATAGAAGGTGTCAGAGTACCAAGTAGCTACCGAATCCCTCCCCAACAATAGGCAAAAACGGGGGGGTCTCCAGTACTCCCCCCCCCCCCCCCAGAAAAAAAAATCGTCGAACCGAATAATGCGAAAAACGATGGGAAGGCCCAAGCAGGCCTAGGCCCTTTTATACTGAAGACGTTGATGCTCGTTAGGCCCGGTCAGGCGCGTACGGGGGGGGGGGGGGATTGGGGGATCGAAATCCGGCGTAAACAAAATGCACCTGCAAATTGTCCTGGCGGTGTCTTCTTTTTGTTGCGTGGGAATAGGAATTGGTTTATGATGTTTGGTGGTGATGGATGTAATTGGGTGGTATGTGGTTGGATTTTTCATGTATTTTGAATATTTTTTTGTTGTGATTGAGGGATTGTCACCGGTTTGGAATTAATTGCTTATCAGTTTTTTTTCATTATTAAAATTACAAAAGTTTTTAGCGTCTTCATTAATGAGAACAATTCTACTCAAACATTCTGAATCTAAACATGTCTTTTTTTTTGTTAAAAATAGCTCTATAGATAGAAGCAAGGTCTGTTCTAGAAAATTGGCTAAGGGTCACCTTAAATCTAGAGAAATGTGATTATTAAAATATAAAATTGCCTTTTTTGTGTGCCATAAATATAAGCAAGCTCTGTCAGTTTCTTGCTGTTAATAGTCTATTCTAACTTTTAGACTGTAAATTATATGTATTTCAAGTTAACCTGACAGTAGATTTTAAAACGGAAAAAAATTTCATTCATATCCATTGTTTACTTCCGAAAACTTATTTTGAAAACACTAAAGTAACTTTTTATTAAATTAATCCAATAATGACGATTTGCAGGAAAACTTGCTACGCAAAAACGAGCTTTTTGCTTTAAGTTTATCTAAGTTAACGATATATAAGACAAATGAAGATTATAGCCTTGAACAATTCATTTTGGACAAATTAAGTAACACGAAAAACGAATTTTAAAAACCTTAATGCTTTTATTCGGAACTGAAAATGTTAACCGTATTCACAAAATCGTTATTAATGGGTTTTAACTTGCTCGCAAATTTCATGAATACGGGAAAGTTACATAACAAATCTATGTCTATGTAATATTTTAATTAAATATTAAACCCACATAAGCGTAATAATATGTTTCATATATAGTTATGGTATTGTCAATACTAACTATTGTAAAACTCCCAGTCACAGCAAACCAGATTATGAGTGCCCATGACAGATATCATAATGAAAGTGGCACTTGCCTTAATCTGTGTGGTTTTGTGCGACAATTTCTATACACCTCCAAAACGCGAGAAGAGCTCGGTGTCATACACGTGCATTCTTGTATATAAAGCCTTTTATGACTTCGTGCATAAAAGGCGAAACGAGTTGACGCTATTAACTTCGAATAAGATCGTCAAAAAGGTATAGGCCCACACACAAAAAGATCTTTTTCAATGGTCCGAAAGTCGGTAAGACAAAAAAAAAAAATGAATGCTGAAAAATGTCGACTACTTTTCCCTAATTAGAGCTAGATTTTGGTAACTTTGTCTACGTTAACCTGCTCGTAAATTTTATGAATACAAGAAAGTTACACTCTCAGAAAAAACTTTCATTTTTGACGATTCACGAATCTACAAGCCTCATTTCGTTAATTTTGAGGATTGTTTCGTCAAACTGTCACGTGACCTTTGAGTAAACGCGAATCCTCATTTTTACGATCGTGATTTGACGATTCTGTATCTTGATTTGAGGAAACTGAATCTCATTGTTGTACTCACATGCTCAAAAATGACGAAATCTTTCTTTAGATTAGACGACATTCAAATCCTCATAAAAATTACGATTCAAATTTCCTCACTTTGAGGAAACGCATTTGTTAGTAAACGAATTAACCAAATATTAAGTCCACAAAAGCTTTTAATAATATTTTTTATATAGTAACGGTGGTTGTGGTGTTGTCAATACTAACTATTGTTAAATTCCAAGTCACTCAGCAAACCAGATTATGAGTGCCCATGACAGATATCATAATGAAAGAGGCACTTGCCTTAATCTGTGTGGTTTTGTGCGACAATTTCTATACACCTCCAAAACGCGTGCATAGCTCGGTGTCACACACGTGCATTCTTACATGTAAAGCCTTTTATGACTTCGTGCATAAAAGGCGAGACCTGTTAACGCTATTAACTTCGAATCAGATAGTCAAAAAGGTATAGACACACACAATAAGATCTTTTTCAATTGTCCGATAGCCGGTAAGACAAAAAAAGATGTATACTGAAAAATTTCTACAACTTTCCTTCCTTAGAGCTTGATTTTGGTAACTCTGTCTAAGTTAACCTGCTCGCAAATTTTATGATTACGAGAAAGTTACATACTGAGCTATGTCTGTGGAATATTTTGACCAAATATTAAGCCCGGTTATTAAGGTAGTTACGGTGTTTTAAAGTATAGTAACTGTGGCTAGGGGGGTTGTCAATACTAACTAGTGTTAAATTCCAAGTCAGAGCAAACCAGATTATGAGTGCCCATGACAGCTATCATAATGAAAGAGGCACTTGCCTTAATCTGTGTGGTTTTGTGCGACAATTTCTATACACCTCCAAAGCGCGTGCACAGCTCGGTGTCATACACGTGCATTCTTATGTGTAAAGCCTTTTATGACTTGGTGCATAAAAGGCGAGACCTGTTGACGCTATTAACTTCGAATCAGATCGTCAAAAAGGTATAGACACACATACAAAAAGATCTTTTTCAATGGTCTAAACGCATTCAAGGCAAAAAAAAGATGTATACTGACAAATTTCTACAACTTTCCCTCCTTTTAGAGCTAGATTTTGGTAACTTTATCTAAGTTAACCAGCTCGCAAATTTTATGAATACGAAAAAGATGCATACCATATCTATGTCTAGGTAATATTTTAACCAAATATTAAGCCCATATAAGCTTTTAGAAGTACTTTTTGTATAGTAACGGTAGTTATGGTGTTGTCAATACTAACCATTGTTAATTTCCAAGTCACATCAGCAAACCAGATTATGAGTGCCCATGACAGATATCATAATGAAAGAGGCACTTGCCGTAATCTGTGTGGTTTTGTGCAACAATTTCTATACACCTCCAAAACGCGTGCAGAGCTCGATGTCATACACGTGCATTCTTATATATAAAGCCTTTTATGACTTCGTGCATAAAAGGCGAGACCTGTTGACGCTATTAACTTCGAATCAGATCGTCAAAAAGGTATAGACACACACACAAAAAGATATTTTTCAATGGGCCTGGAGGGAGAGAGAAAAAAAAATGTATAATGAAAAAGTTCTACAACTTTCCCTCCTTAGACAAAGTTTCCAAAATCTAGCTCTAAGTTAACTTGTCTGCAAATTTTATGAATACCTGAATGATACATATCAAATCTATGTCTATGTCATATTTTAGCCAAATATTAAGCCCACATAAGTTTTAATAATATTTTTGGTATAGTAACGGTAGTTATGGTGTTGTCAATACCAACTGTTGTTAAATTCCAAGTCACAGCAAACCGGATTATGAGTGCCCATGACAGATATCATAATGAAAAGGGCACTTGCCTTAATCTGCGTGGTTTTGTGCGACAATTTCTATATACACCTCCAAAACGCGTGCACAGCTCGGTGTCATACACGTGCATTCTTATATATAAAGCCTTTTATGACTTGGTGCATAAAAGGCGAGACCTGTTGACACTTCGAATCAGATCGTCAAAAAGGTATAGACACACGCACAAAAAGATCTTTTTCAATGGTCTGAACGCCGGTAAGACAAAAAAAGGTGTATACTGAAAAAGTTCTACAACTCTTCCCTCCTTAGAGCTAGATTTTGGTAACTTTGTCTAAGTTAATCTGCTAATTTTATGAATACGAGAAAGTTACATACCAAATCTATGTCTATGTAATATTTTAACCAAATATCAAGCCCACATAATTTTTAATAATATTTTTGGTATAGTAACGGTGGTTATGGTGTTGTCAATACTAACAATTGTTAAATTCCAAGTAACAGCAACCAGATTATGAGTGCCCATGACAGATATCATAATGAAAGAGGCACTTGCCTTAATCTGTGTGGTTTTGTGCAGCAATTTCTATGCACCTCCGAAACGCGTGCACAGCTCGGTGTCATACACGTGCATTCTTATATATAAAGCCTTTTATGACTTCGTGCATAAAAGGCGAGACCTGTTGACGCTATTAACTTCGAATCAGATCGTCAAAAAGGTATAGACACACATACAAAAAGATCTTTTTCAATGGTCTGGAGGGAGAGAGAAAAAAAAAATGTATGCCGAAAAATTTCTACAACTCTTCCTTTGGATTTCAGCTTCTGAACTGAATCATAATAAAAATAATAATGGGCAATAGGGGGGGAAGAGGGACAGACTTCCTTTTGATCATGCCAACCATGGTGCCTTACCATACATAGAGGGGGGGGAGTGTCCCCATAACCCCCCCCCCCCTCTTTCTATTATAGATGGAATAAAAAATCGAACGCTGTCATCCGGGTGACCCTCGGAGGTGACGAATTCCAGAGTAGATTTGCACACCTGGATTTCTGGCGGGGGGGATAGAACGGTGAGAACGTTCGATTTAGATGGTGGGGGGAGGAAGGCCTATTCTTCTCCCCCAATGTCGTTTGCGTCCTTCGAGTTTTTCGTGATGTTACCTGGACGCGCTCGAGGCTTTCGGTGCTGCAGATGTTGCTATTGTGCCCTGGCGAGGGTGGTTGGTTGAGGGGAAAGTTTTTCAGGGGGGTTTATGGGGGGGGGGATTGTGACAAATAAACAGGAGTTTGGTTCCTGTTGACGGTCGTTTCCAGATTGGTTTTAGCAGGATCCTGTTCCTGTGTTTGGGGGTGATAACGGGTGACTTGTTTGTGTGATAGTAGGGTAGACTGACCAGTGAGTGAAAAGGCCCCAGTGAATGATCATTTAGTAAATAAAATTAAAAAAATAAGGATTGAAAATCTTTCCACTATATGGATTGGCAACATTGACTTTCTCCCATGTAGAAGGAAGCTATCTGACAAAGGTTGGTTGGTTGGCCCGGTCATTATATCCTGGTGTTCATTCACTGGCGAACGTGACGTCTTAAGCGTTCATTCACTGGTTAGTCTACCCTACTTTGGCGAAAGTCGGATTGTGAGTGTTGAAATTGATAAGTCTATCATAATTGTGTTAGTTAAATAAAATTACTTTTTGTATCATTAACAGTAGGGTAATTACATGCAAAATTATCTTGTCTGTAGTGTACACTCTTAAAACGAACGGGCGATTTTAACTCAGTCTGATTAATTTTCACTCCTCCAGTCTGGAAAATGCACTTCTCCGAAATGAGTGGATACTTTGTGTGTTAAACCTCCGACAGGATCACTCCAAAACGAGTGATTTTAACTCAGTCTGAGTTAATATTCATTCCATTCCAGTGTCGAAAATGCACTTCTCCAACTGGAGTGGATTTCACTCTTTTGTTTTAAGAGTGTAAGTTTATCACAATTTTAGGCGCTAAACAAAATTAATTATTGTAACTACTCTTTGTTTTATTTACAGTAGAATTCCAATTAATCCAAAGCAATTAAGATCGAATAACATTCGGATAATCAGAAATTCAAATAATTGGATTGTTTCGTAAAAATGAGCATATTTGATTAAAATTCTTAATGATAAGTTTAGGTTTTGAATTATCGTCGCACTAGAGCTACACGATGGCTATAGGCGACGGGCGCCTTTTTTTAGAACCAGTCAGGTGACGAGCCAACACCTGAATAGGCACCCAACGCTACCGTTAAGGGCGACATCGTACGCAGCGTTAGGACTTTTGAAGGATATTTAACGTGCACTCCCTTACACGGGGTATTATTCGTCGGACATGTTTGGCTGCAAGGGCCGTTTATAGGTCGGCAGCTAAATTACTTAATGAATTGTTGGGCTATGAGATCATGTAATCATACTTTCTGATCAGATTTTATAGTTGAAAGATAATTTACATGAGTACACAGAATAAAAGCAGCTACAGTTGGTACAAAAGTTTATATGCGATCTATAAAAAGTTTTATACTCGACCTATGTGTTACTACTCGTCTTTGATGGATATTATACATCTTTGACGGATATTATACATCTTTGATGGATATTATACATCTTTGATGTATATTATACTAAATTATTTGTTTTGATTGGTAAAAAAAATTACTGGGTATGACATCCAACATGTATGAAAAGTAGCAGATTGGCCAATTAACTTTTTTTCTTCGAATTTCTACTAGACTTGTGTATTGTGAAAGAAATCTACTAACTCAATGATAAAGAAACAGTGCAGCTCTTGTGCATCCACATTACAAATCAACCAACTTACCACTTCAACTACAAAGCGACACATCATCCATTTCGTCACGGTTATTACATAATCACCTCCATCCCATTTTAAAGCTCTAGTGCGACTTTAATTCATAAAACCTAACTTACAGCTCTCAACAGTAGCTTCAATATGATGAAAGAACATCAAATAACAGTAGGTAAACTCTCTAGAAATCTGCTACGTTGTTGAAACGTTTATGTATTGTGAAGCTTTCCTATTGTGAATGCATTGAGGTAACCACAATAGGTAACATTGTCCACCGGCGCTTTAACATGGTAAAAGGCCTTTATATGAAATGAACAACTTTCGGTTTTCGTCCTTTGTTTGGTTTGTCTGAAATGTTAGGGATACATCAGTGTTTATTAAAGAGATTTGTGGGTTTTGGTTGAATAAACGAACTAACTCTAGAGCTACAAATTTGATGAGCTCAGAGGGTATCTTAGTTTCAAAGAAATAAGGAGCGTCGCGTTTACATGAGTCATCGAATCCACGGAATAAAGAGCAAACTCCGCAATTTTTCCCTCAAGGGGATTTTCACCCAGGTAGAACTGGAATTGCAGGGTTTCATTGGGGTTTTTTCGCAAAGCCTCCAATGAAGGAGGGTTTGATGTTTCAATCTATGGATTCGGCCACAGACTACACTCTTAAAACAAAAGAGTGAAATCCACTCCAGTTGGAGAAGTGCATTTTCGACACTGGAAAGGAGTGAATATTATCTCAGACTGAGTTAAAATCACTCGTTTGGATTGATCCTGTCGGAGGTTTAACACACAAAGGATCCACTCCAAAAGGAGAAGTGCATTTTCCAGACTGGAGCTGAGAAAATCAATCAGACTGAGTTAAAATCGCTCATTCGTTTTAAGAGTGTAGTTTTAAAATAATAGTCCTCCAAGTCCGACATAATACTTTTCCTCAGAAAAACACTGAAATTTCGCACATTTCAGTTGTAGTTTGCATAACTTAGAGAAAAGAGTTAAACTGTTAGAAGTTTTATGCGCGGTTAAACATTTGGTGCTTATTTTTTACCATAATAAGGATTCCTAGTGGCTGCAACGGTAGTGTAGTGAAATGTTTCACCGTATTGTCGGTGTTCGAATCAATGTGTCACCGTACTTTAAATGTTTGAACCAATGTTTCACCGTATTTTCGATGTTTGAACCAATGTTTCTCCGTATTTTCGATGTTTGAACCAATGTTTCACCGTATTTTCGAAGTTCGAACCAATGTTTCACCGTATTTTCGGTGTTCGAACCATTTTTCATGTTTTGGAAACGTGCGAAATTATTCAACAGAATATTGAAAACATTGTGAAACACTTCACTACACAGCAATGTTATATTTTGAAAAATATTATATACGGCTGAGTCGTCGGATTTTCCAGATGCGAAAATTCTACGCATGTCATATGATTATGTGGCATGTAAAAGATTCCAGGAGGGCCAATTTGGCTTGGGAAAATTAAATCTCTGCCTACTTTAACATCCACAGAGAGCTCAGATTCATTGCAATCTGTTCGTCAAAATTGATAGCGAGAGCCGCCTTGATGATGCCACACAAAAAAAAATGTCTCAGTTCTGGGGAATATGCCGAGTCTGCAAAGGCTTGACCGCCAATATAGCATCCCCATTAGAGAAAAAAATATTTTGTCCAAAAACTGAATAATATTACTATATAACACTGATTTCGCTTCCTCTTAAGGAAGTTTTTCGCGTCTCGATTTGCTATGATTAACATAACTCTATTGCATTTATAAATTACAATACATTTTAAATTTTATAAATCACTCATTTTTATGAGGGTTTAAATTTAATAAAATGGTTATCACTCCCACACACAATGATGTACTTTTAACACAAAATAACTTGCTTTAAATATTACGTAATGCATTTTGCTGACTATTAGTTTTAATTAATAAAAGATGTTTTTTTTCAGGTGTGTCAAATGAGGATCCCAAGAATATGGATAGAATCAAGGACATAATTAAAGCACGCTTCAGGATCTACTAGAATAAACACAAAAACGGCCAGTGCAAATTTTCATTATTTCATTAATAGTACAAGTTTTGTATATCAATCTGTACCAGAAAATTCTCATAATGCAACTGAACTCATAACACACTGAAGCACCTTTGATGTACACTGCTCACAACAATTACGGGAGCGCATGGTTTAAACTCTCTCAACCCCAATGTTTCCATTTGGAATCATGAGCTTGCGATTTTTTTTCTCACTAAGTTGAGCTTAACTAATTTATCATTAGATGGAAGAATCATGTCTTTTGAAGACGTAAATAATGTTTGTTTTAATTAAATGAAATTATGAAAACATGGTAAAATAAAATTCACTTCCAAAAAAATTTCAGGAAATACACATTGACCCTAAATTCCTTACGCATGCATTCTCAGATGTTTAAAAATTGATTTTACCTCTTTTTTGCGAATAAACATTTGAAAAAAATTATTGTTATATATTCTTAATTATTGATTACAATTTTCTCATCTTAAATTTTAGTTAAATTAATATTTTTCCGCCTGTTTTTTACCATTTACACTATCTATCTACTAATCTATTTCACAAATTTTGGATTTTTAGAATGAAAAACAAAACGCTGAAATTGAAAGGGTTAATAAAAGTACGCAAAGTGCTCCCTTAATTGTTTTGAGCAGTGTATTTATGAATTCACCAATTGAAAATGTGAAGCGCTTGTTATAATATTCCTATTCCATATGCGATAAGCTACATTACAATATATATTAGTGCCAACTGTTTTGAAAGTGAAGATTTTTTTGTTAATGCAATTTATTTTATTCGGACAATAAAATAAATATATTTTTATTTAACAACCAAATAGTGTCCTCTTTTTCTAGAATAAAATTATTTACAAAATGGACTTTCTATCCTTACATTATAGCATTAGCAGTTAGACTTCTATTGAAATGTTTAATGGCAGTTATTTATACCTTTAAAAAATATCAGTACTTTTAATACTATAGCATTTTCTGCAGAATGTAATGCAGTGACAAACTTTAATTGTATCATCTAAAACAATTTTGTCAAATTATTATAAATTTATCTCATTGAATCTGCACTTAACATAAAAATTTAAATAAATTAAAACTATTTTCAATATCTTGGAACGTAAGGAGTTAAAGTAACGTGACAATAAGTATATTGATTACTTTGTATTTTCTTATCAATTTTAAATGTTTGCAATCTCTTTTTAAATGCATAATTATTACATTTCAAATTCTTCAATACAGATCTAAAATGAAATTTTATTAAATTAATACCTGAAACCGTTCGTATTTGACTTTAAAAGAAAAAAATAGTTTCTATTAAATAAAGTTATACAAAATGTTATACTTTAATTGTAATTGTGCATACTTTAAAATGTATTAAATAAAAAATATATGGCATATATAGTAAGAAAAGAACTAACCTAGAAAACGTCTTTAAAATCTATGTAAAAGTTAAAACTAGTGAAGTATTCAAAATTTTAATAATAAGATCCATCAATTGGTGCAATTTTCAAATAAATAAGTACAAATGTTACTCGACAATATGTGTATCTGAACAACTGACTGAAGTAAATATGTCACCGTTATAACCCGGAATGAGCTAAAACTCGAATTAACTACTGAGAACTAGTTTTTACCGAAGCCATTGGTGAAAACTAGTTTCCTCTATCTAAAACTAAATATAACTTGTTTATACGAATTTCACTAATTGTATTGGTTTAAACTAGGTGTAATTAGCCAAAACTAGAATTAACTAATATGTTTTAGATAAAACTAGAATTAAATGTAAATGCTTTACTTTTTATTTATTATCAGCGTTAATTTTATTATCTCATTGCGACAATGGAGTCGTTAAAAAACTCTATGTACGATTCTTAATGGAGTGTCTTCCAATATCCAAACGCTTTTATTGCATTTCAGCCCAATAATTAACTAAACTAATCAAAATCGTTTTCCATTATTCTAGTTTATTTAATATAAGTGTGTTATAGTTAAATCTAGATTAAAAAAATCTATTTCGTCAAAACTAGTATTAACTGGCAATTGCTAGTTTTAGCTAGTGGAAACTAGCTTTAACTAATGGCATCAGTTAAAACTAGTTTTCACTAGTTAATTCTAGTTCTAGCTGATTTCGGGTTTTAACGGTAACAAATATAAGTTTCCCATGAATTTCGTTTGTAAGACCGACTAATATCCTTCTGCGGAGATGGAAGTTAATCTTTATGCCGCGAAAGAGCGACCGGTGACGGCGTAGATTTTTGTCATTCTCCGTCGCTGCTCTCGGCTAAAAGCCGCTTCAAATATACCCTGCTTTAGTCTCTTAGTTTTAAACGTTTTTGACATTTCAAAATATTGTTCTGAACGAAACCGTTTTCATTTACTGTGAAGCTTATATATTTTCTATATTTTATAATTGCAAAATTAAATACAATTGATTATTTAGAAATTCACGACTTTAAAATCTTAATAGTTACATTAATTTTAATTGAAGTTGAATACTTCAGTACAATTACAACACAATATTTCATATAATGATTTATCATTATAATTTCAGTAGAAACCTATAACAATATTTTTAAAATTCAGTATAATATTTGTGTATTGTAATTATAATACAATTTTTAAGAATGTTTAAATTTCCGATGTAATATTTATCGATTTTATTTTAATACTAAGTTAGAACAAAATTTAAACTTCAAAGAAAGCATAACATAACAATTACATTTCAAAATATCTCCAGAAATTTCGTGACTTTCGATTATTTTACAGCGAATGAGTGATTTGATTATTTTGCATATTTATGACACGGTTGAGATATTAATCAGGTATTATTTATTTTCTTAAATACCAAATCAAATGGTATATTTTAAAGAAGAAGAAAAATAGGATGCCACAGAATATAATAATTAAATGCATAAAATACCATCCAAAATATTGTTTAAGGAAAACTAATACCGACACATTGAGAAAAACTAATACCTCAGCATTGAAACCCTGCTGAGAGGGTTTTTTCTGGTTTGTGTTTGTTTTCTTTTGAATAATTGTTTTATTTTTAATGAATCATTCTTATTTAAATGAATGAAAATTAATACTTGATAGTCGTAGTTGGTTTTACATAAATTTATATATTACAGCAATACAAAAATTATAATGTTATCAAACAATATAACCATAGTTAGCGCAAAAAATGCGTTGAAGGCGAAGCAGGCATTTATTCTTCCTAAAATTTAGTTCAACATTTGCACTTTTCTCAGATAAATAGTTATGCAGCAACACCTCGTCCTTCGTTATATCGCACTTCGGGAAGGCAAGCAAAAACCGCGATACAACCGAATGAGCGAAAAAACGAGCGACTTAATAAATATTATACTTTTGAAGTATTTATGCTCTTTTAAATTAAGGCACAGTATGTATTTGAAAAATAAAACTACATCACATTAAATAATATGACTTCTTTTAAAAAGAAGCACAAATTTAGAAAGGGCATATTTTACTTAATTATGAACTTTACACAGGAGTGTTGCACAAGTAATGCTTTTTTTTAAAGATTTTTTTTATGTTAAAAATCTTCACCATGTGTCATCATGTCGATTTTAAAAATCCTTATAAAAAAATTGAGTTAAAATTGGGAGGCATGATACAAGGCGCGATGTATCCGAATGCGAGATTTAACGAGGCGCGATAAAGCGAAGGGTTACTGTTTTAAAGCTTGAAAATATATATATTACAGTAATTTAAAATTTAAGTTATATTTTTTTACATACATTTTAGAAAGCATTATATTGTTAACAGTTTTTTTTTTTTTTTTGCCAATCGCGCATGATTGTAATATAGTATCCTTTTACAATCGTCACAGTTATATTGAAATTATTTATATTCGTATTTTATCAGCACAATACTTGTATTAAAAATACACGCGATATAATATCGTTACTTTTTAACACAATACTTGTGGTTGTTTGAACACAAGTTTTTTTTTTCCTGAGTGCATGATTACGTAATAACTTCAGTATTTGTGGAGTATTCAATTTTTATAAAAATCCTGACTTGTGTGATGTATTAAGAAATACACTTTTAAAACAAACGAGTGATTTTAACTCAGTCTGAGTTAATTTTCACTTCTCCAGCGTCGAAAACGCACTTCCCCTATTGGAGTGAATCCTTTGTATGTTCATCCTGCTACAGGATCACTCCAAACGAGTGACTTTAATTCAGTCTGAGTTAATATTCACTCCTTTCCAGTGTCCTACAGAAGTGGATTTCAGTCGTTTGTTTTAAGAGAGTATATATTTTTATAACGTCCTGGTATGCAGTAAAGAAATGTGTTTTTGATGCAGGAAAATTTTCTATGAGGAATTATCTGACTCGTTTTGCATTTCTTTATGGATTAACTGATCCGCTTATTGTGGAATAACTTTCGCGAATTCAATTAATTAACTTTTAACTAATTCATTTTACACTCTTAAAACGCACGAGCGATTTTAACTTCGTCTGATTAATTTTCACTTCTCCAGTCTGGAAAATACACATCTCCTTTTGGAGTGGATCCTTTGTTTTTTTAAACCTCCGACAGAATCACTCCAAACGAGTGATTTTAACTCAGTCTGAGTTAATATTCACTCCATTCCAGTGTCGAAAATGCACTTCTCCAACTGGAGTGGATTTCACTTTTTTGTTTTAAGAGTGCATGTCATCAACACAATACTTGTATTGAAACCACACACGATATTATATCGTTACTTTTTAACACAATACTTGTGATGTTTGAACACACGTTTTATCTAAATGCACGAGTACGTAATAACTTCAATATTTGTAGAATATTCAATTAGGATAAAAATCCTGACTTGTGTGATGTATTAAGAAATACATTATTTATAACGTTCTGTATGCGGTAAAGAAATGTGTACTTGATACACGAAGATTTTCTATGAGGAATTATCTGTCTCGTTTTGCATTTCATTAAGGATTAACTGATCCGCTTATTGTTGAATAACTTTCACGAATTAAACTAATTAACTTTTAACTAATTCATTTTATAATTGCTCCAAATTCGAATTAAATTTTAACTCATTCATTTTATGATTTCTCCTAAAGATGGATCCCAAGTTGGGAACATTTCACTAGTTTTAACTTGAGAATGGTTTTATTAATACCGTTTCCTAGGATAGTTCTTTTTGTACATATTAATAATTGTTTTTTTTATATTTAACGTATTTTAAATGATGCACATTACTAATTAAAGCATAGTTATTTGTTAGATATAAAATACTCTCTAATAAATGTGCGTTACTAAACTTATGCGACATATGATATGAATCCTTTAAGAAATATCATTTAAGCAAATTATCGTGTAACTATACTTGATGACACACAGACTTTATTAATTATACCGTCACACATAAAATTAAACATTTATTAAATTTTCACAAAAGGTAATATATAACGGGTCAAAATTCCTTTTTGCAAATTCGAATTGACAAAAATAAAGCAAATTCAAGGTAATAAAAAATATAAAATATCTGTATTTTCGGAAGAATTGAGTTATTTTACATTTTTCTGTTATTGTTATAAAATTTAAATACAATGTAACAGAAGAAAAATTTTATGAATATTATTTAAGACAATTCATACTTCATATAATACATTTTATTATAGTTAATAAAATTCAACCATTTTTTTTTCAATTCAGCAATATAATATAAATTTAATTATAATTCCAAACATGTAATAACTGCTTACCTCACATCCTTCCACGTGTTACAATTTCGAAACCTTCGAACCAATCACCATCTCGCAAACGATCCCACCCTCTCGCTTCTTCCCCATCTAGACAACTCAACGCAACTCGATCCCTGTCGAATAGTGTCGAGCTCTGTCGCTAGATGGCGCTGGCTGGTCTTTTCAGTGGCCTTTTCAAAAAGTCCTTTTGAAATGGAAGAGTATTTGTGATGGTTTGTTGGGTTGGAATTAATGTATGTGGTATTTTAGTCATGTTTTTATAAAAGTCAGATTTATAAATGAAAACACTAAGGACCATAGATAGAGAGGTATAATTATGTCAACTTCTCCGGGTTTTTTTTTAATGAACAATTGCAACAGTTTGTTTATCCTCTTGCGACCTGGCGTCCCCATTTGGAGCCAATTTTTAAAACCTCCCTACAACCAATTATCAAATTATTTAGTCCGAAATCGACCTGTTACGAAAGAAGAGGATCCAAATATAAGTTTTTAGCCTTTGATTACAGGTATCGGTCATTTATTTCTATAAAAAATGAAGTTGAGCGAGGGTAAATACGACTAAGAGTTCCTAAAAAAATCATTTAATTTTTTTTCAAACATTTCAAAAAGTTCCTCAAGGAGTTAATTTTAAAGGCATTAAAAACAATGTTAAAATAATCTGTAAACTACAAATAAGTGATCAGGATTTTTGTTGTTGAATTTATAGCACAAAATGTGTATGTTTGGAGTTAAAAGCGTGTCCCTAAGTAACTATTAAACATAATTTTTTTTTAAACTTTCTTTGCAAACCATACTTTTTAGCATATATTTGTATGGAAAGTATGTTTAGATTATATAAGAATATACGCGTATTAATTTGCTCGGGCCTTAAAAGATTAAATACATTGATTTCTTGAGTGGTAATTGAAAATTATGTGGTGTGACACAACTCTACACTCTTAAAACAAAAGAGTGAAATCCACTCCAGTTGAAGAAGTGCATTTTCGACACTGGAAAGGCATGAATATTAACTCAGACTGAGTTAAAATCAGGAGTGATTCTGTTTGGAGTGATTCTGTCGGAGGCTTAACACACAAAGAATCCACTAATTTCGGGTAAGTGCACTTTCCAGACTGGAGGAGTGAAATTAGCTCAGACTGAGTTAAAATCGCTCGTTCGTTTTAAGAGTGCATATTACCGGGACATATGAATAGCACCCCAGAGCCCTAGGTCACGAAAGCTGATGTGGACACGGCAGGCCTTGGCCCAATATTAGGCTGTTGCGCCGAGGAGTTTAGTTTTACTAGCGTCAAAAAATATACGAAAGAGATTTCTGTCCAAAATATCAGATACACCTTTTCCGAACCATCACCCATTTGTGTGCCTTTCCCGACGCCTTTGTCACCTAGAATAGGTTTTCAAGGAATAAAGTAGGCCTAAACAGTGCGCTTACAAAAGGGCCACGCCGCCGCCTAATAAACACACCAATTCAATGGTCTTTCACAAAAACGTCGCTTTATATAAAGGGCGAAAAATCTCCTCTTTTTAGTTCTCTTGAAAAGTCTCCTTTTATATGTAACAACACAAAGATTACACATTGTTGGTCGCGGAGATAGTTCGAATTTGTTTGCAAACAAATCTTCGACAAGTTGCTTGCTGCTACCTTGACATTGAACCTTACTATATACTCTCGTTTTCATTGATAAAAAGGGTTTTTTCATTCATGTTTTTATTATTATGTTTGTGAATTGGTGGTTACGTATTTGTAAGAAAGTATGTGTGGGTTCATTGAGAATGTGATGAATGGAATATGTATCTAAATTCTAAATGGCTTGTTGACTGGATTAAAAAGACTTCATTGACTTGATCCAAAAAGACTTTTTGAATTGACTAAAACGACATTTTAACCCTGTAATGCGTGATTTTTTTTTTCACCCCGCAAAAATATATTTGTATCTTTAATACTCATACATTATGGGAAAAATACTGAAAAAAATTAACTGCATTGGAATTTAAATAATTTAATTTAAAAAAAATTGCCATATGGCAAAAGCCAACTACAAAATTCTAATTTTGATAAGAATGACAAGAAAAATACTAAATGCATTTTAAAATAACCCTCTTGAAATATATAATTATTTTTTCAAAACAATTTATTTGTATTTAGTACTAATAATATTATACTTTGACTACTGCCAAAGACGTCATTTCACAACAGTTAATAACTCCTCTCTTTAATTTTGAATATACTTTTACTATACTGTCATCTCAGAGGGTTATTAGTAGCTAAGGAGATAGCAGCTTTTGAAATTTGTTTGCAAGCAAATCTTCGATAGAAAGTGTTTTAATTTATGTTTTGGAAGTTTATTTTTAAAAACTGTCGACTAACCCCTGCCAACTTTTAATCTATTCTGTCTAGTTTTCCGTCGTTTTTTACAGATTTTTTTCATAATTTCATTTAAAAACTTAATTTTTGTATTTTCTCTCAGTTAATAGCAAAAACACAGGAATAATAAAATAACTTTACATTCACTATTTTCATTAAAAACAAAATCCTTTTGTATATTTATTCATTCGTATTGAAAAAATAAAAAAAAAATTCTGGTCTAAAATTAAAAAAAAAAGCGTCTTAAATAAATTTATAACATTTACGGATTTGTGTTTCGATCATCAATAAAAATTTATTGTTAAATTGCTGTATTTAAAAAATAACTCACTTTTAAATTATTACTGCTTGAATTTTTTTCATTATAACAATTTAATTAGGCACTTTATATCTAAATAAAATAATTATACCTTTTAAATTCATATCGGAATTGTTCGCTTAGCTGCAAATTTGTTTCTAAAATTTTTATCTGTTCAAAACTTGATCACAACAGCGATTAATTAAAATTTACAAATGAAACACAACTTTAAATTAGACAAATAGTTTTGTAATATTGTATCGATATGAATTTAATCTACTCTATTTTTAATCTTCTATCTTTAAAAAAAACTTGTAAGTAATAAATTGCCAGAATTAAAAATAATTTAAATGTATCAAACACAATTAACTTTGTATCATATCTATTTCTTTCGTTTTATAAATTTATATTTACTTTCTTATTTCGAGAAATAATCTTTATTTTCTTAAGTATTTAAAAAGCTCCATTCCACATCAAATACTAAAGAGAAAAACGCATTAAATTGGCACGAAATTAATACTTTTCTCCCCTACAAAACACCAAAAAACCTCATGTTTCAAGAAAAATAAATAAAACTACAAATATCAATCGGGAAAGAGAGAAAAAAAACTATTCCCCTATCCCCGTAGCGAAAATTTTCAATTACCGAAAATCCTCTAGCGACATCAAGCCCCGCCCACCCGATGCGACGTCACGCTTCTACGTCACCGCTAGTCCCGCCCCTTCGAACTGGTTTGAGCAATGGGAGAGCCGACTCCGCCCCTTCACGAGCGAGGCCTGCTACGCAATCAATATCGTGGAAAGGTTGGCCTCAGTTCTTAGTCAGAGGCCGAACCCGCAGCTCGTGTTTTGGAGTTTTGGTCTGCGGACAAAAGTCTATTCATCCCTCGTCTATTGAAAAAGATTGCCTATTGTTTGCGACCACGTGGATTGTTTTGGTTTTGTGGTCTTCTTTCGGAAGAGAACTTTTCTGCAAGTTTTAAAGAACTTTTTCGATCACACTTTCTCGACCGAAGTGTGGTTGGTCTTTTTCGAGAGAACTTTTTTCCGCCGAACGTTCGACGACTTTTCCCCCAACAGGTTATTTTCGAGTTTATAGTAGAAGAAGAGGACCTGAGAGATTTAGACGTCTAGAATTTAGTCGGCCTAACCATTCGGCCTAGCAGCGCCTGTTCCTGCCAGCAGTGCTGCATTCCGCACTCGCTGGAACAGCATCAAGCCTCGTCTCCGCTGTCCGCAGTCATGGATCGGGGCGACTACTCGAGCCACTACTTCCACCCGTCGGGCCTCGACCCGTCGGACCTGAAGCTCGGTCCGATGTCCCTGGAGCGCCCGATGTCCCAGCACCACCAGATGCAGCAGCAGCAACAGCACCACCACATGAGCAACCACCACTCGCCGAGCAACATGACCAACTCGCACCAGAGCCACCAGTCCATGGGCCTGACCAGCAATGGTAACTCCGGTGGCGGAGGACCCAACAGCAACAACAATGGTAGCAACAAGAAGGACATAGAGAGGGTCAAGCGGCCCATGAACGCATTCATGGTATGGTCCAGAGGACAAAGAAGGAAGATGGCACAGGAGAACCCGAAGATGCACAACTCGGAGATCTCGAAGAGGCTCGGGGCGGAGTGGAAGCTGCTCTCCGAGTCCGAGAAGCGACCCTTCATCGACGAGGCTAAGAGACTCAGGGCGGTCCACATGAAGGAGCACCCGGACTACAAGTACAGACCCCGACGCAAGACCAAGACCCTGCTGAAGAAGGACAAGTACCCGATGGCCGGGGGTCTCATGCCCGGCGACACCCGGTCCGCCTCGACCACGGTGCCCCAGGTACCCCGGGAGATGTACCAGATGAACGGGTACATGCCGAACGGGTATCAATCCATGATGCACGACGTCGCCCACGCGGCGGCCTACAACCAGCACGCCGCCACCTACGGCTCCCAGATGTCCAATCTGTCCTCGTACCCCCGGTACGACATGGGCCAGATGCACAGCCCGATGACGTCGGCCCCATCGTCGATGCCCGTGCCCTACATGAACGGAGGGTCGAGTTACTCCGTGCCGATGACCTCCTATCCCTCCATGCAGTCCATGGGAGGGTCGAGCTCGTCCATCAAGGCCGAGCCCTCCTCGAGCGGGACGTCGAGCCCTTCGTCCATGCCCCCGGTCGCGCTGTCCCAGGGTAGGAGGGGGTGCAGCGGGGACCTACCACTCCGGGACATGATATCCGTGTACCTGCCTGGTGACGGCAGCGACCCGAACCTGCAGAATCGTCTGCAAATGCAGTCACATTACGAGTCCCTGGGCTCCGGGACTATGCCCCTATCCCACATGTGATTCGCCAGTGACTCTATCCCGTGTGATTCTTCGAGTGACTATCCCGTAAACGATCCCATGTGATTACATGTGACTGTCCCATGGGATTCGGCAACTATCCCATAAACCGTGGGACGTAATCCCGTGTGATACAAGTGACTGTCCCATGAGATTCAGCAACTATCCACAAACCGTGGGACGTTATACCATGTGAAACAGCGACCTTCCCATGTGATGGAGCATCTATGTGGGATGCTGTCCCATGTGATGGAGCAACTGTCCCATGTGATACAGGGTGAACTATCCCATGTGAGTGACTATAACATCATAAACATAAAAACCAAAAGAGATTGTTGACTCTCTGTCAAAAAACTGTGACTCTCCAACAACACGGCGAGGCACGTAAGTAGCCTTATAAGGAACTTTTCTTCTAAAAAGATTTAGAAAAAGTATTAAAGACAAATTAAAAACTATTATAAAAACCCAGAACGAAATGGTGGTTTTTTCGAAGACGTAGGTGTAGATAGTTGGATAGCTGATTCTATATATTTTTATTTATGAATACGAGGCGACTAGGTCCAAAATCGGCTCAACTTCCGTTTTATATATACAGGAAAATACCAAAGTTTTATTATGAATATTTTTTATGATAAGTTTTTAAAAAAATTTATTATGTTGTGAACTGTTTTTTAAAGGATTGAGTCGATTTTGGGAACTGATCGCCTCAAATTGTTTTTTCCCCCTCTTTTACCAAAATTATTTTATAAGGAACCCGTCGCCCTTTCAAAATTTGTGTGGTTTTACTGCAAGAAAACTTTCAATAATTATTATTCCGAATTTGGCTTCGGCTTTTCTGAAAAAAATATATTATAGATGTTGCTATATTCAAACGGAAAATTTTGAGTGATTGGATAACTTGATGAAAAAGAAATGTAAGTAGCGAGTTTGCAATCTTACCCCGTTTTCTGCTTTTCTGAGGTAACTTTTTTATTTATTTGAGACCAAATCATTCATTTTCTAAAAGCTTTTTGCAGAAAGTGGACATTTTTTATATATGCTGTCAATGTGTACTGTGTATAATAATTAAAGGATGGCCAGTGCATTTTTTATATGTAAAGTCTTTGAGAGAAAAACGTACATTTTCCCCCCATCAGCACTTAAATGTGATTTTAAACTCATTTTTTATAATTGAGTTTGTGGTAAAATGAGGTTAATTTCAGCACAAGCGGAGAGCAAATATCTTTATTCTACATAAATTTTATAGTTTAAACTAATCAAGTAATTTAGTTTCAATAATTTAAACTGTTTAAATTCGTTTTATAACTCAAATCTTTATTAAGTTTGATAATTTGAACTATTCAAAGTAATCTAGCTTCAATATTAGTCCGTTACATTAGTATTGTAGTTACATTATCATATTGCCTCTTTTTCTTTAAATTTTTTAATTGAATAGTTTCTAATTGTTTAATAACTAAGCACCTTATCAAATTGCTTTCACATTAAAGTACTTGTACAATCGCATTTTACGCATTCGAGTACTTTTAGTTGTAAAATACATATTATTCTTTCGCAATGAAGAAATGGTATTTTATTCCCAGTATTTTCCTTAATTAATATGTTAAAAAAAATAACGTAAATTTTGCTTTTTGTGTTTCAAAATTCATATAGATTTATTAGCATGAATCATATTTGAAGATTTCCTAACATTTAAACAAATTTAAATGTAACAAATTGCATTAACTTGAAACTTAACACCAAACGAAATCAATCTCTTTATAAATTTATTTTGTAAAGCTTTTGAAAACTGTAGTCCCGCTGTTCTAGGAAAAGGCAACGAACAAAAAGTTACCAAACTATTCGTCGCTGAGCTAATACGAAATTTCTACTCTCGCATGCTCCGGAAAAAGTAAAATGTTTTTCTTATTATATTTCAAAAAAAGTTGTGAACTATTTTTTAAAATGAATTTGAAGTTTTAGATCGGATATCGTAGCTAGTAAAGTGGTGCACGCTTCGTAGTAAAAAAGTAAAATCGGGCGAGCAACTTCCATCTCGGCTACGTAAATGTAATGATATTTAATTAACATTATACTGTTTCTTAAAAACTGACCCTCTTTCGTTTAAGCCTTATCTTTAATTAAAACCTTTTTTAGTTTGTAACAAACAAATCAAATCGATTGTTTGTTCATTTATTTTAAATAGTTAAATAGATATTTCTCGCACCATCACTATTCGCGAGATATCATAAAAACGTTAGCCCAAAAATTTCGTTTCTCTAAATTTGAGTTAGCGTAGCAGAAGTGTTACCCTCTCGACATACAATACGTGGTTTTTATCGTACTTGTGCCCGAGTAACGATTCTTTTAAAATTTGATTTTAATATATTTGAAGAGTTACAATTTCCGCTTACGGAACGTTGTAATATCACGAAAAAAATATTTGTTCTGCGTACAGTAAGTTATAATATTGATTGAAAGTATAGCCGACGTTCTTACATCAATTTAAATTGATGCGGCCTTTATCATCAGATGTTATTGGTTGCCGCGTTAAGATATACTTTTATGAAATAGTGTAAATTGCCTATAATGCAGAATATAAATTATTTTATTAATAAATTATTAATAATATATTATTTTATTTTATAAGATATTTTAAAGTTTTTAATACGCTTTATCTTAAATAATTACAAATTTCTAACTTGTAGACATTTCTTTCTTGTCTAAGAATAACTTTCAAGTTACTATTTACATTGCAATATCCTAAATTTTACATCAGTTTTAATTAATAGATCTTTATTGGATATGAAATGTGAAAAAAATCCCGATAAAACGCATTTGGTGACTAAAAACTTAAATATGCTCAAATAAGTATATAGAAATTCACTTTTATATTAGAATAAATCAAATTGTTATAACGTTTCTGAAACACCTCGAATGTTTTAAAACTGATATCTAATATTAATGAGTATAAATGTTTTTTTTTAATATAAAACTCTTTTATAAGAAAGGATATATACAAGGAAGTGTGTTAAAAATGAATTTCTCAATTTTCATCGGTATGAAATTAAGCATAGGTTTCAGACAATATTACAACTTTAATTTTCTTACTTTTAAATTTAGATTATTGAAAGATTCAAAGTTCACGATTCAAGTAAAATGAATTCTAAGATTAGACCGATTAAAGTTTTTGGAAATGTTTTTGCTCTAACCTACTTTCTGTTATTTGCTATTTTTGATCAAATGTCGTAGTAAACTCTTTAAATTAACAGTTCTAATATATGCGTGTCTCTTCCGCGTACGATAAAACAACTTAGTGTACTCGGGAAAATAAGGCCTCCGACACTTATTCAAATTTTGAGAAGCGTAACTTTGGCTGAGCGCGTACAACATCTCCCGAAATGCGGTACCACAGAAAAACTCAATAGAAAAAGCGGCTCTTTTTTTTTTCCTGTGCTGCGTAATATTATAACTTACCGTACACAGGAAAAATATTTTTTTCGTGATATTATAACGTTTTGTAAGCGGAAATAGTAACTTTTCTACCTTATTAAAATCAAACTTTATAAAACGATACAAACACTTATTGTACGCTGAAAGATAGCACTTCTGCTTCGCTAACTCAAATTTAGAGAAACGCAATTTTTGGCCTAACGTTTTTATAATATCTCGCAAATAGTGACGGTACTACAGTTTAAACTCAATATTAAAAGCTCATTTTTTTTTCCTGCACTGCACAATGTTATAACTATAAGCAAAAAAGCTTCATTTTTTGCGTAAAGTTTAAAATTACAGCATTCTTTATACCCAAAAAGTAACTATATTATCTATCATTTTAAGTATTTTTTAAAGTTTGAGTTTATATATGGAAGAAAAGATACTTTTCGCAAAGTTCTAAAGGAGGTAAAAGTATATTTTCTACCATACTCAAACATTATAAGAAGCGCAACAAGCAATATATGAACTGCCTTAAAATATTTTTTAAAAAATCTCTCTGCTTTACACTTAAAATTAACCTCATTTTACCTCTAATACTATAAGTGCATAAATTATTATTTTGTTGTATATAACCCCCCTAAGAGATGTTTTTATATTTGGTGACTCATCTGTACAATACTCATACCAGAAATCTGTTTTATGTTTAAAAAAGTCTCATCTGTACATAGTGTACATTTCTTTTTTCTCTGCGTGGCTAAGCAGCATTGTGTACATATACAAACTCGCCGTGCATTGAAAATATATGTTTTTATGTTTGGCTCATCATTGAAAAAGTTATTTCCTTTATTGAAAAAAAGTAGTCAATTTTGAAACACTATATTGAAAAACGAATAAAAAAATCCACAACAAAGATTTATTTTGTACTTTTTTATTGGTTGTTCTCTCTTCTTAGAGGTCTTTTTAATATGTTTACATTTTCAGTGTCTTGAAAGGTGAAGAAATTAAAACAACTATTTGATTGAAAGTAGTATTTGATAAAAGTTTACAGGCACTTAACTAGGTTGCGAATGCAGTTTTTCAGTTTTCAGTATTTTCGAAGTTGAAGAAATTAAAACTACTGTTTGATTGAAAGTAGTATTTCAGCAAAGTTTATAGGCCCTTAACTAGGTTGCGAATGTAGTTTCAAAATTAAGATTTATATGCAATTGAAAATTAGGTATAGGATGACAGGTTAGAATACATTTTTGTTGTAATTTCAGGACCTTTTAATGTTATGACTATGAGTATTTCTTTTACGTTTGCATGAACTAAAACAAAAGTTGATCTAACTAATTAACAAGACACATCAACAAACATAAAAAGCAATGTTAAAAATTTCTCAACTTTAGAAAATGTCAAAGTTTATCTATCAGTGAAAGTTAGGTATAATGAAATAAAAAATTAGATTATTTGAAATCTTTTAGAATAAAAATACTGTACGGCAAGATATGTAACAAAGTATATGCTTATACAATGCAATGGTGGAAATTTCAACATTTAAAAATTTAATAATCACAAATGGTTAAATTTTTCTGCATAAGTTTAGGTAGTTCTTACACACTATGGAAGATTTTATCTTCAACACTATATACATCAACGCAAAGTATTAGTTTCTTAAAAATTTTAGCTATTGAGTTGAAGAAGTCAAAAGTTTAAAGTTATTAATCTATGATTAGTATCAATTGCTTTATAAAACCCCAACTTTTGTACTTTAACAGTTAAGTACATCTATAGGATTTGTGTAACATAAAATTATATACTCTAACAATACAGGTAGTAAAAACTTTTATATATTTTTATCTGATCATTGAGATACATTCATTTATAAGTTTACAATTGTAGCTTTATCTCGAACTTTAAAAAAATCTTTGAACATATTTTTGAGGTTTTAGATAGTTTATAATGAATTACAAAAGTAGTACATTACTTACAGTACGTATAACAAAAAGAAGTAAGTTAATTTATTTAAATAAATTATGTAATCAGCTTGAACATATTTTTGAGATTTTAAACTTCTGCTTATAATGCATTGAAAAAGTAGTACATTATTTCCAGTAGTACGTACTACGTAACAAACGCAGTACATCGACTTATTTAAATAACTTATGTAATCAGCTAACTCCTACTTCAAAAAAACTAAAGAAAAGTTAAATGCTGAATTAAATTCTAATATGCTAATATAACTTAATAATTTAGATATGATTTCATTACATTTAAGGATAGAATTCAATTATCATTGACAACGTTCTTCAATAATTGGAACCTTAGGGCTACGGGAAAGGGGAGGCGGACGGCTTGATGCTAACTTAGTTCAGTCAGAATTTTGCGCTTCAGAGCCGAGTTTCAATTTTCAGTATTTTCCATTTGATAGCAGATTTGAACAAAGTTTTTATTATTATTAATTGCACTGAATTCATTAAAAAAAGTTGTAATCTTGTACATTTCAAATAAACTATTAGAAAGCCCATCTAAAATGCAACTTTAATGTTTGAGAATTTGTTTAAATCGTGATGGTTGTATAATAATTACGCAATTTTGTAATAATTACGGAATTTTATAACGATTAATTACAGAATTTTAACAATTGCGGAATTTTACAACAATGAACTTACTAAACTTTACAGTAATTTTTTTTAAATTTTTAACAAATATATTAGGATCAAATAATTAGGAAATAAATTTGGTCTAAATCGTGATGTTTTTAAAACAATTAAGCAATTTTGTAACAATTAAGGAAATTTTTTACAATTAATTACGGAATGTCAACAAATGATTGCGGAATTTTACAATAATGAATTTACTAAATTTTACAGCAATTATGGAATTTGTAACAGATAAATTAGGATTTTGACAGGATATAGTTAAATTATTAGTTTTCGGATACCTATAAAATAAGTTCTGTATTTGCAATTTCTTGTATGCTGCAAATCGGATGTTTTGCCCGTTCAGAAATAAGCCTTTAGCGTTCAATTCATTATTGGTTTTTCCGTTTTTCAAGTTGGATTGGACAACGATGGAATTTCTTACAAGATTTTCAGATCTGTATGTATGATTGCATCTAACAACTTAACAATAAGTATACTTTAGTTTTCACATTGAAAACTTCTAAATTTCTGGGCGAATTACTTAAGTATAGGAAACTTTAGTTAATAAGTTACAATAGATACTTTGGTGTATATCTTGTGAAATCTTAAAAATAAGAAAACTTAATAATTATTTTGAAGCATATTTTGATACACTACGAGTCCAATTTACGTATAAGATTTACATAGAAGTTTAAAAACTAATTTTAATTTTGCTTATATACAGTGCATTCAAATATGTTTAATTCGTACATACAGTACATTAAAAAAATCATTTCTTACGTACAGTACATTAAAAAGAATTTATTTCGTACATGTGCAGTACATTCCAATTTATACACTTCATTCATACAATGCATTCATATATGTTCAATTCGTACATGCAGTACATTCAAATATGTTCCATTCGCACATACAGTACATTCAAATATGTTCAACTCGTACATACAGAACATTCAAATATGTTCAATTCGGAACCAATTCGGAATTATACAGTTCATTCAAATATGTTCATTTCGTACATACAGTACATTCGAATATATTCAATTCGTACATACAGTGCATTCCAATTAGAAAACTCCCCCTAAAATTAATCAAACCTACAAAATCACTCTTAATTACACATAAAAACACTCTCCACTCAAACCTACACACATAAAATGCAATCAAATAACCTCCCCAATCTCAAAAACACCCATTTTAATTTCCTGAAGTACCTCTACTAACTCAATCCTAATGCCCCTGTAAAGTCGCCTTTCCCGAACGTTACCGGAGCCCTGCCGATAAGCTTGCCGTAAAGGGGGTCGTATCAGGCGATGGTCCATATAGATTTATCGGGCTATAATAGGCGACTGTGTTAATGGACTATGGGTTGAAGCAACGTCGCACTAGAGCTACATATGCTGTAAAGTCTTCTTTGCCGCCCGTTACCAGAGCTGAGCTCCGCCGATAAGATATAGTAGACTACTCCTTTATTGGCAATTTTGTACGATTGAATTTATCATTATCAAAAATCGCCAATGGCCCCTCCTTTATTATAGTTATACTGTTAGGAATGAAGTTTTTGTAACCAGATCCTTTATATATCTTCTGTTCATTTTAAATTAAGTTAATTTTAGTCTCCATTTGTCGAATTAACGTGGGGCATGGATGGCCTAGTGGTTTAGAATTGGTTGGTTAATTCTTTCTGTGTCTGTCTTACTTGACGAAGGTTTATAAAGCGGGTCTCTGATCAAGAACACAAGCTGGAATATACATGTACCCCCCTACCAATTAACGATCAATTTATGAATAACATTCACACCTTCGTTTTCCGAAACGAAACATCAAGTTATTAAAATTATTTTTTCATATAACATGAATTGTTCGGTAGAAAGGTCTTCATTTATCTCATATTTAATTAATATTTAGCTAAACTTAAGCATAAAGCCCGTTTTCGCGAGGAAAATTTTCTCGCCAACCATCGTTAATGGGGTTTGGTGGCTTTAAAATCACCCAAATATCAATCAACCGACTAAAACAATTATTACCTATAACACTAAACATCATTTAAAACGCCCATTTTAATTTACCGAAGTACCAATCTTCGGTAATTTTTTTTCTTGCCAATCGTCGTTAATGGGGTTTGGTGGCTTTAAAATCACCAATATATTAATCAACCGAATAAAACATCACCTATAGTAGTACCACATAGAACCACTTCCCACTAACACCCATTTTAATTTACCGAAGTACCCTTCTCCGGTAATTTTTTTTCTTGCCAATCGTCGTTAATGGGGTTTGGAGGCTTTAAAATCACTTCAATATCAATCAACCGAATAAAACAATTATTACCTATTACATTAAACACAATTTAAAACACCCATTTTAATGCACCGAAGTATCCCTCTTCGGTAAAATGTTTTCTTGCCAATCGTCGTTAATGGGGTTAAGTGACTTAAAAATCATCCATATATTAATCAACCGAATAAAACAATCAATTAGCTATATATAACCACATAAAACCACTTCCCACTAACACCATTTAAAGCACCCATTTTAATTTACCGAAGTACCCTTCTTCGGTAAATATCTGTCTTGCCAATCATCGTTAATGGGGTTAAGTTTCTTCAAAATCACCCATATGTTAATCAACCGAATAAAACAATTATTACCTATACTAGTAGTATCACATAAAACCTCTTCCCACTAACATTAAACACCATTTAAAAAACCCATTTTAATTTACCAAAGTAAAGTCGCGTGGAAAAATTTTCTTCCCAACCGTCGTTAATGGGGTTAAGTTTCTTCAAAATCACCATATATTATTCAACCGAATGAAACAATTATCACCTATAGCAGTACAACATAAAATCACTTCCCACTAACACATTTAAAACACCCATTTTAATTTACCGAAGTACCCCACCAAACAAAATCCCCCTGTAAAGTCTCCTTCGCCGCCCGTTACCGGAGCTCCGCCGATAAGCCCGGTGTAAAGGGTGTCGTATCACGCAACGGAGATTCATTGACTATTGGCCGTCCATTGGTCCGTGCTGTAATGGACTATGGTTTTTATTACATCAGGTGTGGGGGATGTTAGATTCGATTCGTAACATCTGTTGCTGATGTAATTGTTTTAAGGGGGTGTCGGGGGATTGTTCTATTTGATGTTGTGGTAATGGTGCTGTAAGTTGTCCTCTACTACGTATATTGTTGAGTGTTTTGGAGAAGGTGGTGTTGTATCAGTGGTGGTGTTGTAAAAAAAGTAATGATGTATCTTTAATGGTTCCCCCATAGCAACTTTTTCTGGCATGCAAGCTTACTACAAGAAAAAATACGTTAATTTTCATCTTGTCATTTTTGAATGTAGTGTAAAAAAAATGTTAGGGCTACAGATTTTAAACTGGCCTATGTCAATAAATAGGACTATGAATAGTGAATATGACTAACCCTATGAATCAGTAAATATGAATTTTTTTAAAGTATATTAAGGAGTTGGGGCAAGTGGGCTACCCATGGCCCACTTACCCCGCCATTGTGGTGGCCCACTTACCCCAAACGCGGGGCAACTGGGCCACTCCAATTTTCTTTTAACCTTATCAACATCCCAAGTACATGACACTACAAAAAGATACTATGTTTTATACACTTTCAAAATATATAACATTTTGTTTTGTATCATGAACCGTTTGGAAATAAATAAAAAAATAGTATGATGGCGTGAATTACGAAAAGATGCAATGTTAAAAATTTTCACAAAAAGGATTGTACCTTGTTACATACTTAAATGAAAACGATGCCATAATGTTTCCTGCATCTATTGGGGTAAATACGTAAAAATATTGTAACAGATTTTTTTTACGTCCATAATTCGGGAAATGCCATTGGGTGTGGCCCACTTGCCCCAATGGCCCACTTACCCCACCTTACCCTAATTGTTTTAAGGGGGTGGGATTGTTCTATTTGATGTTGTGGTAATGGTGCTGTAAGTTGTCCTCTACTAAGTATATTGTTGAGTGTTTTGGAGAAGGTGGTGTTTGGGTTTTGTGGTGTTAGTGTACAAAACTTCTTGTGTAATTTTTATATTTTTGTGTAATTTTTTCTTGTGTAATTTTTATTGGTCCGTGCTGTAATGGACTATGGTTTTTATTACATCAGGTGGGGGTGTTGGATTCGATTCGTAACATCTGTTGCTGATGTAGGGTAAGGTGGGGTAAGTGGGCCACCTTTTTGGCATAATTCGACTTTAGACTCTCATACCACTGGATATAATCGGCCTAACCACTTAATTTTTTTGTGGTCCATTCTCTCATATGTTATTACTGTACCCATGACAACCTTAACAAAAATTGGCAAAAAATAAATTTAAAAAATATGTTTTTCTTTTTGGTCATCCGAGTGGCTCACTTGCCCCGCATGGTGGGGTAAGTGGGCCACCCCCCTAATATATTTTTACACATAACTGGTAGAGATATGGTGGGGCAAGTGGACTAATCTACATTATTTTTTGAGTGTTTGAAAAAAAAAAGTAATGATGTATCTTTAATGGTTCCCCCATAGCAACTTTTTCTGGCATGCAAGCTTACTACAAGAAAAAATACGTTAATTTTCATCTTGTCATTTTTGAATGTAGTGTAAAAAAAATGTTAGGGCTACAGATTTTAAACTGGCCTATGTCAATAAATAGGACTATGAATAGTGAATATGACTAACCCTATGAATCAGTAAATATGAATTTTTTTAAAGTATATTAAGGAGTTGGGGCAAGTGGGCTACCCATGGCCCACTTACCCCGCCATTGTGGTGGCCCACTTACCCCAAACGCGGGGCAACTGGGCCACTCCAATTTTCTTTTAACCTTATCAACATCCCAAGTACATGACACTACAAAAAGATACTATGTTTTATACACTTTCAAAATATATAACATTTTGTTTTGTATCATGAACCGTTTGGAAATAAATAAAAAAATAGTATGATGGCGTGAATTACGAAAAGATGCAATGTTAAAAATTTTCACAAAAAGGATTGTACCTTGTTACATACTTAAATGAAAACGATGCCATAATGTTTCCTGCATCTATTGGGGTAAATACGTAAAAATATTGTAACAGATTTTTTTTACGTCCATAATTCGGGAAATGCCATTGGGTGTGGCCCACTTGCCCCAATGGCCCACTTACCCCACCTTACCCTAATTGTTTTAAGGGGGTGGGATTGTTCTATTTGATGTTGTGGTAATGGTGCTGTAAGTTGTCCTCTACTAAGTATATTGTTGAGTGTTTTGGAGAAGGTGGTGTTTGGGTTTTGTGGTGTTAGTGTACAAAACTTCTTGTGTAATTTTTATATTTTTGTGTAATTTTTTCTTGTGTAATTTTTATTGGTCGTGCTGTAATGGACTATGGTTTTTATTACATCAGGTGGGGGTGGTTGATTCGATTCGTAACATCTGTTGCTGATGTAATTGTTTTAAGGGGGCGTCGGGGGATTGTTCTATTTGATGTTGTGGTAATGGTGCTGTAAGTTGGGTTTATTGTGTAGTGTTTTTGGGGTTTTCTGGTGTAAGTAATGGTTTGTTTTTTTTAAAGTAAAATTTATGGTTGTTTGTTGGATAGATCTTTAGTGCACAAAACTTCTTGTGTAATTTTTATATTTTTGTGTGTAATTGTTTCTTGTGTAATATTTATATCCGTTGGTCCGTGCTGTAATGGACTATGGTTTTTATTACATCAGGTGGGGGGGTGTTGGATTCGATTCGTAACATCTGTTGCTGATGTAATTGTTTTAAGGGGGTCGGGGATTGTTCTATTTGATGTTGTGGTAATGGTGCTGTAAGTTGGGTTTATTGGAGAAGGTGGTTTTTGGGTTTTGTAGTGTAAGTAATGGTATTTTAAAGTAAAATTTATGGTAGTGTGATGGATCGTTAGTGCGCAAAACGTCTTGTGTATTTTTTTCTTGTGTAATTTTTATATCCGTTGGTCCGTGCAGTAATGGACTATGGTTTTTATTACACCAGGTGGATTTTATTACATCAGTGTTAGATTCGATTCGTAACATCTGTTGCTGATGTAATTGTTTTAAGGGGGTGTCGGGAATTGTTCTATTTGATGTTTGTGGTAATGGTGCTGTAAGTTGGGTTTATTGTGGTGAGTGTTTGGAGAAGGTGGATTTCGGATTTTGTGGTGTAAGTAATGGTTTTTTTTAAGTAAAATTTTTGGTAGCGTGATGGATAGATCTATAGTGTACAAAACTTGGTTTGTAACTTTTATAATTTTGAAAAAAAAATTGAGTACTCTTCTTAAATTACTAGATTTTGCTGAATGTTTTTTATTGTGCTGTAAAATGGTGCTGTACGTTGGGTTTATTGCGGAGTGCTTGGAGAAGGTGTTTTTTTTTATTTCGTGGTGTAAGTAATGTTTTATTTTTAAGTAAAATTTATGGGCCTGTGATGCATAGTTCTTTAGTGTACAAAACTTCTTGTGTTATTTTTATATATTTGCTTGTGTAATTTTTATATCCGCTGGTCCGTGCTGTAATGGACTACGGTTTTTATTACATCAGGTGGGGGGTGTTGGATTCGATTCGTAACATCTGTTGCTGATGTAATTGTTTTAAGGGGGTGTCGGGGATTGTTCTATTTGATGTTGTTGGTAATGGTGCTGTAAGTTTGGTTTATTGTGGTGTTTGGAGAAGGTGGTTTTTGGGTTTTGTGGTAAGGAAAGGTTTTTTAAAGTGAAATTTATGGTAGTGAGATGCATAGATCCATAGTGTACAAAATTTCGTTAGTAACTTTTGTAATTTGGCAAAAAAGGTTACATTTTGTGTATTCGTCCTACATTACTAGATTTGCTGACTTTTTTTTAAATGTAGACAAATTCGATAAGAAATCAGTTTTTGCATGATAAGTTGCTACATGATAAAAAAAACCATTAGTTCGATAAACTTCAGCAGTTTTGCTATATACTAATTAAGTGAAACTTTTTAAACTGAAGTTTACCGAGTAATTTTAAAGCTGAAAAACAGAATTATGTATTTAATTATCCAATTATTATACACCGTAGGTAAAGAAGACATTAACACCTACTCATGGCAAACTCTAAACAATACTACGCCCCTTCTATTTACAGTGGTGGCCAAAAGTGTGGACAATTTTTGAAAGTTTCATATTTTTCAACTTTGTGTGATTACAGAATATATTAACTGCATATCGAATTAGACAATTGTATATCAAATTAAAAGTAATTTAATCTTTATGAGAACCACTGTGTGCAGATCGCTGAAGCCGTCTATGACACCTTTGGTCCCATATAATCTATATCGATGGACACAACATCATCATCATCAAAGTAATTTCATGTAGAATTAAAAATAAATACAGTATCACAATATATGTATTGCATATAAGTTATGCAACTAATAGTATGATCTGGCTTAGTTTTGCAAGTCATTGAACCACCAACTTGTATTGCAATTTCAGCATAAAAGAATCCATTGATTGTGCTTGTTTGTTCAACTAAAATGAGCATAATTTTATTTGTGATACAGATACTTTAATTCTGTTTTTTTGATGAAATTCTGCATTAAATTACCTTCAACTTAATATTTAAATGTTTGCATTTAAGCGAAATTTGATAGATGCAAGAGCACAGGTAACAGTTGAAACACATGAAACTTTCAAAAAGTGTCCACACTTTTGGCCACCACTGTATATTATTTATTTCTAAAAACCACTATCCTAGCTTCAATCTTCAATTTCAAAAAATCTTTTTGAATTGAATTAAATATGAACTTATATATTTTTTTTAATACAATGAAACTGCATTTTGTATACGTTTATTTCCTTTTCAGCATTATTTAAGCGAGTCATTTTGCCCAGTACTAACAAATCTTTCTACTTCGTACGTTTTCTCATTTCGTTTCTTCAGCCCCATGAAAATAACACGCGGTGAGGCCGTGCTCAGAGCGGACACTTATATTTTGCTGACACTAATTTTGGTGCGTTTTGGTGCTCTGAGAGGACACTATTTTGAAATATGCGTGTTGGAAGGAGACATAGCAGTTCTAACGCATAACAATGGGAAGCAGATGTGGAACTCATTCGTAAAAGTCATACTAAATGTAGCCATCTTTGTTCACTGAACTATTATGTAGTTTAATCATTACCATTTTCTATATGTATTAAAATAAATGAGATATAGGTAAATATTTTGAATTTAAGGGGTCTAAGGAGTCTTAAAAATGTGCAAAGAAGGAGCTACAAAGTATAGTTTGATCTGTCATGTAATTTTTTAACTACTCAATATACAAGTATAATTTTTTTATATGTAATTCTACAAGATTTATTTATTATAAAACAAGTTTTAAAATTTATGAAACTTTAGCCAAAACTAAAATAAATGATATTAAACATGAAGCTATTTCAACACACTGTGATTAGGCTTGCGCGGCAAATTGTGAGGTCAAATATGAAAAAAATGACCAAGAAAATGACTTTATATTGTACACATATGTACAAACAAAGACTTATACCTAAATTCTTAGCTCAATTTTAATTAGAAATTATTTTTAAAAAAAATTAAAATCAAAAATTTAAAATTTTTATTAATTTTTTTAGAAAAAAGTTCTTAAAATAATTTCTAATTAAAATTGAGCTGAGAATTTAGGTATAAGTCTTTGTTTGTACATATTTGTACAATATGAAGACATTTTCTTGGTAAATTTTTCAATTTTGACCTCACAATTTGCCGCGCAAGCCTAATCACAATGTGTTCAAATAGCTTCATGTTTAATATCATCTATTTTAGTTTTGGCTAAAGTTTCATAAATTTTAAAACTTGTTTTATGATAAATAAATCCTGTAGAATTACCTATAAAAATTATACTTGTATATTGAGTAGTTAAAAAATTACATGACAGATCAAACTATACTTAGTAGTTCCTTCTTTGCACATTTTTAAGACTCCTTAGACCCCTTAAGTTACTGTTTAATGTTGGAGAAGTGGAGGCCAAAATTTTGTAGTTTTTGTTTACACATTTACCAAACATGGTTACCCGGGACTATGAGGATGGGGGAGAAAAGATGTGTAAACAATTCAAAGTGAAAACCCTTTTTGGTGACAAATTACTTTTTATACGACTGTCCGCTCAGAGCACTGTCCGCTCTAAGCACAGAACCCACGTGGTTTCTCTGTATTTTGATTTATTATTAGTTATTTATATATTGTATTAAAATTTTAGATAGTTTTTTCAATAGCTGAAATTCTTTCAAATTAAAAATTTTTCATGAATCAGGCTTGCAATAATGCGTAATGAGTGTAAAATTACTACAGTGAAATCGGCTCAAGTTTTGTCCTCCCGTTTGGATTTGAATTTCGAAAAATTGCTTCTTAATAGCTCCTTCAGTACAAAACGAATAGGCTCCTGAAATTTGATATGTGCAAGTCCGATTCTTATATTGGGTGCTGGTATGGAAGTCAGTCGGGACTTCTTTTACGGATATAGATAGTTTAATTTCTTGTGGCGCTTTAGTTACGAATTTTAAAGTTTTTAAACATAATTGTCTGTAAAAATTAACAATTAATTATGAAATGAAGGTACTGAAATCAATCAGTATTGTGTATAAAATAAAAATACCATTACTTTAATGGTATAAGAAATAATTCTAAAATTCAAAAGACAAAATTGTGCTGCAATGATCAAATTAACTTCCCAAGCATCATGAAACGAAGATATTATCACCAATTTTATATAATAAAACCATTAAAATAAAAATTAAAAAAACTACGCCCATTTAATTTTCAATCCATTTCCTAATGACATATTTATCTTTCCAAAATCTCAAAATTTTAAAACACGATTTCAGAAAACGAAATTAAAAACTAACCTAATATTTCCTGTTTTCCAAAACAGAACTATAAATTAATCACTCCTCTAATTTCATCCTATAAAATGTGACCCCTGACCGATTTTAAATATTTCTTTACAACGAAATTTCACAAGGAAAAAGAGATTTCTAGTTTTCTGGCCAACATATTACCTTCTATCTAAGTAGGGAAATTAACTTGGCTTCTTTTGTGTCTTGGCGACAGATTTATATGCCAATTATTTTCTTCATAGAGGAAGTTATGGGTGTAATTTTCCTCGGTATAATACAAAAATTAGACTATACAGCCTCAAAAAAAATTTAATTGGGTTTTTATAATGAGAGTTGTTGTGTTACTAGATTTTAAAATTTATTTTGTCATGTTTTGCACTGGATTTTGGTTAAATTATTACGATATTAGTAATAAATTATGATTTGTGATTGCATAGAATATAAATTGTGAATTGCATTAGGGCTGCAAATTATATTTGCTAAAACTTAATCGGCAGTTAGCTTCAATTTTAAGAAATATTTCATTTATTGTTTGTCGATTTCACAAATTGAAAACTTTTTTGTTTTTGTTTTTAGAAATTGAGTATTTTATTGATAGAAAAGGGCCTTTACAAGTTTACATATATCATAATTGACAAAATTACACGATTTTCTTTGTATCGGTAGAAAATTAGCTCAAGTGCAAAACAAGTTAAGTCACTTTTTGGAAAAAAATTTAGTTGGTTAGCTTTTCATGCAGGTATTGTAGGAAGGGATCCACCAACATTTTGATTTGCACAAAAAAAAAAGTTAAATCGTATATATATATATGCATATAAATACAATTATAATCACTCATAATCAACAGAACGTATATAATCTGAATGAAAAGCTGACCAACTCATTTTTTTTTCTCCAAAAAGTGATTTAACTTGTTTTGCACTTAACGTTTTCAAATTATAAGGGCCAGTTCCTTCATCGGCGACTTCGTTAAATTGAATGTACTATTATCAAAAGTCGCCTATGGACCGACCGGGCCCTATATCTTTGTTATACTTTGGAAAGTAATTGTTTGCAATTGCACCCTTTCAATTGACTGCTTCCGAAATCTGCGAAAGTATATTTACATAACATCAATTTCCGCTGTCATATTTTTCTAAACACCTTATTTGCTAGTTGGCTGGATCACAACAATGCCGATTCCTAACACATAATTTTACATTGTTGCAGATACGGCCCAACATTTAGGCCTTTTCTAAACATATTTCTTGACGTTTCCTTCTATTTCTTGCATTGTTGTAAATAATAAGCCACATTTAGGCTTTTGTAAACCAAAGTTAGACCTCTAGTTTGAAGAAGCCAATTTAATAACTTATAAAATTTGCAACTAATCGTTAAATTTGCAGCGATTATTGTTCAAGTTGTGGAAATATGGTGCATTTTTAGCCTTTATATTACAAGTGCTGTATTTTTTTTTACATCTACTGAAAATTCTTTTGCAAATACAATAACGTATTTATTATATTCCTCGTAATACAAACGATTTACATGAATTGACCTTAACGTAACAGTTGATAAAGAAGGCAAATGAAATAATAATTAAAGAAATTTAGCTTTATATTAAGTTATTTTAAATAGTAATTCAACTCTTGTAGAACAGAAACGTAAAGTTTCTTAAATGTCAAGAATTCTTACAATCTACAGTCGCTAAGTTCCGCAGTTGCAATCTACATTTATAATTAAAATTTAAATTCTTGTTTGCATGTATGCAAGAGTAAACGAAGCAACAATGTCAAGAAATGGGTTTGAAAATTCACCCCGAAATATTGGGCTGTATTTGCAAAAATGTAAATAATGTCTTAACAATGGCATTCTTATTTTCAGGCAAATAAGGTGTTTGGAAAAGGTGACAGCTGAAATTGATGCATTGTTAAATGTACTTTCGTGGATTTCGGAAGCATTCAATTGTAATTGTGAATTCGCTAAACTAGCATTCTCCAAAGCACAACTAAGATATAGGACCTGGGTCAGTTCATTGGCGGTATTGCCCAATTAAAATGACAACTGCCAAATACCGCCAATGACCATGCCGGGCCGTCATTGCAACTCATTATCTCAGCAACACTTTGTATAACGCCAGTTTTGTGCTCAACTCAATCCTTCATTTGGTCTTCAACTGTCCGAATGTTTGTCCAAAGCCACCTTCTTAGAATTCCAACAAACAGCCGCGGGCAAGATCAAAAAGGCAGGGTCAAGATGGACACGTCCAGGGTCATCTTCAGCTTGATCCTGGTCGCATTGTGTCCTGGATCGGCCATGACAGTTTTCGGGTCCTTTCGGCTGTCCAGTTGATGGTTTGGCGTGACTTGAAGTGTCCTAATAGGATTTGGTGGGCATTTTTCTCACGGGGATGACTTGGCGAGTTTTGGGAAAGTTTTAATGGTTGTGTTTGTTGTGATTTAGTTTTTAAAACAAAAATTTTAATTTTTTAATGGATAATTTGTGGGGCTTGGTTTGTTAGGGGGAAATTACAATGCTGCATGTAGCCGTTACTGTAGACGTGAGCTTTCTAATTTAGGCTAACAGTGGTTTTTTTGCGAGTTTTAAGATGATAGTAATGTGAAATGAGAATTAACTGAATCTATGAATAAACTGAGAGAACAAAAAAATCGAATTAACTTGACAAGTTAAGCGAATTTACATAAAGTCGTACAACCCAACACACTTTTCCAAATGGTAAAAAATAGTTTAGTCATAGTTCTTGAAAAAATATATACTAACAAAAAAAATGTGTTGACTTTCAATAAAAATTTCTGTTTCACCAGTTATTGCAAGTTGAGTTATAAACAATAAAATTTTTTCATTGTAATTCGATAATAATGAATGGTTGGAGCAAAAATTGTAATCAAGGCGTATCATTTGCTGTGCATATTTTAGAAAACAATATAAAATTTAGGTGCCGTCATTTACTTTGTAAAATTTTAGTTTTTGTTAAATTGTGTGTGAGTTTTGGTACGAAATACTTAATTTGTTTATCTTTCATTGAGGCATTTTGATTTCAAAACACATCGAAAGAAATTCTAGAAGTACGGTTGATTAAAAAAGCAACGGAAACAACATAGATAAACTGCAGATGTAAAGTACTGCATTTTGCAGCACAGTTTATATTGTTATTCAAACATCCATCTATAAGAAATGTACAAATAGCCACCGTCTAAGTATTTCATGTTTTTTTAAACAAAAACAACTTAATAGAATATGAATTATAAAAATTGATGATTTCACAGTTGAAAAGTTTTTTCTGAAACCAATTTGATCAGGCTATGAAAGTGTTACATTTTTACTACAATAAGAACATTATATAAAAAGAGGAAATGAACATTTTATATATGTATTTTTTATTTAGTACGAAGTAATTTCTTTGACCTGCAAAAGAATAATTTTTTAAGTGAACTGTCGCCAACGATGGTAAAAACCTCCAGAAATTCTTTATAACCCTTTCGGTCCCCAAATCCTTCTAAAAAGGGGCGTTTACCTCGTTATTCTTATCTCTAACCGTGCTCACCAATTTGTGCCCCCAACAAACTAATGATCTCGGCCTTTCTGGGAACAGGACAAAAAAGGGGTGGACAAAATAAGGTCAAGAAAGGTCAAATAGCTGGTAATTGTGTGAACCTTACTTCTGTTGATGTCCTTTCTTAGAAGCAATATACCTAAGTGGTTAGGAACAAGATATTGTGAATAATACGGGGTCAAAAGTGGTATTTTAGGTTTGTTAGCATACAATTGAGTGACTTTTGTCGATGGGAATTGATGTTTGAGTTCCAACTAATGTAGCGGCAAAGTGTTGAAAAGTTTTGGGTATAGAATGTTGGTGAAAGTTTGCAAAGATTGATAAATCTGAAGTCAAATGTGGTATTTTAGGTTTATTAGCATACAATTGATAGGTTTTCGTCAAGTGATATTGATGTATAGGCCAAACTAATGTAGCGGCAAAGTGTTGAAAAGTTTGAGAGATGGGTGAAAGTTGTACAAGGATGTGCAGTCAAATGTGGTATATTTTAGATTTGTTAACATACAATTGGTAGGTTTTCGTCAATTGATATTGATGTATAGGTCAAACTAAAGTGACGGCAAATGATTCAAAAGTTTTGGGTATTCGATGGATAAATGTGGAGTCAAATGTGGTATTTTAGATATGTTAACATACAGTTGAGGTTTTCGTCAATTGATATTGATGTATAGGTCAAACTAATGCGACGGCAAATGGTTCAAAAGTTTTTGGCATTGGATGGTGGTGAAATTTGTACAATGATGTATAAATGCTGAGTAAAAAAGTGGTATTTTATGTTTGCAAACATGCAATCGATTGTTTTTTATCAATGGAAATTGATGTCCTCTGATGTAATGCGTGTAAGTCTTCAAAGGTTTGAGGTTTTGTAAAATGTGAGATATTTATAAGTTATTCGGAAGTTTTTGAAGTTTTTAAAGAGAAGTTGTTTGGAATTGCCAGTAAATGGTCAAAAACGTATGGTCGTTTTCTCTTCATGAATTTTAATTATATATTTTTTAGTAATTTATATTTCTTTAGGAAATCAGAATGTTTATTTTTGAAGATATGTTCTTAAAATCATAATGTTTATTTTTGAAGATATATTCTTAAAATCGTTTTCATTTTATCGTAGTGGAATGAATAAAAGTAAGATATCCTATTTTTTAATTAATTTTTTTTAGAAAAAATTCTTCTAAACATTTTAAAAACTAACCAACTCTCCATCAAAAGCTATTCAATTTAATAATTATCCCAATTCACTTTATTTAATTTTGCGGTATTTGTCACTTCCGGATAGAAGGGGGGGGGGGGGAACCACCAAATTTGGCAGCCATCTTGACCAGATATACCAACGCTTGTCACTCAAATTTCTGGAGCACTTCCAACCCCTATTGCCAATCGCTGCAACGACATTCATATGCACCCAACCCCTCCTCCCATCTATAAGATCCAATAAATAATAATCCGGGCAAGCTGCCATTACACAACGACACTGCCAACTTGGCGTCGGAAAACCACATTGTCTTGGCTGCTTTTTAAGAATGGGAGGACTCACACTCGAAGTTGTACTATGCTCGTACTATTACTATAGAAATAGTACAATCGGTTGTAAATGTTCGTTCTGGTGTAATCAAGGTCGCATTAAGAGAGATCAAACGATCAAGTAGGGGGGGTGCGGCTGGTAAATTGCCAGATTTTTGTGTTCTTTTTTTTATATTTGAAGAGGTTCCAGTTCATTTGGCGAGCAATTGTTGCCCGTCGCCATTGTGTATTGTGTTGGGACAGAATAGTGATATCATGCTATATAGAGTCCGTTGAGACTTATTCAATGTGGGGACGATTAAGTGTTATTAATAGATATTTAACCAGTGTGGTTTTCCGTTTCGTAGTTAGATGATTCTGATGGGAAAATTTGGCAGAGTTGGACATCCGATGAAGGAGTTTAATTAAAGCCAGAAGTGCAATAAAGTGTGAAGTTTTGGCATCCAAAGTACAGCATGACTCCAATTCCTAACTTTGTTATTTATCAGAAGAACTTAGTCGATACCTAAACGCCAGTGGTTAAATTTTTGCCATAAATATATTTCCTTGGCTTCCATAAAAACTTTAACTATTTCATTGAAAGGTTACCATTGTAATTTATCCTTATTGGCGGAGGTTGTTCATTTTTGGCGATTTTGGTGATTGAAAATTACTTCATATTCATATTTGAAAGTTTGAATTTTTTGTCCATTTACTGATTCGTCAGTTGTTACTGTTATAGTTTACGTTATAGTTACAGCTTTATCGTTATAGTTTAGACGAATTACCTACCGGGAATTGTTAGTGTGTGCGGTTTAAAACAAGAATGACGTAATGTGACGTCATGTAGGCGGGGTCGGCCCGCTTGTCCATTGACATATTATAAAAATATTATATTTGTCACATTTACCTCCGTTGGCTCATTTTAGAGTCACTCGATAGACTTGCACCAATAATACAAAATAGCCAAGACAACACGTTGTTTTGGCCAGTTGGCAAACGCTTCCGTTCCTCCGGAGCAACGAAGTGCCAATTTAGTTCCCTTTGAGCCAATAAAGATGTCTTTGGTTTATTCACCAACAGACCTTTATGAACGCAGGTTGCAATATCGAACATGTAGTCACTACCCTCTACAACAGTAAACATTTAAATCTAGTAACTCTATTCCCTTATAATCCCCCACAAAATCCCTAAGAAATCCCTAAAACGGGGAATACCAACAAAAAACAACCCCTACTTCCGACCTTATTTTGAAGACGGAACATTATTGGTCGACCCCCCTTACAAAACCCCCCTCTTATTGAATGTACTGGGGTGATGATTGGGTGTTATATGGGGGGAGAATGGGGGGTTGATTAAGTCAAGACTATTTGTTTCAAATCATCTGAGGGGCTGTACCGGCTCTGATTGGAGGATAGTGCATAGGGGTTGATATATGGAACGATTTTTTTTTTATTGCGGGGATCGGGAAATGCCGATGGAATATCCATCAATTTTAGATGTTGGGAACGTTTCCGGCTGTCTATTTTTTTAGATTATGAGCAGAGATTTTAACACAGCCACGTTTGTATCATTGATTATTGATCAAATTTAGACATTTAGGTCTGAATTTCAGGATTAAGTTTATGATAGAAGTTTGTAGAACATGTCGTCAGTTTGGATTATGGTCAAGTGACGAGGCTGAAATCTCTATGGTTGAAACCTGATCAGACACACAAAGGAAATTACAGAGACATTGTAGCAATATTATTCTGTATTCCATTGCTTGAGACACTTAATTTCGCCATGAAATAAAATCATATTATTCATAGATTTTTTATATAAAATTTATCATGACCAGTTCGCATTTTTTTGTGAAAATATAATTAAATTGTTTCATATTGACGTAATTCCTTCCAGCTTTCATTCCTGGACTTTCTTCGATTAGTACTTCCCTTTGTGCCCTGTTCCCACGTGCCATGAATTCACAAACCAGGCTCAAGAAAGAATTTATTTTCATTTCAGCATTAGTAGTATGTTTTCGGTTACACTAAGAACAAAATTTAAATCATTGGTCATTCTTAGAACAAAATTTCTTAGAATGGCCAATGATTTCAATATTGTCCTAAGAACGACCAATAATTTCAATTTTGTTCTAAGAACAACCAATGATTTCAATATATTGTTCCAAGGACGACCAATGATTTCATTTTTGTTCTAAGAACAACCAAAGACTTAAATTTTGTTCTAAGAACGACCAATAATTTAAATTTTGTTCTAAGAATGACCAATGATTTAAAAATTTGTTCCAAGGACGACCAATGATATCAATATTGCTCTTAGTGTGACCGAAAACATACTACTAGCATCTGCGTTGCCATTTAAGACCTGAAACGCACCCATTATAATCTCTCATTTTATTTATAGGATTAATTTAAAGGCTCCTCCATACTTATATGATTACTTAACAGTAACCCATTCCAATCACGGTTACCGTTTTCTCCCAAGCGTTAATTACTGGGTAAAGTCGCAAATGACCATTACCGAAATTAAGCAACATTTTTTTTATGTATATTTAATCTCGAACCCTCAGATTAAATAAAAAATCTCATTACCGATGAGAACCGATAAGATAACGATACGATTCCGATGGAATCTTCTCTCGAAAATTCACGCTCGACGAACTGCGAACAAAAAAAATCGTCTGAAACAAATAAGCCTCGAACCAGCCAGATCCTGATGAACCAATCAAGGTTCTTTTACTTAACAAGCAGACGATTGCGAATGCTTAATTTTGTATTGTCGGTATCTGGCATCAGCTAGGCGAGGAAGAATTTTAGTCAACAAGAAATAAAAAAAGAATAAATATAAAGCGCTAACAAGAGATAATTAAAATCGGGATTCTCTCTGATGAAATGATTCGTTATTTTTTTCCGTGTTTAATTTTATTTCTGTTTGAGGAGATTACCCGTGAATTTAATTAGAATTTTCTAGGATAGAGGTAGGAATATGATAGAGATGCTATCAATGTAAATACTGGTTCGAAAATTGAAGCCAAGGTATGCCCAAAATATTGAATCTTTTTTAACCCTCTAGTGCATAATGTTGCCATATGGCAATAAATAACATAATCCACTTTATTCTATTAATAAAGAGCCCCCTCTCGACAAATCTGTGTTTTTTTTTCATCTATTACATTCCATTTTGAAGTTTTAAATACTAATAACCCTCATAGAAGGCATTGATGCTGTTTAAGACATTATTTCGATAAAACTGTAAAATGTAGTCTCATAAACTTAAATTAGCGCCATCTGATGGCCCGTCTTAAAGGATTAAAGAGAAAGTGTCTTAACAAACTTGGCGGTAACTCACGTTCACCAAAATCATTATTCTGGTAAATACATGGTTTGTATTGGCACTAAATATCATCTGGTGGTGACAGTAAAAGTTAGAAAACTCGCCAACACCACAAGCTGTAGTGATTTTTTGTATTTGTTTGTTCAAATTGATAGAGTCGATCCTTCCTCAGAAAACGCTTAAATTGGCTCAGTTTTTGGCCTAATGGGCACTGCATTTCAGTGCCCACTAGGCCAAGCACTAAAAACCAACAATAAAAGTGGTGAATAAAGTTGGTGACAATAAAAGTGGAAAACTCGCCAACGATACAAGCTGTGGTGAATTTTTGTTCGTGTTACTTCAAATTGATAGACTGAATCCCTCTTAAAAAGACCTTGATTGTCTTATTATTTGCCTAGAGAGCACTAAATTGACGTTAAATTGCCTCGGGTGGTAAAATGAAGCTTTCAGTGAGTGTCATCTAGACCAATAGCTATCCACATGCGTTCACCAGAAAAAGGACATAGGTGTAAGGTTGCCACAACTCTATCAACTTAACTCGAGCCAATATCTTGGCGGTTTTCAGAAAGCTTCACTAAATTTTTCTGCCAAGCGCCCCTACATTATTCAAACCTCCCCATTTAATTCTCGTCATTTACGGAACTCAAATACCGGAGATTTTAAAAATGTTCAAACAAACTAGAGCTTTTGCGCTATTTTTAAAAGTAGACTCTAATTTTTGGGAAATTCGTTCGAATCGCGAATGTTCGAGAAAAACTGAGTTTAAGGTAAATATTCCCTATTTTTTTCGTTAATTCAAGAATAAAAATTATTTCGCCAAATTAAGGTCTTGATTGGATAAGGATAATCCAATCAAATTGTCTGAATACTGGCGTGTTTACATTTAGAAAAAATATATTTGTTTAAGGACGAAATATTTTGAATGAATCGGTATTTTTTAATTCTTTATTTTAAAGGGATCTTTCTTCTATTTTAGAGTATTTCGAATTAGCTAAATATCCAATTTAATGATGCTTGCCTTTCTCACCGTAGCATTTTCGCAAGCAAGATTTTGAGAAAAAAGGCTTAAAACAAAAATCCAGTTTTTAACAGAAAATTAACAGATTAACAACGGATTTGAGTCTATTATTAACACTTCCGAATAAAAAAAATTAAACTTTTTTAAATTCATTTTCGTGAAACTTAATTTTTCCTACACCAAATTGTTCAGGACTATATAGTATCCACTAATCTTCTATTCACTTGTCGAGCTGCGAGTAGCCCAGTGCAATAGGTTTTAGCCTTCAGGTTATAGACGCTGACAAGGAAATTGGTATCAAGTCTTTTTGAGTTAAAAGAAAAAGCAACATGATTAATTATGATACAAGTGTCTATTTAAAAAAAAAATATATATTATTTCTTGGAACTTTAGTGCATTTGAATACTTCATGCTGGTGCTTAGTTTGGGCAATTGTTTTGTTTCACGTGACGTTGCTTATTTATGCTTTCAAACCAGCATACCATTATTACCTTCGGCATGCACTCTTAAAACAAAAGAGTGAAATCCACTCCAGTTGGAGAAGTGCATTTTCGACACTGGAAAGGAATGAATATTAACTCAGACTGAGTTAAAATCACTCGTTTGGAGTGATCCTGTCGGAGGTTTAACACACATAAAGGATCCACTCCAAAAGGAGAAGTGCATTTTCCAGACTGGGGGAGTGAAAATTAATCAGACTGAGTTAAAATCGCTCGTTCGTTTTAAGAGTGTAGGAGGCCTTACACGGTAAGCTCCATCATACACGTCTTATATTGATTAACCAATTGAGACCTTTATTTCAATCTTGTGGAACTACTACCACTAAGAAGTTTAACATGTCCCTGCTCCTTAACAGCATTATAAGCAAACTCTTTATCAATTATAATAATCCTAAAAGCCAAAATGCTTTATAAATTCCATGATTACTCTAAAACCACCGAGAAGTTATTAAAAATCATTGCTAAACCCATAAAAAAACTAATCTACTGTGTCACATTTTTTTAAAAACCCCTAAAAACACTCTTCGCATTCCTACAACACCCTTTTTATAATCCATAAAACCCCACTGTTAATACAAAAAAAAAAAAATGACGGTCCCTCCGAATCTAACCCAAAGTGCAGCTCCCTCAGACCCTCCCCGCTGCCAACTCGGGACATTTCCTGTGCTAGAAGACGAGCCATTTGCATAATGCATATGCCCCGCTTCTTTCACTGCGACTGCACCCCTATCTTCTTCCTTGGTGGGAATAAAAGGCCAAGCCCACTATAAAAGAGTAAGTGTTATGAGTGCTGTTGTAATGTTATTTTTTTTTTGTATAAATATCAAAAAGTGTATTTGCAAATAATAATAAAAAATAATTGTAAAATAATAAAAATTCTTTCTAAACCCTCGATTGGTAAATGAAAGTTGGTCTCTCCAAAACCATAATCTCTTTTTCATTACTCCAATAAAAAAAGGATTTCTTAAGGGGTCTAAGGAGTCTTAAAAATGTGCAAAGAAGGAACTACAAAGCATAGTTTGATCTTTCATGTAATTTTTTAACTACTCAATATACAAGTATCATTTTTTTATATGTAATTCTACAAGATTTATTTAATATGAAACAAATTTTAAAATTTATGAAACTTTAGCCAAAACTAAAATAAATGATATTAAACATAAAGCTATTTGAACACATTGTGATTAGGCTTGCGCGGCAAATTGTGAGGTCAAAATTGAAGACATGACCAAGAAAATGACTTTATATTGTACAAATATGTACAAACTAGAACTTATACCTAAATTCTCAGCTCAATTTTAATTAGAAATAATTTTTAAAATTTTTTTAAATCAAAATTCAAAAATTTTTATAAATTTTTTTAGAAAAAAGTTCTTAAAATAAATTCTAATTAAAATTGAGCTGAGAATTTAGGTATAAGTCTTTGTTTGTACATATTGGTACAGTATAAAGTCATTTTCTTGGTCATGTCTTCAATTTTGACCTCACAATTTGCCGCGCAAGCCTAATCACAATGTGTTCAAATAGCTTTATGTTTAATATCACTTATTTTAGTTTTGGTTAAAGTTTCATAAATTCTAAAATTTGTTTCATATTAAATATATCTTGTAGAACTACATATAAAAAAATTATACTTGTATATTGAGTAGTTAAAAATATACATGAAAGATCAAACTATGCTTTGTAGTTCCTTCTTTGCACATTTTTAAGACTCCTTAGACCCCTTAAGCCAAACTGATACATGTAGCTGCCTTAAACGTTTCTATATAACACATTTTGATATTGTTTCGAAGATATTGTTGAACATTATTTATTGAAAAATAAAACAATATTCGAACCAATTTCAAAATAGTGGTATTATAGAGCCCTGTAGATAAAACCAGCTACAATTATCATATAAAAAACCGTTTGTACAAAAATATAATGCTTCTCAAGTAATTTTTGACTAAGAAAATTACATCCCTCCATTGGATTATTTTGGTTAGGTTTGAATTATCGTCGCACTAGAGCTACACGCGTGCTATTGGCGACGGGCATCGTATTTTTGAACCACAGTCAGGTGACGAGCCAACACCTGAATAGGCACCCAACGCAACCGTTAAGGGCGACATCGTACGCAGCTCAATTGGATTAACACGGGGACTTCGCTTTACAGTTTCCCCTTCAAGTCCCCATAGTGGGACAGATCTTTATTCTCCCCTTTTCTTATTCCTGGGTGCAGCCAGGAAACTGCATTGCAAAGATGCCACTACCCCATGAATAGAAAATGCCCCTCCCCCCCCCCCCCCTTTTCTAATGCACCCTTGCCAGATCCTCCTACCCCTTTTTATTCGATGTAAGTGCCCCCTAGCCTGCCATCTGTCGTTGAAAATCTCTTAAAAAGTCTCGGAAGATGGCTGTGTAAGTATAAGATATGTGGACACAGATTCGCCATATGTGAGGATAGATACAGGAGTAGTCTTGGGTTTTTAGTTTTTGTGAGGATTGGGTTGTAGGGGTAATGATGTAAGTAACTTAAACGAAAAATTGAATTGAATGTATAGTTTTCAATGATGTTAAACTAATGTCATTTCGTAATAGCAGCTTTATCGAAGTCTCACATTTTTTCTGTTACATGAAAAAATTGAGAACTTAAATTTCAAAACATTCTACTGAAACTACTTGACTTTTCCAGGTTTCCCAGAAAGTTTCCAGTCTTAGAGAGACCCTTTGACATTAAACTTATCAACAACGACTTTGTGAACACCATTTGCATCTTCATTAAAAGTGAAAATGTTAGATTTTAGGTGTTTTTTTTGTTCGCTTTTCGTGAAACCTAAATGATCTTTGGCTTACCACACGCGCAACTTTAATATATCATCCACACGCTAAATGGCGTAGATTTATCTCTGCGTGCCTACACCTATTCTAAATAACAACGAATGAGAAGTACATATGCGAAGATAATTCATCTCCACCTTGAGGATCCTTTTGGTAGACTGTGGTTTGCTAAGGCCGCTACAATCTTCATTTGTCTTACATATTGTTTATTTCGATAATAAGAAAGCTCATTTTGGCGTGGATTTTTTTTTAGAGGGCAGATAATTAACTATGTCAATGAAATGTGAAATAGATTGGTTATTAAGGTAATTTTTTAAAAAATGGGATTTACTGAAGACAATTTTATTACAGGTAATGTGCTTAGGAGCATAAAATTAGTAATTAATAATTGAAACAATGACTTGCAATCATTGTTATTATTTAAAATATCGTAAAAAAAATTAAAAACACAGACAGATCTACGACATTTAAGTGTATATCTCTGAAAATACAGAGAAATAAATATGTTTTTTAGATTTAAAAGAAAGATAGCGGATAAACTTATTTTGAAATTTTTCTATATTATTTTGAATTGCATTTCTTATAAGTTAAAAAAACACTGATTTTACAAATGATGTTCAATAGTGTCTTAACTATTAATGATTCAAGCCCCATTCTTTTAAGATTTCTTCTCGAAAAAATTTGTATTGCCACATTTTTTTAAGATTTCTTCTCGAAAAAATTTGTATTGCCACATTCTTTTAAGATTTCTTCTTGAAAAATTCTGTATTGCCACATTCTTTTAAGATTTCTTCTTAAAAAAATTTTGTATTTGATTTAGGCCACTTTTACCCACCAATCTCATCTCTAAATCTAAGATCGCTTTTACTCAGCCCAAATAAAGATCAAAGTACCCCCAACTCGGTAGAAAATACATCCTATTTTTCATTTTCATCTTCAATTTTTTTCTTTCATCCATAAGTTGCATGCTAAACGCACCATTTTGTTTTCTTACATAATCTGTTAAAAGGAGGTTGGTTGTGTATAGATGAGGAATCTTTCGGAGAGAGCAAATTCGAATTTCTTGTCGAATGTTCTTCGAATTTTCGATTTCGGTAAGGATGGAGATTTCTATTTCGCCTCTTGTGGACGCCGAAAGAGTCTATTAAGGTGTTCGAAAAGGGAGATGAAATGTATATTTTATTCTAAATGGAATATGTGTAAGAGCATTCGATTTTCTGGATTGGAAAGTTATTTGAAATTTCTGTCTTCTTTTTGGTCGTGTTTTCGAGGTTTTGGGACTTCGCTAGAAATTATTTGTGACAATATTTAGCATCGTTTATTTTTCCTCTAAAATTGACATTTAAAAATTTAACCACACTAAGTTGTTTTAATATTAAAGTTCATTTGCTTCTAAAATTTTGATTTGATTGTACGATTGTCATATTAGCACTGCTTTGAGTAAAACCTGAAGTTGAACGAGGGACAATACGATATTAGAGTTCTTAAAAAAATTATTTGAATTTATTTTCAAACTTTTTAAAAAAGTCTTTTGGCAGTTAATTTTAAAGACATTCAGCATTAAAAATTATGTTAAAATGATCTGTTAAATACAAATAAATGGTACGGCCTCTTTTGTTGTATTTGTAGCACAAAAAATTTATTTTTAGAGCTTAAGACATGTCTCACTCAGTAACTATTAATCATAATTTTTAAAACAATTTCTTTGCAAAACATACTTTTAGCATATATTTGTATGAAAAGTATGTTTTGATAAAGAATATAAGTGTAGGATTTAGCTCGGGTCTTAAGAGGCTAATAGTTTATCACTCATAAGCAGTAGTTCTCGGCCCATTTGACCCTCGTGCAGGGCCTGCTCTAGGAAATCTCAGACTATAGGCACAACCTATTTTGGGGGCCCCTTTTCGGAAAATTTCATGTATGATTTCCAATAATGATGGTGCTATAGGACCCATATGTAAAATTTTTGCTACAATTTTATAGGATTCCTTACAAACATCGATCAAACCAATAACGTTAGGTCAACTACTCACTTAAAATTGAGCAAAAAAACAAAGTGGTGTATCCGAATTTTTTTAGTTTACTGATATTTTGGGAATTTACAGCATTTAGCATAATAGAAACTGAAATTTAGGGGCCCCTAAAATTTGGGGTCCTAGGCCCGGGCCTAACATGCCTTATGGAAGAGCAGGCCCTGCCCTCGTGTATCGAAACCCAAGCCATAACGTTCGCCAAACAAACACCAAATTTCTCCACAACCAATAGTTTCCATCCCGACACAGAGCAAATGTCGCCGAACCCGCTATAAAACAGTCATCCAAAGGAATTCGCACATACGTCACGTGATCAAAAAATGGCATTTGATTGGAAGACCCCCCCCCCTTCCCCCCAATATTAAATCACTTCTTCACTTCACTTCGACAGAAGCGAGACATCGGGCGAATATCAAACGGACCTGGGTCTATTCTGAAAGGAACTAGGGGTGATATTTTTAACAAATTTGAGATATTGGTGCGGGCGGCTGGGATAGCCTGGTCAGTAAAGTTTTGGACTGGCATAACTAAGGTTGCGAGTTCGAGCCCTACTGCCTTCCGAGGACCTCCGTGTAGGCTAATGGTGACTGGTGCACGTTAAAACCGTCGTGGTCACAAAGTCCTTAAAGTTCCCATACCAAATCAATGCCTCTGAGGGTGACAAGTCAATTCTGGGGATCCTCTAGTTGGCATCTGTCTCTAAAAATTAGATGGATCCATTTATGTGTGTGTGCTGTGTCTATCTTACTTGACGAAGGTTGATAAGTGGGTTTCTGACGAAGCACACTAACTTGAATATGTATGTCTACCAACCAGCCAAGTTATTGGTGTGTTTTTGTATTATATTTTTTTTCTCAACAGGATTGGGTGTTTTTTTTTTTTTTTTTTTTTTTTTTCAGACTCGGCATATTCCCCAAAACCGAGAGCCAGTTACTGTAGCATCATCTACGCGGCTCTCGCTACTAATTTAGTAGCTTAGGTTAAAAGGAGCAGTGGCTGAAAGGTTAAACGTGTCAACATCTTAAGCACGAGTTCGCGGGTTCGACGCCCGACTGAGTCGTCGGACTTTCGGGATGGGAGAATCTTGGACACGCGTGTCATTTGATTAAGTGGCATGTAAAAGATCCTTGGAGGATCTATTTGGCTTGGGTTCTCTCTGCAAAATTAAATATCTGCATACTTTAACATCCACAGAGAGCTCAGATTTATTGTAATGTGCGCTTGAAAATTGGTAGCGAGAGTTGCCTAGATGGTTCCACAAAAATTGGCTCTTAGTTCTGGGGAATATGCTGAGTCTGCAAAAGGTTTGTCAGCCGATTTTGCAGCCAAATTAGAGGAGATTAAAATGATTCTGAACTATCTGTGGATGTCTAAGTATGCAAAGAATTATTTTTGCTAAGTAGTTACTTTAGCTATTTTGCTAAAGTATGCGGCTAGTTAGCCGAATGGGTACTCAAAGAACCTTGGCTATACCACGTAATTATATAACATTCATGCCGACACTTTTCCGATACTGAAAATCTATCCACTCATCCGGGCCTTGAACCTGTAAAATTTTGTATTCTAAAAGTCCCTTTGCTAATATAAAATATCGCCGGAATATTATGTTATGTTACGATATAGAAAGTTTACATCTTTAGGATGTTTTACCTTCTTAAGACCCAAGCAAAATTCTATACGTATATTCTTAATGTAAACATACTTTTCATACAAATATGTGTTAAAAAGTATGTTTTGTATAGTAATTTTTGAAAAAAAAAATATGTTTAATAGTTACTGAGAGACACCCCTTAAGCTCTAAAAATTCACATTTTTTGTGCTATAGATGCAACAAAAAAAAAAGGCTGTAACGCTTATTTTGTAGTTAACAGATTATTGTAACATTGTTTTTAATGCAAAATGCCTTTAAAATTAACAACTAAAAGAACTTTTTGAAAAGTTTTTTTTTAAGAGCTGTAATGCCGTATTGACCCTTGTTCAACTTCATTTTTTTTAATCGAAATAAATGCCTTATACTTGTCATCAAAGGCTGAAAACTGGTATTTTCATCTTCTTCTATCGGACCAGGTCAATTGCGGAACTCATTAACATGTTAATTGATTGTGGGGAGTTTAAAAAAAAATTTCACCAAATGGTAACGCCAGGTCGCAAGAGGTTAAATTCGTCCCTAAATTCAGCAGATAATTTATCAACAAAAATCCCAATGACTCCTTTAGTTCTTTTGTGGATAATCAAGCCAAGACGCCAAACATGGCTTCCTTTGGCGCTATTTTTATTATTTTGTCGTCTGGAAGAGAGTTTTTTTCTTCACATTAACTGTCGCTAGAATTTTCCATCAGTTATTTTTGACGACGAAAACTTTTTTTCTGTCCATAAAGGGTTGTTTGCTCGTAATAGTGTTTGTTGGGTTGGTTTTTATTTTGTAATTTTTTTCATGAGAAAGCGGAGAAAGATTGAATAATTCATCTATTTTCATTTTAAAGTGGATTGTCGGGAGGTTTTTAAATAAGGTTATTTAGAAGGAAAATATTATTCATAGTATTTATTATTTTAAAAGTATATTTTCTGTTGTATTTTTAGTATTTCAATTTTTTAGGTTATAATGTTGGTTAAGAAATTCTTTCTGTTTTTAGAATACAAGAGAAAAATATCTTCCAAGAGCAGAATAAACATATAAGTTTAATTTTTATTAACTATGCAAACATGAACACTTATATCTCACTATAATTACATCGGAAATGCAACCATATTTTAGTTATTTCTTTATAACATTCCAAAGTATATCTATTGAAATATTTTAATAAAAAAATTATCAAACTCTTTACAAAAATTAATCAAACACATTTCTCGAAACTAATGCCAAACTTCAAAAAAAGGAAGAGAAAAAAACTAATATTCACCTCTGAAATTAATAACGAATATCAAACTTTGATATTGCGGCGATAATTCAAACTAAACTAAGCCTAAATCTTAATATTATTACATCGGAAATACAACCATGTTTTAGCTATTTCTTTATAACATTTCAAAGTATATCTATTGAAATATTTTAATAAAAAAATTATCAAACTCTTTACAAAAATTAATCAAACTCATTTGTCAAACCTAATGCCAAACTTAAAAAAAAAAAAAATACTAATATTCACCTCTGAATTAATAACGAATATCAAACTTTGATATTCCATCCGATAATACCAACACCAGGCATCGAAAATAAATCTATGGAGAAAGAATTATCTTCCAGGGGGAGCCTTCTTTTGTTCGATGCTGGGGGTAGAGGATAAATCGAAACAGATGGATCGCCAATGTCCATCGCCAACAATGGGATTCTCATCAGAGTAAGTAATGAGAATCTTTGAGAGGGGAATTGAAGGAAATAATGATGGCAAAAAAATCTTATGTAAGAACCTGGTGGAATGGATCTATGGTGATTGGGAGGAACATAGTGTTATTTGTGATTGGTTTTGAACATATATGCACTGTTTTGATGTTTCTATATTATATTAAACGTTTATAGAACATTCAATTGTTATAGTTCATCCAACATTTCATTCAACACTTGTAGTTCATTCAACGTTTCATTCAACTTTTATAGTTGATACAACACTGATAGTAAAATCAATTGTTATATAGTACATTCAACATTGCATTCAACAGTTGCAGTTCATTCAATATTTCATTCAAATGTTATAGATAAGCAACAGTTATAGTTTTAATTTTTAAATATGACAAATATGGGGTAGAGGATAAATCGAAACAGATGGATCGCCAGTGTCCATCGCCAACAATGGGATTCTCATCAGAGTAAGTAATGAGAATCTTTGAGAGGGGAATTGAAGGAAATAATGATGGTAAAAAAATCTTATGTAAGAGTGGAATGGACTTGTGGGGAATGGGAAGAACATTGTGTTATTTGTGATTGGTTTTCAACATATATGCACTGTTTCATATGCTTCTGTATTATATTTAGCAGTTATATTACATTCAACTGTTATAGTTCATTCAACATTGCCTTCAACAGTTGTAGGTCATCCAAAATTTCATTCAACTCTAATAGTTAATTCAACAGTTATGGTAGGTACAATCAATTGTTGTAGTTCATTCAATTTTGCATTCAACAGTTAACAGTTGTAGTTCATTCAACATTACCTTCAACAGTTGTATTTCATTCAACATTACCTTCAACAGTTGTATTTCATTCAACATTACCTTCAACAGTTGTATTTCATTCAACATTTCATTCAACTGTAATAGTTAATTCAGCAATTATGGTAGGTACACTCGATTGTTGTAGTTCATTCAACTTTGCATTCAACATTTAACAGTTGTAGTTCATTAAACATTTCTTTCAACTGTTATAGTTTATTTAACAGTTATTGTTTAAATTTTCAAAGAATAACAAATAGGGGGTAGAGGATAAATCGAAACAGATGGATCGTCAATGTCCATCGCCAACAATGGGATTCTAATCAGAGTAAGTAATGAGAATCTTTGAGAGGGGTATTGAAGGAAATAATGATGGTAAAAAAAATCTTATGTAGGAGCTTGGTAGAATGGACCTATAGGAAAAAACATTGCGTTATTTGTGATTAATTTTTAACATGTGTTGTTTATTTTCCCGTAAGTTTAACAGTTATACTAGTACAAAAAATTGTTATCGTTTATTCAACATTGCATTCAATAAGTTGTAGTTTATTCACCAGTTGTCATGCATTCAACAGCAATAATTCATTCAACAATTATAGTTCATTCAACAATTATAGTTTAAATATTTGCTCTTTTTTGTATCGCTTATTTAAAGTAGTTGTATGATTTTTATTTCTTTCAAATTTAATATTTTCCTAGAATTAATAATAGTGCAAAAATTCACAATTCAATATACTCAATATTAAATAATATTGCAAATTAATTTTGGATTAAATTGATTTAGGCGAATTGGTGATGACATACATTAGTTTTACTGTTTGCAAAGGCACATTTTGTGCTTAGATTTCGGTCGATTTCAATTTCAAAATTAATTTTTTTTTATAAAACTTCAAATTAAATTACATACAAAAAGTATAAAAAATATTTTTTAAAGCTTTAGTTGTATAGCTATTTATCGGAAGCATTAAAGAGCTGATTCCGAATTGCATTTTGTAAGAATACATGCGTGTTTCACTCTTAAAACAAAAGAGTGAAATCCACTCCAGTCGGAGTGTATTTTCGACATCGGAAAAAAGTGAATATTAACTCAGATTGAGTTAAAATCACTCGTTTGCTGTGATCCAGTCGGAGGTTTAACACACAAAGGATCCACTCCAGTAGGATAAGTGCATTTTCTACACATACACAGGAGGAGGGGAAATTAACTCAGACTGAGTTAAAATCACTCGTTTGTTTTAAGAGTGTGCACCTAAAGCACAACTTTGGAGATTGATATGCTTTATTAAAACGCAATATACAAATAAATACAAACATAAAAAATTGTCGACCAACAACAGGCCAGAGGCCCAGCAAGGTTGGTCCAAAATATATCTAATTCCTTACCAGTTTCCAATAGCTATAGAGATTCTTCTTAAAATCTTCCACTCTCTTCGAATACACTTCATTCTGGTAAAGCATTCCACTCATTGACGACTCTATTGTAAAAATAATGTTTTCTTACATCCCTTCTTAAGTATGATTTATTAAAATTCTGACCATGTCCTCTGGTTCTGCTATTTAATATAAAGCCTAAGCCCTCCATGTCTCCCTGTTTCATGAACTTGAATAACTGAATTAAACCACCCCCAGTCCTCCTATTTTCCAGGGAATGTGCTACACTTTTTCAATCAACTCTACATCTTTTCTGAGGAAGGGGGATCAAAACTGAAAAATGGCAGTGAAAAACACAACTACTTTCTCAAAATAACCTATCTCACCACCCCTGAGCGTGGTTTCCGCCAAGGTGTTTATGAGAATGCCCCATGAGAAAATGGAGTCTGCCCCGCAATGTTTCTACGAGTTAGGGTATTTTTTTCCGGGTTATTTTATTATTTTTATCCGTGTGAAATCTTCAGCCCTCCTTGTTTGGGCATTTTGTTTTTGCCCTGATCGTGAAGTTTTTGTGATTTATATTGTGGCAAGGGAAATTGGTTTAATGATCAGGGTGGATTATGTTTGTTTTTCCTGTTGGGTCATTTTTTTTATTGTTTTTAGGATGAAGTTCTTAGTTGAAGTTGAATGAAGTTTTAGTTGAAATGTTGATAGGGCTTGTAGTTGCAGCTCCCTTGCTCCCAAAGGGTCAATGGTAAATGAAATTTTAAGTTTCGACCTAAAAATATTGTAGCGAAGTAAGACTGGAACGGTCAGGGAGCCGTGGCTCAGTGGTAAAGAACGATGCTGCGAAACAGTAGATTGTGAGATCGAGCCCTGGCATGGCCTAAATTTATAATTTCGTTATTCCTTGTTTTAAATAGTTTCTTGTTATTTCTTAATTTATGTAAATTAGTTAATTTCTAGAACCTTCTAGGCTAGAAGGTTCTACTGCTATATAACGAATTGTAACCATCCAGTTGGGTGATTAAAAATTCTCGAGTTGAGATATAGCTGACTCGTCGTTTCTTGAACACAAACCATCATACCCGTATTCCCCTCTCGTCTACGCGACAATATACATGTGAGCAGTAACACAGATGTCTGTTTGGCTTTGGAATAAATTGTCCATTCTGACACTTGTTTCATTCTAAAATGTCGTATAAATTAACAGCTGAAAAAAAGTTTTTTGCAAGACTTCTTAAATCGGCTTGACTTCTTGGTGCGCTCTTTTTTCAGATGCTGCTTCAGTATCGGTATTTTTTGGAAGGCTCACTCCTTTCGGTGTCGAAAATGCACTTCCCCTATATAAGTAGATTTCACTCTTTTGTTTTGTTAAAACTCCAACAGTCTTATCAACAAACGAGCTATTTTAATGCGATTGGAGCGATTTTGGGCGATTTAGGAGCTAATTTTCATTCCTTTCCAGAGTCGAAAATGTACTTCTCCTATAGGAGTTGGATTTCACTCTTCTGTTTTAAGAGTGTAGTTTACAATAGAAAAGTTAGTACTGATTAAGAAAAAGTGCGAAATGAGGTAAAGTGAATTCGACAAAAGTTCCTTCGGAGCAAAGCTATTAAAACTTAGATTCTATAGAGGCACCACAGATTTCATTTTCATTGGCACCAAACGCTTCTATACCTCACCGCATGCTATGTATCATTTAAGACCCATGTTCACGAATATCGATCCTAATCACGTTTAAGGGCATCTTCACAAAAAACTCGCCAACTAATGACTGCTAGAAGATGCTGCTGCTGCTGCTGTATCATATTTTATGCCTCTCCGATATCTCCCTTGCCCCCTAAGGGTTAATGGAAAATAGAATTTGAAGTTTGAAGCAATATAACTACAATATGGTATGAGCGCAATGAATAAACAAGAGGGTCTGTTGATTTCGTGACTATAACAGTCCATTCCAACTCTTGTTTTAATCCAAAATGTGTCCTAAATTAAACAATTTCTTTTCAAGACATCTAAAATCTGTTTGATCCTAGTGCGACCTTTTATTATCTTGTTGTTGTTTTCGTGTCTATGAATAAAATGTGCAATAAAAAGTGATTAAACAGAATCAAAAGTCAATTCCTTCCGAAGTATTGGCCACTGCTTCTGCTAAGTTTGCATCATTTTTTTTTAATACAATTGATGAATCAGCTACTTCTGTATCTGAAGTTTCGGAAAGCTTGTACATTCTAGTAAACAATAGAAAGATTAGTACATATTAAGAAAAAATTGCAAAATGAGGTTGTGAAATCAATGCTGCAAAAATCAATGATTTAGATTTTGCAGAGGTGCAAAAGATTTTATTCTCATTGGCAGAAGATTTCATTTTCATCGCTTCCACCAACCAACCTCACCGCATGCGATCATTTAAAAAGACCCATGTTCACGAATCTCGATCCGAATCACGTTTAAGGGCATCTCCTTAAAGACTCACCAACTAATGACTGCTAAAAGACGCTGCTGATGCTGTGTCATATTTTATGCCTCTCCGATAGCTTCATTGCCCCCAAAGGGTTAATGACAAATATAATTTGAAGTTTGAAGCAATATAAATACAATATGGTATGAGTGCAATGAATAAACAAGAGAGTCTGTTGATTTCGTGACTACACTGTTAAAAAAAACCTGAAATTTCAGGAGAAAAAATTATTGATTTTAACGGAACTTTCCCGTAACGAGTGAAAACGGGTTTGTTTCTTCTGAAAACGTTTTTTTTTCCTTCTAAAAACGGGAAATGTCCGTAAACCGAACGGAAAATGTCCGTAAAGAGCGGAAACGGAATTTTTCCGTTTTTAGACGCGAAGTATTACAAACAATGGCGGCTTATTGAAGTTTAGGCCTAAGCATAAAAATCCATAGCACGTATACAAGCAACTAGATTATTAATTTTTGCCTTTCAAAACATAAATTGCATGTTTTTAATAGCAAAACTGATTGTCTTTCTTAGAATATATGTAAGTATTATAAAGATAGAACAAAATTATAACTTTTGTTTACTATTGCAGCTACTTTTCAGTCCAATTTACACTACGTTCTTGAATTGAGCTTTAGCGCAGTCAAAGAATGCTTTGTTTTCGCAAACTTCTATCAAACATTTTGATAAAAATCGTATAATAAAAATGCAAACAATATGTAAAGCAAACAGTTCGTGCTGAAAATACGATTAGAACACATTAAATAATTAAAAATAGTTTTTTGAAGCAACTTTAAATATTAGTAAATCGTTTGGAAAAACTTTTGAGGACTGCATGGTACTGCTCAGCTCCTCTTTTATGCAAAAAGAATAATTCTTTTTTTTTTCCCGTTTTCTCACATGATTTCGACAGAATCGGCATGTGATAGAATATGGATTAGAAGACATATTAACAATTGTAAAAAGTTGTGAGATAATGTTTCGAGCCAACTTAAAAAGGATGATTTTATAAAACATATTTTGTTACGACCTTTTACCGGCAGCTGAAATCGGAATTAGAATTTGTTGTACAGAACTATTATGACTACAGAAGGTGTCTAACTGAAGAAAGAAAAATAAACATGTTCGAAGTTATACTGCAGTGAAAAGCCGGGTGTCAAGCATCTGCTCATTACTTTCGTTATTCTACAAAAGGAAACCGTGGTTTTTGCTGTATTATTTCGAGGTCTTATCACTTAGATATGCTATAATTTCAAACTTAATGCCACGCAAAGTGTATTTTAAAAATATGTATGCTAGAAATAGTGAAACTACGTTTTTTGTTGGAATTATTTGGATTATTATGTTTAAAAAATTATTAAGGTAAGTGTCCTATCGTCGCATTGCTTGGTTCGATATTCTCACAATCGATGTTTTTCACATACGTAAGGTTCAATCTTTTTCATAAACAAGCTCAAAGTATTTTTAAAATATGTGTGTTGAAAATTGTGAAACTACATTTTTTTGTTGGAAATGTTTGGATTCTTTTGTTTAAAATTTAATCAAGGTAAGTGTGAATGTAATTAATTTCTTCTGTTGAAAATAAAATGTTTTCTATAAATTGCTTTGGTTTCTTCATTCAACCGATACATATCCTATTATAAAATTATTTAGTTATTACTTGTTAAAAAAGAAAAACAGTATGGAAAACTTTAATCTCTACTTCTTTATAGTTAAAAGCATTATTTTTATGATGCATAATTTGTGTCTTAAATTCTGGTTATTAATCAAGAACGTTTTACATTGAAAGATAAATTTAATTTTTTGTATTATGATGCATTACATTTTTGAAACTTGCTGATTTTCTTTCAAAGTAATTTTAATATGTAAAGTCAATGTGCTAAATCACTATAATTTAATATTTAACAGTTTGTTGCCTTTTAAACTAGTTTCTTCTAAGTTTGAAAAAAATAATGCAATTTTGACAATTACATTCTACTGTAGATAATGGATTGGTTTTAAATTTATTTTAATATTCTACGGTGGATACGCGGGAAAATACAGGATGGCCTAAAAGTAGCTTAACAGTTAATGTTGTACCATTGGTAAGAACTTTGGCTTATTTAGAACAGGTATTTGACATAGTCGTGCTTAGTTTTAGTTACGACTTTATTTTAGCCAATCAACAAAACTAAGCACGACTTTGTCAAATACCTGTTCTAAATAAGCCGAAGTTCTTACCAATAGTACAACATTAACTGTTAGGCTACTTTTGGGCCACCCTGTACAAAATGGAAATTTTTAATAACGGAGAAATAAGAAACGGGACTTCCTGAAATACACGGTAAAATGCAAAATGGAAAATTTTAATAAAGGCGAAATAAGAAACGGAACTTCTGTAAATATACGGGAAAATTCAAAATGGAAAATTTTAAAAACGGAGAAATAAGGAACGGAAATTCCGAACGGGAAAATACTTAACGGAACGGGAAAAGCCCGGCAACTCAGCTGCCGGGCTTTTTCCTTCAATTTCAGTAATTTTTTTTAACAGTGTATAACAGTCAATTCTAACTCTTGTTTTGATCCAAAATGTGTCCTAAATTGAACAATTTCTTTTCAAGACATCTGAAATCTGTTTGATCCTGATACGACGACCTGTTATGATTTTGTCGTTGTTCTCGTATCTATAGAAAATGTATACAGTACAATAAAAAGTGAATATAAGGAATCAAATGTCACTAAATTCCTTCAAAAGTCTTGGCCACTGCTTCTGCTAATAAGTTTACATCATCTTTTTTAATACAATTGATGAATCAGCTACTTTTGTATCTGAAGTTTTGGAAAGCTTGTACATTCTAGTAAACAATAGATTAGAAAAGTTAGTACACATTCTTGCAAAATGAGTTGGTGAAATCAATTCTACAAATGTCCATGATTTAGATTTTGCAGAGGTGCAAAGGATTTTATTCTCATTGGCACGAGATTTCATTTTCATCGCTTCTATACCGACCTCACCGCATGCGATCATTTAAAAAGGCCCATGTTCACGAATCTCGATCCGAATCACGTTTAAGGGCATCTCCATAAAAGCTCACCAGCTAATGACTGCTAGAAGACGCTGCTGCTGATGCTTGTATCATATTTTATGCCTCTCCGATAGCTCCCTTGCCCCCTAAGGGTTAATGGCAAATCGAGGGGGAGGCGACTTTCGTACCATCAAGGAAGAACGTGTAAGTAAAAGGTGCGGAGGGAAGAAAGTCATTAAACTGCGAAGGAACAAGTCATTTGTAGTATTTTTTTTATTGTTATTATCGAGGAATAAAGGTGTTTCTTAAAGGCGAAAGCGTGCCTAGTCAGCGGCTTGTACATCAAAAGTTATGGTGGTTGTAGTGGCATCATTTATTTTTAATGTTGGGATTTTTTTTGGTGAGAATTGGCTTTGTTTCAGATGTTGTTTTTGGTCTATTAGGTTAAATTTTGTTTTCACAAGTTTCGTTTCACTTTTTGTTCTCACATTTAAAACGAACGAGCGATTTTAACTCAGTCTGAGTTAATTTCACTCCTTCAGTCTGGAAAATTCACTTCTCCTGGAGTGTGTGTTAAACCTCCGACAGGATCACTCCAAAAGAGTGGTTTTAACTCTATGGATCCAACCACAAGTCAGGAATTGAAACCAGCTGTACTGTTAAATAAATTGTTTTTACAGAAAAAAAAATGTCAGCTGGACTTAACTGATCATTAAGTAATGTAAGCTGACTAAATATACGCAATAAACAAAATTTCAACTTAAATAACTAAAGAGTTGCTTTAATTTAATTGGTCCTGCACTCAGAAAAACTTGTGTTAACTTTAAATAAAAAAAATGCAAATTTGGAAATTAGCAATTTCTCTTATATGAGGGTACTTTTAAAACAAAAGAGTGATTTCTACTCATATAGGAGAAGTGCATTTTCGACACTGGAAATGAATGAAAATTTACTCATTCTGAGTTCAAATCACTCGTTTGGAGTGATCCTGTCGGATTTTTAACCAAAGAAAGAGTGAAATCCACTCCAACAGGATAAATGCATTTTCGACACTGAAAAGAGTGAAAATTAACTAAGACTGTGTTAAATTCACTCGTTTGTTTTAAGAGTGTAGGGTACTTTTAATATGAAGGTTATAATTTTGTTAAAAATATTTTCGAAAATAATAAACTAGACCAGTATCCGCGTTACTCTAAAAAAATAAATCATGTAAATTCCCGAAACATCCTTTTCCTAGAAGGATAAAAAAAAGTCGCCACCTAACAGAAGCCTAGCCAAGGTCCTTTCCTTAGACAAGAAGTCATAACGGTAAATTAACAGTCCATGCTTGTCAAAACTCCTAACCAAATAACTCTTTATGCGGAAAATGGTAGAAACAAGTGCGTGTGTGAGTGGGATTTGTGCTATACTTTGTGGGACTGGGAAATAGTTGTAAGTTTATGTTTTGTTTATTAGCGGTTCAGTGGCTGAGGGGTTTAACGTGTCCGCCTCGTAAGCCCAAGATCGCGGGTTCGGGCCCCGGCTGATTTATCAGATTTTCTGGATGGGGAAATCCTGGGCACGCATGTCATATAATGTGGCTTGTGAAAGATCCTTTGATTACCCATTTGGCTTGGGCTCCTTAGCAAAATTAAATACCGGCATACTTTAACATCCACAGAGGGCTCAGATTCATTGTAATATGAGCATCGAAATCGGACGCGAGAGTCACCTAGATTGTTCCACAGAAAAATGGCTCTCAGTTCTGGGGAATATGCCGAGTCTGCAAAGGTTTAGCCGCCTATAACGGAGCCCCATTAGAAAAAAAAGTTTGTTTAGTTGGTTGGTTAGTAGACATATATTTTCAGGCTTGTGTGCTTGGTCGAAAGGACCCGCTTATAAACCATCTTCAAGTAGGACAGCACAAAACACACACATACACAAATGTCAGATGCTGCCATCTGTCGCCTCCACAATTTAGACATGTCCCTGAAGGGGAGGGAAATTGTCTCCAGGAACCTGTACCTCTTGGGAAACTGCGCAATGACCGCCCACAGGACTTTCGGACCCAACAGATTTAACGAGCACGTACTCCGCATATACTCGGCGGGTTTTCAGCGACCAGGACTCGATTGCGGGACCTTCCGATCATAGAGCAAGACTCTAACCACAGGGCGCCCCACAGCCCTAAGGTTTATTTAGACTTAAAAGCTGTTTGTTTCTAGCCTCTGGTCAAACTTTCATCACAGCCACAAAACACCTAGTAAGAACCTCGGTCAAGTGACGATTTCGTCACCTTAGAACACCCCAAGTTTGTTTATAAACTAAAACTTGAACTCTCTAAACAAAAAATAAACATACAAAATAAAATATACGAACAAAAATAGCTGCCGCCTACAAACAGCGGAGTTTATTTCAACAAATATATTCCTGCGTTGGATATGGCAACACCTCGAAACTGAAAAAACCAAACGATATTCGTGAAGGGCGAGTCGAAGTAGAAGTGAAATATCCGGGTTCAGTCGGTCGCGGGGAATTCGAGTAATAATCGTTTGCACCACCCCTCCCACGGTGGCTAACAGTCGTCTGCGGAGTTAATTAAGGAATAGAACGCTGTCTTTTTTCCGCCCCGTAATTTTGGGCTCGAGGTTTATTGTTTTTGAGTGGAAATATTTAGGTTTTTTTTTGTCGTCTGTGTTTTGGTATTTTAGTAAAAATGAAATTGGTTGGTAGTTGAAATTGTCACTTAGAACTGCTTACACATAAAGTGCATGAATCTAAATAAAGTGCCAAACGCAGCATTTAGTTCTATATTAAACTTTTAAACGTAATAAACTATTTTTCGTTGAAAAAATATTAATTATTGTTAATTTTTTTTATCTGTATTACATAGATTAGTTTTGAATAACTTTAAAAATAATCAATACCAAACAAATTTTAAAAAAACTCTTTCTTAAAATAATAATTAGCAATAAAACTTCTTTATCTTTCATTAATAATTGCTTAAATTTTTAAAAAATCTAATTTAAGTATTTTTATAAAAGTTAAAAGTTATCTAAAAATCCTTACAGAATTACAATTCAATGCTTTGTCAATGATTATTCATTTTATTTCGGTAATTAAAACAATAACATTGTTAAGAAATTCGAAATTGTAAAGAATAAGGAATTTGTAAAAAAAAAAATATTTAAAAGTTTTTTAAGTTTGTATACAACATTAATACTTTTGAGACTTCAAAACATGTTTCTTTAAAAAAAAAAAACACCTCTCAATTTACAGCATTTGATCATTTTAAGCATTTCAATTCAGTAAAAACAATTGTTAAATAAATTACTGCAGTAACAAACATAAATTTCGAAAAAATATTTTTAGCTATTTACAAACGCTTATTCTGACTTTCAAATAAAAATTCCAAACCCTCACAATCCCCTCCCCCATCTAATACAACCCATCAAATCCAATCAAAAAGATCCAAGCCCCTAATAAACCCACACACTCCCCACCGGTAATGGCCATACAAAACCATGCCGCGGGCCCCCGTACCCCTCACCGCATGCCGACACTCAAAATCACCGTCGAAATCTCCCACCGCTGTTACGGACCTAATCGCACCCGCACGCCCTGCGGCTATAGAGGAGCGTCCGATGGCGCGGCGCAGTAAAGTAGATCCGCGGCGGGGTAATGCGATCCCACCGTTTATTGAGATGTCGGGTGTTGTGATTAGATCAGATGTTTTTTTATGTGGGTGTATGGGTAATAAAATGAGTTTTTTTTAGGGATATGTAATGTAATGTGTGTATGGATTTGTGGTTGTGATTTTATGGTGTGACTAAAATACGAATAGTTTAGTGTGTTGTGCAGTGTTGCTTATGAATATTTGTATTTTTTTGTGAATTTTAAATTTTATAATAAGTTTAAATATCTTAATTTTTGTGTATACTTTTGAATACCTAATTTTGCAAGTAAATTACACACTTAAAACGAACGAGCGATTTTAACTCAGTCTGATTGACTTTCACTCCTCCAATCTGGAAAATGCACTTCTCCTTTTGGAGTGGATCCTTTGTGTGTTAAACATCCGACAGGGTCACTCCAAACGAGTGATTTTAACTCAGTCTGAGTTTATATTCATTCCTTTCCAGTGTCGAAAATGCACTTCTCCAACTGGAGTGGATTTCACTCTTTTGTTTTAAGAGTGTACTCAATTGGAGTGTTTCGAGTGACGCATTTCCTTTTATATTTCATTCCTACGCAGTCTTCTATTGGTATTCCGTTTGTTGCTGTTTCACAAGACATTGAATCATCAATCCAGGTTCGAGAAGAAATTAATTTTCATTCAGAATTTCTGTTGCCACTCAAGAGCCTAGTGTTCACTTAGCGGTTAAGATCTCAGTCTCGGGAGGTCCCGCGATCGAGTCCCGATACCACAGAAGAGCCACCAAGTATATGCGGAGTTCGAGATCGACAAATATGTGGGTCCAAAAGTCTTGCAGGCGGTCATGGCGCAGTTTCCCATGGATGCAGGTCCCTGGAGACTATTTCCCTCTCCTTCAGGGACGTGTCTAAATTGCGAAGGTGGCGATAGATGGCAGCATCTGTCATGTGTGTGTGTGAGAGAGTGTGTGCTGTGTCTGTCTTACTTACTGAATAATTATAAGCGGGTGTCTGACCAAGCACACAAACCTGAAAATATATGTCTATAAACCAAGTGAGCTTAGACTGGATAAAAATTGACGTGATTTCCCTTATTTTTTTATTATATTTCATTTTGTATAGAATATTAAAAATGAAACTTTTCCCCCCTCCTCTCCCCCATTACAATGATATGAGTATAATAATCGTCTTTTGTTCATGTAAACAATACCATTATTGTTGATACAAATAGAGCATGCGGCTAACTCTTTCAATAACTAGTTTCATTTGGTTGCAGATGTAACAATTAAGCAATAATTATATTAAAGTCATTTTAAACGTCCATTAGCATTAGGATATTATGGAATATGTGGGGTTACATCATTTACACAAATAAATGTTTCGTCTTAACGATAGACGTAAAAAATGTAAAAGATAAATATTTAATGATTTCATACCAAAATTGTACATAATTTTCATTATACATTATTATCATTTCATTATACATGATTTTCATTTCATTATACATTACAAAATTTGTCATACCAAAATACATAGTAATACATTTATCATACTAAAAAAAGGGTTAGAAAGAAATTTGAAAGGGGTACAGACAGACAGACGGATGCAGCTAAATCTCCACGACGCTTACGTCAATAACAAACTTTTTTATATTTTCAGGGGTGCTGCTCTTTAAAAGTTACGTTAGATGCCAACTCAGGTGTCGACTCGTCACTTGACTGTGTCTCGAAATTACGACTCTCGTTGCCAATAGCCCTCATGTAGATTTAACCTAACAATAACCATATTTCTTTTTAACTGAAAAAAAAGTTGGTTGGTAGGTTGGTAGACATAATTTGATCTTTCATGTAATTTTTGAACTACTCAATGTATAAGTATGATTTTTTTATATGTAATTCTACAAGATTTATTTATTATAAAACAAGTTTTAAAATTTATGAAACTTTAGCCAAAACTAAAATAAATGATATTAAACATGAAGCTATTCGAACACATTGTGATTAGGCTTGCGCGGCAAATTGTGAGGTCAAAATTGAAAAAATGACCAAGAAAATGACTTTATATTGTACAAATATGTACAAACTAGGACTTATACCTAAATTCTCAGCTCAATTTTAATTAAAAATTATTTTTAAAAAAATTTAAAATCAAAATTTTTAAATTTTTATTAATTTTTTTAGAAAAAAGTTCTGAAAGTAATTTCTAATTAAAATTGAGCTGAGAATTTAGGTATAAGTCCTAGTTTGTACATATTTGTACAATATAAAGTCATTTTCTTGGTCATTTTTTTAATTTTGTCCTCACAATTTGCCGCGCAAGCCTAATCACAATGTGTTCAAATAGCTTCATGTTTAATATCATTTATTTTAGTTTTGGCTAAAGTTTCATAAATTTTAAAACTTGTTTTATAATAAAGAAATCTTGTAGAATTACATAGAAAAAAATTATACTTATACATTGAGTAGTTCAAAAATTACATGAAAGATCAAACTATGTTTTGTAGTACCTTCTTTGCACATTTTTAAGACTCCTGTGACCCCTTAAAAGAAAAGGTAAAGTTTGGTAATTTAATCGTCTACGACTGTCTATTTCTATCCTTATATTAGCTTTTACACAGCCAAATACACTTCGTAATTTAAAACCCTGGTCAAGTGACGAAAATAGGAGATTTTGACTTTATTTGATTAGGTTGCACTTCTTCCTGATGCTGTCGATATTTCCCCCGTCCAAGAATCATAACGCAGCCAAATTACTCCTTGCAATTTTGAACCCTAAGCACAGGCTAAAATTTGAATTAATATCCACCACATTTTCGTTTCAAATTCCACTCCACCACAGTTACAGCTAAGAAAAAAAAACCGACGAAATATTCCTCCGTGGAGGACGGATTGCCGAAGTCGGAATGAAGCCTGTTTTTCGAGTTCTCGTCTTCTAGTATTTTGCCGGCTGACTTCTAGTTTCGTATTTATGGTTGTTATTGCGGGGCGTACACGGTCATGTTTTTTCGGTGTTTTTTTATTATTATTATCATCAAGAGAAGCTTTTTCAGCGGCATTTCACCAAAGAGAGAGGTTTTTGAACCATTTGTCGAATAGCGCAGAAACTTGAGGGTGTTTAATAGGGTTGAATGTTTTTGATTTTCTGTAGATGGTTTCAGAGATATTTTACCGATAGTTAGAATTTTATAAGAATTTTTTTTATTTACACGCTTTGGAATGTTAGATTCATTATGGAAATTGCAAACAACAACGTTTTACGTTTCTAATTTTATAAAAATAAAAACATCTAGTGCTACAAAGGTATTTTCCCTGCATTTGATATTTTGGAATTTATATTATATTTGGTGGCAAATAAATTCTTCTTATGTATTTATGTCATTTTAATAATTAATATAATTTCTTATTGGATTTATTTGAAATATGTTTATTCAACAGTTCAGTTATTGTGTGTAAGATTTCCTGGTATTTTTTTACAATTTGGATTTGTATTGTACTAATTTAAAAAACACCATTTTAAAACAATTTTATCATATAAAAAAAGTCAAATACATCCTTAGCTATCAAGTTTATTATTAAGAACTTTTTAATATCAAATGATTTTTAGACTACAATGGATCCTGGCACTAGAATCAAAAACTTTCAAAATCATCTTACAATAAAAAGCCTGTGACGGCACTGTGTTAAATGCTATATTGGAGATAAATATATTTTCTATTGTGTTTCTTGATATACACTCTTAAAACAAAAGAGTGAAATCCACTCCAGTTGGAGAAGTGCATTTTCGACACCCTAAAGGCATGCATATTTTCTCAGACTGAGTTAAAATTACTCGTTTGGAGTGATCCTGTCGGAGGTTTAACACACAAAGGATCCACTCGAAAAGGAGAAGTGCATTTTCCAGTCTGGGGGAGTGAAATCCACTCAGACTGAGGTAAATTGGGAGTGTTTGTTTTAAGAGTGTAGATATATTTCCAAATATGTATAACTGTTAATAAATATTCAATCTTTTAGACCCCAAAATGGCTGTTTAACTATATGCTTTACAATTATAACATGTTGAAATTTGCAAAAACACAACATGCTATTATTTATTGTCTTCGATTGCTGTTTTTACACTTGTAAAGCTTACATAATTAATATATTATAAATCTAATTCATATATACCATCAACATACAATGGAATGCCATAACTAAACATCCAATCCGCAATAATTAACCTAATACCCACTCCATTCATTAACATTGATTAAGCCACTACATCCCAAACTAATCTCCTTTACCATTGGCCCAAATCCTGCGTCCTTGATGACGTAATGTCCTAACATTCAATGGGACGACAGGACACGAGCAGACAATAGCCGCTACCGGATCATAACAGAGTTATTAGCTAAAGCTACGTAAATGACTTTTTAATTGTTGCGGCTCGTTTCCCACTGAATTGTTGCGGTTATTTTTGCCGGATTTACGGTATCGGATGATCCGTAGTTGTAATGTTATCTCAATAATGGGTTTATATGTATATATTTATTTGAGGTTTTCAATAAAGTAGTGATAATAGTAAACGCTGCTGCATTAAAAAAAATTAAATTTACAGAACAATCCATAAGTTTGCAGAAAAAAATTCTTAAACCAGTTTTTCTGTAAAAATAGGCTGTTTAAATTTTAATATTTTTTCCCTTTTTTTTTAATCCGAGTGAAACGACAACCGAAGCATTATTTTTACTCTTTGTTGGAACTTAGGCGACGGAATAGCTCAGTTAGGAGAGCATTGGACTGTAGATCTAAAGGTGCGTGGTTCGAAACTGGGTTTTCCACTGTTATTGCTCGACAGTATTGTGATAAGTATCCGTGCCTGTCACTGGAGTGACGGTGGGTTTTAACTCCATCAGGGCAGGAAATTTAAAAAAAAAAAAATCTTTTAAAATTTGTCATGTAAGCTTTTTTTTGGCGTAAAAATTAAAAATTACTACAAAAAAAACAAATTTTCTCTGTAAATAATAAAGTATTTTTGTGGCATACCAGCTAAAACTTTTTTTCTATAAAAACAACAAACTTTTTTAAAAACTGTAGTGATAGTTCGACAACCAATTTTTCCGCGCTTGAAATTCACTATAACATTTCTACTACTTCTTTTTGAAAACCCCAGTTTAAACCGTAAATGCGGTCATTGCTGCCGCCACATGTAAAAGTCCAATTGCCTTTACATTGCCACTACGAGTCATCAGGTACCGCAAGTGCGGCGAAAAATTACCGGACCCGCTCAGTGTGAAACTGGTTTTAAAAGTCGAGTGTAAATAAATGACTTTTTAATTGTCGTTTCTAAAATACCTGGACGTTTCGTAATGTGGCTTTAATTTTTGCTTTAAATGGGTTGCAGTTATGGTTATGCGGTTTTGAATAAGCAGTTTAGGTGTTTCAATTGGGTCGTAGTTATTGTATGAGTTATTAGTTGGTGATGTCATATTTAATGGGGATTTTTGTTGTTGACGAGTTTTGGATTATTGCGTGTTAGAATTTAATGCATAGCTTCAGACGATTATATTTAACTAATAATGGTTAATAAGATCGTGTTATAATGAACATTTTCAAGACGAATACTTCTAAGTAATAATAAATTTTACGATTTTGGTTTTTGCAAATCATATTCATAGCACTTGAGTGGCAACAGCTAAACAGCCGAATAAATGAATAAAAATAAATTTGGAAATTCAATGTCATGTTAGAGAAGAGCTCCAATCATAGCCGATAGAACTAAAAGCATTTTTGAAAGCTATAAGAAATACGTCACCTCAAACATTCCGATTTGTATTATTTTTTTCTTAAAAATTCTTTTATCAAATAAATAAATTTTCTTTTTGTAAAATAAAATTTACTATTTGTCTTTTTGAAGCATTTTATTTCATTTTTGAAAAATTAATACTTACTTAAAAACCTACCGCAATGCGTGAAAAAAATAATATCCATTAAGAGAACATAATTTTTATATTCATCACGAAAAATATGCGACTAAAATATACGTAACCTGACTTAGAATAAATATCCAATAAATCTATATAAAAAAGTTTTCAATTTATGATATTGCATATCTAATAAACTTCTAAAAAATAGCTCAAAATTTATTAGGTAATAATAAAACTCTATTTGCTACGCATGCAGCAACCAAGCTATGCGCGCGCATAGTCAATATATCGTCTGCTACTCCGTCGTTGCCATTACGAACCTTCTAAAAATTAAACGGCGCTATCACGTCGCTGCGGATGACGTATAATGAATATTTATTCGGATTTGAGTGCCGCACAAGTTGTGAGTGATTGATATTATGTATAAAAAAATAACACTTTCATTTCCAGATTTTTCTTCTTTCTAGACAACAATATCAATTTTGGTTTTGTTGTTTTTTTAGCCGAAGACCACTAAGTGAGTTTACACTTTATCACGTTGGTTTGAAATAATTGCATTTCACATTATTATTTTTTTTTTTTTTAGTACAGTCTGATCAGATGGCTACTTCGGTACTAATAAGGCGTTAGTTTATATTTTTTACCTGGAGTCCGATATGATTGTGACAGATTTCTCTAAGTTGACTACTAGGAAACAGTCTACACTCTTAAAACAAAAGAGTGAAATCCACTCATATAGGAGAAGTGCATTTTCGACACGGGAAATTAGTGAAAATTAACTCAGACTAAGTTAAAATCACTCGTTTGGAGTGATCCTGTCGGAGCTTTAACTAAACAAAAGAGTGCAATTCACTCCTATAGGATAAGTGCATTTTCGACACTGAAAAGAGTGAAAATTAACTCAGACTGAGTAAAATCCACTCGTTTGTTTTAAGAGTGTATGAAGTAGGCGGAGCTTAGCATGACATGCCACCAATCACCGAAAAAGCTAATGAATTCCAGAAATGAACGCCGGAATAAGTAACTTCACATGAAACAAATTAATTGTGATAGATGGCTAGAAGTTATTTCTATGAGGAAACACTCTGGAGAAGTGGCATGGTGTCGTTTCAGGTGACGTATTTGATTTCAGCTTTATTTCTGCATTTCCTCAAATTTGTGCACTGCTCCAAAGGGACATTGATTCACCAATAGAAGTACAAGAAAGAATTTATTTTCTCTTTCAGCATTTCGGCTGCCACTCAAAACATGAAACATACCTATTTTGGAAAAGTCCGAGAAAGATATAATACATATGAAGAGTACAAGGGGATAACGGATTGATTTATTAGGCGGATGCCCGCAATTGTCTGCTTGGCGGCAGAAAACCGGTTTCTCTCTTTCTTCTTCGCTTGGTCCAAACGTTGGGATCGCCAATCGCCTGAATATTGGTAGCTAGGAACCACAGAGATAGTAGTTCAAATATTAGCGTGGCATGTCACGTGACCTACAACACTGACTTCATCGGGGCTCTTCTGGGAGCTCCTTGCGCGTCCCGTCGTTAGCATTGGAGGTCACGTGATCTGCCACTCCATTAATTTAACTATGATATCTATGGTAGGAACTGGTTTCCTTACACAAGTTTAGGCGATCACTCGCTATCATCGCCAAAGTGGCCTACTAAGGAAACTTCTCTGCAAAATCAATCGTTTTTTCCCGTGTACTCTTCATATATTACTAACGCTTTTTATTTTAATAATATTCAACATTTGTTTGCATGCACACTTATAATTTTAATTAAAAAAAAGTCTTCGTACAAATAATTACGATACTTATAAACTACAAAATTTGTTACATTCTTTATGACTTGTACAGGGTGAGGCAAACAAAAGTGGCCCCGGTCTAGATATAAGAATACGACATAAATGTTGCCAAGTCTAAAACCAATACAAAAACAGGTTTGCTAACTGAAGCTATTGATCTCTTCAATATTAAGCCCAAACAAACGCTTGGCGACTTATTTTCAGGCAACTATGCTACGGTTTTAGAAGATAGTTGAAATGAAAAATAAGCAAGGTTTGTAGAGCTGATCAAGAAAAAATTCCCACTAGTGATTATTTGATTGTTTCGGTCGTTATTTATCCTAGAGAATCGGACCTTTTTGTTTTTGTTAATACAAAACATTCTAAATTGATTGCAAGACACAAGGGACGTCTTCATACAATACGAACTAAGATCTGAACTCGCCACTATGAGTAGCTCTAATGTGAAGCTAATCCGATCCAACCAATGCAAAAACAGGTTTTAGGCGGCTTCAAGAGTTTTTTTCGCAAGCATTTCAACGTATTCCTATCTCTAGACCGGGGCCACTTTTGTTTGCCTCATCCTGTAGTAAACAAGCAATAAATCAGAGCCATCTAGTTTTGAATACTATTTGAAGTTGCGTGTAAGGTGGGCAGTATATCCGGCGTTGTCTAGTGGTTAGGATACCCGGCTCTCACCCGGGAGGCCCGGGTTCAATTCCCGGCGTCGGAAATGAAATTTTCTTTCCTTGTATCAAAAATTTAAAAAAAAATCAGAAAAATTTATAAAACCCCCCACAGAATTTAAAAAAACTACAAGAAAATAAAATTAAAAAAAAAAAGAAAAGATATCTACTAATTGCATGCATAAAACTTATTTCATGACAAAACAACAGTAACAGCAATATCAAATCACCAAATTGGCTCAAATGGGGAAAAATCAAAAAATAAATAATCCCGATAAATAAACGAAAGGGGGGAAATATAGGGATAAAAAAAAACGTCATAAGTTTAAGCTACGTTTAACAGGATTCTTCCCCTTTTTTTTCCCTCTTGCTCAAAAATCATTTATTATAGGAATAACTGCATTAAGTTGACACCAAAGCTGGTAATTCCTTTTTCTCAGTTTGTGTTTTGGCGACTTTTTTCTTTTCAACAGTTTGAGAAGGATGAATTGTGCTTTTTTTTTAACAGCTCGTTTTAAGACAGGATTTGGTCGGCTAAATACAGTTGGCTTTGTTGCCGGAATTATTAATTTAATCCTACTGTTTTCTCGTGTTCTTTTTTAGAACAGATAATCAATCATGTTTCTTTTTCATATTTATATACTTAATTGCGGATAAAATTTTTATTCTTATTTTTAGAGCTTATTTGGCGCCTTTTCTTCAGACTCAAAGTACATTTGAAGATGTGATGTTTGATATATTAAAAAAACTACACAGATCTGAATTATCCCTTTAATAAAACAATACGCATTTATGGGTACCCTAAATATATCCTTTATATGCCATATAAATTATTTCTGATACCTTTAAAACAAAAAAAAAATTCTCTGGCAACTACCCTTTGCGAATGCATGATTTTCTCGAAATCATTGGGCCCAGTCGGTTAGGCACTCGCCTAGCATCCGAAAGGTCCAGGTTCGGGTCCGGGGATTACCTAAATAACTGCCGATCTATAAACGGCCCGTGCAGCCAAATTTTTCCGAAGAATAATACCCCGTCTAAACTTAGGGAACGTTAAATATGCCCAAAAATCAAATAGCTGTGTACGATCTCGCCCTTAACGGTGGTTGCGTTGGGTGCCGATTCAGGTGTCGGCTTGTCACTTAACTGTGGTTTTAAAATACGATGCCCGTTGTGTAGCTCTAGTGCGACAATAATTCAAACTAAACTAAAAATGTAATTAAAACTTGGTGTGTATCACTACACAAATTTGAATTACCCCCCCCCCCCCAATGAATCGACATGCATTTATGGGCAGTTATTTACCCAATAAAGTAGTTCCAATACCTTTAAAACCAAAAAAGTTCAATTGCAACTACCATTTGCGCATGCGCGATTTTCTCGAAATTCTTATTATGATTTCCAACAGAAAACGGGAGCCCTTTTACCAAATTTGAAGTCCGTAGATTTTAAGAATTCCTACTGTAAAATTATGACAGACAAAAGAAAGATTATTTAAAATATACTTTTTCTGAATCAGCACCCTAAACACAGCTTGTAGAAATCCCAAATCTCCCTTTCGGATGGCCGACTCCATTTCAATACTTTCATTACCTGATATTACATATCAGGAAATTAAATTAAAAATATAACTAAATGGTACACTGATCACAACTATATAAAGGATAATTACTTAATTTAATCTATCGGCTCTTACGTATTAGATAACTTTAACATTAACATATTAAATTCCTCTTTATTAAGATATGGAATACGGTTTCCTTCGCTTAAAATTATTGAAACTGCAAATTAATTGAATACGCTACTGCAACGGCCAATTTTAAGTTGAACTACTTGAACTTAGAATTTAATTACTTGAAGCCCTGATTGAATTAATTGATTTCAGAATACGTATTATTTAATTGTGTACCTTAATAATTGGTTTGGGAGAGAGATTGGAGCAGATACTCGGAGAGATTCAAATTAAATTCCGTAACATAATCGAAACATAAGTTATATAATTTTAAAATTAACCTAAACTGTTTTTGTCTCGAGTAGGGTGCCTACTCACGTGTCGCCTCTTCACTTGACTGCGGCTCTAAATTTTGGTGTATGTCGACAATATCCCTCTCTGTAGTGTGGCTGGGGAGCTCAGTCGATTAGGCACTCGCCTAGCATGTGAAAGGTCCCAGGTTCGGGTCCGGGCATCGCCAAAATAACTGCCGACCTATAAACAGCCCGTGTAGCCATACATGTCCGACGAATAAGGGAGTGCACGTTAAATATCCTTCAAAGTCCTAACCCTGCGTACGATGTCCCCCTTAACGGTTGCGTTGGGAGCCTATTCGGCTGTCGGCTCTTTAAGGGGTCACAGGAGTTTTAAAAATGTGCAAAGAAGGTACTACAAAGTATAGTTTGATCTTTCATGTAATTTTTGAACTACTCAATATATAAGTATAATTTTTTTATATGTAATTCTATAAGATTTATTTAATATAAAACAAATTTTAAAATTTATGAAACTTTAGCCAAAACTAAAATAAATGATATTAAACATAAAGCTATTTTAGCACATCGGGATTAGGCTTGCGCGGCAAATTTTGAGGTCAAAATTGAAAAAATGACCAAGAAAATGACTTTATATTGCACAAATATGTACAAACTAGGACTTATACCTAAATTCACAGCTCAATTTTAATTAGAAATTATTTTAAGAACTTTTTTCTAAAAATATTTATAAAATTTTTTAAATTTAAATTTTAATTTAAAAAAAAATAATTTATAATTAAAATTGAGATGAGAATTTAGGTATAAGTCTTTGTTTGTACATATTTGTACAATATAAAGTCATTTTCTTGGTCATTTTTTCAATTTTGACCTCAAAATTTGCCGCGCAAGACTAATCCCAATGTGCTAAAACAGCTTTATGTTTAATATCGTTTATTTTAGTTTTGGTTAAAGTTTCATAAATTTTAAAATTAATTTTATATTAAATAAATCGCGTAGAATTACATATCAAAAAATTATACTTATATATTGAGTAGTTATAAAATTACATGAAAGATCAAATTATACTTTGTAGTACCTTCTTTGCACATTTTTAAGACTCCTATGACCCCTTAATTGAATGTTGGTCTAAAATACGACAATAGCCCTCGTGTAGCTCTAGTGCGACGGTAATTCAAACCTAACCTAACATTCGCTGTAGTTTTAGTGCAACGATTTTCAAACCAACCTCCAAAGCCATCATTGAAAGTGATGGTTTATATGGGAGTATAACACTAATTTCGTCACTGTCAGACGGCCTTGCTTTTTCTCATTACAAACATCAACCTTTTTTTTATTCATACCTCTATAGTCTACGCACAAGCTTGTTCTACTTTTGTAAGAAATCAGCGATAAAACGGCCTAAGTCCGTGTGGGATTAGAATGAACGAGACGAGAATAACAATTCAATCGCTAAGCGTTAAAGTGAGTCAAATCAGTAGGAGGGTTACCTAGCACACTTCTCATTTCACTACAATTATAAAGGAAAAGGCGTAGAGATAATTCTCCAACAAGCTTACTTACTTTAATTAAAAAAATTGTTATTTTCATATGAGACAGGAATAACAATTAGGAAGTTGATTTTTGCGTGTTTCTTACAGTTTTTTTAATGGTTATTGTTTGTAGGATTTGTGTTCAATTATTTTGATTTTTTATCTTTTGTTATCGTAAGCGGATAATGATATTTAAGTGATAATAAGAATTTATTAGATCTTATGAAAGGTGCTTGAAGGAGTTTTTTTGTTAGATATTTTTATAATGTTTTTTTCAAAAAGGTTTTGTGTTTGTAAGTTTGTAACTATTATGAGGTAAAAATGTTATTTACACTGAAACTCTAATTGGCTTATTTTAGTTGACGTAGTGTCTTCCAGCTTTCATTCCCGCACTGAAATTTACTGGGTGCTCCGGTCGGTGCTCTGTTCCCACGTGACATTGAATCATCAATCAAGGCGCGAAAAACAATTTTTCATTCGAGAGTTGCTGTTACCACTCAAAACCTAAAATGTTTCCATTGTTTCAATTTCCAAACATTCCTAAATTCCTTAATAATTATACATAAAATATATTTAAATACATCATTTTAATTTATATTTAATAGAAATTATAAGTAATGAATAAAAAATTATACTAAAATGTGTTAAATACACAATGCTTCACATTTTAACAATTTAGAGGAGAAAGGGCAGCAATCATCATTATATATTATTAATATACATGACATGACATGACAGTGATTGCGCCCTCTAGAAGGGAAGGGCGTAGGCTATATACCCCGCTCGCCAGAAGAGACAGTCACAAGAGACACACAAAGAAGGACGGCACAAACACATAGACAAATAACAACATTTATTGACGGTCACAAACATCCATGCCTGACCGGGATTCGAACCCGACCCCAGCAGTTCCAAAGGCCAGCGTGCTAACGATTGAGCCACCGGGGCGGCTTATGAATATACAAATATCTTATTACTTAAATTTATTGCCATGGCGTAGTCCTAATAGCTTACTCGGTTGAGTGCCTGCTACCTTACCAGAAGTTGCAGGTTCGAATATCGGCTCTTCTTCAGCTTCGTTTGTAATTAAGTTAGTTATCTATTTGCATTATCATCTCAACCCTTCTATGAACTACCAACAATTTATTAAATATACTGGTAGAAATGTTCATTATAAAAAATAACGAATAATGCACGCATAAGATCAGATGCAATATAAACGGTACCCTGTTCGAAACAACTTATCCTTCCTTCCTGCTTTAAAATTAACTACATACCATTTCCTATTTTTCAATATAATTTTAAAATCTTAAGCGTACTGTTGTCAAAGAGTTTTTAACACTTTTAATTTTTCTATTCAAAAAACAAGCTTTACCCTTCCCACCCTCAATTTCTAATCACTCACACTCAAAACATTCCACCGCAATCCCCCTTTTCTATCATTCCTCTACACTCAATTCGAATATTTTCTTCCCATTCGAAATCATCATTCTCACTCACTACGAACTTTCCTCAAGAAGAAGATTTTTCGAACACCCTTCATCAGACATACCGAGAAATTCGAGAAGCAGAAAATTCTCCCCCCAAAATCTTCCCACCGAAAGGAGAGAAAATCTGAATAATATTCGAAATACCTCCCCCCACCCCCTGACGATTCCACAAGGTGTTCTAAAATTCCATGTATCTATGTAGGTATGACATGGATGTAACTGTTGCATACTATATCAATGGATTCCCATAAGGAAATTTAATTAGTGATCATATTTTAAAAAACGATATTTCGATAGATATAGGAAGAGAGCTCTGCTGTAATATGCGCTACAATTACTGAAATAATTGCTTACAGCACTTTATGATACTATTAAAATATACAATCTATAATATTAGATTATTTTGGAAAGGCTTTGTACTAGAATAGCTGCAGTGTAGTTCTAGACTAGAGAGAAAATTAGAGTTCTGGGCCAGTACGGTTGGAGGGTCTGACCCTCGACCCTCCACTGGCCCAGAACTCACCTTTTCTTACTACTTTCTTGTGTTCCATTAATTCAAGATGGCAAATAATTAACCTCTTCACTCCTACCCTATATCACTCCTACACATATATTATTTAGCTCAACAGATTTTTCAAACGCTCATACATTTTGAACATTATTTTCAAAGAAATATTGAAAAAAAGTAAGGGCAGGGCCGGATTTCTAAATAGGCTAAGTAGGCTGTAGCCCAGGGAGGCAAATTTTTTAAAAAACTGAAGCTGCATTCGTCAAAAAATTATTATAAAGATACTAATATTTTAAGAAAGAAACAAATAATTTACATTAACGTGTAAACCGTAAACGTATATACCGTACAAATATTTAGTAGTAAACATGGTTGCTGCGAGAGCAATTAGACTCTCCCCCCTGATATGGAAGTTGAAAGACAAATAGTAGAACAGTTTAAAAAATTCACCGATAATTCAGTTTAAAAATTCGCTTTAGATTTAGAGCGTACATAGATGCTTTTAATATGTAGAAAGAAAAAAAAATAGTAAAGAAAACTATATATGACGGCAAATCGATCGTAGCCTACATTCGGCAAATCCTTAAATCCGGCCCTGATTAAGGGTTTACATTTTCTGATGGGTCTGTCATTTTAGAGGAATTTAAGGTTTGAAGTCCTACAAATACACTTTTTTTGTCATATGAATGAACAAACCAGCTCTGTCCCTTTCTTGTAATTAATATTTTGTTAGAACAATTAAATGGAATATAAAGCCAAATTTCCAACAAACATATCACTAACAACCTTCTCAAACTACAAATATTTTCCCGTAAATCCCTCTCTTTCCCCCGAAAACTCATATCGTTGTGAATTGAAAAGGGTTCGGCGTGGAATGGAAGAAATAGAAGATTAGAACCATGTAAATCGACCCTTTATGTTATTATTTATTATCATTATTTATTTATTATATTTGGCGCGATATAAACATTTCGCCCGCTAAAGTGGGCGTGGCACAAGGAAGGGGATTGAGGCTCTTTTCGGGTACTAGGTGAAGTAATTTCATGTTATTTTTAGGTTCCATAATTCGTTTACAAGTAAATGGTGGAATCTTTTATAAAAATTATGTCTGTCCGCGTCAGTCACCTTCTTTGAAACAAAAATGTTATCTAGTTATTTAATAATATATTTTTGAAGTTTTAAATGCCAAAAATATACAGTAGATTTCGACACTATTTTTAAATTTTATTAATTAATAATTAAGTAAAAGGATGTTATTTTCCTTCACATTTTGTTTTAAATTTATGTCATGATTCCCATATCAGGTGAAAATGTTATAACATGGCAAAGCAATACTTTTGCAAAAGTTGTGATTTCAAAACTAATGCATAAGCGCTATGGGACTGACAGTCGCTCTTAAAAATAGAAGTCACTGAAAATCCTATGGGAAAATCGAATTCGAAGCACCATGATACTCTTAAAAAATTCCAAATTTATTACTGTTTTTAAAAGTATAAAAAAAGCCCCTTTTTAATAGAATTAAATAACCATTGCTAACTCAAATCAACCACACGAGAGCCTTAATTAATATCAATAGAATTTAAAGGAATTTTATTTTAAGACATAACTTAGTTTGGAATGACGTCATAATGTAAGTTCAATGCAAAACTACTTACTGCTATTGGCGGTCTTTTTAGACGCACGAATTTTGTGTGGAAGATAAAAGTTTCTATCACAAATTTACTTGTTGACTTAAAATTGTTGTGTGCATAAAAGAAATGAAATAACAAAACAGGAAATGTTGCAAGTTTTAAATTTTATTAAATTAAACAATTTTACAATTTAAGCATACATATTGTGAATACCTTACTTCATCTAGGAAGATTAAGTGCAGAATATCGTCACTTAAGTTCCCACATGTGCTGTCTTACTGCTGTGCAAGGATCAGATTTACTGTACAGATTTTCGGATTTGGCGATAAATAATTTTATAGTGGCAACTGTCTGACTTCTACTAATGATTCGAATTCTTTGACTTGGCAACGATGACGTTTTCCGGCAAACCATATCTGACCGTTATTTGCTTATTTCGGTTTTGTTTTCGTCCGACTTTTGGTGTGATTTTGGAAAGTTCGCCAAGGTTTCAGTAAATTTCTACCGTTGTGCAACGTAAGAATGTGGGAACTTAAGTGACTGTATACAAAATTGATTAGTTTCGTTACAAGCAAGTTTTTTCTTCAGTGCACATTTCCTATTGAATAAAATCATTGACGTTACAAAAGAAATTTGATCAAAACAATTTATTTATATTTCCAACACAAAAAGATAAAACTACAAAAATAGACTTTTGATAAACTTCAATAATGCAATGCTAGATTGGATCAATAATGTTCAGGAGAAAAATAAAATTTACAATTTTAAACATTTCAAATGGACGATTAAAAGTAGGCGGATCTTGTGGCGTCAACATAGGCGTGGTGACTCCAATCATCCATTGAATGTACATATCTAAAAACTGCATATTCAAAATGAACTAGTATACAAACAAAATAACAACCAGTTCATGTTTTATCATCATTTCGCGCAATAGAATATCGTAAATGGAAAATGGATTTGGCGAAAATTGGAATTGAAAAGGGTTGTTGTTGGCGGGGAAAAAAGGGATTCTGGGGGTAATGTAAATAATAATGTTAAAAGGGAGGGGGGGGGGGGTAGAAATATCGTCTGAGAATTCTTCGAATTGAAGTGAAGACGAGGGGGATCGTTCTAAATTGACAAGGGGTGAACCCCAAAGTTTTGCGAGTTCTGGTTGGTATACAGAATCACTGTTCAATTTTAATTTTTAAAGTTTAATGTAAGGTTTGAATTCGTGTTTAAAGAGTGAATACTTATTTTTTTAGATAATCGAAAATTTAATTGAAATTTACAGGGTTTTTTTACTGTTTTTTTTTTTTTAAAGTTCAATTGAAGGGGGAAAACTTTTGGGTTTAAGAGAAAATTGCTGCTTTCAGTTTAAGTTTTTAAATTTAATTTAAGGGGTTACGTACGTACAGGTAAAAAGCTTATAAGACTGCATAGAACTTCAAAAAGTTTTCTTCCTTGTTCAATTAAAAAAAATACAGAAAAGTTTGTAGAATGTTTTGAAATCGATTTTTTTTAGAATTAGGGGCTCAGATATATTTTCAAAACACAACAAAGTTTTTAAATTTAATCTTGTGCGTTAAGATCTAGATATGAAGAATTTCAATTTAAATTATGCATTTTATCATAATTTCTTATTTGAATTTCATGATTTAATATTATTTTAATATACCATACAATGCAAAATTATTACACATTAGATTTAATGCTTTTATCAAAAAATATAAAAATAAGTGCTATTAGATAAATTTTAAAAATGCGTACTTAAAACGATTTCATACAGTTATAAACATTTAATTGTTTGGTTTCACCAAAAATATGGTTCCAGCTCCAACTGCTATGTGGTGAAATGTGGTTTCCAAAGTCTAAAAAAAATGGTTCAACTGAAAAGGGGTGAAACGTTTCACCACCAGCCGTTACAGCTAGTATGTTCTCAAAAAGAAAAAAAAAACAGTCTAATAAAAAAAATACACAAATTTTCAAAAATTGAGAACGTGTTTTTTTTTATAATAAATACATACCTTCTCAAAAACGAGAACAAGCTTTCTCAAAAATGAGAACAAGCTTTCTCAAAAATGAGAATGCAGGTTTTTTAGAATAAATACATACTTACTCAAAAACGAGAACCAAATTTCTCAAAAATGAGAACGTGGGATTACTAAAATAAGTACACATCTTCCCAAAAACGAGGACATACTGTCTCAGAAATGAGAACGTGAATAAGTACTTAGAATTCTCAGAAACGAGAACATGCTTTCTCAGAAATGAGAACATGAGTTTTCCAGTACAAGTACATTCATTCTCAAAAACGAGAACATGCATGATCTCATTTTCGAATAACTAATGTCGTCGAATTTGAAAATAATGTATTCGTAGCTATTATAAACCTATATTGATCTCAAAAATGAGAACATTGTTCTCGAAATTGAGAACTCATTTTGAACAGTGCAAATAGAGATTATTATGATGAACCAAACACAAACTTTTTAACAGTACTGAACCTAGCTTGAAAAGTTAGATGTGAATTATTTTTACTAATGCAAAGTTTTCAGGTTCTAACAGTGTCAAGGCCATGTAAGATCGATAAATTTCTTCCCGATTGATTTTTCAACTACCATCATTTAACCAAAGCAAAGAAATTTACTCTAAAATTGACAATAAAAATGGAGACTGGTTATTTTTTTCTCTTAGTTTAGGCTAAAAAAACATTAATTAACGACTAGTCTCATAGGGATAAATTATATTTGCAGACCCAATATAATATTACTCTAAATGTGTTGAATATGTTTTCTAATTGTTTTTTCTTTCCTTATAACTAATGCAGTTTGATTCAACGGTTAGATCATTGAAATAGGCACAACGAATAAATATAATTTATGGTGACAGATAAATATTAATTTTAAGAGATTTAAGAAAGAATGAGCATTAAGAAACTAGTTTAATTACTTAAATGGAAAGAAAAGCCTTAACCCTTTCAGTCCCAAAGACAATTTGGCATCATTTAAGATTTTTTTTTCTGATCGTCTATAGCCATTTGTATCAAAAAGCACATCTTTCGATTCTTCAAACAAATTCGATGTGAAAATATTTTTATTAATACCAATAGATGTCAGCCCTATTATTTTTTTAAAAAATATAATCAGGTAAATGATGATGATAAATAATGATGATGCTGAGTAGTTTGGCTCCTAAATTGTTCTTATTGAATTAACACAGAGAGAAGACTTCAGTTTGGACAACAGGTTACGCCTCCCATTCCCCTTAACGACAAAATTTGATAATTCCTATCATTACAAAATATTTGTTATGAAACAATTCAAATATCTACAAACTAAAGACCAACAATACGTAGCCCTCCCAAAACTGCAGTATCATCTAGACTAATGACTTGAATCATTGTTATAAAAACTTAATATTTTAAACCTACAAGAAATAACACTAAATGTCTGATTATTTCAGAGCATTAATAGTCCAATTCATTGTTGTAGTAACTGCGGTTTAACATAGAGCAATACAGATAAACTGCAGTATCTAGACTAATGACTTGAACCATTGTTGTAAAAACTTAATAGCTAAAACCTACAAGAAATAACACTAAATGACCGATTATTACAGTGCAATAATGCTAATTCATTGTTGTAGTTACTGCAGTTTACCTGCTTACGCCAGAAAATATGGCTAAATTCATTGATGTAAAAACTTCATAGCTAAAAACCTACTAGAAGGTACAATAAATGACTGATTATTTCAGAGCAGCAACGTTCCAATTCATTGTTGCAGTTACTGCAGTTTAACATTGAGCAAATGCAGGTAAACTGCAGTATCTAGACTAATGACTTGAACCATTGTTGTAGTATCAATAGCTTAAACCTACAAGAAATAACACTAAATGACTGATTATTTCAGTCATTTTAACTCGTTGTAGTTACTGCAATTTACCTGCCCACGCCAGAAAACATGGCTAAATTCATTGTTGAAAAAACTTCATAGCTTAAAATAACAAGAAATAACACTAAATGACTGATTATTTCAGTGCATTAATAGTTCAATTCATTGTTGTTGTTACTGCAGTTTACCTGCTCAAGTCAGAAAATACGGCTAAATTAACGTCGAAATGATTCAGCACTACAAGGAACTGTCAAGAGGGATCTTCAACATCAGGAACTAAGTTCAACTCGACAAGTGGAAAATATCTGGAAAACAACATGAAGATGTGTCAAGCATTTTATTTTTAAATTTTACATACATGAAAAGTAGGGTTAAGTGAATACAATTTAAAAATTGAAAATATAAATTTAATAAGAAGAACAAAAGATTTTTTTAGCACTGAGAAACTAAAGTGCAACACCAAATAAAAAATTACACCAAACTTTTTTCAGTAATATTTTAAGTTAGTGTTTTACTTATGTAAATTATAATACATTATAACACAAATAATACAGATTCTACATATCGAATTACAAAAAGAGTGGGAGAATTATTTTGCAATAGGAATTATTTAGGAATTTGCTGTAGGAATTTCCAGGGTTTGGTGGAATATTATCAAATTATACTTTCGCAGCTGATTAAACTGGAAAGATTTTAAAATTCGTAAAAAGGTTTTGCATAAGAATAATTTTGTACCAAGGTAAAAATAATGTAAGGTGATTCAGCATATTAACGTTGAATATGGAAGATAAGTAAATATTTAGGTTTGAAAGAAAACAAAACAGATTTAAACATATTTAACAATGTAAAATTTAAAAAATTAAAAAGAAAAGAAACAACAGGCTAAAATTTGTGTATACTAAACGAATAAAATCCTATTTTAGATAAATAGCATAATTCCTGTTATATTACTCATAGCTACGCTGTGCAAGTGTTAATATCATCCAAAGATTAGAAGGAGTAACATAGGTAAGAAATATTCAGAAGAGGATAGAATCTTATGCTCAGAAAACAATTATGTTAAAAAATTATCTATTTCGTATAATCATTTCAAAAGTTACGAACATTTTCGAATACGTTATAAAATTTAAAGATATAATAAATTATATGGTCTTAATTGTTTTAGATTAAACTTGACTTTTAAAGAGTATATTTAAAGAATTTGATTATTTATTTTTTTCATTCGGTGAGAAAATATGCATAGTCAACTCTTAATGAGTTGCTTTGAACAACAGTAAAATAATAAGAAAATTATCTGAAAGAAAATTGATTAAAATTGATAATTTAGCAAATAAAGAAAATATATAGGGGTTTTTTTTAGTTCTAAGAAATATTTAACCCTTTCAGTCTCAGTGATGCCATTTGGCATCATCATGTCTTTGATCATAATTAAAAAAAATAATAGGGCTAACATCTATTGGGATTAATAAAAAATATTTTCGAATAGAAAAAGTTTGAAGAATCAAATGATATGCTTTTTGATATCATAAATGGCTATAGACGATCAGAAAAAAATTCTAAAATGATGATGCCAAATTGTCATTGGGATTGAAAGGGTTAATTACACCTTTAAAAAATTATCAATTTCTAATATAAAAATGAACAAAACTGGATTTTTCCCCGTTTGTGAAGTGTGAAGATTTAGCATTACAGGTAAAAGAAATTTAAGGTTTGTATGTTTAAGTAGAAGTTGATAGATACTACAAATACAAAAATTTTAAAATAATATATAATAAGTTAAATTCATTCAAATGCTTCAAAATATTGATTTAAATTCATTCAAATGCTTTAAAATAATAATTTAAATTCAAATAAATGCTCCAAAATAATAATTTAAATTCATACAAATGCTCGAAAATAATAATTTAAATTCATATAAATGCTCGAAAATAATAATTTGAATTCATATAAATGCTATAAAATAATTATAAACATTTTGTTATTTAAATTTTATTATGTATTTGTAATAAATTTGTTATAGAAAGTATTAGAACAATCGAAAATGTGTTTTTAGACATTGTTACAACTTATTTCTTATTTTTTTTATATATTAAAGTGATTATATCAATACTTTTTTAATAAATTTTCATTTTGAGTTTCATTTGAATAGGAGATACTCGAGAAAAAAGCAGTGAAAAGTTTTCTGAATTGTTGCCCTAAAGAAGAAAAAAAAAGACTTCCACTTGTCGAATATGTTAATGCAAAGTATAGCACTGAAAAAGGTAAGTTTCGTAACTGCATATATCTCACGCATAATAAGTTAGTTAATACAATATATTTTTATTGCATAGATAAATATAACTAACTAACTCCCCGGCATTACAGTCCATGCTGGATCATGGCCTCTCTTACAATACGACTCCAAAGCCGCCTGTCTTTGGTCTTGCTTCGCTTTCCAGTTCTTAATTTTCATATCTCTAAGATCTTTTTCCACATCATCTATATATCTTTTTCTCGGTCCTTCTCTTCTCTCTCCCTGACATCGCCCCTTGAAAGTTTTCTTTGTGCCTCTGTTATCGTCCATTCTCTCCATATGTCCCAGCCATTGATTTCTTCGAGTTTTTATGATGTTAATAATGTCTTTCTCTCCAAATAGTTTAGCCACTTCGAAATTGTATCGTCTTCTCCAAACATCACCTTCTTTGATTGGACCAAATATGGCCCTTAAAATCTTTCTTTCCCACGTTATTAACATCTTCTCTTGCTTTTGATTCAAGGTCCAGGTCTCCGACCCATATATAACTGTTGATAGATAAATATATAATTATTAAAAAGTAACATCTATTTCCATGCATGAAATTTTGTTGAAAATATTAAATTTAATTTTTGAATTGTTAAAAAGAAGTGACAACATTCTTTCACAAATAAGAGACATAGTAAACTATTGAGTTCATTTTTGATGAAAAATAGTTAATAGAAATCTTTTATACCTTTATTCCATTGAGAATAAATTATTAAGTTAAATTCGTTTAGTTCTTTATAAATATGAGAATATCCAGGAATGTATAAATCGATTTTACCTCAAAAGTTTGCTTTTTTACTAACAAATTATTGAAATATCATTGCATTTATCCAAGTAATTACTTTAACTGTGGATTATTATTATTTTTTACGTAACGGAATATTCTTTCAAATACATTCTAAAGAGATTCTTTGTGTTGGTAGAAATTTTGCGATTGAAAAATGTGCTTCATTTTCAAAAAATTGCTAAAATGTTTTTTTTTCTTTCAAGGAACAGAGTAACTAAAAGTACCCTCAAAATCTTTCGAATAAGTAAACGTTATTCATAGTTTTTCCAAGAGAAAAAGGTTAATTAATTAAAAATAATTTAAATCATCAAGGGATGACTAATGTCAAAAACCTCAATACAGTATCAACTCAAAGTTACTAACAAGCATTGTCCAAACGCGTGCAAAACATGTCAAAAACACGATAGAATAACCTCAAGAAATTCAATGACACCACATCACTTCGGAAAAATAAATAAAATAAAAATATATCGAATATTCGGAACGTTTCAGGCGAGTTGCTGACAACCCCAAATGCACACAAGCAAAAACAACCATCCAGACAATTTAATTAGTCAGCCACAACATTTCTCGACTTGTGAATGGCAACAGCTCTCAAGAATTTAGTTTGACATAGTTTTATGACTATTTCCGCACTTGGAATCCTAGGATTAAATACAATTATTTAATTAGATTTATCAACGAAGGAAATTATGTTTAATTGGTGATAGTCAAGTAATATTTTCTCAGAGTCTAAAAATAGTTTTTCGATGATTGTTTGATGTCGTGTCCCGCTAATTAAGGATTAGGAAGCCCAGTCGGTAAGACGCTTGCCTTGCATGCGGAATGCTCCAGGATCGGTTTCAGAAATTATCAAAATAACTGCCAACTTATAAATGTAATGTGCAGCCAAAATGTCCAATTGATACTATCCCGTTTAGAGATAGCGCACTTTAAGTATGCTTAAAAGTCCCGACGCCGTGTACGATATCGTTCTTAAAAAGCGTATATTGTGTCTGCTCAGGTGTTGGCTAACCAAGTTTTTTAATCATTCCGCTCAATATTTTTGATATTTAAGTGAAAAATATATAAGTTTTTAAACATGTGTGTATCACAGAGCACGGCTTTGTTTTTATCCTTTAAGACCGGCGGTCATGGCGCTGATTTAAAATTATGAGCCTAAATTTTGAGGGTTTTTTTCGAAAAAATGCGTTAAGCTGCATCAATGCCGCTCTCTCTCACTCTCTCTGGCTTAAAAACTAAGTCATTTTTTAATACAAATAACGAATAGTACATAACGAATAGTAAATTTGTCGAGAGGGAGCTCTACTTTAATAGACTAAAGTGGATTATGTTACTTGTTGCCACATTTTAATAGTAAGCACTATAGAGGGTTCAAAGCGTGCACTAATAAAAAAACCCTCGCTTATAAAAAAATTGTAAATTTTCCATTTCGTGGCATATTTTATACATCCACACCCAAACAAAATATTTCAAATGGTTTTAACTGCGTAACTTTAACTGCGTAAACTCTGGTCCTACACTCTTAAAACGAACGAGCGATTTTAACTCAGTCTGATTAATTTTCACTCCTCCAGTCTGGAAAATGCACTTCTCCTTTTGGAGTGGATCCTTTGTGTGTTAAACTTCCGACATCACTCCAAACGAGTGATTTTAACTCAGTTTGAGTTAATGTTCACTCCTTTCCAGAGTCGAAAACGCACTTCTCCAACTGGAGTGGATTTCACTCATTTGTTTTAAGAGTGTACAATACTGTTGTTATTTTCAACGAAATATTTCATTTACAATTTTATCAAAAAACACAATCAAGTTATTACATAAAAAAATAAGTTTTCGAGATTTCCGCATCTTGTTAATGACAGATGCTGAGATCAGATTGATTAAGGCTTGTGCCAATTGTAGCTGTCAATTGCAGGTCATATCTGACATTAGTTTTTTTTTGTGATGAGGCAGTTTTTTCCTCAATTATAACAGCTGTTTTGGATGCCTGAATATATTTTAAGAGGTAAATGGCTCGGAGACTTTAGATGTATATAACACTGTTAAAAATTTCAGTTCAACGTTGAACCAAATATTGGTGAAAAATGAAGAATTTCTAGCAGATACACCATAAAATGGTTCAACCAAATATCACATTCTGTAAATAAACCTGCTTTCACGAAAAATTGGTTCGACTTCTACTCCGATAACACGATAGTTCGGTTCAACTTCTACTAACCCCAACCGACAATTTAACTGTTTACTCAAACGCAGCGCCATGAATGAGTAGTACTGTTTCTGCTTGAGAATTGACCAGTCCGTGGACGAGTGGTTATGACATCAGCCTAGAGATTCAAGCAACTCAGGAGAGCGGGGGTTCGAATCCCACCTACTACCAGTCATCAAATCGGATCTCTTGACTGGAAGAAACGTGCTCTTTAAATCTGTGGGGTTTTAAGTCCCGACGGCGTTAGCTTACGAAATACCGTTTTGTTTTGCACCTTTCACTATTGTTATGCATTGGAAGAACCTTTTTGTGGTTCACTATAGTTACGCGTTGGGAAAATCCCGCATATGGTTCAACCTCTCACCATAGTTACGCAATTTGAAAATATCGTTTTATGGTTCAACAGTCTACCAAATCATGGTTGTAGCAAATTTGAACCGTATGTTGGTTCAACCTTGAACTATTATTTTTAACAGTGAACTGGGCATTGGAAAACCTAAAAGCTTACGACCATCGATGGCAATGTCAAGCGACAATTCCAGGAAAATTAGCATCATTCTAGAGGGGTCTCCAACCGGTGGTACGCGTACCACTGGTGGTATACGAGAATATTTCAGGTGGTACGACTGAGTGATGTGAGCAACATGATGCTATCAATAGCTTCTGTACGCATGTGCAGGTAGCACGCAAACATATTAATCATTATTTTAAACATTAACATTAGGGTAAGGTGGGGTAAGTGGGCCATTGGGGCAAGTGGGCCACCCCCCCTGGCATTTCCCGAATTATGGACGTAAAAAAAATCTGTTACAATATTTTTACGTATTTACCCCAATAGATGCAGGAAACATTATGGCATCATTTTCATTGAAGTATGTAACAAGGTACAGGGTGTCCTAAAAGTTCCCGTACTGACGATTCGTGAATTTTTTACACGCAAAACAACAAACATTAAAACATTGTTTTTATTCTAATGGTGTAAAGCACTTTTAACAAAACGTAGGAAAAAATTTGGAACTTACATTTATATTAAATGATCAAATTGTCCACCCCTTTCATCGAAGCACATCTGAAGGCATTTTGCGCATATATTTAGAAACGCGTTTTAAGATGCTGGGAGTGACTTCTTGTATCCTTAGCATGATGACATTTTTCAGGTCCTCTATTAATTGTGGATTATCGTCATAAATTTTGTTCTTTAAATATCCCCACAGAAAAAAAAGTCAGGTATACTCAAATAAGGGGAACGAGATGGCCCAAGATTTCTTGAGAAGAGTCGATCGCCAAAAAAATGTTGAAGCATGTCCATGGTTTCATTACTTGTATGGCATGTTGCACCGCCTTGTTGGAACCAAGAATCTCATTCATTCACTTCGAATAATGCAACAAATTGTTGGATAAGTTCTCTGTATACAGTTCCATCAACAGTTGACTCGAAAAACAGATTGCAATATCCTTCGTTGAGTTTCTTGCACAAAGTCTGGTGTAACAATTTTCGGTCTGCCACTTCTGTGTTATCTTCCACCGAACCTGATGTCGCGCGAAATCTCTGGGCGAGTTTGTATAGAGTATCTTTACTCAGTATAGTATCAACTGGATATTTATGTCGCCAAAATTCTTTACATCTTTCACTATGATTTACATCCAAAATGAGCTTCAAGCAACGCAATTATCTAAATGCGTGAAAAATGATGTTGCAATGAAGAACAAAATGACATATAATTATATTACAGAACAACTTGAGCACGAAAAAAACCAAGCAATAAAAACAAAAGATTTGATGAAATAATAAGCAGACGATAAAATTTAATATTTTAAAAATTAAGCACGGATAATGATTTTTTGAAGTTGGAGTACGGGAACTTTTAGGACACCCTGTACAATCCTTTTTGTGAAAATTTTTAAAATTGCATCTTTTCGTAATTCATGCCATCATACTATTTTTTTAAATTTATTTCCAAACGGTTCGTGATACAAAACAAAATGTTATATGTTTTGAAAGTGTATAAAACATAGTATCTTTTTGCAGTGTCATGTACTTGTGATGTTGATAAGGTTAAAAGAAAATTGGGGTGGCCCAGTTGCCCCTCGTTTGGGGTAAGTGGGCCAGGGGTGGCCCACTTGCCCCAACTCTTTAATATACTTTAAAAAAGTCATATTCACTGATTCATAGGGTTAGTCATATTCACTATTCATAGTCCTATTCATTGACATAGGCCAGTTTAAAATCTGTAGCCCTAACATTTTTTTACACTACATGCAAAAATGACAAGATGAAAATTAACGTATTTTTTCTTGTAGTAAGCTTGCATGCCAGAAAAAGTTGCTATTGGGGAACTATTAAAGATACATCATTACTTTTTTTTTCAAACACTCAAAAAATCATGTAGATTATTCCACTTGCCCCACTATATCTCTACCAGTTATGTGTAAAAATATATTAGGGGGGTGGCCCACTTACCCCACCTTGCGGGGCAAGTGGGCCACTCAGATGACCAAAAAGAAAAACATATTTTTAAAATTTATTTTTTGCCAATTTGTGTTAAGGTTGTCATGGGTACAGTAATAACATATGAGAGAATGGACCACAAAAAAAAATAAGTTGTTAGGCCGATTATATCCAGAGGTATGAGGGTCTAAAGTCGAATTTTGCCAAAAAGGTGGCCCACTTACCCCACCTTACCCTATTTTAAACATTAACATTATTTTAAAGAGAAATCCTTAATTAACTTATGGATCCGATGCAAAACCTTGTACCCTTAGCTTCTGGCAAGCTGTGCTGTTTTTGATGCCATTTGCTACTAGTTAGTTGTGTAAAAGTGGATTTTCTGAACTTCAGTAGAAAAAAAACCATAGAAGCAGAATACTTGTCAAAGAAGCACACTAGTTACTATAAAAAGTATATTTTGTATAAGGATTAATTTATTGCTGAGTTTACTATTTTTTTATGCGTATGTTTTTATACCTGTAGGTAATAAATAAGATTTCAAATTAATACCTTTTTATTTCTCCTTTATTATATGCATGTTATAAACAAACAGCTATATAACCATTAAATGTGAAGTTTTTCAGGAATTTAATTCAAAAAGCCTTTCTAGAAGAGTAGATTTTATAAGTTTATTACAATATTTAGGTCTGGTGGTAAGCCAAAATGTCCAAAAGAGTCAAGTGTGGTACGCTGGTGCGAAAATATTTTGAACCATTGAAAGACACAGAAAAAAAAATCATATTAGAATGGGCTACTATCTTTATGTTTTGTGGTAAAATTTGTTAGACATGACAGGAAGTTATATTCTCCACCACTACACTGTTAAAAATTTCAGTTCAACGTTGAACCAAATATTGGTGAAAAATCAAGAGCTTCTTGTAGACACACCATAAAATGGTTCAACCAAATATCACATTCTGGGAATAGACCTGCTTTTACGAAAAACTGGTTCAACTTCTTCTAACTACAACCGATAAATTAATTGTTTACTCAAACGCAGGCAACATTACTAGTATTGCTTCAGCTTAAGAATTGTTGTCCGTCTGTGGCCGAGTGGTTATGGCATCAGCCTAGGGATTTAATCTTCTCAGGAGTGCGGGGGTTCGAATACCATCTACTGCCAATTATCCTATAAATCTGATATCTGTACTGGAAATAGTAGAATAAGCGCGTTAGGAAAGTCCCGAATATGGTTCAACCTCTCACCATAGTTACGGAATTTGAAAATACCGTTTTATGGTTCAACAGTCTACCAAATCATGGTTGCAGCAACTTTGAACCGTAATTTGGTTCAACCTTGAACTATTATTTTTAACAGTGTAATGATGACGTATACCCCGCAAATCGACCGAGTGTCCGAGATCGCAAGAGGATAAATGTCTCCTAACTCCGAACATACCCGCCAAACGATACCAAATAAAAATAGAACACCCCATTACATCATTCTGAAAGCATCCATTTACCCTCAAAAACAACAAAAAACCATTTTCCACCACAGGGCAATCAGCACCGTAAACAACTCAACCTTCCACCCCCGCTAACCAACGAAGCAAACGATTTCCGTAAAACAACTCAACTTGTAAGGTCGCCAAATAACCACCTATTACTCCCCCCCCCCCCTCTCTTGTTTCCGACCGTTTAAGAGACACCCCCGCGCAGATAAAAAAAAAATAAAATCAGACGATAATATGAAAAAAAAGTCGTCTGCACCACTCCTTGCCATAGGTATGAGTGGAAGGCTATCCTCCCCTAGAGCTGCCGATTTTTGTGTGTGTGGTTTTGGCGAGGTATAAAAGAAATATCGTTATTATCATTAGGTTAGTTTTGAATAATCGTCGCACTAGAGCTACACGATCCCCATTATCATTAATATTTGTTGTATGATGAAATAGTAATTGTGAAATAGTTGTTCAATGTATATATTTAAAAATAAGCAAATGAAGCATTTACGCACGTTAATTATGTATTTATCCGGTGAGCGAGCATTTCCAAAATACCCGTAAAGGGCCTGTGCAACCAAAAAGTCCGACAAATAATACCCTGGTCGTGTAGAGGGAGTAGACGTTAATTATGCCCAAAAGTTACGATGTCGCTCGTAAAAATTGCGTTGGTGGGTGACTATTCAGGTATGTCAGCTCGTCACTTGATTGTGGATTTATTTTACAACGCCGACTACCAAAAGTCCTCGTGTAGCTAGTGCAACGTTGATGTTAAAAAATAATCTTTCAACCCATTTAGTCCCAGTGATGCCATTTGGCATCATCATGTTTCCGATCATAATTAAAGAAAAATAATGGGGCTGACATCTATTGAGATTAATAAAAAATATTTTCTAATAGAAGAAAGGTTGAAGCATCGAATGATGTGCTTTTTGATATCATAAATGGCTATAAACGAGGAAAGAAAACTAAAATGATAATGCCAATTTATCATTGGGACGGAAAGGGTTAAGAATTGAAAATTTCCATTAATTGACGCCATTCATCACTTAATTTCTCAATGCTTTTGTAGAGAAAAGGTATCTTGAACTCCCGGAAGAGTCGATAGCTAATTAATACTGTAATTGTCAGCACAAATCCTTCATAGGGTCACTTTGGTATAAACCCGGGCATTTTTTACGACAGGCGAGTGTGTTACCAACTCAGTAAAGAAGGTTAGCAGTGCCGGATTTAAAAACAAAGGCCCCTTAGGCACTTGACATTTGGAGCCCCCAACCTTCTCGAAGCGGTTTTGGAAATGTAGCAAATTAAATACACTAGTACAGAACATATAATTTTTAATCGACTTTATTAAACATCAGAATACAGTATGTTATTATAGTTATTCAATAAAACTTATTTAGATAAGAAAATGATATTTTTTACTCGATTTTATCTTTCTAAGGGCCTTGTAGGCCTAGGCTAAAACCGGCACTGGGTTAGAGAAATGGGCAGCAAATATAATATATTCAGAATAGAATTCGTTTCTTGTCTATTCCACAACTGAAGACCGTAGCTCTTTTAGTTCAACCAGATGTAGAGGCGGACAGACATACAGACAAGTGTTGGAAAGCCATCTTTTTCGGACTCAGTGCCCTCCAAAACGTGCCGAAAACACAATTCCTTCATTCTGAATTTTTTCGATCCCATCGAAATACTTTCATAAAATTCATATTAGGTAATATTCATACAAGGTAATATTCATATTAGGTAAAATTCATATTCGGTAATATTCATAATAAGGGAATATTCATAAAAGGTAATATTCATACAATGTAATATTCATATTAGGTAATATTCATATAAGTTAATCTTCATTTTTGGTAATCTTCACATCTTTGGTAATATTCATATATAGTTATCCCCTCACTTTAGTAATTAATTAGTTTAGTTTCTCCACACCGGACGATGCATCGCCAATCCCAGCAACCCCACCCCCGCCAACCAGAGTCCACGCTTGGCCGGACCCCAGCACGAGGCAGCTATGACATAGCTACAGGAAACCATTAAAGGTACGGGAGGGGGGGGGGGGGGTGCCGGACGTCCTGTCCGTCCGTCTTTCCGTCCCCCTCCCAGGATGCATGCTAGGGTAGGTATCACCTGCTTCGGTATGATCCTTTTTTTTATTGTTGTATTTTGATATTTTTGCTACTACAGTTCTGTGTATTTTTTTAAGTTAATTTTTTGGGGGTTGTCGTTATGCAACCTGTTACAAATGTTTTTTTTTTTTTGTTAGTTTTAATGAGGGGGGGTACTTGTGTTATTATCGTTTTGAAAGGTGCAGTTTTGTATTTTTTGTTAGGAGAGGCCTTTTGTTGAGGGTACTTTGGAACAATAGGGTGTACGATTCGGTTTGTTTTATTGGGGAAAGTGTTCTTTTTGGTTCTGATGTCAACATCTATACAAATACAACAATAAGACGATGTAGCGTTTTAACTTTACACGTGACTGTGGTGCTAAATTATGACGCCCGTTGCCAATAGCCTTCGTGTAGATCTGACGATATTTCAAACTAAATTAACTAACATTAGCTTTTTTTGCCTAACACGAATTAACTCGGACTCCTTACCTTCTTACGTACTACAGTTTTATCGGATGGATTTAATACTGTTTAACACCAGACTGATACATTTCGTGGTTTTTTGCGAAACTGTAATTCTTCCCCTAGTTAACTCGAGAAGCTATTTTAGCCGAGTACCTTTTTTAATATTTGACGTTAATCTGATTATTACAATCGAATAATTATAAGTATGTGCCCAATTAAAAAATATTCAATTGAAGATTTCAGAAAGCCATTACAATTTTATTCATAAGCACTAACTTTAAAATTGTTACGATATTAATCTCAATCATAATTTTTTTTCTTCCAGATTTACATTTCAATAATATATTCTATTTCAGCAACAGTTTAACAGACGAACTGACATTAAACAAAAAGCAATCACCCAAAACACATTGCAGCAAATTTTCCAAAAATCAGATAAGACTCAAGACGCTACAGAAAAATAAACAATTTACACACAAATTTCACACTCTTAAAAACACTCTAACTACATTTATCTCCAAACTCTGAGACAAATTTTCCCAAGGAAATATAAAAAACAAAGCTTTAAATCTTCTCTCTTAAAAAAACGCCCGGTAAAAACAATATATTCCATCTACCGGAGCCGGGATAACACGATGGTGTCTTATCAATGGAGAATCGTGTGAAAAGCTGTGGAGATAGGAGACTCATTTAACTCAATCGGACGCGATCTAACTTCGTTTTAATTTCGTTTAGAAATGAATATGAGGGACCACTTCGAGGTTGCCAAGTGGTTGGAAATCATTCGCCAAGTCGGGATTTTTTTTAAGGTTATTTCATAGATTTAGAAAGTAGCAGATATGCCCATCGATTGCGCAATCCCGTACAACGCAATAAAACCACGTGATTGTGTGATGAATCCACGTTTCGCCGTATTTGCAATGCATCACGGGATACTGTTTCACAAAAAATGCTTTTGCCGAAGAGTTACATGCTATAAAAACTGCATTTTTAATTTGCTTCTTTTATGAATATATACCTCTTGTCTGCCAGAAATCATCAATATATATCCAGCTATAAACTTATGCTAGCGAAACTGGTACTTTTCTCAGGGAAATATAAAAAACAAAGCTCTAAATCTTCTCTCATAAAAAAACGCCCGGTAAAAACAATATATTCCATCTACCGGAGCCGGGATAACACGATGGCGCCTTATCAATGGAGAATCGTGTGAAAAGCTGTGGAGATAGGAGACTCATTTAACTCAATCGGACGCGATCTGACTTCGTTTTAATTTCGTTTAGGAATGAATATGAGGGACCACTTTGAGGTTGCCAAGTGGTTGGAAATAGTTCGCCAAGTCGGGATTTTTTTTAAGGTTATTTCATAGATTTAGAAAGTAGCAGATATGCCCATCGATTGCGCAATCCCGTACAACGTAATGCGATTGTGTGATGAGTCCACATTTCACCTTTTTACAATGCATCACGGGATACTGGTTCACAAAAAAAATGCTTTTGCCGAAGAGTTACATGCAATAAAAACTGCGTTTTTAATTTGCTTCTTTTATGAATATATACTACATGTCTGCCAGAAATCATCAATACATATCCAGCTATAAACTTATGCTAGCGAAACTGGTACTTTTCTCAGGGAAATATAAAAAACAAAGCTCTAAATCTTCTCTCTTAAAAAAACGCCCGGTAAAAACAATATATTCCATCTACCGGAGCCGGGATAACACGATGGTGCCTTATCAATGGAGAATCGTGTGAAACACGGTGGAGATAGGAGACTCATTTAACTCAATCGGACGCGATCTAACTTCGTTTTAATTTCGTTTAGAAATGAATATGAGGGACCACTTCGAGGTTGCCAAGTGGTTGGAAATCATTCGCCAAGTCGGGATTTTTTTTAAGGTTATTTCATAGATTTAGAAAGTAGCAGATATGCCCATCGATTGCGCAATCCCGTACAACGCAATAAAACCACGTGATTGTGTGATGAATCCACGTTTCGCCGTATTTGCAATGCATCACGGGATACTGTTTCACAAAAAATGCTTTTGCCGAAGAGTTACATGCTATAAAAACTGCATTTTTAATTTGCTTCTTTTATGAATATATACCTCTCAAAACTATTTAAAAACATTATTAATTAATGATTAAATAAACGGATGTTATTTTCGTTTCCATTTTGTTTTAAATTGAGGTTATGATGATTCCCATACCTGGTGAAAATGGAATAACCTGGCAAAGCAATTCTTCTGCAAAAGTTGTGATTTCAAAACTAATGCATTAGCTCTATGGGAGTGACAGTCCCTCTTAAAAAGTAGTATTTTTATTTACTAAAATATGTATTTTTTCAATAAAGTATTAAACCACTGGAAAATGTGCCGTTTGAAAATTAAATTAAAATTATTACAAAACCCAATAAAACTGAACACAACGTAGATGTCTTTCGCAAGCGAAAATTGAATGTAGTCAAATATCAACTCAATTTAAGTTATTTACTTTACTTTTAAATGGTTTGGAACGCAACCTCGTCATAATAAATTCCTCTTAAAAATATAAAATTTTATACTATTTAACTATTTATCAAAGCTTCTCCGATTATTTAATATGGTTTACTGTGTGGCGATTACCACACGCGCCACCTCAAAGTATCATCCTCACACTGGAGGGCGCCGATTAATCTCTGCGTTCCTACTGCCACTATTCTATACAAGAACGAATGTAGTAGTATAGCCGATGTAACTCATCTCTACCTTGAGGATCCTTTTGGTAAACTGTGGTTACTGAGGCCGCTACAGCTGCACAACGAGATAACTCGTGAAAAGTCGGGGATTGCATGATATAATTCGGAAGTCTTCATGTACCCGAACTTACTCGCATTGCTTTTTTACGAAATAATATTAAGAAAAATTGACTAAAATATTATCAAACGATTATTACACAGTACCTAATCAAACAATATTATCCAGTCATTTTAAGTATTATTTACTCGTGACAATTTGATCCGCATAGTCAAACGATTGTTTTTCCATTATTGAGAGATCGCCAAATAAATCAAACCTAGCCAAACTACGCAACACATCGCCAAACACAACAGCCCCAGCCACCAAACAGCACAATAATCGAAATAAGTGTTAATAGAGACCCTTTTAAAGATAAAGAAACGACCCCTTCAAAACTTCTCATATCTCCATCTGTGCCCTCTATCTCGCCAAGATCTTCGCCAAACCATGACCCCTCACCGCATAAGCAGCAGGAACCTATGCTTATATGAGCCCCAAATAATAAATCTAGATAAGTTAGATAAGGTTCCTTTCCTACCTTTGCCATATGGTTCAAAAAAGCCGGGTGTTGTTATTATTAATATGGTAAGTCTTTTCTTCGAATCTTTCTACGAATATATTTTTTTTGAAAAAAATCGCTTGGGGATTTCTTATTGGCGGAAGGGTGGGGTTGTCACGATTATGGGTGTTCGGAGTTTTGATGTGCTTAATTTAGGCGGGATTTTTGTTTTGTTTTTGGTTTGTTTGAACGTGAGGTTGTGATCTTATTGTTGTTGAGGATGATATTAATATGTGTTTTTTATAATGGAGGTTTGGTTTGTTTTGATTTGGTTAGTTGATTGCATGCAAGTCGAACTAGAACGAATAATATTTTAGAAAGTAAATACTAACTAGGTATATGAATAATACTTATTTAATAAAAGGAAATCATGTTTCAAGTTATGATCAACATTAAGAAGATACAATATATTGTAGAAGAATGCCTTAAATATTTGGTTAAAAAAAACTATGCACATTACAGTATTCTAACTACTTGAAGCAAACATTTAGAATTAAATTTGTGTAAATATTTTGACTAAAATAGTACAAAATCCTTTCGCTACATGTCCACTAACTATTTGATGCGAACATTTACGACCTTTTCCCAACATTTTCGTCGAGGAGCTTGTGATTATTAAGAACATTAGTTTAGATTTGCCTTTCTAAAAGTTATTCCACTTGCTGATTACAACATCAAGAAAACCGTATATTACAAGGGAACGACAATCAAAGTAGAAGATTTGCGGGTTCTATAAGGCTCATAAAACTCATAATGCAGTACGCATAGTCATAAGATATATGCTTTTCGCCAAAAATGTAAATTAACTAATAACATTTCCTGATTGCAAGTTACTCCAGCTGCTAAGCCTAGCATACATCAAACAAGATACTGAGTAATTGTAAAACCTAAATCGATATGTGTTCAGTTCAGCCAGATAAATGTTCTTGATATCCTAAAAGTTATTTTATTTGCTAATTATAACATCAAGAAAACTGTCCATTACCCGAAAACGGCTATAGATTTTTTTTTGTTCTCCCGCATATTGAATATTAATAATAAAACTCATAATGAAGAACTCATATAGGGACATTTGCAAGTCAGCAAAAATGTAAATCAACTAACTACATTTCCTGATTGCAAGTTACCCCAGCTGCTAAGCCTAACGTCAAAACTAGATACTTCGCATTGTTCCAGCTGACAAAAAACTACAAAATCCGTTCTTCGCATGTCCGCCGCCACTTGATACGAACATTTACCAAATTTCCGCCTACCATTTTTGCCAGACTTGTTCGTTTTTCTTGGGCAAACATTCCTCATTGTCACAGGCTCGTTAATGTTACGGAACCTCTTCCTTATTGGTTGTTGACACTGCCGTGCAACTTAACGGCGGCCTTTGTTTGGCCAGTGTTTGCCGTACTAGCAGTTGTTTGGCTATTGCCCATGCCATTGTGTTTCCATTGTTCGCGTATTCTATAGGAAATTCATCATTTTTCGGGGGATTGTTTGTTTATAGCGGTGTTTATGTCAAATGTTACAAGGAAAATGTACAGTCAGGGTCAATGTAGTTTAATGTGGGGATCGTGTTTTTTATTGTTGGATGAGTTTGATTTGGAACAGTAGCTTGAATTAATAGATTTAAAATAAGTTTATAACTTACAGTTACTTATCCAGAGTTCTTTTTTTCTTTACAAGTTAGTTGCTGTCCGCAGTAATGTCCAAACCGTTTGGCTTCCTTAAGTTCCTAAAATATAAACAAAGTTTTAATTAAATTATTAATTTCCAGAAATTTTTTATATATCCTAGAGTCCAACTTTGAATCAGCTAATACTTTAAGAAAAAGAACAAATATTAGTAGATGGTGTTTTTCAACTGTCAAACTTCATGAAAAAAAATCATTTAAATACATACGAATTAACTCGGGTATGAAAGAAATATGACCAAAACGCACGAGTAAACTCGGGTATAGGAAACATTCTATAAATATACGAGTTAACTAGGGTATGGGAAACATTCTATCAACATACGAGTTAACTCGGGTATAGGAAACGTTCTATAAACATACAAGTACTCGACTGAAAAGCTACTACGATGTATATTTTAACTAAACCAAATCACATTAATTATTCTAAATCATGTCAGCTTCTCGAGTATTGGGCAGCAATTAATTGAAGATATCTTAAAGTATCTAAATGAATATCTTGAAAAAATTATTAGTTTTTACTATAGTTAGATAAGTGTACCTTTGCAAATGTGCATGATTAATGGTTTTGAAAACAACTGACGTTGCATTTACTATACTCACTATGTATGGGGAAATATAAAAGAGTTACTTTTTGTATGAAAAAACACAATTTGAGGTAAAAAAAAGCATACAAGCAAACGGAAGTCCAATTGGTTCGTCGAAATCATTAAAACTCTATCTTTCTTGCTACTTTTTAATAATCCATATTTTTATAAGCCAAAAGTATCATTTACAAAATACGCTAAGACACATCCGTGGTGGAATGTTTAAAAAAAATTGAAGAAAAAAACCCTCTTTAAAGACGTTTCATTTTAATGAGCGATCATTTAAAACAGAATAAAATGGCAAAAAATTCCGCCTTGATAAAAAACAATTAGTTTGAGACGAAAGGGGAAAAAAACTCGAAGTTTTGTAAGAAAAGTATTTATTTTTGTCGTATTAAGTGGAGTTAATAATTTTGTCTCAGTGAAAATAAAAGTTTTAAATGATAAAAAATATATATTTCAGGGAGTTCATTAGTATAGCAATTTTCAATTGTAAATGTTTTTTAAGTTCCTTTTTGTTGTTGAAGAATCAGTTATTTTTAACAATATAACCGGCAAATGATCGCGATCTTTTTGAAGGGGGAAAATTCGTAAAGAACAAACGAGTAAAATAAAAAGAAGAAATAGAATGTTTTAATGGCGCGGGAAAGTTTTTTTCCAAGATAAATTCGCATAATGAAGAATTACTTGCATAGATATTTCTCCAAAAACCAACATTTTTTAGATTTATTATTTAAGGGGAAAGATCTAAAAAGAATAATGCCCATTTTCGCCTCGTAAAACCGGACATCGAAAAAATGGCGCCCTAATTCTTTTTCGTGGGAGTGAAAGTTGTAGTGCTTGGCAGTAGGGGAATCGCGATCGTTTGAGCGAATGAAAGATGATTATGACAACTTTTGTTTCGAAAAAGACTGAGAATGAACAGAAGGAAATAATTAGGGGAAGAAAATATTGGGGGACACTTATTATTTTTTTAAGGGAGGAGTACTTAAAATTGTATGCATCAAAACACCAAATGAATGAAATAGTTCGATGAATTTATGATGTTTAATGCAAAAAAGTAAAAATTTTGATTATTAAGGAAATTCTACAATATATTTGCAGCAGTTGTTATGAAGAATGATTTTTGTAATAAAACGATCCTTTTACTTTCGATTACTTTTCTGGAAATTTAAGTAAATAATTTTGATGGGCAAGGTACTTGAAAATGCTTTTAACTACTAAAATTCAAAGAATTGCCTAAGTAAAATATAATTACGCGAATTAACTCTAATCTGTCAAAAAAATAGCTAATCACTTTCGAGAAAACAAAAGTATAAAAAAATTACGGTAAATATAAGCAAGTTAATCCGAGTATTAAAAACTACGCTACGTACCTACGAGTTAACTCGGGTAAACTGGCGGGTTCGAATGATACGTCAAGTGTACACATATTAATAAAGGGTGTTATTAAGAATTTTATATACGAGTTAACTCGTGTAAATGGGGTGTTTGAAAGATACGTCCAAGTGTACACAAATTAACTAGGGTGTTAAGAAATTCAAGAACTTTAATATTTTGAAGAGCTGGGCAGTACAGAATTAACGTGGACATCGAACTCTTACAACTTAACTAAACCCGAATAAACTCGAATAAAAAAAATTATAACTAGCTAAGTTAACTCATTGGAGTGAATGAAATGGGTAAACCAATACGTTAAAAACAAAACAGGGTGCTTATTAAATAATTTTAATAGCTTTAGGTATTAGTCGTTATTTTCTATTGCAAAATTTCACTCTGTAATGCAAATAGTTAACTTTATACCTTCAAAAGAGTTTAAAAGAAAATTCAACGCGTCAAGTCATCATTAAAAAACTTTCAAGGAAACGTAATTTGTCCAATGCCCTAAATTTCTCCAAAATCAAAAAAACAACAGAAAAAATGCTTATTATTGCTCAAAACCATCTAAACCGCAAGCCATATAATGGGTGCCGTCTAATAACTTAATTGGGCCGGACTCAATAAAATTAAGTACGCCATTTACGCAAAAACCCAGCAATAAAAATTAAATTCCTCAAATTCCACCTTACATTCGTTTTTGCGAAAGTGAATCTCCCACTATTTTAATAAGAACGAAATAAATGACATTTTTTCTTTCCTTTTTTTTTTAAAAGTGGTGGTATTTTACCATATTTTTTTTTATTAATGTCTCTGCTGCGAAAAGGATAATTTAACGGGACAATTTTTTGTGGCATTTTTAAGGGTGTTTTGTGCTGCGTAAGGTTAAAAGATAATTTACACTTAATTATGTTTTTTCACCCTAACACTTTGGCCTCAACAACAACAAAAAAATTCCCTCCAAATGGGTTCTAAACTGCCTCGTTAGCTGCGAAATGACGAAAGAAAAGACTTTTTAAATTGTCTCGTCAAAAGAAATTAAATAGAATGACTTTTTTGAAGGGAAAGTGATGATTTGATGTATGGCATTCGAAATGACTTTTTTCTTAATTCTGTTAATTCATAAAAAGTAAAAGGCAGCATCTTAGAACAAAAGAGAGGTAAAGATTATATAACTGATGTCTTTCGATTATTTAACATACCTAATTTTTTTTAATTAATTATATACGTATAAGTAACATTGACACACAAATTACATAATAGGACGAATTGTTAAACCAATATTTGAATTCTTTTGTTTAATTAAACCTGTATTTCTTAACAACAGCACATTAAGGATCGTTTCCACAATTTCAGAGGTAAAAAAAAAAAAAAAAAAAAAAAAAAACTTTAGGTGATTGGTAGTTTGTTTACAAGAATTTTCGGTACTTTTCCATTTTGTGGGCAATGAACTCGCCAAAAATGTACAGCTACCAACTGTGTTTTTTTTTTGCAACAAAAAAACGACGTTTTCGCCAAAAGATTAATTTTGGCGAGGATTGAGAACTCGAAATTTAAAAGTTCCATTATTTATTATGAAATTATTATGAATTGTCGAGCCAAATTATCCTATCGTAGCAGAGACATTAATAAAAAAATATGGAAAAATACCACCACTTTTTTAAAAGAAAAAAATATTCAGTCATTTATTTCGTTCTTATTAAAATAGTGGTAGATTCACTTACGCAAAAGTTAATGCAAGGTGGAATTTGAGGAATAATGCTTTTATTTTGTTCAATTTTAATGCTTGTTTTTATTCAATTTCTTATATTTCATTTAATTTGTTAATGTTTGTATTTTGTTCAAATCTGATGTTTGTTGTCTGTATTCTATAAGATTTTAGTGTCTTGCCTCTGCTATGTAACTTTATATGTTCTTTTCTGTATAGCAGTCCAATAAATAAATATGAATAGTTGAGAAATTTGGAATCAACGTTTGAATAGAAACTAATTTTGTTTTTCCGTTAAAGGTATTTACGGATGAAAAAACAGAATCTGCTTCATTATAAAAGAAGAAGAAAAATTCTGGTCGCAGATGAAGATTGCAAAAGCAGCTGTCTTTCTGACTGCAGGTTGATTACACCAACATTTTTTTTTATTTACGGTAAACTTTTGATGAACAATCAAGAAGAATATCACTGCCATGACGATTCAACGACCATACTCAGACTTAACTGGTAACTTAAATTGAGTAGAAATCAAATTAATTTTGAAATAAAAGGAATTTTATTAAATAAAAAATAATAATTTCAAAAATATATACTACACCCAGAAACAAGTTTGTGCTTAAATTAAATAACACAATTGCAACACCATTATGGTATCAAAATACATACTGGTACAAAAACCGACACTTCTACAATATTGTGATGTTTCAATATCTGTGTTGAAGACATACGAACACTAATTTGTGTTGTTCCAAAACAACTGACGATCGCTGGAGTAGATCATTATTTTTCCCATGCGGCGATTGCAAAAAACCCCTGTAAATTACATTGTTTTCTAAAATATGTGTAACAAAATTATAATAATTCTTTAAAGTAGCGTACTGTGCATTTTTTTTCTTTAAATGTAGCTATTTGTCCTAATACTTAATTACCTGTATAGTTTGAAATAACTGTCATTTTGCAATTTAATATTCAAAAATGATTATTAAAATAAGATATGCGTTTAAACTAAGTAAAATTAAATTTACGGAAGGCAGCTATCATTCACATAGTTAGAGAGAACATGAAAAAAGATGGCTAGCTGCAGATGAACATCAAAAAGCAGCTGTTTTCTTTGACTGAAAGCTTGATTGAGCACCAAACCGCTACATTTTTTATTATTTGTTTGGTGGTTGTATACAATACTTGGTTTTTCGTATGCCACAGAAATAATGTACTAAAATACTTCTGGTATATTTTAAACGATTTTCTACTTGAACGAAATTCGATTTTGTATTAACCCTTTCAGTCCCAAAAATTTACTACACTACAGAAACATCTGATATTCACAAAATAAGCTTATTTTAGGTCAAATATACGAATTCCATAAGGAAAAAAAATCAATTTTAATTTTTTATATGGTTTTTGAAACAAAGCCCAAATTCTTTAACTGTGTAAAACAGCAAAATAAAAAATATATATATTACCTAAAAACATTTCGAGTTATATATTTTAAGGTATCTGACCATATTATCAAAAAAAATTTAGTAATTATTTAACCGAAATAGTTTAAATTGTGTTTTAAATATGTGGAACTGAAGTGAACTTATCAAAAATCAGGAGAAACGCTTGTTGACTATTTTCTAAATAAAAAAAAATAGTAGTTCTGACTTCTATTGAGATTAAAGTAAAATTTTGTCTGATAGAACAAAGTGTGAAGAATCGAATGATGTGTGTTTGGATGTCATAGCGGGACATAAACATTTTGAAAAAAATATTGAAAGTGATGATGCCAAATGACATCACTGGGACTGAAAGGGTTAATCAAGCTATTCTAGAGAGATGCTCCTGGGATATTGACGACGGACATCGTACATGCGTCATCGTCTACTTTCAAAATGCTATTAATTGGTTCGAATTAAAAAAAGACGAAAAATTCCAGGAAGATGAAATTAAATTATTTAAACTTTTACGCTATTTGAGTACGTCACACCAAATTGAAATTCGGACGTTTCACATTACTCCCATCAGGGGTAACTCTAATCCCCCTTCAAAATCAAAGTCACCCCCCCTTAGTTTCGATATTGTGGGACCAAATCACACCGTTGGCGATATAAGTAACCGATGTGGAATACGAAGTCACGTAGATCAAATAGACCTGCAAATTGGCATGGCAAAGCCGTTGGCGAGGATTGGCTGAATATTGTGAAGCCAAGTGGATAAAGGTAAACAAGAGTGCGTTTATATGGTTTTTCAAAAATGTTTTTTGAATAGTTGTTTTTGCTTTTTTTTAATTGTAAGGTTGTTATGCTTACGAATTTGGTGTATCGTCTTTATTGCAGTCTATCTGCTCAATTGTCTTTAGTAGAAACATGAGAGGATTATTTGTAAATTATCTTTACTAAGCAATTTGACAGATTTAAATATCACAATAAATAAATTAATTTAAAGTCAAATTTCACATCTTTCTGGAGAAAATTCTACTTTGTTAAATTAATTTCATGAACTACAGATAATTTTCAAAATTTGTAACACTTCAAAATTTAATACTTGCTGTGATAGCTGTGTCCATGATAGGTATACTTATTTATTTTAAATTACAGACGGCATGTCCAACAAGAAAATCTGTTATTTTCCCATCGGCCTATAGGTTCCTACAAAATGCCTGTGCAAAGAATCTTAAATTAGGTAGTTAACCTATCTAAATCAATACAGATGGCCTAATACGCTGGTAAAATCAAATATGTTATCGAATCATTATCTTTATAGATGGCGCTACAAAATGGCAAACAAGATTTTAAAATATTTCTACTGCTTCATAGGTTGCTGTTTCCTACTGCCTATGTTACATTTCAAAATGTTTCTGGTTTACAAAGAAAAAAAAAAAGCTTCCTAAAGATTCAAATAACTTTTACATACCAAATACTTAAGTTATCCGATTCAGCGAAACATCAGCCAAACCTGGCATCCCCACACCCCAATCCTTCACTATTCGACAGGTCAGTTTACCATAAATCACTTATAGGGGGGAGAAGATCTAGAACCCTATGGGGAGGGTTCCAATGTCTAATAGGGTCGAATGGTAAGGCCCAGCCGTGAAATGGGTTTAAGCCACCGTAGGGGCCGTATCTCCCTAGCCCCTTTGTGTTATGCTAATGCGGTCTACGCCACTGCATTCCGCGGAGGACCTTATTTGAATTTAGGAGGTGCGTCCAAATTAATTGGGAGAGAAGATTCAATAAAGGGGAAATCTGGCAACGTGTTTTGTGGATTAGGTGTAGGGATTGGAGGATATGCAATGTGTGTTGATATTCGATTTGTTTATGTGGTTTTTAAATTGTATGAGGTTGGTAAGTTGATATTATTTGTTTACAATTTTAATTTTGAATAAATCAGTACAGAAAGTGTAGCCGTGCGTCAAGCAAGAAACCTTGAATATTCCGATAGATGGCGCTTATTTGCTAATGTGTTGGGGGATATGTAATGTGTGTTGATATTCGATTTGTTAATGTGGTTTTTAAATTGTATGAGAATGATAAGTTGATATTTTGTTTACATTTTTATTTTTAGTGTTATGGGCAAGTATAATTTTGAATAAATCAGTACAGAAAGGGTAGCCGGGTGCCACGCAAGAAACCTTAAATATCCCGGTAGATGGCGCTGATTTGCTAATGTGTTGGGGGATATGCAATGTGTGTTATTATATTCGATTGTTCGTTATTATATTCGATCATTCGTTATTATATTCGATTGTTCGTTATTATATTCGATTAGTGATATTCAATTTGCTAAAGTGGTTTTAAATTTTATGAGATTGGTAAGTTGATATTTATTTGTTTACAATTTTATTTTTAGCGTTATGGATAAGTCGAATTTCGAATAAATCAGTACAGAAAGGGTAGCAGGGTGCCACGCAAGAAGCCTTGAATATCCCGGTAGATGGCGCTGATTTGCTAATGTGTTGAGAGGACATGCAATGTGTGTTGATATTCGATTTGTTTATGTGGTTTTTAAATTGTATGATACAAGATATGATGAGATTGTAAGTTGATATTTATTTGTTTACAATTTTATTTTTAGTGTTATGGATCAGTAGAATTTTGAATAATCAGTACAGAAAGTGTAGCCGTGCGCCACGCAAGAAACCTTGAATATCCCGGTAGATGGCGCTGATTTGCCAATGTGTTGGGGATATGTATAAAGATAGTTGATGTTTGATTTGTTAATGTTTTTTTTAAATTTTTATAAAATGCTGGTTTTGTGATATTTTGTTTATAATTCTATTTTCAGGCTTACGTATAGGTAGAATTTTGAATAAATTAGTGAATATACAGCGGTTTGCCTGACAGGAAACTTAAAATAGCATCCCCGCTAGATGGCGTTGACTTACTTCTGTGTTATTACCATTAAACAAGATAATAACAAATATTGTTGTACCTTTTGGGTGACACGGGATATTATTTTGGGCAGCACTGCAACAGTATTTTTTGGATGCTAAGTTAAATAGGTTTTTCTAAAATAATTTTCTTTAAAAGTTCGGGTAAGATGAAATTAAAAAGCTTAATAGAAGAACGGAATAAGTGACATTTTTGAAACAATTTTGATGTTTGTGTCAATGAATATATATCTAACTTTTTTTAACACGATCACGCAAGCGAAAGCCCATTTTTAGTCGACTTAGGTAAAATATTCTAGATAATTTTTTTCTTTAAGACTATACAACAATCAAACGAGCCACAAGATAATTTTTTTAATCCATTGTACACATCATATTGTTTACATCCAATGTACACAATATCAATTTCTTAAACCAATTTTCGATCCTCTTTAATTCCGTAGAAAAAAACCCGCCAACCACGCCAACAGCTTTGCCAATTTGCAGGTCTATTTGATCTACGTGACTTTAGCGATAAAAGTAGCTGATGCGTAAATACGCAATGGCGACATTTGGGGGACTAATCTTGAACCTAGGGGTTCAGCTATAAGGGGATTATAGTCGCCCCAATAGGTGTAATATGATACGATTGAATTTCAATTGGAGGTCATGCATATGTATGGGAGTGGGTATAGAGTAGAAGTTTAATTAATAAGGTGATATCACGAAGTTTTCCCGTTTGGTTAACTGGAATTTGAAATTCTAATTGTCTAACTTTATCGCTTAATCGATTTTTTCATGCATGTAATTATATTCATACATTTTTTTTAAACTTTAAAATTACTTCAAATAAAAAATATTACAAATAACTTATTTTTTAATGTTAACAATATATATTTCGTTATGCAGGGTGGCCCAAAAGTAGCCTAACAGTTAGTTATACAGAAACAGTTATTTTAATACAGGTTAAGTTTAGTTTGAATTATTGTAGTCCTAGAGTTACATGATAATTATTGGCGACAGACATCGTAATTAAGAACCATAGTCAAAAGTGACAGCTTTATTTACATACATTTATTTACATTCGTAATCCAGAAGGTACTCAAATTGTCTACCTTCGACATTGATGCATTCCTGCCTGGTGCATAGCCTGGTCGGCAAGTTCTAACAAACCGAAGAAATCTCGAAACTAAACCAATCGAAGTCCACGAGATGCTACTCTTTGGCTAGGATACTCTTGTAATACGACTTTATTTTAGCCAACCAACAAAACTAAGCACGACAATGTCAAATACTTGTTCTAAATACCCCAAAGTTCTTACCAATGGTATAACATTAGCTGTTAGGCTACTTTTGGGCCACCCTGTATAATATACTTATAATGATTCAATGTATAATAATGCAATGGGGTCGAAAATCCAAAATGGATATTTTATGTTATTTACAAGTTTTGGAGGTTGCTGATTCTGAAAAAGTGGATTTGAAACATTAGTGGGTATGTCTGAAACCCACTCTGCAGCTACATTCTAAAAGATGCAAGGACAAATTTGTTACACGGGTTTCAAATACCTGACGTACGACATAATAAATATTTCGAGAAAATCGATCATCTGTTAATGGTAGCTTCTATGTTTTTTTAAATATAAATTTAAAGTTATAGTTTTAATTATTATTAAATGCGTTGATTTATTGAGAGGTAATTGAAATATGTTCTACATAAATGTAATAACATTAATGTAATGTATTAGTAAATTTAATAAACATTAATTTGATGCATTAGTAAATGTAATAAACATTAATGCAATGTATTAGTAAATGTAATAAATTTTTATGTAATGTATTTGTAAATGTAATAAAAATTAGTGTAATTCATCAGTAAATGAAATAAACATTAATGTAATGTATCAGTAAGTATAATAACCATTAATGTATTAGTAAATGTAATAAAAATTAGTGTAATTCATCAGTAAATGAAATAAACATTAATGTAATGTATCAGTAAGTATAATAACCATTAATGTATTAGTAAATGTAATAAAAATTAGTGTAATGCATCAGTAAATGAAATAAACATTAATGTAATGTATCAGTAAATGTAATAAACATTAATGTAATGTATTAGTAAATGTAATAAACATTAGTGTAATGTAATAGTAAATGTAATAAACATTAATGTGATGTATTAGTAAATGTAATAAACATTAGTGTAATGTATTAGTAAATGTAATAACATTAGTGTAATATATTAGTAAATTTAATAAACATTAACACATCTTGTAAAATTTAAATCCAATAAGCTGAAAAACAATTCTACACCTTTTTCTCTACTCCAAAGATATTCTACGTGCATAAAACTCAGCAAAATCAGCCGAAATCGTCTGCGGCGAAGTCGTCTGACACTTCCTCGTGTGGGGCCCGGGACACCTGCTCTCGCGGCAGGGGGCTGATTGCGGCAGCGGCGGAACACCCTTGTCTTTCTCGCACACCTTTGAGGGATTTCATCGGAGGTGTTGTTGTTGGGGAGCTGTTGTTGGGTGTTCCTGTTATGTGTGGGTTTTATTTCTATGATTAAACTGTTAAAAAATCAAATAGTGGTGCGTTTTTTGTAAAAACGGAAGCTGGCAAAATGTGCTACTACTCTGTTTGCAGAGGCAAGATTAGGATAAGGAACAATTTTCGTCAGGACCTATTTCTTAAATATTAAAAAAAAACGATATCTTATACTCTTTTATACTTAGTAGTTACTTTTTGGCTCAAATCGTAATATAAAAAATAGTGTTTATTTTACTGGGAAAGGTTTTAAACTTTTTTTAAAATCAGATAGGTAACGTGCCACAATCACAACTAGTGATGCATATTTTGTAACGATATTTTAGTCATTTTATAATGTCTTAGCAAGTATACTTTAGAATGAAAACTACAGGGTTGTCCAGAAATAAGTTTCCCAACTCAGATGCCTCTGTGGGATGCTGTATTGGTCAGAAAGAGATAAAATTTGAGATATAGACATTTCCAATCATGCGCTCTCGATTTATTACAAAAAAATAGTTCAAACATTGGTCGTTAGGTGGCGCTACAGGTCAAAGAGGCATTCTACAGTATGTTCTACCTTGTGGTTATAAAATATTGCTCGCTATTGGGAGAGGTCGGTAGCTTGATTGAATAATCCTAATGCAACAAACATCGAGGCAGTTACTAATCAAGAAAAGGGGAAAATGATGGAATCATAAAAAAAAAGAAACTCGTCCCTTGAACAGGTTTCTAAATTACGAAGCGTAGCCAATTATGGCCAACACAGCCAATTACGCCTTGTAATTTAGAACCCTGGTCAAGAGACGACTTTCTTTTTTATGATTCCATAATTTCCCCCTTTTCTTGATTAGTAAGTGCCTCGATGTTTGTTGCATTAGGATTATTCAATCAAGCAACCGACCTCTCCCAATAGCGAGCAATATTTTATAACCAAAAGGTAGAACATACTGTAGAATGCCTTTTTGACCTGAAGCGCCACCTAACGACAAAGGTTTGAAATATTTTTTTTTGTAATAAATCGAGAGCGCATGATTGGAAATGTCTATATCTCAAATTTTATCTCTTTCTGACCAATACAGCATCCTACAGAGGCATCTGAGTTGGGAAACTTATTTCTGGACAACTCTGTATTTTATTTAATGTCTTGTCAATATAATTCACAATTTAAAGAATACCCGAAACAGGCAATAAGACACAAATGCATCAGCCAGCCAGCCTCGGCAAACAAATGCTTATTTTGAAAGATACGTTGTTTGGTTTGCGGCGATTTTTTGACGAATCATTTTGTGGAAGTCTTTCTGACCTCTTTTTAAGATATATCGCGCATTCGTTTCTAATTTATCATACTTGAAGTGTGATTACGTGCATTAGAGATATCCCTCATCTCTCCGCTGGCGCAGAATTCTTATTTCTCCTCTACTTGTAAGCCATCTGTAGGCCAGCTTCATTATAGAAAATCTTTCGCAAAAACACTCAAAGACTGCAGTTTGGAGATGCGACTAGAATCCCTAACATCTTTAACGCCGCACTAGAACTACACATTTGTTGTTAGCAACACGTCATGTTTTCTTTTAAATTTAATCGGCTGGCAAAATAAACTCTTTCAAAGCCCTTTTGAAAATATATCCAAACAAAACGGATACAGTGAAGAACAAAATGTTTTTTTTTTCCAAACCCATCCAACCCATGTGTTTGCACAACGCTCAAGCCGACGTCTTATCCGATCGCCCATTAAGATGTATCGCTCGTTCTCTTCTTATTTATCACGTATTTGAGGTGTACGTGTATTGGGGATATCCCTCATTCCACCACTGGCGCAGAACTCGCATTCCTCCTCAACTAGTATTTGACCACCTGGAAGCCAGACAAATTTATAAAATCGCTTGTAAAAGCATTCAGAAAGACATCGGTTTGGAATCTGATAATAAATTTAATACATTCAAACAAAAACAGATACAGGCAGGAACAAGAGGTTCTTTTCGACTTCATTCCCCCTGTCTTCGCACAACGTTCGAAGTCACGCAGCTTATCGTCTGCGTCGATTTATTGACGAATCATTTTGTGGAAGCCGACGTCTTTTCCGACCGCCCGTTAAGATATATCGCGCGTTCGCTTCTTATTTATCACGTATTTGAGGTGTGATTACGTGTATTAGGGGGGCGACTTTTGATCTTTTTTCGAATGTTTTATTCTTTTTTTCCCCTTTCTCTTAGATGAAATATTGGAATGATTTTCGGTGGGAAATTTGTTGAGTGAGGAATTTATTTTCTTTTGTCTTTTTTCATTTTTGGTACTTTGCTTCGATGTGATGAGATTAAATATAAGATATTCGTAATAAATAATGTCGTATTTAAATGCATCCATAAAATGTCTTTAATTTTAGTTTGAATCATAGTCGCACTACAGGGCCAATGGCGACAGGCGTCATATTTTAGAAACACAGTCAAGTGACGAGCCGACACCTGAGTAGGCAATCAACGCCACCTTTAAGGGTGACATCGTACTTTGAAGGACATTTAACGTACAATCGATCCACACGGGATATAATTGGTCGGGCATTTTTTCTGCTAGGGAAATTAACCGGTCGGCTTAAAGCCGATGCCCGTATCCGAACCTGGGAGCTTCCGCTTGCTAGGCGAATGCATAACCGACTGGGCTTCCCAGCCCCTCCATAAACGGTCAATTATACCCATATTTAAATGTAAAACGTTGAATACAACCAATTACATAGAAAGTATACACTGTCAAGTTCAACGACGTGCACAAAGAAGGCAATATGTCGATTGCAAATACGTTCATAAAAATTTCAAAATATCGCCTGCCAAGTTTGAAAAGTTCGACAACTCAACTCCGAAATCGAACGTGTAAAATAAAAACGCAAATAATGTAAGAGTCTATCAATCGCAACACGTTTTTATGATGGGTCGGTGAAAAACCGCCAATAAAAAAAATCGCTAAGAAGTGAAAAAAAGCCGCCAACAGCTATAAGTCGAATCAAAATTGTTTGCATAAAAGGACAAAATATCTTTTCGAACTATATTCGTAATTTAAGAAAATATCAATTGTAACTACATGCATAAAAGGGCAAATTGATGAATGCATCTAAAACAGTAAAATGACAATATTTCTAATCACATTATATCCGTATAAAAGTAGAACGTTGAATGCTAATATGTTCCGTAAAATGACACAATGCTGAATGTAACTACTACATGCCCAAGATAATGTCGAATGCTACTACGTTTGTAAAATAGCAAAATATCGTTTGCCAAGTTCGAAAAGTTCGACAACTCAACTCCAAATTCGAACGTGTCAAAAAAAGACGCAAATCATATCAGTGTCTGTCAATCGCAACACGTTTTTATAAAGGTCGCTGAAAAAACACCAATAAAAAAATCGCCAAGATATTAAAAAAAAAGCCGCCAAGAGCTAAATTGCAGGTAATACCCGTGTAATGACAGCGTGTGTTAATCTCAAAACAATAACCCGTGTAAGTTAAACACGAAATAAAATGAAGTAATAACAGGCCGCGCCGAAAAGTGCCAGTTAAAATAGCTCCTTCACTTAGCAATTTGCGAGACGCTTCTATTGCCAGTTAAGCTGTCAATTCAAATCGGGATGGTGCCGATAACACCGATCAAAAACCGATCACTGTAAGCAGAATGGAACCATCGATGGAAAACTTTTAAATAAAAAACTAGGGATGAATAACACTGTATGACTTTCGATTACCATTTAACAAATCAATACATAATCCTTTAAGATCGGCCGTCAGATGGCGCTGATTAAAATGTATGAGACTAAATTTAAGAGTTTTATCGAACAAGTTGCTTACAGCATCGATGCCAGCAACTCCTTAAGGCTGCTCATCACCCTCATATACATTCCTTCTTCGATCGGGCTTGCTAATGGTAAGTCTATGGGGGAAAAAATGGTTTTTATTCCACAAAAAAGCAATGAAATTGTAGGAATATTTTAATAAAAACGTTATTTACTTTTTTTATCAAAATTTTTTCTTTTTAAAAAAAGTAAATAACGTTTTTAAAAAAATAACCTCCTAAAGCAAAACTTTATTGGAGTTTTAAGAATTAAAAAAAAAAACAGCATCAAAATATTCCTATAATTTTATTGCTTTTTGGTGGAATATAAACCATTTTTCCCCATAGACTTACCATTAGCAAGCCCGATCGAAGCAGGAATGGGTATGGGGGCGATGAGCAGCCTTAATACCACGTCATTTTTTATACAAACGACTGATATAAGTCACCTGCTTTGGTATCGATATTTTTGATAAGCTTGTACATTCTCTTTTATACCCGCACAATCGTAATAGGTCGGGCCAAAAGGGGTATTTAACCCTCTCACTTCTAAAACAACCTATCTGTAACAAAGGATTCGATACAGATATTCCTATCACATATTACAGGGAAACAAAAATCCTACTGTGTTAAATGTCATCATAATTCTACAGTTTTAAATGTCATTATATACCCTACAGTATTAAATGTCACCAGAATCCTACAGTGTTAAATGTCATCATGTACCCTACAGTGCTAAATGCTATTCTATACCCTACAGTGTCAAATGTCATCTTATACCCAACAGTGTTCAATGTCATCATAATCCTACAGTGTTAAATGTCATAATATACCTTAACGTAATTTTATTCAGTTTAGACCCAGCTAACATCTCAAAAACCTTATTACGTCATACAGGTACTGTGAACACGAGTACCAAATTTAAAGTGTGTATCTCCTATCGTTTTTCAGCAATACCTTTAAAACCTAAACAGTTCTAAACCTGACAGCTACCCCCTTTGCGTAAGCTCATTTATCTCAAAATCCTTGTTATGACATCCGAAAAGTTGTAAGAACTCGAGTATACGAAATTTTAAGTCTGTTCCTCTTCAGTTAGAGCTGTCGAGTAGTTTTACACAGATGGAAATATGTTCAAAACCCACCTTTTTTAGAATCAGCACCCTCCAAAATGCGTCGAAAATTCAAAATCTCCACTTCGGATTTTCAATCCAATACTTTTATTATCTTATATTTCATAGTTGGTAGTAAGAAAATACTGCGGCATTTGGTAGCCTACTTGCAATAAATTTCTAGCATTGTAAAGCCAAGCTATATAACGCTGAAAATTAATGTATCCTTTTACAACGTACGAATTTAAAAATGGCAGTCAATATTTTACTATTTCATTAACATTTTCGCAATATAGTGTAATCGAAGATTTTACAACATCACGTGTAAACCAAAAATATATAATGCCAAGTTGCTTCAGCTTTTATAGTGCAATATTTTTTTTTTATCTAGATAACTGGTAGCAATGCAATGACAAATCAGCGACATCTAGTGTGGATTTTTAAACTGCTCGTTAAGTTGCTTCGGGTTATATAGTGCAATATTTCTTTGTGATCAAAATGACTGGTAGCAATGCAATGTTAAATCAGCGCCATCTAGCGTGGATTTCAAAACTGCGCTAATAACTCAATCTTTCTGCTAAAATCGCTTAGCCCCTTTATGTTTAACACAAACACACTCACACTCAAAAACAGTGTTGATAGGGTTAAACTCAAAACGCCGAGACTTGTAAATTTTTTTTATTATCAATTTTTCCCGCACTTTTAATATATGTATTCTACGATCTTCGGGAACGGATCGAAATCACAGTAGCTCGTGATAACAGCTACGCTCTGTAATTTGCACCAGTTGTTTTTTTCTACTGCTGTTTTTTGACGAGTGCTTTTAGATCGCGGAGAGTGATATCACATGCTTATCATTGAGGATTTGATAGGTAATTATGGACTATTTTTCGTCTTACAGGTTGTCGTGATTTTAACGCCTTTTTTTGCTGGGTTTCAGAGGTGTTACTGCTTTTGTTTTTCGGCGTCTTTTGCGATTGTCTTAATTTTTTTATGTGTGGAAGAATTTTTTTAGGTTGGTGTTTTGCTCCGCATCTGTCAAATTGTGTTATGAGTTAATAATAACGAATTATTGTGTTTTGCGTGACTTTAGGTAGATATGTACACAACACGTTTACTTTATCCCGATCTGGCGCAAAATTTTGCTTTGAAGTATAATTTTTTTTATGTAAATAAAAATTAAAATTTTTATGCATGTGAATTATCTATAAATATAAAGAAAGACGTCCTGACAGACTGATTCGCATATCAACGACCAGCTAAACCTAAAGTCGCCAGACCTATTATGGGCACACCTTCAAATGAATCGGTGAGTGCAGAAACAACGTCAGTCACAAATTTCAAATTTTTCAGGAGGGAGAAAAAACGTAACAACTCCTCCTCTATTTCTGCACTCAACACTCAAAACAAACGTCCTGTATTTACGGAGCTGCTCAACAGACTAACTTAGTTTTTGCACCCAACACACATCCTGCCTTTCTACGCTTATTTTCATTGAAAACGAGTTTTCGGATTTTTTTGACTGAAGTGGTTTCTGCACTCACCGATTCAAATTTTACGAGCCTATTTCTTTGCACTAAAGACCGTCATTTAAAAGGGACTGTCAGTCCTATAGAGCTAATGCATTGGTTTGGAAATCACAACTTTTGAAAAAGAATTGTTTGCCATGTTAACCCATTTTCACCAGGTATGGGAAGTCTCATAACATAAATTTTAAACGAAATTTTAATTTAAAACTTCAAAATTTTTAATTGAATAACTATATAGCAATTTTCGTTACAAATTTGCTGCCTTTCGATTTTTTATTGATTCCAGTACCAGGGGGAAAGGGGCTAAAATGGTAAAGCAAGACTTCTGCGGAAGTTGTGATTCCAAAACTAATGTTAGCTCTTTGGTACTGACAATCCCTCTTAAGGAGGAATGGGCGTGCAGGACTGGGGGTCTCCAAACTCAAGTGCCTCAATGTTAATCCAATGGGAAAAAATTATTTTCTTTGCCACATTTCTCCGGCTGTATTGAATATTTTTACAAGCGGATTTTTTTATGTGATAAATGTAGCTGACTTACAGGTCCCGACAATCCCACTTTTTGAAATTAGTACGAATATTTTTTTTAATATTCAATAAATTATTTTACACAAAATATTCGAAGCAATTTCAAAAAGTGGGAAGACAGAGACCTGTAAGTCAGCTACATTTATTACATAAAAAATCCACTTGTAAAAATATTCAATACAGCCGGAGAAATGTGGCAAAGAAAATAGTTTTTCCCCATTGGATTAACATTGAGGCACTTGAGTTTGGAGACCCCCGGTCCTGCACGCCCATTCCCCCTTAAGAAGCATTTTTTTGAAATTCGGACCCCAACGGGTTTAGGAATTTAAAACGTGAGACGATTTTCTCCACAGAAATAGCATTTGTCATTGTTGTAAGGTTAGGATTTATGGCGATTTTTCATTGCAATTTCAACGTTAGTATTTGATTATTTTTAAATAGATAAAATCTTGATTAGATTTGTAAAGATTGATCAAATTTACTCTTCTGGATTCAAATAATAATTCCAAATACGTTTCTAGAAATCGTGTGCTGTTACAAATGGAAACAGTAATGGAAGAAATATTTATGTACAAATGCCAATGGAATGGAGTTTGTACACTCTTAAAACGGACGAGCTATTTTAAATCAGTACGAGTTAATTTTCACTCCTCCAGTTTAGAAAATGCACTTATCCTAGATGAGTGGATCCTTTGTGTGTTAAACCTCCGACAGGATCTTTCCAAACGAATGATTTTAATTCAGTCTGAGTTAATAATCACTCCTTTCCAGTGTCTAAAATGCATTTCTACTGGAGTGGATTTCACTCGTTTGTTTTAAGAGTGTACTTCATAAAATAGAATGGGTTTCAGTCGGACATCCAAATAAAAATGTATAAGTAAGTAAAGCTGACAAAATCAGGGCGGAGACCCCGATCAGGGCTGATCAGCTGACGAGCAGATATTAAATATACTAGTCACCAATATTAAGTCACCAATATACTAGTAACCAAGATTAAGGTTACACACGTGCAACGCCGGGTTTCACAAGTTTAAATATAAATAAAAAATACCGGATAATGTAACAAGTCAAATATCTTTTTATTGAACTTTTGAAGATTATATGAAGTATTTGACGTTAAAATGTTTATGTACCCACATTGAAACTAATAATATTCAAATCGTAAAATTTTTTAGTACTAATTTATCAAGTATTACCATTAATAATTATCAGGTACTTCAATTTTCAAAAAATTACGTTATCCATGAACTGCAACCTTGGCTTTTTCAGAAATTGATTAAAATTAATATTTTTTTATTATTTTTTTTCAAGTGCTAGACTTATAACTACTTTGGCTTGCTCTTATTAAAAGGAACTTCTTCATGTAAGTATTTGGTAATATAAAATGCAATAAACAATTTTACTCTGGCTTCCTGTGATTTTTTTCTTCCCACAAAGATAAATTAAGAATATAAACCCAGACGGGAAAACTAAAAAACTCCATTTGATTGTCCTATTATTATCATCAATTCATTGTTAGTAAAAAAAACCATCAGATTTTATACTTTAAGATTTTGCCGGTGCACAAATATCACTAAACAAAATATCTGGCCAATAAAATAAGTTTTGGGGCAGAAAAATACAGTATATACAGTAAAATGAAGGTAGTATACACTTATTTTACTGTATATACTGTAAAATAAGTGTATACTACCTTTAAAAATGATTTGCAAACCGGATACAAATATATCTGCGGCTTGGTTCTTAAAGGGCCTAAGTCACAAATGTTAGTTGTTGACATTGGCCGTTTTAGAACCAAGCCACAGATTTAAAATGTCACAACATTTCAAATGTTTTCAGTAAAGTAATGATCTCTAAATCTAATTTAATAACTAATTAAAGAGAATGTTGAATTACAAAGACGTGAGTCAATTAACTAAAGAAATCTAGATTTTCAAAAAACACCTTAACTATATCACTACTGCTAGTTATAATTGTTTTAAAAAGCTTTAATCCTGATTTATTATAACAAACTACATCCTTAAATAACTTTAAAGACTATTTTGGCATCAGCCTCAGGATTCAACTTTCTCAGGTTCGAATCCCACTTACTGCCAGTCATCCTATAAATCGGATATCTGTACTGAAAAGAGTAGAAAAATCCAACTCGCGACCGATGGGCCCGAGTACACTGGGACAGACGTGCTCGTTAAATCTGTGGAGTCCAAAGTCCCGACGGCGTCAGCGTACGATGTCGCTCATAGGCAGCCGGAAACGATTACACTAACACTAAAGGAAAACCGGACGTAACTACATTTAAATAACTGTGTGAAGAAGTTTTGGATTTATATTAGCGATGCACTAGAGCTACACAAGCGCTACTGTTTTGATCTCTTGGGGTTTTGCAAATGATTATTTTTTCACCAGATCGGCATATACAAGTCACAATCCTCAAGTACTTTTTGAGTTGTGGTAGTTTAATTTTTTTTTGTTTAGCTTAGTTTACTTTTAGTTTGAATAATCGTCGCACACAGTTTAAGGTTACAATTGAAGTATTCTGTTTGGTCGTGGTTTTACATTTTTGGCGACATTGTCGCTTACGCCCGCGAAACGGAAAGGCGCCAAAAATTCAATTGCAATGTAAATTATGTATCAGCGTTGAGCATTAATCAACTACACTCTTAAAACAAGAGAGTGGATTTGAACTCAGTCTGAGTTAATTTCACGCCTCCAGAGTGGAAAATGCACTTACCCGGAAGGAGTGGATTTTTTGTGTGCTAAACCGCCGACAGGATCACTCCAAACGAGTGATTTTAACTCAGCCTGAGGTAATATTCAATCCTTTCCAGTGTCGAAAATGCACTTCTCCAACTGGAGTGGATTTCACTCTTTTGTTTTAAGAGTGTAGTTAGTGAATTATATTGTTAACTAGCTGATGGTACCCGGCGTTGCACGGGTTGGAAAAAAGAAACAGTAATGTAAGTTCAAAAGATGTAAAATTACATATAATTATTTTTTTATTTAAAAAGATCACGAAAATTACTAATACATAAAACCTATAAATGAAAACTTACTTATATTACGTTAAAAATTTAAAAAAAAAAAAAAACGCTATAAAAGTTAGATCTGTAGCATGGTTATTTAGATCTCGTGTCTTATACAAACGGAAGTGGCCATTTATCGATAAAGATTAACTAAAAAAGTAATTTCAAGTAAATTGAATTCAAAGAAATTAATTGCAATTGAACTTTTAACTACATCCGTATTTATGGCAGCCCCGTTGGTGAAAAAAAAAGAGCTATGCTTATTTCAAAATTTATATATAACTCAAAGAAAACATCGCTTAACATTAATAACAAAGCAGATCAATATTGAAATAAAAATATGTAAACTACTACTGTTTTGAAGTAACTTGTATCGATGGTAATTTTTAAACTTCAAATCAAAAGAATAAAAACCAACTCTAAAAAAGTTGAGTATCTTATGATATGAAAAATGATTTGCAAACCGGATACAAATATATCTGCGGCTTGGTTCTTAAAGGGCCTAAGTCACAAATGTTAGTTGTTGACATTGGCCGTTTTAGAACCAAGCCACAGATTTAAAATGTCACAACATTTCAAATGTTTTCAGTAAAGTAATGATCTCTAAATCTAATTTAATAACTAATTAAAGAGAATGTTGAATTACAAAGACGTGAGTCAATTAACTAAAGAAATCTAGATTTTCAAAAAACACCTTAACTATATCACTACTGCTAGTTATAATTGTTTTAAAAAGCTTTAATCCTGATTTATTATAACAAACTACATCCTTAAATAACTTTAAAGACTATTTTTTAAGGTTTAGTCTTCAAAGGAAAACGGGGCCCGTCCGTGGCCGAGTGGTTAAGGCATCAGCCTCAGGATTCAACTTTCTCAGGTTCGAATCCCACTTACTGCCAGTCATCCTATAAATCGGATATCTGTACTGAAAAGAGTAGAAAAATCCAACTCGCGACCGATGGGCCCGAGTACACTGGGACAGACGTGCTCGTTAAATCTGTGGAGTCCAAAGTCCCGATGGCGTCAGCGTACGATGTCGCTCATAGGCAGCCGGAAACGATTACACTAACACTAAAGGAAAACCGGACGTAACTACATTTAAATAACTGTGTGAAGAAGTTTTGGATTTATATTAGCGATGCACTAGAGCTACACAAGCGCTACTGTTTTGATCTCTTGGGGTTTTGCAAATGATTATTTTTTCACCAGATCGGCATATACAAGTCACAATCCTCAAGTACTTTTTGAGTTGTGGTAGTTTAATTTTTTTTTGTTTAGCTTAGTTTACTTTTAGTTTGAATAATCGTCGCACTAAAGCTAAACTAGGGCTATTGGCGACGGGAGTTATATTTTAGAACCACAGTCAAGTGACGAGCCGACACCTGAGTAGGTCAACGCAACCGTTAAGGGAGACATCGTAAGCAGCGTTGGGACTTCAGAGCATATTTAACGCGCACTCCCTCTGCACGGGGTATTATTCGTCGGACATTTTGGCTGGACGGGCCGTTTATAGGTCGGCAGTTACTTTGACGATGCCCGGATCCGAACCTGGGACCTTCCGCATGCTAGGCAAATGCCGAAGCGACTGGGCTCCCCAGCCCGCACTCCATGCTTCAGTTTAAGGTAAAATATAACTTAAGGTAGGCGAGCACCCAAAATTCTAAAAATTTTACTATTACTTTAATCTTTTCCAAATTTGGCATAGTGCATGTATAATGAACAATGCTTTTTGGGCAATTTTTTTATTTCATTATAATTGATTTATTTTAAACTGTGTTTTCAACTAAAAAAAGGGGTTTACGCTAACACTTCTAGCATAAAAAGTTTTACATTAATTTAGCTGAAATTTTTTACAGATGCTATTTCAATACATATCTGTGCCTTGAATCCCTAACATCTGGTGTAAATATACAATTTTTAAAAAAAAACGTCCAAGTGTAAGTTAATCGAAACAAATCTTTTTTTTTTAGTTAATTCATAACATTCTTCCTAATAAATTCTTTTCTTGTAATTTGTATGTAACTCTAAAGGGTCATTGCATGTATCAGTTCAAAACAAAGAATTTAACACTTTATTAATGCTTATGGGATGAAAATTCAATGTGGTAGACTTGTTAGCGTAAACATTTTGTTTAAGTTGCAAAACACCGTTTAAAATAAATAAATTATATTTAAATAAAAAAAGTGCCTAAATAACATTGTTCGTTATATTTGAAATCACTATGCCGTATTTGGAAAAGATTAAAGTAATCGTAAAAATTTTAGAATTTGGGGGAATTTTGGGTATTCGCCTACCCTAAGCGACTGGGCTCCCCAGCCTGCATTCCATGCTTCAGTTTATGGTAAAATACAACTTAAAACTAAAAGAAGAAATCTCTCCATTCAAGCGAGGGTTTATTTCAAGACTGTATAATAAAGTTATTGTGTCAATGTATTATACCACTGAAAATACCAGCAGTTCATACCAGCAATAAAATGTCAGTTTCTGTTCTCGTCGTACTCAACCGGTTAAAAATTATGAGTTCTCTCTCCAATAGCCAAGTTGTAGCTCCAGTGCGACGTTACTTTAACCGAACAAAATGAGTGAAACAATTAGGTCTGATTTTACTTGAAAGATATTAAGCTACTTCCCAAAGCTATGCTATCTGAATTTACAACGTTAAACATCAGTTACATATAATAATTCTGCTTGTTAAAAAATTATAACTTTTGACTAGTTAGGGAAAATGACATATGCTTAACAAGTACCTATTTTCATTTGCAACGCGTTTTTTTTAACCCTTGAGTAAAACAGCATGTGAGCATAAATACTTATCCCACTATAGAAAATGAATGAAACATGAATTTGAAAGATAATACTTAGTAGTTTACACAACTCTTGGGTACAGCTAGGATATAATGGCCGTTCTGTCGTTTGGCGATATTTGGCGATTTTGGTAGAGTTGCTATACCTATTGAGTTGAATAAAATACTTAAGAGAAAGTTTACCAAAATTGAGCATTTTTGTTGCTTGTCAACGTAACGCGCATCACCAAACCGGGACCGGCCATTATATCCTAGCTATTCCAACACTTGGTTCATCAAATTTTTTTTAAAGGTATTTCACAAACAAAAAAAATTCCTCAAAATACCCTTACTGGAACTGTTCCCAGTGGGTAATGCGTTAACTGTTATACAAAATATAATTCGTATTATTTGCTTCTTAATAGTAAAGTTAATTATATTTGCACTGCAACAATCTACCAGCAGGGATAGATATAGCGTTATACAGTATAGACGCGAAGCGTCCTTTTTTCTCATCGAAGCCACCCCTAAAGAAGGGGCGTAGTATCCGTAGTAAATAGATAAAATTTTACACGAGACCGTTAAGAGAAAGACAGTCTACCAGCCATATATAATTAAAATGACATTAATCAATCCAAATATACCCCATCAGGGGTTCTATATACTTTAACCTGTATATAATATTAAGACTACATAAAACACGCGTAATCAACTATATAAACACTACATTACCGCCTAGACGTAAATGGAAGTGAAAAACACTTTAGCAAACGAAGCAGACTATTACACTTAATTCTTTATAAATCAAGTTTCAAAAAATTAGTATAAAATATGGAATATTTTTGATTAACTTACCTAAAAAGCTTCGGTCACAAATTAAAAATAAGTCACAATCAAAAATCAAAACAAATAAAAGGTTAGCTTTGTTGCCACTTTTAAAATTAAAAAATTGCTTTTTGTTGGCTTCTTCTTGACAAAGTTTGGTTTGGTTAAAACAACATTGCAACAGAGCTACATGAGGGCTATATTGGGATCAAAATTAGCTTCACATCAGAAATATGATGACGCAGACGAATTAGTTTTGGCCCACAGTAATAATTATGATCAGCTTTACTTTAAATTAAAAAATATAAGTGTTGTTTATCAATATATTATTCCATTTTTTAAAAAAAATAATTGATTTACTTTAAGCACCTGTATGGGTAAAATGTCCATTTGATTTTAAACAAAATGACTTGCTGGCTAGAAATTGTATCAATCTGGGCTATGACTTTCATTGTTTGGTTTTGTAAAAGTTACGTTGCACTAGAGCTACACGTGTTCGACTCGCAACAGTACCTGTTATTTAGAATCGTGGTCATGTATCAAGGCCGACACTTGAGCTAGCACCTAACACAACTTTATATCACTATCGTACACTTCGTTAGGACTTGGAACCACTATACATTTTGAAGTGCCATAGTCCAGTCTCATATACAAGGCCCAAACAAAGAGTTCTGTAGTAGGGTAGAGAGGAACGACTCGTACTGAGCTGCTGTTTTTTTTTTTTTTTTTTTTTTTTAGCTCAATCCAGTCCACGTACACTCCAGTTATAGGATGGCTATGGCGAAAACAGAGCCCCAGATGCCATCTCCAGTGACATGACGTCTTAATCCATCACGTCATAACTGCTATGATGATAAGAATAATAAAAAATACAGATTCTGTATGCAGATTTCTTCAAACCGTATGCAGATTTCTTCAAACCGTATGCAGATTTCTTCAAACAGTATGCAGATTTCTCTAAACTTGTGCAATAACTATCATTACTAGTAGCATTTTGAAGTGCCATAGTCCAATATCATATACAAGGTCCAACTTATTGGCCGGATGTTTTTCTTTTAGCTCAGCCCTGTCCACACTCCAGTTATAGGATGGCTATGGCGAAAACAAAGCCTAAGATGCCATCTCCAGTGGCATGACGTCTTAATCCATCACGCCATAACTGCTATGATGCCAATAATAATAAAATAGTTAATTTTAATGAGGTAAATAGATAGGTTGGTGCTTGGCTGTACATTGGCAGGTTGGTTGGCTGAATACCAACACTATACAAACAGTAGGGTAGACTAGCCAGTGTATGACCGCTTAAGCACAATTTGTTTTAAGAAAATTCATACATTTAAAGAAAATATAGCTTGTGGGTTAATATGACAATGTGAACACATCTGTCATTATATGTAAATTCTACAAAAAAAGGAGGTGACTTTATATTGCATTGCTTTGGGTCTTTTGGGGGCCAAATAAAAAGTGGTACAAAAGCCAAGTGAATGAACAGTACTTTAACCAGTAAATGAACACAAAAATGTCCAGCCAATAAACATGTTCACTCAAGTGTCTATCGGATTTTAATTAATGACCAGGACCATTAATCAGATGTCAGATATCTTCCTACATGTTGAGAGGAAGTCAGTGTTGCCAATCCATCCAGTGGAATGATTTTTAATCCTTAATTTTTAAATCTATTTACCAACTGTTCATTCATTGGGGACTGTTCATTCACTGGTCAGTCTACCCTACATTAAACTTCTACAAACATAATATGCAGATTTCAGCAGACAAAATGGGCAGGCTTCTGCAAACGTAGCATGCAGATTTCTCCAAACTTCTGCAATAACTGTCATTACTAGTAGGATCACCATTTAAGTCATCAGTGGAATCGCACCGTATGCATGTCACGTCCGAGTTACCTGTCCCTATTTTGTGGCATTGTTAAATTAACCCTTCTCGCGCGTGTGCGTGAGATTTCTTGTTTTTTAGGGTGTTTTCGCTCATGTGAAGAGACTGGAGGAATTATAAAAATAATGGCGGCTGGGATTTGTTTTTGATGTTTGGTTGGTTGGTAGACATATATTTTCAGGCTTGTGTTGCATGGTCAGAGACCCGCTTATTAACCTTCGTCAATTAAGACAGATACAACACACATAAGTGACAGATGATGCCATCTATCGCCGCATCCGCAATTTAGACATGTCCTAGACGCAATTTAGACAGAGGGAAATAGTCTCCAGAGACCTGTACCCATGCAAAACTGCGCCATGAACACCCACGTGACTTTCGGACCCACAGATTTAACGAGCACGTACTCCGCATATACTCGGGACAAACACAAACATCCATGACTTACTAGAATTCGAGCCCAGAAGCTCCGAAGGCTAGCTCTCTAACCGTTGCATCGCCGGGTTGGCTAATTTAGGCTGGGATTTAGAAAGATTTATAAAAAAATCACGGTTATGTATCGCAATTTAATATTTAAAAGCAATATAACTTAAGTTTGGTTGAGAAACGTCATACAAGAGCTACACGATGTCGTTTGTTGAGTAGTTTTGAGCTTCGGTCAAGTGACAAGTTGAGCTACCATCTTTACACGAGGGCTATTGGTGAAGGAAGTCGGAATTTAGAGCATCAATCAAGTGACGACCCAACACCTGAGTAGGCACCCAACGCAACCGTTAAGGGCGACGTCGTACGCAGCGTTCTGACTACCTCGGCGTTCGAAAATTCAACGAGAACAAAAAATTACTCGATCCCTACGCCTTCGTGGACGGCTGTTTTACCGTTAATGTTTGTGATACTTATTTATTTATTATATTACAAGAGTTTAGATCTCACTTCTAAAATGACCTTTTAGTTTAGACCTTTTAGTTTTTCATCATACCAAATGTGCATGCTCACATAATCGGTAAATAAAAATATTTGCTCAGTGCATGTGCTTTTGGACTTCTGGAGAAGGAAAAAAACTAATTAATTAACAATTACGTACAAAACACATTATGCACTGGTCTTAAACAATGATTATTATCGTTCTAATAGGGAAAACCCGCCAGCGCAGTGGTTAGTGTACTAGCCTTTGGAGCTGCTGGGCTCGGGTTCGAATCCCAATAAAGGCATGGATGTTTGTGCTTGTCAATAAATGTTATTTGTCTATGTGTTTGTGTCGTCCTTCTTTGAGTGTCTCTTGTGACTGTCTCTTCTGGCGAGCTGGGTAATGGGCTATAAAGCCTACACTCTCCCTTCTAGAGGGCGCAATCACTGTCATTTGTCAACTGAGAAAACCCCTTTCACATCACATTTCTGTACTGATACCTCTGTAAACCATTGCATTGATTGTGGAACTGGCAAACTCCATATTTGATTAATTAAAAAAATGTAATAAACTCCTATAAAATGACATTCCTGCTAACTTGCACTTTGTCATTTTAATTCTAATATCTATGAAACAAATACGAGGTTGCTATCATAGTAACCTAATATTTATTGACATGCATGTTACCCTTTAACACAAAAAAATGATCAGGTTTAAATTAAAATATCATAAAATATCCCCAAACAGTCATTAATAACCCATTGTTTAGATCTAGTACAACGTTAGTTGAAATAATCAAATCCGGACCACGTATTACTCTTTTATAATTAGAGATAAAAAAAATACATTAAACTTTTTTTTGCAATTAGTCGGAGAAGTATTGCAAATAAATCCATAAAATTGTTTTTACTACTCGATTGAAAATATTTAAAACACATTTATAAAAAAAATCCCCCGCTTTGAAGTGAAAATTTGCGAATTTGCTACTTCGTTAAGGAAATTCATTCAAACTTTTCCGTTTGTTTAAAAAAAAAAACATACTTAAAAACCACTCCAAGTATCGTAAATCAAAAACACCGCGGAATTAAAACATACAAAAAGGAACATTTTCGTTTTAATTAAAAACCTCAAAAAACAACTCATAAAAAACGTTCAAGAATGCATAATTAAAGAAGATAGAAATACCAAATCTAAATTAAGTAAAAAACCATAGCGCTCCAGAAATAAATTAAAAACATTGCTTTTAAAATAAATGTAAAAGTTTAAAACACACAAAAATTAATAACTACGATAAAGTCATGAAGAGAAAAAAATTAACTTAAATAAATAAATTGCTGGATATCTGACCCTACCGTTTCGCTTATTGTAAGTCGAAAAATATCCTGATTAAAAGTTTTGGAGCGACAAAAAAACGCCATTTGTATACGTAACAGTTGCATAAAAAATTTATTCTGGAAGCATTTTACATTTCCGCGTTCATTTTTAAACGCTTCCTCTAAAAACGAAAAAACTGGTAGCGAAAAGAATAAAATTAAATTTAAAAAATGGTGGTTTATTTTTCCTCTTCTTTATGAAGGAAAAAAAAAACATTTTTCATTTTTCTTCTGCGAAATCCCCAAAACAAAATTTATTAAAAAGTTTGTTTCCTGGATAATTTTTTTTAACACCTAAAGCCTTAAAAATAAATGTTGTTATTAAAAACAATAATAATATTGCCAATGACAATGATAGGGGGGTGTTATAACCGAATAAACGAATTGAATTTTAGGGATTAATATATGCCTGGCGGGTTTAAAACTACCTTGGTGGAAATTATCTTTTGCTGATTCAGAGGCGAAGGGGGGGGGGGGGGGATCTTTCGCGGAAGTCACCAGTGTATTTCCGCTAAAGATAAATACCAAAATCATTACGAAGCGTTAGTTGAATACAGTTGCATTCGATGAATGTAAGAGTTTTTAAAATTAAGAATATCAATACAGACATTTGAAATGTTAACTATTTAGTTTTTTCTTTAAAAAAAATGTTTAAACATTTTATATACACTGCTCAAAACAATTCGGGGATAATTTTGAGCACTTTTGTTTACCCGTCCATTTCCAACTTCTTAATTTTTATTATAAAAATCTAAAATTTGTGAAATAGATTCCTTATGCATCCTGATTGAAATGGTAAAAAACTGGAAAACAGTTCTTAATTTTTTAACTTAAATTTAAGGGGCAAAAATTGGAATGTTAACTTTTGAATAAATTATAACAATAATTTTTCAGAATTTTAATCGTAAAAAAAAGGTAAAATCAAATTTTAGACTTCTAAGAATGCAAGCGCAAAGAATTTAGGGTCAATTTATTTCATAAAAGTTTTTGGGAGTCAATTTTATATTACCATGTTTTTCATATTTTCATTCAATTAAAACACACATTATTTAATTCTTCAAAAGATTTGATTCTTCCATCTAACGATAAATAAGTACGAGTGCAACTTAGTGAGAAAAAAAAATCGGAAGCTGATGATACCAAATGGAATCATTGGGGGCGAAATGGTTTAAACCATGCATTCCCTAATTGTTTTGAGCAGTGTAATCATATGATATTCTTTTAAGAGAAACTTTAAGGGTCTATATTTGAAGATAATAAGACCTGTAAAAGTTAACAACACTTTAAAACGAAGGCATGAGGGAAAATAACCTCAAGGAATCATAGAGCTCTTATTTAGATATTTTTTGAAAAAGAATAGCTAAAGGATATTGATTATTACTTTAATTTCTTTTATTAAGTAACGAATATTTATTTTTTATAAAATTTGATCCACCTCTAATAATTTGTATCTACTGTTGACTAATTTCCATTAATAGTTAGTACATCACTTCATTGCTGTTAATTGTATTTATGTTATGTATCACTAAATTTATTATATGTTATCAAAATGCATTCTGGTTATTTTTAAAATAAAAACTAGAGGCGTAAACAACTCATGGCTTATTTCAATGACCCCTCAATAAATTAATATACTGCTCAAAAGAATTTTTTAAACATTTTCACCCTTCAATGATTCCATTTGGAATTATCACCTTGCATTTTTTTTCTCACTATTTTGAGCCTGAACTTATTTATCGTTAGACTAAAAAATCATATCTTTTGAAGAATTAAATTATGTTTGTTTTAATTAAATGAAAATATAAAAGACATGGTAAAATAAAATTCACTCCCAAAACATTGTATGAAATAAATTAACCCTACATTCTTCACGTTTGCATTCTTAGATGTTTTAAAAATTGATTTTAACTTGTTTTAACAAAAAAATGTTGATTTTTTCTGTTATATTGTATTTAAAAATTATAATTCTAATTTGTTATGCTTAAATTCTAGTTAAAAAATTAAGATCCCCCCCCCCCCCCCCGTGTTTTACCATTTCGTTCTGAATGCATAATGAATCCATTATACAAATTTTAGATTTATAGAATAAAAAATAAAACGTTGATACTGAAAGGTTTAACAAAAGTACGCAAAATACTCCCCTAATTGTTTGGAGCAGTGTTCATTTAAATGCATTTATATACCATATATCGTAATTTTAATACTTTTAAAACCTAATCAAGTCAATGGCAGCTACCTTTGCCTATGTACTATTTTCTCAAAACCTTATTAGTACTAACAGGTGCTATGAACTTCTGCACTAAATTTGAAGTACGCTGCTCATTAAGTTCAAACTGTAGAAAGATGGTTTCATATAGACAGACGCCCAGACCAGCGTTAAAAATCTTCTTTTTTTTAGAACTATTACGCAAAAAAAAAAAAAACAGTCGAAAATCCAAAATTTCCATTTCGGAATATCGACCCCATCGCAATACTTTCATTATCTTATATTTTATAATAATTGTCCGCCTCGTAAGCCCATGATCTCGGGTACGAGTCCCGGCTCAGTCGACGAATTTTCTGGATGAGAAAATCCCGGGCACGCATGTCATATAATTATGAGGCATATAAAAGATCCCTGGAGGGCCCATTTGGCTTGGGTTTTCTCGACGAAATTGAATATCAGCATACATTAACATCCACAGAGAGCTCAGATTCATTGTTATCTGTGCGTCAAAATTGGTGGCGAGAGTCACCTAGATGGTGCCACAAAAATGACTCTCAGTTCTCGGGAATCTGCCGAATCTGCAATGGCTTGACCTCCAATGTTGTAGCCCCATTAGAGAAAGATAGTTTTTGAGTGTCGAAGAGATTAAAATCTACATTTTTCTTGCCGGGTTGCAATGCGTTTATAATATAAATATTTAAAAAACAAATATTTATAATACAATATTTTCTATTTAAAAAATTCAGATACATCCTTTCCAAACTTAACCATAGATTAAGTAAAATGCTGCTGAGGATAAGTATGGGAGAAGGGGTAGTGCGTTTAAAATTTATTATGACGCCATCCAACCGTATGTGGAGATAAGGGTTTTGGGGGGTGTTAAAAGAGTAACTGGGGGATCGTAGGGGGATTTAAACCCCTCCGAAAAGATCTATTAATCAAGGGAATTAGGTCTAATTGATCCGTTTCTAGTGTTCTGGTTTCCTTTGGTTTTAAGGGATCATGGAGGAAGATCTAGAATGTTTTTTTACTTTTTATTTATTGGTTTCCTACGTTTTTTCGGGATAGGGGGCTGGGGTGCCCAGTCGGTTAGGCATTCGCCTTGCAAATGCGAAAGGCATTTGGTTTAGGTCCGTTCATCGCCAAAATAACTGCCGACCTATAAACGGCCCGTGCAGCCAAAATTGTCCGACAAATAATACACAATGTAGAGAGAGTGCACGTGTTAAATACGATCCAAGATTTCGATTTTTAAAATTGACCATTATTGAAGACTGTTCGGTCTTTTCCTTTCATCAATAGATCAGCCATATCAAGAGTCTGCACTGTACATTGTAAATGTATCGAAACTCCGCCTACACTCTAAAAAATGAATGCTCAAAAACGAAGAAATCTTCCTTAATTTTGACGATTCGTTTACTGACAAATGCTCCGAGTTTTCCTTTCCTGAGGAAATTTGAATCGTCATTTAATGAGGATTTGAATGCCGTCTAATCTAAAGAAATACTTCGTCATTTTTGAGCATGTGAGTTCAACAATGAGACTCAGTTTCCTCAAAATCAAGACACAGAATCGTCAAATCACGATCGTAAAAATGAGGATTCGCGTTTACTCAAAAGTCACGTGATAGTTTGACGAAACAATCCTCAAAATTAACGAAATGAGACAGGAGGATTCATGAATCGTCAAAAATGAAAGTGTTATTTCTGAGAGTGTAGCGACAAACTATTTTTTTCCACGACGACAACCATTTTTCAATATGACGATTTAATTTCAATGGTAAAACACGAAAAAAAAATCGTGTATCGGTAACATTTTCCATTTTATAACTGTTCGCTACTCCAGTCCTCTTCAGGAGTAATAATACGAACGGTAACAGCAACATAAGCATATTATTCTATCACGGATTTATTGATAGATGAATTGAACTGGACCTATTTAAAAAATGCAGATCGTTTGCTGGATTAGCTTATTTTTAATACTTATTGTTTGTTTTTACTAAAATATGTATTCCTTTTAATTTGAGCTTCTTATCAAAGGTATTTTTGCGAAATTAATATTATTCATTACCATATCCTAGTTGGGTAATTAAATGGAAAATTACTGGGTAATCTTCATATCTTATGTAACTCAAATGAAAGAAAAAAATTGTTAAATTGACTATTATATTATTTTTTCACCTCTACCCGTGCAACGTCGGGTATAACAGCTAGTTGTAAATATATCGAAACTCCGTTCACAACGAAGGGCTGGGGAGCCCAGTCGATTAAGCACTCGCTTAGCATGCGGAAGGTCCCAGGCTCGGGTGCGGGCATCGTCAAACTAACTGCCTACCTATAAACGGCCCGTGCAGCCAAAATGTCCAACGAATAATACCCCGTGTAGAGGGCACGTTAAATAACCTACAAAGTCCCAACGCTGCTTACGATGTCGCTCTTAACTGTTGCGTTGGGAGCCTACTCAGGTGCTGGCTCGTCACTTGACTGTGGTTCTTAAAATATGACGCCCGTCGCCAATAGCCCTCGTGTAGCTCTAGTGCGACGATAATTCAAACCTAACCTTTTCAGGAGTAATAATACGAACGGTAACAGCAACACAAGCATATCATTCTATAACAGATTAATTGATAGATGAATTGAACTGACCTATATAACAAATGCGAATCGTTTGCTGTTTGCTGGATTAGTTTATTTTTAATTCTTACTGTTTATTTTTACTTAAATATGTATTTTTTTATTAATTGGAGCTTCTTATCAAAGGTATTTTTGAAATTAATATTATTCATTACCATATCCTAGTTGGGTAATTAAATGGAAAATTACTGGGTAATCTTCATATCTTATGTAACTCAAATGAAAGAAAAAGATTGTTAAATTGACTATTATATTATTTTTTCACCTCTACCCGTGCAACGTCGGGTATAACAGCTAGTTGTAAATATATCGAAACTCCGTTCACAACCCTATTGGAAAAAAAATGATACCGGAAAAAATCATACCGGCTTATGAAACACCGGATCCGGTATCAATACCAGAACCGTTATCGATAACGGTTCTGGTATTGATACCGTATCCGGTGTTTCATAAGCCGGTATCAATAGTGGTTTTACAACCATACCGGATCCGGTATCGATAGCGGTTTTACCATACCAGATCTGGTATCGATACCGGATCCGGTGTTTCATAAGCCGGTATTGATAGCGGTTTAGCAACCATACCGGATCCAGTATCGATAGCGGTTTTACTATACCAGATCTGGTATCGATACCGGATCCGGTGTTTCATAAGCCGGTATCGATAGTGGTTTTACAACCATACTGTATCCGGTATTGATAGCGGTTTTACCATACCAGATCTGGTATTGATACCGGATCCGGTGTTTCATAAGCCGGTATCGATAGTGGTTTTACAACCATACAGGATCCAGTATCGATACCAGATCTGGTATCGATTCTGGTATGACCCCGTAACTAGGACTGTAAACAGGTGGGTTATGTAAGTATTCAATAACAAAAATTAGCAATGGCAAAAATATATAAAGGCAATTAAAAAATTAAACTACACGACCACATAGTTTGAGCACTTAGTTCAGTGGTTCATTGTGTTGCAATATACAGGGTGATTATGAAGAAACTCTGCACGTCTAGAGTCCGTTCCAGTTAACCGATAGAGATGAGATTGCAAATATAGATATTCGGAGGTATGCGCTTGAGATTCTGTGAATGGCATTTCAGTGTTGCTCACGGTTACGGTTACAGAAACTCCATAATGTTGATTGGCAACGGCTACTTTTTTCCAGTCTCAAAATATTCAGCGCATGCGAAAACCTTAAATAGCGTTGAAATGGCATCAATATGTCCAAAAACTGACATGTTATGCATACCCCAAAAAAAGATTTCTGAAAACCAGCCAACAAGACACAATCTGGGCGCAAACAATAAATTTGCATATGACTGAGGCAATATACCAATCACAGAACAGTATGCTTGGTATTTTATAGGTTTCCTAAGCTGAATATCTGGTGAACGGGGTTCTGTGATTGGTATCTTGCACCAGTCCCATATGCAAATTTACTGCATGCGCCCAGATCGTGTTTTGTTGGCCGGTGTTCAAAACTCCTTTATGTGTATGCATAACACGTCGGGTTTTGGACATATCGGTGCCGTTCCAAAGCTATTTAAGGTTTTTGCATACGTTGAACATTTTGAGACATGAAAACTAGGTATTGCCGTCCGACATTCTCAAGTGTCTGTAACTATAACCGTAACCGTGAGCACCACTGTAATGCCAATCACAGAATCTCGAGGGCATACCTCCAAATTACTATACTTGCAATCTCATCTCAATCGGTTAACTGGAACGGATTCTAGACGAGCAGATGTTGGCAAAGTTTCTTTATAATGACACTGTACGTAGTTCTTAAATATTGAAATAAAGTAATACATTTATTATGCTTCAATCATAAAGAAATTTCATTTTAAATAGATCTAATTTCTATAAAATTCTAAAACAATACCAGAAAATATTTGAGTTTGTTTTGTGAAAAGTTAAAACGATTTTATATTAAGTCTGTCAACGTAATGACTTTTCTCTGTAATGTCATTCTGTGAAGCAGTGGAATCCAAATATTAAGTTTAAAAAAATAATTTTTAACTTAGTGATTTTTATGTTCAGATATTTTAATATTACTATTTAATTCTATATCACAGCCCTAAAAGAAGGTAAAAGGTACGTGTCATGCATATTTCATACTTGGGATAAAGTTACCCCACCAGACCCTAACAGAAGCATTTTTTCATAATTATTATATTTTTTCAATCATAAAATTTAATAAAAATGCTAACAAATTATTCATAAAATAATTGAAACTTAAAATTCATGTTGATTTTAAAGTGATTAAGTAGTTTTGTAGTCAAAAAAGATTCGAACGTTAAGTATAGAGCTTCCAGACATACAATGTTTGCAGACCAGTAATTTGGAGCCAAGATATGAAGGATTTCATATGTACCTATTCTAAACATCCAACATGCAGCTGATCGAAGGGAAAACATGGGTTCTTTCAACGGTACAGCTATGATATAAATATAATGGCCGGTCTGTTCATTGGCGATATTTGGCGAGCTTCTGCAACAGAAAATATTGTTTCCAGATACCTCGATTGAGCAGCTGACATTCTGTCTCGACGACCGCGAGGTAAAATCCTACTTTCGGTGTACGGCGACATTGGACAACCGGTGGCGTCTTCCTTCCTCTTTTGTTGATGTTTCTTTTTGTCTTCTGATTTGAGAAATCTTCACTTTTTTTTCTTATTTTCGTGTGGGAACTAATTATTTCCTTTTAGGAGGCATTCCTACTTCTTAAAATACTCAAAATCAAAACAAAATCCAATTCATAGAAGCGCATGCACACAAAAAAAGCAAACAATAACAAATGAAAACTTTTGAAGTAATATTTAAAAAATTTAACAAATAAAAATTACATAGATAAGTAAAGCAAAATAAAATCTAGAAAGACGACGATCAATTTATTTAGTAATTATTTAATGGTTTGTCTAACTAAATTTTCATGTTAATCGACGGATTAAGTCAAGCCCCTGTTTTGCCCGGGCCATGTGCTTTCAAGCCTTGTTATGGTCACTCACTTTTAGACGGATGACATAGTCTTCAAATTAATTATATTAATTAAAAAATCAAATGTGAAAAAACTAAGCATCAAGTATACATGTAGGTATTAAAAGGAATCTATATTAAAAACTTCAAATTTTTCTGGGCAGTATAAGTACTTCTTTTACGATCCACAGACATACAGACTCTTTCTGTTATAAATATAGATGGATGTAAAATAGAACCTAAGGGGTTTAAGTTATCCGTATTGAGGGTACTAAAAAAGTAAAATAAAGAATTTTAACCTCATAAATAGTTTGTTTGGTTTGAATTATCGTCGCACTAGAGCTACACGAGGGCTATTGGCGACGTATTTTAGAACCACAGTCAGGTGACGCCTCATAAATAAATTTCCAAATAAATTAGAAGTAAATGTTAAGTTAACAACTATAAGAAATTGTTTGCTGTTAATTGTATAATTGATATAACATCCTCTGATTGACACATACATGAATCTAGAATCATGTACAGAAATGCAATAAATTTCTGCTTAATAAACAGTAAAATGAAATATTTTCTTATGTGAAGAAATTATTTGATCTTTATTTCAAATCTCTTACCAAGCCCTTAACAAAACCCCTCTTACTAGAAGAAATCTGAAGTTTAACTTTTTCATGATGAGGGACATTTGTAAAACTAAGAACTTCTTATTTGAATTTTTATGTATTATAATTTGATCCCCAACCCCCTCAATTTATAACGATATGATTTGCATCTTTGAGTATTATAAAATGAAGAATTCTTTGTTAGACACTTTAAATATTTTCAAATCATAACATAAAATGTTTAGAACAGAAGGTGCCAACCACACCAACTTTTTCCTCGAGATCACATTAATAAGATTTGTCAGTGATTTTATGTCTAACATTACATTGATTAAAATTAACTTTTCAAAAAAAAATAATAATAATTAAAACTTTCTACTAAACATTTTGCACATCAAATTCTAAACAATTTTTTGTTTTTAAAATTATTCTTAAAAAAATATCAGATGTATACCTGAAAACATTGATTTCAATTCGATGTTTGGTCGGATCGATCCAACTTGTAAAGATGGTTGCAATTCCAGACAGGTTGTGTTCTGGGACCAGCAGCAAACTATTTTCAGAATTTAATAGCAGATGTATAATAATTCAACTATGAGATGCTTGACTTTTAAAAAAAGAATTAAATGGGACGAGCTCATATCAACGTCATCCTCATCTTTCTTTTTATAAAGTACATAGCCTCAGAAAACATTTTAAATCACATACAACCTAGAGAGAAAATATAAGATTATATAATTAGTAGCTTTATAAAGAAGGCGTTGCACAAGTGTACTCTTAATAATGGTGTTTCCCTTTATTTAAACTTTTATTTAATCAGTACCAACTGGTCAGCACCCCCATCAGTATATTATAACTCTCCGGTTTGTATACAGGCCCTTCCAGGAGTTACTGGACTGTCATATAGGCCGTTGTTAAACATGCCGGAACAGCAATGATATAGCAGCATATCTCGATTCGGCAATTTGCCTTAAGGGGTCTAAGGAGTCTTAAAAATGTGCAAAGAAGGAACTACAAAGTATAGTTTGATCTGCCATGTAATTTTTTAACTACTCATAATACAAGTATGATTTTTTTATATGTAATTCTACAAGATTTATTTATTATAAAACAAATTTTAAAATTTATGAAACTTTAGCCAAAACTAAAATAAATGATATTAAACATAAAGCTATTTTAACACATTGTGATTAGGCTTGCGCGGCAAATTGTGAGGTCAAAATTGAAAAAATGACCAAGAAAATGACTTTATATTGTACAAATATGTGCAAACTAGGACTTATACCTAAATTCTCAGCTCAATTTTAATTAGAAATTATTTAAAAATGAATTTAAAATCAAAATTTAAAATTTTTTATTAATTTTTTGGAAAAAAGTTCTTAAAATAATTTCTAATTAAAATTGAGCTGAGAATTTAGGTATAAGTCCTAGTTTGTACATATTTGTACAATATAAAGTCATTTTCTTGGTGATTTTTTCAATTTTGACCTGAAAATTTGCCGCGCAAGCCTAATCACAATGTGTTAAAATAGCTTTATGTTTAATATCATTTATTTTAATTTTGGCTGAAGTTTCATATATTTTAAAATTTGTTTTATAATAAATAAATCTTGTAGAATTACACATAAAAAAATTATACTTGTATATTGAGTAGTTAAAATATTACATGACAGATCAAACTATACTTTGTAGTTCCTTCTTTGCACATTTTTAAGACTCCTTAGACCCCTTAAGTTGCCAAGCCCTGAAAATGCCCAAGTATGGTAACCATTACACTGCATATTTTGACAGGCACAACTTGATAGAGCTGGGAAGCTGCGTACAATGTAGTTAGCAGTTGTGTTAGGTACCAACTCGGGTGTCGTCTGGTCACTTGAATGTGGTTTTAAACTTTGACACCCATTGCAAATAGCCCTATTGTAGATCTAGTGTTTTAATAATTTAAAAAAAAAACCTAACCCATATAATACGATACAGCAAACCGTACAATAAATTATAATTATACTAAGTTGCCAGTTTCATAAACAAACAAAAGACCTGGCTCAGGATATAATTAATAATAAAAAAAGTTGCAGAGTTCGCCTGCTGCTGCTAATTTGCACAAACATGCAATAGGTAGAAAGAATTTACATTTCGGAGAAGTATGTATTATAATAATGCTCAATGCTATTGCTACGGAGAAATCAGCTCATGTTTTGCACTCTTACACGGTTTGGCTTTGAATTTAGAAAAAATCGCTTCTTAAATTACGCCATCAGTAAAAAAGGAACAATGAATCATTTCCTAAAATTTGGTTCGATACCTCTATAGTTTTGGATGGACGTTGATACATATACGAGTCAGTCAGGGCATTGTTCGTTACATATATAGAGATATAGTACATGTAATACACTCGACGATGTAATTAAAAAATACAATCAGCTTACAATAAAATAAGTTGTAAAAACAATAACTTACCTGATTTTGATTTTTCTTCTTTTTTGAAACATTATAAAACAAATTAACAAATACAAAACGGCGCGGCGTGCTTCACTATACGAAAAGTAAACAAAAAGTTCTACGGTTACAGTCACTTGCAATCTCTGTGATAATTTATAAATTATTTGAATGTTTGTGTGTTGTTTGAATGTTTTTCTGTTTTCCTTTTAAATATTTTATGTTTTCCGTGTTTCGATATTTTAAAATTTTTATACTTGATATTTGTGTATCAGTAAATCTTAACAAAATGCAAATTAGGCTATGTGAAAGTTTTTAGCACAATGAAACTAAGGAGTAGACCTTAGCATTTGGATGTGTTTTTATTCTTAAAAATAAAACAGTTATTTTTTTCTTCCTAGCATCATCGTAATGGACAGCGTGCAAAGTAATACAACTGAAACACAACTAATATGTATAAGCTCCTGAACACAAAAGAATTTTAAAATAAGATAAATGCTGAATGGATAACAAGGAATGTGAGCCTACCGCACTCAAGATAAACTATTTTATGCTTAATTAAAAAAAATCGACTTAAGATAAGAGATGTGATTTGTTGCGCTAATGACAGAGTATTATATTATTTAAAAAAAATCAGCTTTTAGTTAAAGGAGTTGCTTTCACAGTAAATTTCACGAAAAACGAAACTCGTTACTTTCATTTTACAATCGACAGCTTACATGAGTTTCTGATTTGCAATTAACATTATACATGTAGTTAATTGCACAATATTGTTTGTATTTTCGTTGTATACATGCATATAGTAGGTTATATTGCCTTGTACATTTAAAACGAGTATAAATAACAAAAACAAAATCTGAATTTATCTTTCTAACATGTATATATTTTTTACACGTGTCAAAAAATTAACTCACCCGTGACAACTGACAACTGCTATAAAATATATAACAGCTAGAAATTGTTATCAAAATATAGTTAGGAATAACAGATTAATGAAATAATTAAATAAGTTCTATCAATTGAATTTGCTGGCTCTAAATTATCAAATTTCCATTAGTAGGCTTAAGAACGATGCGAGCAACACGTGATGATTTCATTTAAAATGTGATTATTATTTTTTCAACGCATGAAATTTAAAATGACAGTAGGTTTAGTTTTTAAAACTTATTACAATTTAATCTCTGAATTAGGCATACTTTCACCAGTTGGCTTATTAACGATAAAATCCCCACGTGTTGATATTTTTTAAAATTTTGAAAAGCAAGATTTTTAAAACTATAATTTTTTTTAAAAAATAGTAATTATTGAAATTTGATAATTGGTTTGTATATCAATTTCTTGTATTTGATTTTACCTTTTATTCTTGCTATTTTCATTCTTGCATTAGATACAAATATTTTTTTAGTGTTTCATAAAACTTTTCAATTTATGGTTTTTATTATTCTATTCGCAAAATTTTGTTTTTAAAATATATTCTATCATCATATTATACCTACTTTCATGACAATATAATATTTCTCATTTTTCTCCTTTTTGCTCTCTTCAAAAACAAATATTATGCTATAATAAACACAGTTTCACTCATTAATGGGATGATGTAGGGTGTTAATACAGATGTAATATTTCCCAGTATAAAGAATGCTTTCATATATATGGCCACATACAAGTTTTATAATTTTCCAGTATCGAGTCACTTTTCCAGTATGGTTTCATACCAGCCTAAAAATTTCCAGTATGATTTCATACCTGCTTTAAAAATTTCTAGTATGATGTAATACCAGTATCAAAATTCCCAGTATCGTGTCATACTGGTTTAAAAATTCCCAGTATGATCTAACACCGGTATCAAAATTTCCAGTATGATCTAATACCAGTATCAAAATTCCCAGTATGATCTTATACCAGAATTGAAATTCCCAGTATGATCTGACTCCAGTATCAAAATTCCCAGTATGATTTAATACCAGTATTAAAATTCCCAGTATGATCTAATACCAGAATTGAAATTCCCAGTATCATGTCATACTGGTTTTAAAAATTCCCAGTATGTTTAATACTGGTTCTGGTATGTTTATACTGGTTCTGGTATGATTGATACTGGTTCTGGTATGATTTTGATACTGGGATTAGGAATTTTTTCCAATAGGGAACGAAGGGCTGGGGAGCCCAGTCGATTAAGCACTCGCTTAGCATGCGGAAGGTCCCAGGCTCGGGTGCGGGCATCGTCAAACTAACTGCCTACCTATAAACGGCCCATGCAGCCAAAATGTCCAACGAATAATACCCCGTGTAGAGGGCACGTTAAATAACCTACAAAGTCCCAACGCTGCGTACGATGTCGCTCTTAACAGTTGCGTTGTATGCCTACTCAGGTGTTGGCTCGTCACTTGAATGTGGTTAAAAAAATATGACGTCCGTCGCCAATAGCCCGTGTAGCTCTAGTGCGACGATAATTCAAACTAAACTAAACATCAAAGGTCGGCAGTGAACAGTGTAAATATATCGAAACTCTGGTCCAACGACAAACCATTTTTTTTCTCCGACGACAACCATTTTTCAAGGTGTCGATTTAATTTCAATGGTAATACACGAAAAAAAAATCGTGTATCGATGACATTTTCCATTTTAACTGTTCGCTACTCCAATCCTCTTCAGGAGTAATAAATAAATATGGAACGGAGACTGGGAGGAAAAAGCGGAAATAAGACGCTCTGTTCGAAAAAGAAGTTCTAGACGAAGAGAGATCGAAGTACATGTGAGATTAGTGAAGAGAGAAGTAAGTGGTATTTTTATTGGTTCTTAAAAAAAAGCTGAATAAAAAATGTATATTGCAACAATCAAGCATCTTTTATATCGCTAATCAATTATTTGCGCTGGTATGAAATGAAAAAAGTTTGTATTTAAAATAACAGACATTTTAATTTTGACCATTGCGGAGGTGGAATATCTGTGACTTTTTAAAATGTTACTTGAGAAGTATTATTTGATTTTTAAAAAGAGTTTTATTATTTTAACTAATTGACTTTAAAAAAATTAAGAAGTGTATTGTTTATAGAAAACACTTTTTAAAAATATTATCGTGTTAAAAGTAATTTTGAATTTTTTTCTCTTAACATTTGTTAATAGGCACGTCAATTTAGTGGAATTAGTTAGTTTTTTGTGATAGTCCATTCGATTTTTTCAAAGCGAAATTTCCTTTCAATCTATGACTGCAAAAACTTTTTACAAGACTTCTGCAATCTGCTTGACCCCCTTGCTACGTAATTTTTTTTAATACAATTAATACGTTAGCTGCTTCAATATTGATATTTTTGGAAACCTCGAATATTTTAAATTAAAATAGAAAACTTAGATTTAGGAAAAAAATTAAAACAAAGTCTTGAAATGATTTCTACAAAGGTCCACATATGAGCATCTCTGGTAACATTTTGAATGAAACTTTTTAAAGAAAACTACTGCACACTCAACACAAAAAACGGAAATGGCAACAAAACGCTATCAAAAAATAACACACAACGTACACTCCTTAAGGAACTACAAACACACAAAAAATCACAAAGCATTTTTTACCACCGGCATCTACAAATGACAGCTATGGATGGTTAGCACAATTCATCCTCGCCAAAGAAGACGTTTTTCGGATGATCCATCTAAAACCCAGAATCACAGACATATATATGACTGAAGGTGACCATAGAAGTATATATATCGGGCATATATATCAAATGGTATATATACTGGAGGGTCTGAAGACCCTGGAGCATATCTTACATTTGTCTTCTATTGGCAAGCTACGACAATGGTTCACGAGAGTTATTATTTTTCGTCAAGATTTCAGACGTAGTTCTTGGGTTTATGGATTGTAGGTTTTTCTTTGATTTGGAAGAGTTATAGATGAGGTGTTTGTTGTTGGACTGAGTCTTGTCCGTGAAATAGTGAAATTGTTATTTTCAACAAGGCTAACTAAAGTAAAACCGATATTAAGTTTGCAGTATACAAATGTTCTTCGAGAAAAAGGGTAAATAGTTCTCATTTTCGAGGGCGAGAATCTAATACAAAAAGGTGTTTCACATTCAATAAACAAATCTTTTTGTTATTTCAAGACAAATATTTATTATTTTTATTAGTTTAGCTTCAGATAGAGTGTAATTTTAATTATTTTTTCCTTCGATTTTGACGTAACAGGGCGCAAGAATATCAGGGTCAAGGGAGCAACCAATCAGAGTAGGCAAAATTTCGGTGCCAGCAGCGTTGTTTACGCAGTTTCCTCCGCGTAGTACATTTCGCTGCTGCAAGCTTAAGGTCGGTTTTTGTATATAGTGTTGGTTACGTGGTGGTAGAAAACATATTAAATTGGAAATAGTTCAATAGGCTAATACCAAAGTGCAAAAGATATCCTTAAGGAGTCATAGGAGTTTTAAAAATGTGCAACGAAGGTACTACAAAGCATAGTTTGATATTTCATGTAATTTTTTAACTACTCAATACATAAGTATAATTTTTTATATGTAATTCTACAAGATTTATTTATTATTAAACAAATTTTAAAATTTATGAAACTTTAGCCAAAACTAAAATAAATTATATTAAACATAAAGCTATTTGAGCACATTGGGATTAGGCTTGCGCGGCAAATTTTAAGGTCAAAATTGAAAAAATGACCAAGAAAATGACTTTATATCGTACAAATATGTACAAACAAAGGCTTATACCTAAATTTTCTGCTCAATTTTAATTATAAATTATTTAAAAAAAATTTAAATAAAAATTTTAAAATTTTTATTAATTTTTTTAGAAAAAAAGTTATTAAAGTAATTTTTTAATTAAAATTGAGCTGAGAATTTAGGTATAAGTCTTTATATTTTACAAATATGTACAAACAAAGTCATTTTCTTGGTCATTTTTTCAATTTTGACCTCAAAATTTGCCGCGCAAGCCTAATCCCAATATGTTCAAATAGCTTTGTGTTTAATATCATTTATTCTAGTTTTGGCTAAAGTTTCATAAATTTTAAAATTTGTTTAATATTAAATAAATCTTGTAGAATTACACATAAAAAATTATACTTATATATTGAGTAGTTCAAAAATTACATGAAAGATCAAACTATGCTTTGTAGTACCTTCTTTGCAGACTCCTATGACCCCTTAAGTTAATCTGAACCGCCAACTCAGTATAAAAAAAAAGGACTGGTGTTTTTTGCAAAAATAATAAAAATCTGTCAACTATTGTACCACAAAAATACAGCAAAATTTACGAAGATAATATGATAAAGGGGCTGTGGGGAGCCTTTTGGTTAGGACCTTGATCTCAGGATCGGAAGGTCCCGCGATCGAGTCCCCCGGTACCACTGAAGACCCTGAGAGTATATGAGGAGTACATGCTCGTTAAATCTGTTGGGTCCGAAAGCTCTTTGGGCTGTCATTGCGCAGTTTCATACGGGTACAGGTCCCTGGAGACTATTTCCCTCTCCTTCAAGGACATGTCTAAATTGCGAAGGTGGCTGGCGATAGAAGGCAGCATCTGTCACGTATGTGTGTGTGTTGTGTCTGTCTTACTTGACGAAGGTTTATAAGCGGGTGTCTGACCAAGCACACGAGCCTGAAAATATATGTCTACCAACCAATATGATAAAGATGTTTTTTAATGTAAAAATTTAAACTCGAATTTTACCTCTCCCCGGCAGAGAATCCAGCCTTCGGTCACCCCAGTGTCACGGGGTGATACACTCTTAAAACAAACGAGCGATGGTTTTTACTCAGTCTGAGTTAATTTTCACTACTTTCGGTTTCGAAAATGCTCTTCCCCTGTGGGAGTGGATATCACTCTCTTGTTTTATTAAACTTCCAACAATCTTAACAGCAAACGAGCGATTTTAAGGCGATTAGAAGCTATTTAAGGCGATTACGAGCGATTTAGGAGTGAAAAGTCGTAAATGCACTTCTCCTATAGGAGTGGATTTCACTCCTTTGTTTTAAGAGTGTACTACGCTTCCTAACGTTCATAAAATACATTCATTTTAGTCACCGAATGACTGTTATCCATCTAAAGGAGTAGGCTGGGGAGCCCAGTATGTTAGTTACTCGCCTAGCATGCGAAAGGTCCCAGGTCTGGGTCCGGGTATCGCCAAAGTAACTGCCGACTTATAAACCGCCCTTGCAGCCAAAAATGTCCGACGAATAATGCCCCGTGTAGAGGGAGTGATTGCACGTTACCCTTCAAAGTCCAGACATTTCGTACACTCTTAAAACAAACACTCCCAATTTACCTCAGTCTGAGTGGATTTCACTCCTCCAGACTGGAAAATGCACTTCTCCTTTTGGAGTGGATCCTTTGTGTGTTAAACCTCTGACAGGATCACTCCAAACGAGTGATTTTAACTCGGTCGAGTTAATATTCACTCCTTTCCAGTGTCGAAAATGCACTTCTCCAACTGGAGAGGATTTCACTCTTTTGTTTTAAGAGTGTACACTCTGCATCGAGTGCCTCTAAAACAACCGCCACCACTCGAAAAGTGACCCCAGACATAAGATAGGGACGGTCGGCTTGGCCCAGTGGCGTGTGCGTGCGGGCCCAATGGGACGCACCCGCGCGAGAGGGTCAGTTATCTAGAGGGGGGGAAGGAAGTGCGGCCCAGAGAACGGACACGGGATGACCATGCACGGATGAGCGGGCGTTCGGATTAGGGAGGGAGGGGGGAGGTTCGGATATTGGGAATGGTACTTCAGTAATAGGCCGTGGTGAATTTTGTTGTATCTCACGATACATATTTTGCATTTGCGATTCCATAATATGTTTAATGTTTATGACGTAAAAAAAAGTGTAGTAGAGTAGTGTAATCGTTTCCGGCTGCCTATTCTAGCATCCATTAGGAGCTTTAAAACAGCCAATAAACGCCTCGTAATTTAGAACCCTGGTCAAGTGACGAGGTCGACACCTGAGCGGCACCCAACGGAACTTCGAGTGAAATCGCACGCTGACGCAGTCGGGACTTTGGACTCCACAGATTTAACGAGCACGTCTGTCCCTGTGTACTCAGGCCCATCCGTCAAGAGTTGGATTATCTACTCTTTCCCAGCACAGATATCCGATTTATAGGATGACTGGCAGTAGATGGGATTCGAACCCCCGCAATCCTGAGAAGGCTGAATCCTGAGGCGGATGCCTTTGACCACTTGGCCACTGACGGGCCTGTAAAAAAGTGGAAGGTTTTTACAAAGGGTCTGTCCGTCCGTCTGTCTATCCGTCACCCATTTCATAGTCAAACTACAAATGCTATCGACAAGTGTGATATTTAAAAAACAATGAGATAATCAAAACTACACTCTTAAAACAAACGAGCGATTCTAACTCAGTCCGAGTTAATTTTCACTCCTTTCGGTATCGAAAATGCACTTCCCATTTTGGAGTGGATTTCACTCTTTTGTTTTGTTAAATATCCAATTACGAACAAAATGTAATACCTGGGCAAAACCACAAGGACAATTTCCAATGTTTTAAATCAACATTGTCAAAGACTTATTCAAATTCAAATTGTCTTATTACAGTTACGCATTCAGTTAAATGTTACCAAATTTTATTATTAATTTTCATGAATCCTCTACCCATATGATTTTGAATGTTTAGTAACATTTTTTATAAATATTTAATGTTCAATTTCTTAAAGAATTCTGCATAATACACGTACAGTTAAAACTGAGGAAAGTTTTTTTTCGATCGATTTAAAGTCAATATATTTTCGAAGAACAAAATCAAACACTGAAACTATAAATTTCCCAAAACCACACCCAGTGGCGACAAATTGATTGTTGACTCTCGATCATTTATCGAAAAGTTTGTCGCTATTTTTATCCATTTTGCAACGAGCGGGACCTTCGGCAAAAGCAGTAGATCGTATTCGCTGGTTTTTAAAAAAGTGTAACTGATATTTACTTAAAAATAAATAGGAGATTGCTATAGTCTTGCTTACTAAATCTGGCGGTGATATATTGTATAGTAGGCGACACTACTTGAAAACTAAGGGTGTGAAACACCATGCGACTCTCAATTACCACGTAATAAATAATATTCGATACTCTAAAAGTCGGTTTAAGATTTGTAAACGAAGGTAGGTTTCGGAAATAATTTTAAAACCAACACTTTTAAGATGCACTTAATTTAAAAGAACAACATTTTTCCATTAAAGGTTTTAGCTTTTAGGGTAATAAGGGGAATTTTTAGAAAATATTCTATTGATTTTACAGATTTAAATGGGCTTCCAAAATTTTTTCTAGTAGTGTAATACATTATTTTTTTTTCATCCCGAAAAAATATATTTGTATCTTTAATACTCATACATTAATGGGAAAGATACAGAAAAATATATGAACTGCAATTGAAATTTAAATAATCTCAATTTTTAAAAATTTTGCCCCCGTGTGACAAAAAAAACCCTACAAAATTCTAATTTGGATAAGAATGACTAGAAAACTACTAAATATATTTCAAAATAACCCTCTTGAACTATAATTATTTTTTCAAAACAATTTATTTGTATTTAGTAATAATACTATTATACTTTGAATAATGCCAAAGACGTATAATTTCACAACAGTTCATAACTTCACTCTTTAATTTTGAATACATTTTTACTACTGTCATCTATGAGGGTTATTAGTAACTAAAACTTCAAAATGGAATGTAATATATGAAAAAAAAACACAGATTTGTCGAGAGGGAGCTCAACTTTAATAGAATAAAGTGAATTATGTTACTAGTTGCCATATGGAGGCATTATGCATTAGAGGGTTAAATACATTTTACGTGTTTTTTACGAGTATACAATCCATCAAATATCAGTTACATCATTTCGAACCCAAACTCCCGAACTTCTAGCAAAAGAAATACAAGCGGGTAAAAAGTTCGACCAACAGCATCAGAAATAAGTCAAAATGATAAGGCAGGGGAAAATATCTCTCAGACATGTCGGTCAAGATAACACGGCTATGGTTAGATTGGAGGAGATAGGACCTTATCACTGTGGTCACGTGTCATTGATAAGTCTGCAGGGATAAGTTGCAGTGACAAGTCGACGTGATGATATTGATACTGTGTTTATGGATATTTTGTTTGGGGTTGTAAGAAACCGGCTTTGCTTGGGTTATAGAAGCAAGCAAGTGCCCAATTAAAAAATGAGATCTAAAACTAAAACAGCTATAATACTGGGTGTCCGTAAAAGAATGTCCGAGTTTCAAATTGTAATAGTATCAGCTGCAATCGTTCGACAGTTGTGGTAGAAGATGACGAATACATAATAAATCCAACAGTTTCAGATAAGTGCATGCGCTTTTACCGCTACATCGTATTCACAGTTGCAGTGTCATCTATTCCATTACTCCGGAATTACTGCAGACACTATGGGAAGAATTGCATTTTTGTTTGGATGTGTGCCGTATCACTAAAGGCGCACACATTGAGCACGTATATGAAAAACTAGGCTGGTTTTCGTTAAATTTCATGTGAGATTTGTTAGATTTAGTATAAAATAAACTCCTGAAATATACCACTGTTTTGGTTAATGTACTATAAATATTTGTTGTAATCTAGATTACTCGTAGTAACAGAGTTGTAAATCAGCGCCATCTAGTATTGAATGTTATTTGAAGTTACGACCGCTACATAGTACAATAAAAAAAAGTTTACGAAAACTCCAAGTTTAATACGCAAATAAAACTCCCCCTTACATGTGTTGCCACCTATTATTATCAATCCCAATAATCTCCCCAAAAAATCAAATACGTACTAAAAGGGGGAAAGCAAAAATCAATGAAAAAACGGATTAACTTTTTGTCCCCACCTTTTTTTATATAAAGATAAGAAATTCCATGAATATTATCTTCATTTTATGATAAGCTCCCAAACTGCACATTGATTGAATAATGTTGTTTATCTAGCTCTTTGTTTCTATTGGCTAATGGCGAATTTAACGCGTCGCCATTTTTTTTAAATGCTAAGATATGAAATTGTTATTGCTTTTTTTAGTGGAGCAGGTGATGTTATATTGCTGGAGGTTTCATTGTATTGCTAGGGTCATATTGTTTTATGGATGTTATAAAATGTATGGTTTTTACGGTTTAAAGTTACGAGAAAAAGTAGTAATTTTTATTTATTGGCTCAGCAACGTAGAAGTGCGATGTCTATTGGCTTATTGCACATGACGTATACATTCCTGTTTTCATTGGTGGTATGACACGTTAAGCTCAGCCCCCTACACTGATTAGTAAAACGATACCTCATATTCATTTCTGTGCACTTGTTGCCACTCAATACATGAAATATGCATATTGGCGGCGAGCTTCGTCATCTTGAACGATGTCTGGTGAAAAGAACAAAACCTGAGCAGGCACTACCATTAACGACGTATTTGCGAATACCATTAACGACGTATTTGCGAATAAAGTTAACGGCGTATTTGTGAAAACCATTAAAGGCGTATTTGTTAATGCCATTAACGACGTACTAGTGAATACCATTAACGACGGATTTGGGAATACCATTAACGTCGGATTTGGGAATACCATTAACACCTTTATATCAAAATACAAACTCTAACTTTAAATTTTAATTTAATAAGTTTGTCGTGTAAGTTTATTTTTCTTACATAAATCGATGATTACTATGGCCTACGTTTGTCTTGTATTTTGTTTTTCTAGCGTCCGGCATTCTAGCGTCTTTGTTATTCTAGTCTAGCGACTTTATTTAGAAAACTTTAGCAGAAAGCTCCTTCTCGTGTATCAAATGCTCTTAAAAATTGTCTTTAATGGGTGGATAAAACACCAAGTAAAATAAATTATTTATCGATAATCTTTAGATAAATATATAATTAAAATTTTATTAATATTATATAATATCGTAAAAAATTAGATGAAAACTTGTCGACATTTACAGCATTTTGTTATTGAAATGGTGGCACAAACAAAACTATTCAACTTTAAAGATGAAATTTTTTATCATAGGTAAGAACAAAACAAAGTACAAAAAGAGCAAGGTTTCATTAAAAAAGAATGTTTGGTACACACAAAAACCATTCTTATAGCAAAATGCAGCTTTCTACAAAAAGTGTAAAAAAAAAAGTTAACTTTTAAACTTCAGAAAATGTTTCAAGTTTCAGTACTCTCTACACTTTCTTATTACACTCGATTACAACATTGTTGTAAAACTCTTACTACATTGTTACATTTAAACCAAAATTCTTAAACGTTCACCAATAAAAATTAACTTTCAAAATAACACATATCTTATTTTTTTACTTTTTAAAAAACCCAAAGCCTACATTTAAATATATTATTCCATTATAATTATATGCTATTACTTAACTCTTTGACCGCACTTTCTAAAACTTATTTACAACAAAATAATTATCGTTTGCAAAAACAGCACTAAATTATGGAGGGGGCGGGGAGGAGGTCGTCGTCCTAATACAGACGATTACACTAAAAATCTTCCAAAAGTCTAGACCAAAACACTAAAAAAGGGTTATTACATCCAGATTTACGGAAAGCAACAATTTTGGGACTGAAGGGAATGTAATGTTGTTGGTATTTTTAAAGAACTACGAGTTGGTGAAAATGTTGGATAAAAAAAGCTTCTTTTCTTAGTTTATTAATGCACTTTGGAGTTGTTTTAAGTTTTTTTTCACATATTTCGAAAATATAGGGATTTTACAAATTTTTGGTTGATACTTAATTGAGAACAAAACATTTGTCACCAACAACGCCTTAATTGATGCTTCTTTAACCGTGCCAAAGCGGATGCTAGGATTTGACCTAAGCGATTTTGCATAACTATTCGTCAAAATGCCAATAAATTTAGCTAAATAAAAATAGTTAATTTTGGTTTTAAAAGTTTAAATTACAACTTAATGCTATCTTTAGCAATTTTTTGTAAGAGTTATATATCTTGTGTGGAAGCACTTCGAAGTAACAGTTACTGTTACACATCTAGTTGAGTTTCAGTGAGTGGTTGGTATGCATATATTTTCAGGCTTGAGTGCTTGGTCAGAAACCCGCTTATAAACCTTCGTCAAGCAAGACAGACACAACACACACAAGTGACATATGCTGCCACCTATCTCGCGCCACCTCCACAATTTAGACATGTCCCTGAAGGGGAGGGAAATAGTCTCCAGCAACCTGTACCCGTGGGTAATTGCGCAATGACCGCCCACAGGATTTTCGGACCCAACAGATATAACGAGCACGTACTCCGCATATACTCGGTGGGTCTTCAGCGACCAGGACTCGAACGCGGGACCTTTCGATCCGGAGATCGATACTCTGACCACAGGGCTCCACACAGGCCTCTTTGAGTGGAAAAGTGAATGGAAAGACTATATTTTAGTTATTTTGAACTTTAGAAGATTAGTGCATAAAATTCACAGAAAAAATATTCACTAAAGAATGGTCTTAATGGGTTGAAACATACCAGTATGTTATTTCTTAAATTTCCCCACCGAAGCGTTCCACGACCGCTTATGTTTATTAAACCATTTCACCAACTTCTTTTCATTTCACTTCACGATCCGAAACCGTCAGACGATTCTAGGGGTGGAGAAAATATCGTACCGGCGAAGAACTTGAACAAAAGGCACGAGTGGAGCAATAAACACAAGGCAAGAAACGTTCTATTTTTTTTATGTTCTTATTTCTTAGGCCTAATCGTGATCTTCTAGATTTCTAATTTTTCTTTTTTTTTGCGGAAATAAAATTTGTGAAGAGTTGAGGAAAATATAGTTATGGTTATGAATTTAGAAATTATGGGTTAAATGTTTCGTGATGGGGATTGGTTTAGTTAGGTTATTTTTATTAACCTTTTGACAGTTAAGGAAAACTTGAGTGCTTTTAATATGTAATATCACCGGCAATAAACATTAAAATAATTAGTTTGAATAAAAAATAAAAAAAAAATTGAGATTCACCAACGCTACATACATTGAGCTATTTACTGATTGGATTTCATAAAGGTCTGTGTGTCAGATATATTTATCAAGAAAAAAGTTTGTAAAAATATGTATTACAGCCGCAGAAATGTGGATAGAAAAATATTTCCACCCCTTTGGATTAACACAGAGGCACTTAGATTTGGAGACCCGTGGTTATTTCCACATAATTTGAAAAGAGTTACTCCTTACAGTCTCTTTCTTTACTTCAGACTTACACCAGTTGAATTCCAACACCCCCCCCACCACTAAAACACACACGAACTACAATACAAAAAAACCGCCATCAAAATCAAATCTCGACAATCGAATAAACATCTAAACGGCATCGTTTATAGGTCCACGGGAGGGGTCTATTTACAGAAGGGGGCTGGGACCCCTATTATAGAGTGGGAGTCAATTTAACCCCCCTGTCGACCCCCCTGACATCTGCTCCCCCCCTGGTCTTATTTCCATAATGGGTTTTCTGTTTTTATGATAGCTTGACACGATGTTTTCGGTCAGTTGTTGGAATAATTTTGTTGTTGTTGAAGGCATGGTTGTGTCGATGGTGATTGATTACGAGCAAATAAAGACACGTTGTTCGCACGGATAATATCAAATCGATCCAAGGTATTTGGTAACAGAATAAAATAAACATTTTTATTAAATATTTTGTTATGTAATTTTTTAATTTGATTTCTTCAGCTGATGGCAACACGATAGAAAAATAATGGCAAGATTTGAACCAGAGTGGAGTAGTTTTTTTTCGAAATAGTTTGAATTTTCCCTCAAAAAACATTTCGAGTTATGAAAGTTTAAAAATTATCCCTGTGTGAACTACGCATTTATACAAAGTTACAACGCAGTTCCCGATCTAAGAGTCTATGAAGGTAAACAATACGTTTTATCATTATTAAGCCACCCATATCAACTCACCAATGAGGGTTGCGTGACCGACTCTGATTTTTTTTTTTCAAATTTGGTGCACATAATAACGATATGGAGGCATGAATAAGTATAAACCACAAAAATTAGCAATCTGCACCTCGTATTTATGGATATACAGGTCCTCGATTGTCCGCCCCCTCAGAATGCCAAGAAATTGATGTTATTTTTCTTTTATTAAAAATTATAGGGTAGACTAACCAGTTAATGAACGTTTAAGACGTCACTTTTGCCAGTGAATGAACACCAGGATATAATGACCAGGGCAACCAACCATATGTCAGATAGCTTCCTACTACAGGGGAGGAAAGTCAGTGTTGCCAATCCATCAAGTGGAATGATTTTCAATCCGTATTTTTTAATTATATTTGCCAAATGTTCATTAACTAGGGCCCGTTCACTCACTGGTCAGTCTACCCTACTGATGAGATATGAAATGTTGCATTATCTGTGGAAACTAGTTGTTTTAGTCATTCAGATTAGGTTAGGTTTGAATCATCGTCGCAATAGAGCTACACGAGAGTTATTGGCGACGGGCGTCGTATTTTAGAGCCACAGTCAAGTGACGAGCCATCACACGATCAGGCACCCAACGCAGCTGTTAAGGGCGACATCGTACGCAGCGTTACGACTTTGAAGGATATTTAACGTGCACTCCCTTACAGGGAGTATTATTCGTCGGACATTTTTGGCTGCACGGACCGTTTATATAGGTCGGCAGTTATTTTGGCGATGCCCGGACCCGAACTTGATACCTTTCGCATGCTAGGCGAGTGCCTAACCAACTGGGCTAACCAGACCAGCCCCCTTTAGTTATTCAGAAAAAAATATTACAATATTATAATGAAAATTTTTAAGGTGCAGTACTCTAGAAGTTGCAACTACGAAAATGTGATTTTTCAGATTTACTTAAATGTCATAAGGTTTTCGAGAAAATCGCCTATGCTCAAATTATAACAGCCTTATAACTTTTTGGGTTTCAAAGGTATTGAAATGGCCTTATAGAGTACATAATTACCCTTAAACTTACTGATTTATTGATGGGCAACCGAAAGCCGTGCGGCATTGGGCTCCTTTAATTTTGTGGTTGCAAAGTTTAGATATTGAAAATGTATCTTTTCTGTTTAAAATAAAAGCTTAAAACAAGAATATTGTGTGTTAAACCTTCTTTCAAACATATTTAGTTGTGTTAAACAATAAATAAAAATCAAGAGTCTTCCACTATAAACCAATCGGCACCAGGGCCAGAGGGAGGCCCCAACTTCGATGGATTGACTGCGCCAACGAGGATTTTAGAACGTTAAAAGTTCGAAACTGGAGGTCGTCTTCCAAAACAAGATCAGAATGGAAGAAGATTCTGAGGAAGGCCCTGTCCACAAAGGGCTGTCGAGCCAATAAGGAAGAAAAAATATTCTTCGATTTGACAATAATAGATGAAAATAAACAAGCTAATTTCTCGGTTTCTGTTTCCCCCGAACTATTTTCTCGATATACAATTTACACCACATAACCCCTACAAAAAATCCTGCTGACAGTCCAGGCTATCGTTTGGAATATCAACCACCGGGCACTCCCGGGGATTTATACCGATAAGCTGCAGACGATATCCCCATAATCCCAAACGATTTGTTCGGCTGATCCCCCCTTCATAGAACACAGACGATCCAGATTCAATTCGATCCCCCTATCCCATAAAAGTCGTCTGATTTCTATTTTTTCGGTCGGTGGGATGAGGAGATTATGGGGTCGGGGGTGGGTTTGATTGAAATTCAGACGATTTGTGGGGATTTTTGTTTTGATGGTTCGATCAGCTGCTGTTAAGGATTTGTTTTTCTATGGTTCTGTGTTTTGATACAATTTGTGGTGTGATTGTGGTGTGATGTGCATGTTGAGTGGCAAAAGTTCCACAAGAATGAAAATATGGTCTCGATTGGTTAATCAACATGGCGGACGGTGCTGACAGAGTCTATCCACCAATTACCGAAGCACCTATGGAATCCAAATATGAACTACGTCACGTGAAACAAACCAATTAACGTGCTACTATACCAATACGGGAGAAATTGGCCACTGGTGTCGTAATTTTAAATGGCGGTCAAATAACGATGGCAGCACTGCCAAACTGCATTAATCGCAACAATGAATTGTACCATTTTTGATCAGAAATTAAAAAAAAATCCAGAATGTTTTCTTAATTGTTAGACTAATTGAGAGATTGCAACAATGATCCAAGTCATTATGGAAGTTACTGAAGTTTACCAGTTACAACAACAACAGTATCAATAAACATGAAGTTACTTATTGCTGAATGGTATGTTTGTGGCCGAATTTTTTTCTGCATAAACCAAAGAGTTCTACAATATGGTAGAGTTTAAACCTACCAACCACACCATGGACCAACACGGAGACAATATAGAGTGGCATGTGGGGACCGATGGTCTAATGGTTTAGATCCCAGGCCATAACGCTAGCAGTCCGCGCGCTGTAACGGGTGCGGGTTCTATTTTCGCCTTTGTCCTCCTGGGTGTACTTCCCGTACAATACTACATTCGACGTATCTGTTACGTCACTGTAGGTTATTCCGTTCAAGTTGCTAAAGAACTAAATCGGCATTGAATTCTCTAAGAAACTGAAAAGAAGCTCTCGCCAAATCACCAAATGCTACAAACTGTCCAAACTCTTCACATCTTTAACCCTTTCAGTCCCAGTGATGCCATTTGGCATCACCACCTTCAATATTTTTTTCAAAAACGTTTATGTCCCATTTTGACATTCAAACACACATCATTCGATTTTTCACACTTTGTTCCACAAAAGTTCACTTCAGTTCCACATATTTAAAACTCAATTTAAACTATTTCGGTTAAAATAATTACTAAATTTTTTTTAATAATATGGCCAGACACCTTAAAATATATAACTCGAAGTGGTTTTAGGTAATATATATATTTTTATTTTGTTGTTTTCTACAGTTAAAAAAATTTTGGCATTAGTTCAAAAACAGTATAAAAAATTTAAAGGAATTATTTTTCTTGTGGAATTCTTATTTCTGACCTAAAATAAGCCTATTTTTTTAATATCAGACGTTTCTGAAATGTAGTAAATTTTTGGGACTGAAAGGGTTGACTTCTCTTTCAGTTTTATGCTGCAAAGGGTTAAGAAGTCCAAAACACTTCATACCGCATGCAACACCACGTATGACGTGGTCAGTGGGGCGCCATTTATACCACAGGCGGCCTGGCCATCAGTGGCGTACATAAATCGCCACTGCTAACTTTAAAAAGCCGACGCCCCTTGGTACGGCGCTGGTTAAGTTTTAAAGTTGTAATATTTTTACTCGAAAGACTAAGTAAAAGTAAGTTGAATTATCGCCGCACTAGAGCTACATGTTATTGTTTACGGGCGTCATAAGTTAGAACCACAGTCAAAGGGACGAGCTAACACCTGAGTAGGCACACAACGTAATTTTTAGGAGCGACATCGTCACTGCGTCATGTATTATTCTTTGCACGGGGTATTATTCTTTGGATTTTTTGCTGCACACACCGTCTGTATCTAGGCAGTTATTTTGGCAATGTCCTGATTCGAGCCTAGGACCTTTTGCACGCAAGAGTAGTGCCCTAATGACTGGGCTCCCCAACCCTTATTTAGAATCTACAACTAAAAATAAAATTATCAGGATATGTATATAATTGGATGATTCTTAACCATACAACCGATATCAAAAGGCCAGGTTTTTTTTAGCTGAGTGACGTCACATTATAAGAAAAACGATTTCAAAGTTTTAATTAATGAACTAGAATTGTGGACCCTGGTCTAAATGTCTATCACACCAAGGCAATTCGTAAACTTTGAAGGAAAAACCCATTGACGTGTAGCCTTACCAGATGTCTTTCAGTGGTTCGACGACGAATTACGTTCGAGAAATAGAGTTGAGAAATGCTTTCATAGCACGAGAAACATTTTTTAAAAAATTTTTAGCTGAAAATTTAATTTGTTTAAAACTTTAAAATAGCATTCATTCAGCAGTTAAGGGGGGGGGGGGGCGGAGCCCTCCATTGAAGCCCATGTTAAAATGACCTTTTTATTGTACCTTTTTCTCAGAACCTATTTGACATTTTTAAGCAAAATTTTTACTAGCTCTAACTTATCTATCTTATGAGATATCTTTATGAGATTCTTAGAATGGATGTTTAACTAAACTTTACTAGAGGATTTTTAAACATTTTTGTTTCGTTTTTAAACTATTAATTTTTAAGTGATACTACATATTTTTACCTAAAAACATCAATAATATTAAAAAGAAATAATAATAAGATAGTTGTACTCAAATTCCTCCGGCGCTTTTTAGATAAATCAACGTCTTACATACATATAAAAAAAGTTTGAGGCTGATACGTATAGTAGATTCTGAGAAAAAGGTACATAAAAATTAAAAAAGTAAGTTTTGAGATATAAGCGTTTTAAGTAAACAGTAGTGGTCACTTACCATTGAAACATTAAAAAAATATTTAAAAATACTTCTATTACTCGAAACTTTTAATGTGAGATATCTTTGTTAAGCTAAGTTTTAATATTTGAAGAAACACTAAAAGCATTGAAAAGTCGTTTTTTAAAAAATTTTGGGGTTCCGGCCCCCCCTTAATTACAAATAACACCTCCCTATTTCAAATTTTGTAAAAATTATAAATTTTAAAATTAAGAAAAATATACCTGCGTTGCTGGGAAACGACGGAGTTTATACGTCTGCATCCCTCAGAGGGGTCTGTCAAGTCTTCCATTTCCAGACAGATTTATAAGCCAAATTGGCGATTTACGCAGACTATTTTCCGAGAACTGGACCGCCTACAAGTTTTTTCTTCAGCTCACTTTCTAGCAAAAGCAGCAAACAAAATGAAGATGAGTTAGTTGGCACGACTCGCAGCATGTTTTTCAAGAAAATGACCTTGGTTTTAAAGAAAACTAATAAAAATGGTTGTTGAAGGAGGCGATATACAGTGTTATAATTTTAATGTTGGTGTCCTCATAAAAGATACATAGTAATACTTTTTAGTTGAAAGGTTGCTATTTGGCGTGGAGGCATTGTTAGATGCTTATCTTGATGAGATACATTCAATGACATTTTAATACAATATCGTTAAAAGAAACTAACTTTTTCAAATCAATAATCGTCACATAAGTCATGTCTTTAACGAAATCATAAATAAATGTTACTTTTACGTACTAGTACGTCAAAGTAAATAATATGGTAGGGTAGACACAGGGCGAAGGAGGGAATCGTAACCGTACCCTTTACAGCGCGCAGACTGCTAGCGTAATGGTCCGAACCACTCGGCCATCCGGGCCCCAAGTAAATAATAGCTGGCTGTGTTGCTATTTGCAAATCAGATGCAAGTGATTTCTTTTCTAACAAAGTCAGTATACCACGCGTCAGCTAATGCGTTAAAATCAACAAATCCATTTGTAATAACACTGATGCAACTAACTATGTTTCCGCTCGTGTCAGTACCCTATCAAAGTGCGGCTCTGTTTGTTGCCCCAAAGTGCAACACGACTTGGTCAGCGACTACCCTTTCATTAAAAACTTCAATATATACAACAACTTTTCTTTCAAAGTGCGGCTCTGTTTGTTGCAACACAAAATGCAACAACAAAACTTGGTCAGCGACTACCATTTCAATCAAAACTTCAAAATATACAACTTTTCTTTTAAAGTCGGTAAACCACGTGTCAGCCAGCCATTGCGTTAAAAATCAACAAACCCATTTGCGACAACACTGATGCAACTAACATTTTTTTTCGCTCGTGTCAGTACCATATCAAAGTGCGGCTCTGTTTGTAGCCCCAAAATGCAACAAGACCTGGTCCAGCTATTGTGTACTTTTTCAGTCAAATCAGCAAAATGCACAAAAAGAAACAGCTATGCTGACTTTTCTAACAAAATCAGTACACCACGCGTGAGCCAATGCGTTAAAAATCAGCAAATCCATTTGCGACAACACTGATGCAAGCAACTAACAATGTTTTCGCTCGTGTCAGTACCATATCAAAGTGCGGCTCTGTTTGTTGCCCCAAAGTGCCATTTCAATCAAAACTTCAAAATATTCAACAACTTTTCTTTCAAAGTCGGTAAACCACGCGTCAGCCAATGCGTTAAAAACCCCATTTGCGACAACACTGATGCAACTAACAATGTTTTCGCTCGTGTCAGTACCCTATCGAAGTGCGACTCTGTTTGTTGCAACCCAAAGTGCAACACGATTTGGTCAGTGACTACCATTTCAATCAAAATTTCAAAATATACAACAACTTTTCTTTCAAAATCGGCAAACCATGCGTCAGCCAATGCGTCAAAAACAACTAACCCTTGCGACAAACGCTGATGCAACTAACAATGCTTTCGCTCGTGTCAGTACCCTACAAAGTGCGGCAGTGTTTGTCGCAACCCAAAGTGCAACAGCAAGACTTGGTCAGCGACTATCATTTCAATCAAAACTTCAAAATATGCAACAACTTTTCTTTGAAAGTAGTTAAACAACGCGTCAGCCAATGCGTTAAAATCAACAAACCCATTTGCGACAACACTGATGCAACTAACAACGTTTTCGCTCGTGTCAGTACCCTACCAAAGTGCGGCTCTGTTGGTTGCAACCGAAAGTGCAACACGACTTGGTCAGCGACTATCATTTAGATCAAAACTTCAAAATAAACAACAACTTTTCTTTCAAAGTCGGTAAACCACCGGTCAGCCAATACGTTAAAAATCAACAAATCCATTTGCGACAACACTGATGCAACTAACAATGTTTTCGCTCGTGTTTTGTACCCTATCAAAGTGCGGCTCTGTTTGTGGCCCCAAAGTGCAACAACAAGACTTGGTCAGCGACTACCATTTCAATCAAAACTTCAAAATATACACAACAACTTTTCTTTCAAAGTCGGTAAACCACGCATCAGCCGATGCGTTAAAAATCAACATTTGCGACAGCAATGATGCAACTAACAATGTTTTCGCTCGTGTCACTATCCCAAAAGAAACCTAAGTTGCACAGCAATGGCATTTGCAAGTCATAACTGCCAAATATGCAAAAACTGGGTTGATTTTTCCCTCTAAGTCAGTATAACAAGCGTCAGCCAATGCGTTAAAAATCAACAAACCCATTTGCGACAACACTGATGCAACTAACAATGTTTTCGCTCGTGTCAGTACCCTACCGAAGTGCGGCTCTGTTTATTGCCCCAAAGTGCAACAACAAGACTTGGTCAGCGATTAGTTCCAGCTAAGTTCCGGGGGCGGCCTCTTCTCTTCTTGGGCGCCCCGCAGAAATCTAAAACGTTTTGCACAACAACCCCCCATTACTTTAATTCAGTTTATGGAGATCAGTTTTATTTTGATAATAGTTATTTTCTTCGCTCTCTCTTGAAAAAAATCTTGTCAAGGTAACAATTTTACAGGTTGAATATTATCTCAACGCACTAACGATGACCATTAGCAATTTCATTTTCAAATGTATGAACGTTAAAGGGTCTGAAAAATGTGCAAAGAGTGTACTACAAAGCATAGTTTTTAATTTCAAATAATTATTTAACTACTCGATATACAAGTATAATTTTTATATGAAATTCTATAAGATTTATTTGTTATAATTTTTTTTTTTAAATTTATGAAACTTTAGCCAAAACTAAAATAAATGATAACAAACATTAAACTATTTACAAAATTTGAAAACATTTGAATTACGCTTGCGCGCAACATTTTGATATCAAAGCGTGTATAAAAGTCTGACAGTGAAGCTCTTTTTCTGACACCCTGAATAATATTTTCTCAATGATTTCAGTACATAATCAAATATTTATCTCGTTTAAAAACTTTTAACACTAGTAACATGTTTTCCCCCTCACTTGCCGAATACTTTTTAATGGCAATGTTTCCTTCCTGGAGTTTCAACAAAAATGATTATTTAATGAAATTTTATCTCAAGTATCGAATAAGCAATCGATGTCACGTCGATATCAGAGAACTCCGACCTTAGGAAATGCAGGAATGAAAGCGTGAAGGAGTACGTCAACTGAAAAAGTTGATATTTGTTTAGTTGTATAATTTATATATATTTTTTTATCCAATGTTACATTTACGGATAAAATAACAGGTAAATATATTTTGAAAATTAATTTCTTAAACATCTTTACTTTATAGTGGCTATTTAATCCCTCCAAACTAAACTTCGACCAAAACGTTTTCCACGAAGAAGCATGCCCCAACCCGGATCCGAACCTAATAAAGATTCGCTTCAGCTGACACGGACGCTCGAAGATTTAAATGATCGCTTCCGAGTAGGGGAGAGTGTTGTACCTTGGGACAATTTTTACATTTTAATTTTTTTCTTCGATAATTATTGTCAAAATAAAAATTTCAAAGCAGCATTTCAACACACCAATATATTCCTCTATAATATATTTTTTTTTAATTCTGGCAGCTTGAAATTAAAAAATTGCCACTCATTTAAAGTAGAGAGGATAAACTGTCCCAAGGTACAACATGGTGTTGTACCTTGGGACATGCTTTATAATTCTGTCAATAGTCATACACTTGAACTAATTTGTGTCAGGAAACAAACTTTATTTCAAAATACATCAGAAAATGTGCTCTTTAGAGCATTTCATCACACGGAAGGAAAAAGATTTATCAGGTGTTGCCAGAATTATATTTTCAAACTTCAATCGTTATAAAATATATCCAAAACAAAGCTGAGTTGTATTTTACATGTTTTGTGGAATTGCTCTTAAAATAAATAATAGAGATATTTTTAATTATTAAAATTATTAATAATTTAATCAAATTATTAATACTGTCCCAAGGTACAACACACTACATGGTTTAAATAAAAGCAAGATAGTGGCCAATCCAAATGCATTATCATTATTTTCTCATAACCAAAATATTTTAAAATCTTCTCTTTTATGAAGAAAATAAAATGCAGTTGACTTTTTGTTTGAGTACTAAGGTAAAAAATTATATTAGAATGAGAAAAATATTTACTTTGGGGTAATGAAATATTATTTTTTGTCACCATTTCATCAATTCAATGATGCTAGTGTTAAATTTTATTATGATGATGTCTGTTGGTCAAGGCTACTATTAGAAATAAACAATGTATGAATATTGCCAATAGATTCTTAGAAATTGTCAGTGTCCCAAGGTACAAGCGTCCCAAGGTACAACACTCTCCCCTACATTGCGTTTATATTTTGTTCATGTTGGCGTTTGGGGAGGTACTTTTTTTATGGGTCCATAGGGTTAATGGTAATTTGGTAATAATAAGTTTGTAACCAAAGTAAAGTGTTTGTGACGACGCGGTGGCGCAATGGTTAAGGTGTTAGCCTTTTGGAGCATCTGGGTCCGGGTTCGAATCCCGTTCGCGTTTGTCGAGAACACTCTTAAAAGAAAAGAGTGAAATCCACTCCAATTGGAGAAGTGCATTTTCGACACTTGAAAGGAGTGAATATTAACTTAGACTGAGTAAAATCACTCGTTTGGAGTGATCCTGTCGGAGGTTTAACATACAAAGGTCAACCAACCAACCAACCAAAGTGTTTTTTAACCCTTTCAATCCCAGTGATGCCATTTGGCATCATCATGTTTCTGGTCATAATTAAAAAAAAAATAGGGCTGACATCCTATTGGGAATTAATAAAAATATTTTCCAATAGAAAAAAGTTTGAAGAATCGAAAGATGTGCTTTTTGATATCATAAATGAGACTATAGACGATCAGAAAAAAATTCCAAAATGCTGATGCCCGGTTGTCTGAAAAGTGGATGGTGGACAAACGGACGGACAAAGCATTTGTAGCTTCCACTTCTTACGCTATAAACTTAGCGTGGAAGTTAAAATTGACTAGTTAACTATTAGAATTTTTTTCTTCTCCAATGGGGCTGCAATATTTTCGGTCAAGCCGGCAGACTCGGCAGATTCCCTAGAACTGAGACCCACTTTTTTGGTGGCACCATTTAGGCGGCTCTCGCTACCAATGTTGACGCACAAATTACAATGAATCTGAGCGCTCTGTGGAAGTTAAAGTATGCCGATATTTTAATTTTGCACAGGCCAAATATGCCTTAAAGGGTTCTTTTACATGCCACATAATCATATGTCATGCCTGCCCAGTATTTTCCCATCCTGAAAATCCAACTACTCAACCGGGGCTCTCTACTTTTGGAAAATGGCGCCAGAGGCTACAAGGCGCTAGAAACGTAGTTTGGCACTGTCCTATGAACTCATACATAACTAACATTATCAACATTTATTTTATTTTGTGTTTTCTAACCACCCAACAACGTAATATAGAAAACCAAGTCCGGAAAAAGACGCAATAAGTCAAGCTTTACTGTCCCTAGATGAATATTTATAAGATTATTTCCGCGTATATGGGATGTGCAAATTTGTGTATTTAGGGCGTTTGTGTCTTGTTTGGTATGGTTTTTCCAAGGTAAAAGGGGTTGATATACTCATACTTCTTTTAGCAATTAGCATAAGCTTGTATCGGGTCTGAAGACCAAAGCATCCTCCCACCAAATTTATGTAAGTGAACTTCGGTTGTGTAGAAATATTTCCTTAAGTTCTGTTTTAACCTTTTCTGTCCCAATGACAATTGGGCATCATCATTTTAGAAAAAAAAATTCTGATCGTCTATAGCCATTTATGATATCAAGAAGCACATCATTCGATTCTTCAAGTTTTTTCTATTAGAAAATATTTTCTATTAATCCCAATAGATGTCAGCCCTAATATTTTTTAAAAATTATGATCAGAAACAAGATAATGCCTAATGTGGTCACTGGAACTGAAAGGGTTAAATTCTTAAGATTTGTTTAAAAAACTTTTTTTAACTCGACAAATCTTAACTTGATAAAATCAAAACTAAAAGAATTTAATTGAAAAATGAAATTTCGTATCAGAAATTATACATCATTCCAAAATACCTTCTTTAAAAAACAGCTTTCGAAATATACGTGAAATAAAAAAAAAACAATTTTACTAACGTTGACCCAACCTAAAAAGACTTTAAAAAAAATCTTTAGAAATTAAAAACCGCAATTTAAATTGCCTTATTCGTAACCGACTATCATTATAAAATTTTTCATCTGCAGATGTTTCGAAATTCGAATGAAAAAAAAAAGTTCTTATTTTTATTCCATATCTTCCAAGTGGCTATAACCAGGAAATCTAACAACAAGTTTCACCTTTGAGTTGAAACGAATGAGTTTAGTAAAAATAATTATTATTTTGAAGAAGGATTTCATAAATTCTTGTGCTTATCATGTTACAAATTGCAGGTTCCAAATTTATTTGATTTTTAAATTCAAGATAAACCTATTAATTTAAAACAGGGTTTAAAAACTAACTTTGAATTAAAGGCTAGATTGAAATGTTCTGATAGTTATGTGAACAAATTCCTAAAAAAAAAGGTAGAATATTTTGGAAAAGTCTTAAATTTATGTTTAAATAATACGCTGAGAGTTCAGATAACGTTTCCTAAATTATTATTGTTTTTGAATGATATTAATGCTTTAAAATATCGTTTATTGAATTATAATAGTAATGATTAAATAACAATAATTATACAACGGTAATCTAACTAATATTGTAATCTATCTAACAATTGTAACTAATAATTAACAATTGTAATAATCTAATCTAACAATTGTAATAATTCAGATGATCATTGTAAGGATTACAGTATACATGGCAAAGATGATATGAACATATATTTAATAACAATAAAAAGTTCATTAATGCATTGTTGGTAAGAATAAAAGAAACAACTACATTAATAAAAGCATCGATGGTAACAGTACAAAAATAGTTATTGATAATAAGAATAAAACTTATTATTGTTAATATTGATAACAATAAGAAAAGAGCGATATTAAAGGTAAAGAATTGCATTGATATTAAAAAATTACTTAGTATTAATGATGATACAATAAGAGAAAAAACGATGATGACAATACAAAAATCTCATTGATAATAAGAAATAAATTTCCTATTGATTAGTAAGTAAGTATAGTAAGATTTGTATTAGTAAGTAGTATTAGTAAGATTTGAAGTAATGATTATATAAGTACAAAAATTGCATTGATAATAAAAATTCTTATTGTTATCATTGTTAGCAATAAGTATATTAATGATGGTAACCATTAGAATAAAAATGAGCAATATTATTATATACGTAAAACTTATTTGTAACGTGCCTTAGATAGGAAATACTTATAATAGCAATAAGAAACGAAATTATTATAATAATACAAGAATGGCATTAATGATAAAAATACGAAAAATTAGTATGATAAAGAGAAAAGAGTAACAGTACAAAAATCGCATTGATAACACGAAAAAGATTACTTATTGTTAATGATGATAACATTAGGAAAAGTAATTAATGATTATAACATTAAATCTGACGATGGTAAAAATTACAATAAAAATAACGACAACAATATAATATAACAATATTAATGTATATGTAGGGTAGACTGACCAGTGAATGAACAGGCCCCAGTGAATGAACATTTGGTAAATATAATTAAAAAAATAAGGATTGAAAATCATTCCACTATATGGATTGGCGACACTGACTTCCTTAGTAGGTAGCTATCTGACAATGGTTGGTTGTCCTGGTCATTATATCCTGGTGTGCATTCACTGGCGAATGTGACGTCTTAAACGTTCATTCACTGGTTAGTCTACCCTATACCTTAATTCTTAAAGTGCCTTATATTAAGTCGGAAAAAAAAACATGACCAAAATTTTCCACATTCAGCATTCGAACCGCAGAGTTTAGAAACCCCTAAATTAAATAATTTCCCACCTACACTTAAGCAAAAATAAAAACTAAAAATCTAAAACTCTAATTACAATGTTTACGGATAGCCAACGCGCTTTAAAATTTCCTAAGATCTGTTTATGGCGTTTATTATCATTTTATTTTCCATTCCACCAGCATTTTCGTTTTTTTTTCTTCTAGTTTTTAAAGTTAAAAGCGCTTCAAATTAAAAGTCTTTCCTACAACACCCTGCCGGGAGGTTATTACTGTTTACGCCGCACGAAGTTTTTTTTTTTTTTAATGTTTTTCTGCAACTCGGTTTGGCAACGCCTCTTAGCACGCTGAGGTATACCATAAAGCTTTTCGAGCGGTACTGGACATCAGAGGTAAAGGGGCTTTAGTCCATACACTCTAAAAAATGAATGCTCAAAAACGACGAAATTTTCCTTAATTTTGACGATTCCATTACTGGCAAATGCTCCGAGTTTTCTTTTCCTCAAAGTGAGGAAATTTGAGTCGTCATTTTTATGAGGATATGAATGTCGTCTAATCTAAGGAAATATTTCGTCATTTTTGAGCATGTAAGTACAACAATGAGATTCTGTTTCCTCAAAACCAAGATACAGATCGTCAATTCACGATCGTAAAAGTGAGGATTCGCGTTTACTCAAAAGTCACGCGATAGTTTGACGAAACAATCCTCAAAATTAACGAAATGAGGCTTGAGGATTCATGAATTGTCAAAAATGAAAGTGTTATTTCTGGGAGTGTAGTATAAAATTTGAAGAATATTGGTAGTATTAGATTAGGTTAAGTTTGAATTATCGCCGCACTAGAGATACACGAAGGCTATTGGCGACTGGCGTCGTATTTTAGAACCACAGTCAAGTGACGAGCCGACATAGGCACCCAAGAATAGGCACCCAACGCAACCGTTAAGGGCGACATGGTACGCAGCGCTAGGACTTTGAAGGATATTTAACGTGCACTTTCTTACACGGGGTATTATTCGTCGGGCATTTTTGGCTGCCATTTTTGGGCCGTTTATAGGTAGGCAGTTATTTTGGCGATGCCCAGACCCAAACCTGGGACCTAACGCATGCTAGTCGAGTGTCTAATCGACTGGGTTCCCCAGCCCCTGGTAGTATTAGAACACTGCGAGAAATTAACGTTTAATGCGAACATAGATATGAGAGGTGATTTTAAACTTACTGACATGCTGCATAAGCTGTTCTTAATCCTTGGTCAATCGTTCGCACACTATACATGAATTTTAGTATTAAGCTTGAATTTTCAAATAACGATACAGAAATAAAATCATTTATGCTTTTGTGACAAATAAAATATTTTCAAATATAATTTTAAGCCTCTATTTACACTCTTAAAACAAAAGAGTGAAATCCACTCCTTTTGGAGAAGTGCATTATCGACACTGGAAAGGATTGCAAGTTAACTCAGAGGAAGTTAAAATTAACTCCGACAAAATTAAATCAGAGATAAAACCACTCTTTTGGAGTGATCCCGTCGTAGGTTTAACTAAACAAAGGAGTGAAATCCACTCCAGTAGGAGAAGTGCATTTTCGACACTGGAAAGGAGTGATTTTAACTCAGTCTGAGTTAATATTCACTCCTTTTCAGTGTCGAAAATGCACTTCTCCTACTGGAGTGGATTTCACTCTTTTGTTTTAAGAGGACTCCCTTGGAATTCCACATCTTGAAAATCGTAATGTTATTCCTATGGAAAACATTCGCAAGTCAATTACCGCCACAATTTTATTAAAAGGTGACTAGTTTCTTGTATCATTGTAAAGAACGAAAGGTGCAGATTTTGTGAAATTAATTTGTTTTGTGAAAATCACATATTTAGTATTTTTAATAATTTTTTGAAGTAAGTAAAAAATGGAGTACACATTAAGTTCTGACTTCAAAATTTTTTTTCAATTATTTTATTTTTTAATCTTCAATTAATTTTACAAAATCTACTCCTTTCGTTCTTTACAATGATACAAGAAACTAGAGATGTGAAAAAAAAGAACACCATGTTCTTTTGAACAGGTTCTTTAAGAAGAACTGGAGCAGTATGCTCTTTGTTTTTGAAAAAACCTGTTCTTCTATAAATTCATGATTTTTCATCAGAATTTAACTTAATACTTTAAGGCATTTTATGCATTTGAAATTATTTATTCCAATCACAAAATTATTTTCTTCACAAACAAAAAAAAATGCATTTTCTATTTCCGTTACTAGGTAAATCATTAATCATAAGCTCCTAACAAAACAAGCAGCTACCTCTCCTCGTAGTTGGTTCAGTGGGTTTCGACGAAAAAGCTTCTACTCAACTTACGTCACGAATGCCCGAAACACCATACCCACTACTCCGGCAATGAAGCAGATTTCAAAACGATTACGATTAAAAAGAACAGGAACAGTGTTCTTTTTGTATGCTCTTTCGCAGTACGATAGCTCCTTGATGCTTTTTCGTAGTGCGATAGCTCTTTGCTTTCGGAGCAGCTCCTTTCGGAATCGCAATAGTTCTTTTTTTCGCGAACTGGCAAACTGGAGCAGATTGCTCCGACTAGCTCTTTTTCCGAGGTTGCTCTGGATGGTGGAAGCCGTTCTTTTTGCGATTAGCAGCTCTTTTGGCACTGTTCTAAACGGTTGTTCTTGCCATCTTTCAAACGTTCAAATGGGATTATTGGGTTTATCGTAGTTGGGTTTTGGTGCGCGTACGATTTATTTTATTTATTTATTATGTTAATTATTAAATAATTTTTATTTTATTTCATTATTATTTTTGTATAATTGTTTTATTTAATTATTTTATTTATTTATTATTATATTGATAAAGAATTAATTTTATTTTATTTCATAATTATTTTTGCATTGTTTTATTTAACTATATTTTATTTATTATTATTTTACTTCATTATTTTTTATTACATTATTTATCAATATTTTTTTCGTTACTTATCATTATTTTATATTAATTGATTTCCGTATTTATTTTATTATATCGTCATTATTTTGTTATTATTACTGAATTTTTTCCTTCATTTTCATTTTGGCATATTTTAATTTCACAATTTGAATTTTTCGAATTTGACCTTTTTTCTTTTTCTGGTGCATGGGTAAGCTAATTATTATTTTTAATAGTACAACGTATCATTATGTAGCTGTTTTTTTTTTTTAATTTTTTCATTCCCCAAAACATTTTCTCTTATTTAATATGCTATAGGAAAACACATTTTTTTTTTAAAAAATAAATATTGGCCGAAATGTTGAACCACGGGAATGGGGCTCGTATTTCAGAGTGGGGTATGATAACGTAAACAATATCCCCCCTCCCTCCCCCCTTTTCTGTTTCTTAGGGTTATGTGCGCAAGGAATGCGGCTGCTTTATTAAGAGTTGTGGTTAGGGTTGCTAGAATTGGCTAATTTCAGCAGTTTTGGCTAATATTTGATCCGCTTGGTACGTTTAAAATTATACCAGTAGCCAAAATTGTTCAAGTTAATGATTATATTAAGTTGGAAAGGCCCACACATTTTTATTTTTTCTTTCAATCCTGACTATTTTTTGCTTTTTTTTTTGCTTTTGAATATGTCTTGATTTGTAATTTTAATTAAGTTGGAAAGAACGTAATGGAAGATAATTTAGGCTTTTTTGAGAAGCAGCTTGTCTATTTTAGGAAATTTCTTCTGACCATCCTGGTCTTCTAATCAATGCAACTCATGAAGACGCACGTTTGTGTATTTTTTTAAAGAATTTTTAATTAGTTTATTTTTCTTGCTTTTTAACTTTTTAAAACGGAAATTGGAAGTACAGTCTTGGTATTCTTAAAATTGAACAATTATTTAATTATAATAAAACTTTGAGTTTCTTAAATTGAAAGCGAAACTTCACAATTGAAATCTTACTTGTTGTGAGCTGCTACAATAATTATGTAAGTTAAAGTTAGATTTTATTTGATAACATTTTTGTTCATGTTTTTGCTTCCTTAACCAAATTATCGGATGTGTATTTTTGGTCAAATATTTACTTAATAAAATAAATTTCTTCAATAGTGTGGGGTGAAAATTAATCTATTGTGCAATACCAGATACTTGTTTTAAAATTTATTGTTGTATAGATAATATATATCATGTAAACTTTATAGCATACAGTATGTTTTATTATTACGGTTAACAACATCTTCATGTAAATATTTTAGATTGTAATTATTGTAATTTTTAAATTAATTTCTAATGATTTATTTATTTTTAATAACCATTTTCAACAAAATATAATTTTTTATTAAGACTTTTCTCAGTTAAATCTTTGTGATCAATACACTCTCAAAAGCAGCAAAATACTTTTTAATATAATAATTTGAACTTTGATCACAATGTTAAAACTTTTTTTCATTACCTTAACCTTATTGTAAGATTTTCGGATTTTACTTTAAAAACATTTTATCGTTTTAATTTCTTACCAGTAATTCTTATAATCTTCTAATGTTTTAAAATAGTTTTTTCAGAAATTGATCTATAATTTTTTAGTCGCATTGCTTTTTTAAATAATGTAACTAAATTATTGCAAAACAGTGACACTTCCGATCAAATTTTGTTATTTTAAGTTCATTATGCATTTTATTTATGTTTGCCTGAATTCGCAATCATGCAAAGCAGCTTTTGTAAAAAGAGCAGGTTAAAGAACTGTTCTTTTTTAAAGAATAGAGCAGAGAGCAACTGCTCTTTAAAAAGAACATAAATATAACATCTCTACAAGAAACTAGTCACCTTTTATTAAAATTGAGGCGGTAATTGACTTGCGAATGTTTTCCATAGGAATAACATTACGATTTTCAAGATGTGGAATTCCAAGGGAGTCCTCTTAAGAGTGTAGACCTCAAACGCATGCTAGACGTCATATTCTGAATTACGTCACTGTGGCGCATACCTTCAAAATAAAGGGTTTAAACTGTGGCGCGGTGTCCTTTCTAGTTCACATAAAAATTGCTGGGTCAACGCTCGATATCCAAGAACGTTCGTGAAATACCTTTATTTTCCTCGGCCCTAAACTTTCCACTTTCAAGATTCCAAATTTGAAAGGAATTATTCGTCAATGGTTGGATTTTTAAAAAGCATTCGGAAATCAGTTTTTAACATCTCTTATACTACGATTATCTCACAAATATAGGAGATTTTTTAGAAGTTTAGTTGAATTATCTGAAATATAAGGTGGAATTTAAATTGAAAGGTTGATAAATAGCATAATTTTTTTTTTGTGTTTTTGCAGTTTTGCTGTTAGGATCGGGTAGTCTTAGATTTGTGGTTTGGGAGAGGTTTTACAATAAGAAATCTAAACTGAGGTGAATGAACGATTTTATAAATATTTTAAAATCAATGTCAATAGCAGAAGTTTAAATACGATTTTTTGTACTGAATTATATCTTTTAAATTATTGATTTCTAGATTAAAAATCGATTTCAAGTTTTAAAATTAATATAATGTTCTTGATTTCGCGTTAAACGCTTTTACCACTTAAACACTGGTATTTCAAGCTGTGCAATACGAAAACGAGAAAATAAATTTTTTACCGCCACAATAAAAAATTTGTAAATTTTAATTTGAGATAATTAAATGAAAACAATAATATTTATTAAAAAAGACTATTATTTATAACTTAATTTCACAATGATTTTAAGGGGTACGGTACCCAAATCATTATTTCTAGAAATAATAACATAAACTTGTAAATTATGGTGGTTTTATCTATGTAAAATGTTCACTCTAAATAAACAATTTCTAGCAATAAAGAAAGACAAATGTATACAAGTAGTTTTTCATTTACTTTAAAAAAGTCAAAATTATGAACTTTTTTAAAATGCTACTCCTCTTTCAATTTAAAGAAGAACTCCACCAAACTTTTGTAGTTTGTTTTTCGTGTTATTTGTTCAATAGCTGTGCATGGATTTTAAAATGTGAGCCACAGTTAAAAGTAACAAGCATTTATGCAGAAAATCACAAAAATACAAAATGATCAATTCAGCATGTAAAAAAAAAACTATAAATAGTAGACCTTACTTCATGCACAATTTTGCGCACCATATATATAGAAACACAGATTAAAAATTTCTAAATTCTATCTTAATTAGCAAAAACTCCTTAGTTATTTATGAAACATAAGAATTGAAAGGCACGGAACAAAGAAAAAAAAGCAGACGGTTGCAAGCAGACGAAATACATATTTAAACTTATAGGAATGACTCCAGAAGATATTTAACAACTTTTTTTCTACAAAAGATATCATTATGAAACTTTCAGTAAAAGTGCAGAAAGATATTGTGAATAATAATAAGTAAAAACTGAACAATTTATATTTTGACCAATTTTTGAATGCAAATTCCCTCAAGCGGAATTTTTCACGGGATTCTCTCTGACATGCCATCAATAGCTTCTCTACCAAATAAGTAGTAATTCCACAAAAAAGTTTCCCTTAGACAAATCTCCGATTGTTGTCCGTTTACCATATGTATCACACAGGAACCTCGTTCAACTTCATGTTTTTTACACAAATGACATAAATGACTGATACCTGTACTCAAAAGCTGAAACTGATATTTGAATCTTTTTTTTTATCGGACGAGGTCGATTTCGGAACTAATTAAATTGTTAATTGTTGATGGGGAGGTTTCAAAAAATGTCCACAATTGGGGGAGGCACAATCTAAAAACAAACGAGCGATTTTAACTCAGTCTGAGTAATTTTCACTCCTACAGTCTGGAAAATGAATTTCTCCTCTTGGAGTGGATCCTTTGTGTGTTAAACCTCCAACAGGATCACTCCAAACGAGTGATTTTAACTCAGTCTGAGTAATTTTCACTCCTCCAGTCTGGAAAATGCACTTCTCTTCTTGGAGTGGATCCTTTGTGTGTTAAACCTCCGACAGGATCACTCCAAACGCGAGTGATTTTAACTCAGTCTGATTTAATATCAACTCCTTTCCAGTGTCGAAAATGCACTTCTCCAACTGTAGTGGATTTCACTCGTTTGTTTTAAGAGTGCAGGTCGCAAGAGGATATATATCCTGAAAAATTAACTAAACTAAAGACCAATAACATGAATTAAAGGAAATCCCTTACTTTATACTTTATTTTTAAATAAATAAGTTGCTACTTCAAATCAAATTGATAGAAATAGACATCTAACTCCTTGCTAATCAAAGCGGAAAAACAATAGAAAGTAAAAATATCCAAATATTTATAAAACACAATATCCAAACGTCCCATCAATTCCCTCAAAGACACATCCAAAATTAGCCCCAGAGACCCGACAAAACCTTGCTACGGAACAAAAAACTTTAAAAATAAACAAAGCTCTATTATCTACTTTTTTTTTCTTAAAGTCTTTATCCAATAATTCGCTTCACCAAAACGGGATATTAAACGGCTCTATGAACCAAAAAAACACCCAACATTAGACAAACAAAACAAACGGATAACAATATAAAAAAAGGTGAAATTAACAAAAAAAAAGATTCTTTAGCGGAAAAAAAATCACCAAAATCAGCGAAGTGAAGTGAAGAAAATCCTCCACCCCTCTGGAACACCAAGTTTGGGTGAGAAACAAACCAAAAATAAATAAGGAAAGAAAAAGTATTGTCTTGAGAAAACCTCCTTCTTAATAGAAATGTCAATACGTCTCAAGTTCGGGTGTTCTTATAGAGATACAAATTGTTTAAAGTTGGCAAGGAGAGACACTGTGGGCGGGGAAACGGGTTTTTGTTTGAGAACAGTTTTTTTTAATGTTATTACATTTAAATAGTTAGCCATCTAATGCATTCTGTTACAGTTTGGTAACAAGCAACATAATCCACTCTATTCTATTAAATTAGAGCTCCATCTCGACAAAGCTGTGTTTTTTCATCTATTGCATTCCATTTTGAAGTTTTAGTTACTAATAATCCTCATAGATGATAGTAGTGAAAGTTTATTAAAAGATAAAGAGTGAGGTTATTAACTGCTGTGAAATTACGTTTTTGGCAGTATTCGAAGCATAATAATATTAGTACTAAATACAAATAAATTGTTTTGAAAAATTAATTATAGTTAAAAAGGGTTATTTTGAAATATATTTAGTATGGTGTTCTTGTCATTATTATCAAAATTGGAAGTTTGTAGTTGGTTTTTGTCGCAAGGAAAAAAATTTAAAAATTGAAATTATTTAAATTGTAATTCAGTTAAACTTTTTGCAGTATTTTTCCCATAATGTATGATTATTAAAGATACTGAATATATTTTTGGGATGAAAATAAAAATTCATACATTAGATTATTAAATATCCAATAAAGGATAATACAAATCACAAAAGTTGATCTTTAAATACTTATTTAAGAAGTGGCGTATTCCCTAGTATTTAAATTGTGATATTCAGATTCCGAATAGCTTTTTATAACGATAATCTAATAAAATAAAATTAAAAATTAGTTGTAATTTCATAGCATCTAACCACCAAGTAAAACTATGGGATGTTAAGCGCTACACGACTGTCGATTAACAATTTCAGTCCCAGTGATGCCATTTGGCATCATCATGTTTCTTTCTGATCATAATTTTAAAAAAATAATAATAATAGGGCTGACTTCTATTGGGATAAACGAAACGTATTTTCCAATAGGAAAAAGTTTGAAGAATTGAATGATGTGCTTTTTGATATCATACATGGCTAGATGATCAGAATTTTTTTTCTAAAATGATGATGCCAATATGACATTGAGACTGAAAGGGTTAATAATCAATAAATCAAAACATTTAAAGTAGATTTATGACGCAAGACTCTAATTGCAATGTTTTTATAAAATGAAGTTGAAGTAGGAGTAGTCTTTTCTATCGGACCAGGTCAATTTCGGAACAAATTAACACGTTAATTGTTTGTGGGGAGGTTTTAAAAAATGTTTCCTAATGGGGGAAGCCAGGTCACAAGAGGTTAATGAGCTAATAAAAAAAGTATTTCAAACGGGTGACAAACAACAACCTTATCTCTTCCTGAACATCCTCATCCCTCAGTAATCGCTCCAATGAAGTGTTACCGAGTTAGTAAGTGATGGCAGGCGGCTGGTTCTGACTTATTTTCGGACTCCTTTTATGTAGGAAATCTCCCACTCATTCTGCCAGCTTTGACTATTCTTGGGTGACATTTTTTGGGGGGAAAATTTAAGTTTTTGTTAGGGTGAATAGTCAGTTAACTCGGAAGGCAGGGAGGGTTAATTGTTTGAGAGTTTTTAGGAATTAAAGTTTATGGAATTATAAAATTATATAAATTATTATTATAAAATAGTTTGTGATTTAAAGGTTTTTGTTCAGTTTTTAGACTGCTTTGCTACTGAAATATATGAAAAATTGGGACTCACTCTGCCAGCTTTGACTATTTTTGGGTGACATTTTTGGGGGAAAAGAGAAGTTTTTGTGGTTTTGTTTTGGGGTGAATAGTCAGGGGTGGCAGGGGAGGGTTAATTGTTTGAGAGTTTTTAGGAATTACAGTTTATTGAATTATAAAATTATATAAATTATTATTATAAAATAGTTTGGTGATTTAAAGGTTTTTGTTTAGTTTTTAGACTGCTTTGCTACTGAAATATTAAAAATTGGGACTCACTATGCCAGCTTTGACTATTCTTGGGTGACATTTTCTTGGGGAAAAGAGAAGTTTTTGTGGTTTTTGTTTTGGGGTGAATAGTCAGTTAATTGGGGAGGCAGGGTGGGTTAATTGTTTGAGAGTTTTTAGGAATTAAAGTTTATTGAATTATAAAATTATATAAATTATTATTATAAAATAGTTTGGTGATTCAAAGGTTTTTGTTCAGTTTTTAGACTGCTTTGCTACTGTTTAATTAGAAATATTAAAAAGTGCAAAGTAGGGAATGAGCATTATACACTGCTCAAAACAATTGGGACTCACTATGCCAGCTTTGACTATTCTTGGGTGACAATTTTTTGTGGGAAAAGAGAAGTTTTTGTTAGGGTGAATAGTCAGTTAACTCAGGAGGCAGGGAGGGTTAATTGTTTGAGTGTTTTTAGGAATTAAAGTTTATTGAATTATAAAATTATATAAATTATTATTATAAAATAGTTTGTGATTTAAAGGTTTTTGTTTAGCTTTTAGACTGCTTTGCTACTGTTTAATTTGATATATTAAAAGGTGCAAAGTAGGGAATGAACATTATACACTGCTCAAAACAATTGGGACTCACTATGCCAGCTTTGACTATTCTTGGGTGAAATTTTTTTTGGGGAAAAAGAGAAGTTTTTGCGGGTTTTGTTTTGGAGTGAATAGTCAGGGGTGGCAGGGAGGGTTAATTGTTTGAGAGTTTTTAGGAATTAAAGTTTATTGAATTATAAAATTATATAAATTATTATTATAAAATAGTTTGTGATTTAAAGGTTTTTGTTTAGCTTTTAGACTGCTTTGCTACTGTTTAATTTTATATATTAAAAGGTGCAAAGTAGGGAATGAACATTATACACTGCTCAAAACAATTGGGACTCACTATGCCAGCTTTGACTATTCTTGGGTGAAATTTTTTTTGGGGAAAAAGAGAAGTTTTTGCGGGTTTTGTTTTGGAGTGAATAGTCAGGGGTGGCAGGGAGGGTTAATTGTTTGAGAGTTTTTAGGAATTAAAGTTTATTGAATTATAAAATTATATAAATTATTATTATAAAATAGTTTGTGATTTAAAGGTTTTTGTTCAGTTTTTAGACTGCTTTGCTACTGTTTAATTTGATATATTAAAAAGTGCAAAGTATGGAATGAACATTATACACTGCTCAAATCAATTGGGACTCACTCTGCCAGCTTTGACTATTCTTGGGTGACATTTTTTGGGGGGAAAGAGAAGTTTTTGTGGTTTTGTTTTGGGGTGAATAGTCAGTTAACTCGGGAGGCAGGGAGGGTTAATTGTTTGAAAGTTTTTAGGAATTAAAGTTTATTGAATTATAAAATTATATTAATTATTATTATAAAATAGTTTGTGATTTAAAGGTTTTTGTTCAGCTTTTAGACTGCTGTGCTACTGTTTAATTTGATATATTAAAAAGTGCAAAGTAGGGAATGAACATTATACACTGCTCAAATCAATTGGGACTCACTCTGCCAGCTTTGACTATTCTTGGGTGACATTTTTTGTGGAAAAGATAAGTTTTTTGTGGTTTTGTTTTTGGGTGAATTGTCAGGGGTGGCAGGGAGGGTTAATTGTTTGAGAGTTTTTAGGAATTAAAGTTTATTGAATTATAAAATTATATAAATTATTATTATAAAATAGTTTGCGATTTAAAGGTTTTTGTTCAGTTTTTAGACTGCTTTGCTACTGTTTAATTTGATATATTAAAAAGTGCAAAGTAGGGAATGAACATTATACACTGCTCAAAACAATTGGGACTCACTATGCCAGGTTTGACTATTCTCGGGTGACATTTTTTTAAGGAAAAATAATTTTTGTGGTTTTGTTTTGGGGTGAATAGTCAGGGGTGGAAGGGAGGGTTAATTGTTTGAAAGTTTTTAAGAATTTAAGTTTATAAAAAAGTTATTATAAAATAATGGGTGATTTCAAGGTTTTCGTTTAGTTTTTAGACTGTTTTGCTATTCTGTAATTTAATAATTGAAAAAGTGCAAAATAAGGAAGTATTATTAACCTCTTGCGACCTGCCGTCCCCCATTTGGGGATATTTTTCAAAACCTCCCCACAAACAATTGACACGTTAATTAGTTCCGGAATTGACCTTATCCTTTGATTACAGGTATCATTTTTTAAAATAAAAATGAAATTCAAGAGGGTCGATACTATATTAGAGTTCTTAAAAAATATTAATTTTTTTCTCAAACTTTTCAAAAAGTTCTTTTAGTAGCTAATTTTAAAGATGGATGGATGGATGTTTGGGTTTTATGGCGCAAGGACAACTAAGGCCATTCTGCTCCAAACACTAGATCTTATATGAAAAAAAGTTTAAAATATTTTCTAAAAGGTACACGAAACAAGTTTTAAAACAAAAATGTTAGACACCTAGATCAACAACATGCTTTTCTAATTAGATGGCTAAAATGAGTAAAAGTGATACACATCATTTAAAAACAATGACACATCTCAAATCAAAGAATAAAACCAATATCAACGAACCAATATCTAAAAAGGAAAATAAGGCATGATATGGGGGACGAGATAAAATATCATGAATAGCTAATTTTAAAAGAAATTTTAAAAACAATTTTAAACTAAACAGTTAACTACAAATAAGTTATATGGCCATTTTTGTTCCTTTATGGCACAATAAAGGTATTTTTAGAGTATAAGACGTGTCCCTAAGTGTAACTATTAAACATAATTTTAAAAAAATATTTGCAGAACATAATTTTTAGCATATATTGGTATGAAAAGTATGTTTAGATTTTGCATATAAATATAGGATTTTGCTCGGTTCCTAAGAGTTTAAGAATGAAAGTTTAATGAAAAATTATTAAAAAAAGTGGCGGCAAGAGCGAGAGAAGATCTAGTACAATCGATTCCTACAACCACCAATATTTGTCTAACTGTCAAATTCTGTATTTGTAACTAGCCTTTATCATATTTAAACTCTGGTAAATTTGCAACAGTTGCTTTTATACCGTAAAACCTTACAGTATGTTTTTATGAGTTCGTTATGTTTAGATTATGTTTTATTTATTAAAATTTAAGTTTATTTAAAGATTAGTTATGACTCTTATTTATCACAATACACTGGGCTCGTAACACCGGGTCCAGTATAAAAATAATAGGTGATTTCAAGGTTTTTCTTCAGTTTTTAGATTTCTTTGCTCTTGTTTAATTTCAAATTTTTTAAAAAAAATTGCAATGTAGGAAATGAATATTATAGAGATGGCGATTGGTATGTCTGTACTCCTTTCCATTCTAAGCTTAAAAAAATAAATGAAAGTTGTGACAATGGAGAACTACCTTTTATATTTTTATGCCCATCTGAATAACAATAATTTCTGTGTGCATTCAAATAACAGGGAAATATGCTATTTTATTCATTTTATGAACTTCATGATATAACTAGGTCGTTTCCTGCTGCATTACCGTTAGAGGACAGAACCACAGAGCTGGAGTCCGATCTGGTCCCAAACTATAGAAATATGAGATATCACAGCTAAAAAAAAACATAAATTAATAGCTAAAAATACACTAAAAACTACTTTTTTCACTCCCGAAGCACTATAATAATCCAAATTTCAGACAATCCGAACTTCGTTACACTCCTTGCCAACTTAAGTTGGGTAAATAGAAGTATACTATGGAGAAGATCCTTCCCCGAATGTAAAGAGTTCCATAAATTATTTGTAAATCCATCCAGAAAACATGTTTAAAACATTAATTTAGTTCAAAGTCTAGCAGATTCGAATATTATTTGAGAATATTTGGCAATTTTATCAGAATTAAAAGTTTATTTTGGTTGAATTGTATTCATAGCATTTTGTACGTAAATATTACCTTACAAGATTTTCCAACTAACGGACCCTCCACGCTGTTCCCTCTTCCTTTTTACTCTTTCTTTTTGCCCAAGTTTGGTTGTCACGGAGTGTAGGTCTCAAATACTTCCCATAATTAGAGTTCTATTGTTTTTTCATTAATGTTATTGTATTAACGCAAGGCTAAACAATTAGCCAAGCGAATTCTGCTAATAGCCCAATAAAACTCTGGTGCGGGGTTAATTTAACCAAATCTAAAGGCATTAAATATGGTATTACATTGCAACTATTCATTGAAACACGATTCTACACTGCTCACAACAATTAGGGGAGCGCATGGTTTAAATTCTTTCAACCCCAAAGTTTCCATTTGGAGTCATGAACTTGTGATTTTTTTCTCACTAAGTTGAGCTTGCACTAATTTATCGTTAGATGGAAGAATCATGTCTTTTGAGGATGTAAATAATGTTTGTTTTAATCAAATGAAAATATGAAAACATGGTAAAATAAAATTCACTTCCAAAAATTTTTTACGAAATAAATTGACTCTAAATTCTTCACTCTTGCATTCACAGATGTTTAAAAATTGATTTTACTTCTTTTTTGCAAATAAAAATTTTAAAAAAATTATTGTTATAATTTATTCTTAATTTTTTATTCCAATTTTCCCTCCTTAAATTAAAGTTTAAAAAATTAATATTTTCTCGCCTGTTTTTTACCATTTCATTCTGGATGCATAAGGAATCTATTTCACAAATTTAACATTTTTAGAATGAAAAACAAAGCGCCGAAACTGAAATTGTTAACAAAAGTACGCAAAGTGCTCCCCTGTTAAATTCGGAGGGTTTTGAGCAGTGTATAATCCGTGCCAACCTAACTTGGGTAAAAACAAATAATGAAAATGTAGAGGAAAAGCGCGATTGGTCCGTTAGTTAGAAACTCTTATAAGGTAATATTTACATACAAAATAATCTTAATACAATTTAGCCAAAATACACTTTTCATTCCGAAACAATTACGAAATTTTCTCTTATAATATTCGTATCTGCTAGAGCTTAAATGAAATAAATGTTTTTAAATATGTTTTCTAGATGGATTCACGAATAATTTATGGAACTCTTTACTTCCGCGGAAGGATCTTTTTCATAGCATTTCTATTTACCCAACTTAGGCTGGCAAGGAGTTTAGTTTAATTTGAACAAACCCAAAGAAACTATGGTATTACATTGCAATTCTTCATTGAAACACGATTCTAGCTTGTAAAATTTTTAAAAATATTTCCACAACAAAATATTACATTTCTCATCTCATTTTTTCTTATACAATTTACATCATAATACCGATATGGAGTTTCACCTAAAATACAGGGTAATATGCGTCAAAAAACTGATAGGAGGTCCAAGAAAAGTTGAAGGTTTACTTTGACCTTGGCTAAGGTGTGAAAAAGATTGCTGGAATAGTTTGACTTGATATTGAGTATTGTGGCTAGATTTGGCTGAAGTCGTCATTTTGGAGAATTTCTATTGTTTTTTTGTTGAGATATTTGATTCACAAAATTTAAAAGTGGTCATAAAAAAAATTTCATTCAAGATACGGCTTTCATTAAAATTGAATATGAAAAAGGTGTAAAGGGAGAAAGTCATACATAAAACAAACGAGTGATTTTAACTTAATCTGAGTTAATTTTCACTCCTTTAAAGTGTCGAAATTGCACTTCCCTATAGGAGTGGATTTCACTCCTTTGTTTTGTTCTGCCGCCGACAGGATCACTCCAAACGAGTGATTTTAACTTAGTCTGAGTTAATTTTCACTCATTTCCAGCTTCGAAAATGCACTTCTCCTATAGGAGTGTATTTCACTCTTTTGTTTTCAGAGTGTGGGGCAATAACCCGTTTTAGTTTTAGCTATTTATTTTTTTCAAAATGGCAACTTAAGTTTAATTCTTGTTTAATTTAACTATGTGTTTAAAAAACATAGTTTTTTAAATCTTAATCTTCAGTTTTCTGAATCTTAACTTACTGCCATACTGTTACTTTTCCCATTTCGACAGTGCAAATCACGCCAAGCGGAATCATTGGCGAAATAAGGGTTTTTTTTTTGTTACGACTGAGCACTGTGTAAACAGTTAAAGGACCACCGTATACACAGATACTGGAGATTATTAGAAATTTTCGATATTATTTTGCGGTGTTCAGTCACTTTGAAGACTTTATAGTTTGAGTCCGCGAAATGGAACAATACCTTAATATTCAAACTACAAATAACCGTCACACAAAATCTTGTAGAATCTAAAAGTAATTGATAAAGATATGAGAAGATTGGCTTTAATTTTAAATTTTCGGTTCGATGAAAAATTAACAAACCATGAAAACTATGCTTTATTTAAGACTAAAACTAAGTCTAAATGGTCGTAATTCTGAACAATTTTGCATAACATTTTATTATGTCAGCTATTTTTATTATCTAATATATCAAACGTAACTGAATAATTAGTGAATTTCTTTAAATCTATCCCCTTTATATCCTAAAAAATTCATATCTAAAATACAGTGTCTTCTATTCTTCTATAATTTATTCTTCTGCTAGTATACCAACTTATCAATCATATAGTATTCAATTTCCTCGCCAACTGTCTTCGCCAAGCCCCTGCTATAAAATGATTGGCACCCATGACCACAAAGGGTCATTGGTTCATATCGCCAAGCTAGCTAGCTCATCGCATTGTTCTAAGTGTCGCTAATAGTGCAGAGACTAAAGTTGAAGGTCATTTGGAGGTCAAGGGTTTAAATGTGAGGGTGGAATTTTTTATGAGGATTGATGTGCTTTATGAATAATTCGAATATGTGGAATTTAGAATATAGGAGATTTGAATTTTTTTTAAAGGACATAAAATTTTCATCCTACGATAGGAAACTATTTTAACACTATCAATACGAAATGTTACGTACGTACTATGCTAATTAGTTGAATTTGTATTTTCATTGATATTTGTTTTATAAATACACCAACAATGGGCTTGTTTCACATAGTACGGAAAGAAAACAACACGACCAATGAAATCGCACTATAGAAAGCGTGGCGTCATAAGGAACCATTGGCCTTGTTAAAATTGCTTAAACATCCCTAAAATTTTATATTATCAAGGTGGAATTAAGGCGCTATGATGATGTTCTCGTTCAATCAGTGAATATTCAACCAGTGAAATGTCGTTTGGTCATAAAAGTAAATTTTTCCTAGTAGTGGAAAAATGACAGTTCTGCATCAGTGCAAGGCGCAAGGGCATCATTCATGTGGTGGAGCATGATCATCATTTTTGTAGTACTAACATGCAGCATTATAGGTTAGGTTTGAATTATCGTCGCACTAGAGCTACACGAAGGCTATTGGCAACGGGCGTCGTATTTTAGAACCACAGTCAGGTGACGAGCCGACACCTGAATAGGCACTCAACGCAACTGTTAAGGGCGACATCGTACGCAGCGTTAGGACTTTGAAGGATATTTAACGTGCACTACCTTACACGGGGTATTATTCGTCGGACATTTTTGGCTGCACGGGCCGTTTATAGGTCGGCAGCTACATTGGCGATGCCCGGACCCGAATCTGGAACCTTCCGCATGCTAAGCGAGTGCTTAACCGACTGGGCTCCTCAGCCCCATGCAGCATTATAGTAAATATCACATTTCAAGAAAACCCCCGTGATGTGTGTGTGTGACCTGGTTGGCGGTCAGTTAATGTTGAAGTCTTGGTTATTAAGGTGATGGAGGTGGATAGGTAGGCTACGATGGATAGCTACGATTTGGATGGAGTTTCACGATGAGAGTTTGCCCAATTGGAGCTATTTTATGCTGAGTGTAGGAAAAACCAATGAACAGAATGCATAATATTGAGCTTTTGCTCTCAAGTTTAATAAATTCAACAAGGAATTCAGTTGATGTTTTCGTTTATTCAACGAATTGTTATCAGCTATTGAAACGTCGTTTGGTGATTGAAAGAGCATTATTCACAGTAGTTGTAGGTTCTTCTTTCACTCGTTGCTCCCATTGGCTCTGTTATCGCCTGATATTGATTGATTAATCGAGGCTTAAAAAATATATATTTATATTCATGCATCATTTTTATAGCCACTTAGGACCGGAAACATAATCATAACGAAAGCATTTTTACGATATTCAATTCGCAAATCAAACATTCCGTGTCGTCCCACTTGCGACAGTCCCAGATGCGACGAAAAAAAATCCCTATAGCTGTCTAATTAGTTAGGGACTTAGGGTGGAAAACTTAACAACCCTAAACTTCGTTTTCCCTATGTTGCAATTCAATTTAGCCACAGCTTGGCTTCTTTATCCCCACTAGTTTAGTTGAAGAGAAAAAGAGGTAGAAGGAAAATTATTTTGTACACCAACCCCCTCGCTGCAATACGATAAGAAATTCCAGATGACAGACGGGGCGGGACAGGGGATGTCTAGAGTTGGTTTAGCCAAAACTATCCCGAGGCTGCATGTGCAATGTACAGACAGACGGATTAAAAGTATGAAAATTGGGTCTCTAATGGGAAATTCGCTGACGGACACTGGGTACACATACACATATGTCTATCCGAACGAATATACAAACTGACAAAAGTATGAAAGTTGGGTCGCATCAGATGTCATAATTTCCAACAGAAAAATTAATATATTATTACATCTCGATTATTACGTCACCCCCTTGTTGCCACAATAGAAATTTCTATTCGCAACCCCCTTCTAAACCGTCATTGAACAATGCATCTCGATAATTATGAGTTTATTCTAATTGTGCTTTTTTTTTCCTGGTGCTTTTTATTCCGCTGCTTTTTTTTATTTACTTTATTTATTTCCTTTGCTTATTTTTCTGGTTACCAATCTTTTTAAGTTACAGTTACTAGGTAAATGCAGAGTAGCATCGTAACTGTTTATAAAGATCCATATTGAGATGGATAATGCACGTTAAATGCGTCAATGTCCAAACCCGAAGATGCCGATTTTTAATGCCCACTCAGGTGTCGGTCACGTCACTTGACCGTTGTTAAAAGTTTAAACCCCCGTCACCAATAGCCCACTTGTAGCTCTAGTGCAATGCTAATCTCGGTCACGCCACTTGACCGGTGCTAAAAATTAAAACCCCCGTCGCCAATAGCCTACTTGTAGCTCTGGTGCAACGCTATTCAAACAGAAATAATTTTGCTGCTGCGTGATTTTTATTTTCTTTCTTAAAAAAGTATCACACCAGTTACATATGCTATCATTACATTAGAATAGTATATAACATATACTATTCTAATTCTACTTTCGAACATCGCTCGGATCCCCCCCCCCCCCCCCGTTCCTTTCTACGCCACATTTCTACTTAGTAATCCCCCCTCCACACACATTCTTATCCATATCCACAAACAATTACACGTATATGAACTCTCCTCCCTCCCTTGTCAAGCTTGGCATGATTTGTGGGTCCCTGGGACAAAATCATTCGAATGAGTCTTTTCGTGAGAAATTTCGAAGTGAGAAATTTCCGACATGAGAAATTTCTGGTTACCGTGCATCGTAAGGTTAAATTTATGTCTTTAACAATACTCATTCATAAATAAAGTCCGGTCACCTATTTGATTTGCATTTTATTTCAATAACATAAAAGTGTTACAGCGATACCAACCAAGTTACTATCCCGTCAAAAGCAGGATGTTTGACCACTCAATTAACCCCTGTCCCTCAATTAACAACCTCCAAACGCCACACGCACTTTATAACGAAAAAGGCACTCGCATACGAAATGGGGGGCAACTGCAAATTTTTATCACTAACACCCAAGTTTTGGCGCTACTGCAATGCTTCATCACACGCCAATTTGTGCACCTTTATGAGATCCTTCAGAATTTCCCCTCTTACGGGGCGAAAAGGATAAATTAGAGGATTTTTCCCTTCGTCGCAAATGGGACTGTCGCAAGTGGCACTACTCCCAAACATTCGCCTTTCGGGGATCATGTATTTTATAAATAAGAATTTCGCAAATAGGACAACGCAAAAGACGGCTTTCCACCAGCAGTACAATGAATAACAATGTTGATGCATGAAATTGTTTAAAGTTAAATTATCGCTGTTTACCACACATAACTAAGGAAAACAAATTCATTATCACCGTAGACAACGCTATATACCGATACAAGTCGTGATGTCTGCGATGCTAGCATCCACTAGGCGTCGCTGATATTTTTAAATCAAAAACTACTTAAATATGATGGCGTAAAAGGATATTTTCCCTTTGTGCTATGCTATATGCAGCTGAATAAATAACAAAATTGATACATAAAACTGTGTAAAATAAAACCATTACTGAACAAATAAACTTATGGACCACAAATGAATCAAAATAAACACACGTGCCTGCAAACAAAAATTTTAGCGTACTGTTCGCAATGTGTTGTTAGAGGCCTTACTAAATCACTTAACCCTTTAATGCACACTGTTACCGTTTGGTAACAAGTAACATAATCCACTATATTCTATTAAATTAGAGCTAATCCAAGACAAATCTGTTTTTTCATCTATTACATTTCATTTTAAAGTTTTAGTTACTAATAATCCTCATAGATGACAGTAGTGAAAGTGCATTCAAAATTAAAGAGTGAGGTTATTTACTTTTGTGAAATTACGTTTTTGGCAGCAATCAAAGAATAATAATATTAGTACTAAATACTAATAAGTTAGGGCTGTAAGGAGCCTAGTGGTCCGGACCCACGGATAAACCACCCCCCTTTGAGATCGAAAGGTTGAGAGTTCGAGACCCGGTTGCCACTGAAGACTTACCGAGTATCAACGCGGAGTACGTGCTCGTAAAAATCTGTTGGGTCCGAAAGTCTGTGGTCGGTCATTGCGCAGTTCACCATGGGTACAGGTTCCAGGAGAAAAATTTCCCTCCCCTTCAGGGACAAGTCTAAATTGTGGAGGTGGCGACAGATGTTGCCATCTGTCAACAGATGGCAACATCAGTCATATGTGTTTGTGTGTGTCCTGTGTTGTCCTACTTGACGATGGTTTATAAGCGGGTCCTTGCGACCAAGCACACAAGCCTGAAAATATATGTAAACCAATCCAATCCAATACTAATAAATTGTTTTGAAAAATTAATCATAGTTAAAAGGGTTATTTTGAAATATTTTTAGTAGTTTTCTAGTCATTATTATCAAAATTGGAATTTAGCAGTTGGTTTTTGTCATATGGAAAACATTTTAAAAATTGAAATTATTTAAATTCTAATGCAGTTACATTTTTTAAAAGTATTTTTCCCAAAATGTGTGAGCAATAAAGATGCATATATATTTTTTTGGGGATGAAAATAAAAATTCATGCATTAGAGGGTTAAACCAAGCATCAAAATACAGCGCATCGCTACTTGTTTATAAGTCACATCTATAGATGCGTAACACGTGTTTGCAGTCTGTGTAACCACGGCAGGAAGCCGTTAGACCACGGACCAAAGGACAAGGCACGGCGTGGGGACGGGGCGCAGCATTAAAAAACCGACTCTATCCGACTTTCGGGCCAACAGGAAGGCGTGTGCGCGCCGATAGTGGAAAAGCTGACCACGCAACTCCTGTCGAGAAAGCACACAGAACGGAGGATTATTGAACAAGGAGCGGAAGTCTTTGCGCCTTCCTAACCTGTTACGTAAAAGTATATAGTTAATAATGTTATAATAAAGAATATTCGGCCTAAAGGTTCTTAGCGGGTAATATTGGGCCTACCGAAAAACCATTTATTTTTTATCAATTTCAGCTGGATCGATGTCAGAATGAATTAGAAAAAAAAAAGCGGCTTATACAATATTATTGTACAATTGCAAAATTATTTTTTTTATCTTCTAGTGAAAAATATTACAATTGTGATTGATATAATAATTATTGCTTATTTAATATACAACTTTAGTAGAATATGATATTATAAATAACAAAAACTTAAGTATTTGAGTCTGTCAAAAAAGAAAACAAGTCCTGTTTTGAAATGTTTCGATGTTTCAGAAGATGATAAGGTAAAGAAATTTGAACAAAATTTCATTTCACTATTCGGCCGAATAGTTAAGCTATTCGAACAAACCGAATATTCGGCTAAAGTGGCCGGCCGAATATGCCGAATACCGAATAGTAATCGAATATTAGGTACATCCCTATTTTAAACTTTTAAGATTTTTTTTAGAATTAATAGCCTTACGTGTTCCTAATTTTTTTCCATTTGTTTTATATAGGATAGGCCTTTATTCGGTTCATTCTATATCAAGACCGAATGATATTATACAGAAGGAGATCCAACAGTCATAATGCTGAATGAACAGCATATAGTCAAACCTATACAGACTTCCATCTCTCAGATAGCATAGTAAGATAGATTGGTACATGTACCAAGCCACGTGACGTGTTTCAATCTCTTTCGATAGCCCTGCTACATGCTTTATTTTTCACAAGGTTTTAATAATTTATAAGTGTTACTAACTCGGAAAAACTCACGCGGGGTGTTTTACACCTCAAAGAGTTTTAAAAAAAAACAAGTATCTTTATGTACCTGATTTATTTAAGTGCCTAAAATTTACTTTACCATTTAATTTAAATTAACTTATGCCTGATATTTACTAGAGCAGGAGATTCCCCTAAAAATAGCGGATGCGACACCACACGATTTCATACCATCTAAATACATTTAAGAAAATCACATACCTTATAGTAAATTTCATTGACTTTAAAACTTAAGTTTTATGGCAGCTTACCATATGTGATGTACGATTTTATCGCAACCTTATTTGACATCATTTAGAATGGGAATTCTTTTTGCTTCGTGCCAACAGACAGACGAAATGATATCAGGAACCTCTTTTTGAAATTCAGGCACTTCACTCTAAATAATGATGCCAAAACGACGAATTTTTCCTTAATTTTTACGATTTCGTTACTGGGCAAATGGAGTTTTCGTTTCCTCAAAGTGAGGGAATTTTGAATCGTCATTTTTATTGAGGATTTGTATGTCGTCAAATCTAAAGAATATTTGTCATTTTGGAGCATGTTAGACAACAAGGGGATTCAGTTTCCTCAAAATCAAGATACAGAATCGTCAAATCAAGTATCTTTTAATTGAGGATTCGCGTTTACTCAAAAGTCACGTGCTGTTTGACGAAACAATCTAATTCAACGAAATGGGGCTTGAGGATTCATGAATTGTCAAAATGCAGAGTTATGTCTGAGGTGCTCTTTCCTTGTTGACAACACAAAATTCTCTATTTCGGATATTCTCCCCAGTATTTTCAATATTTCTTACCTAAATGTTTCGTTATTAAGAAAGTATGAAAGCATAAAAATCACAATTAACAGTCACAGAAGCTACTCTTGCTTGAAAGTAACAATTTCTTCGAATTAAAACAACGATTTAAACCACCAAGGAAATGATAGAAAAAAAAAAATCCTTAATTAATCCAAGGATCTTCGCTGTTTGGTCTGCCTGCCACACGCCGCGAACCGTTATCCGCTTCGGCGACTTTCTGGATAAGATCGTCCCGCATTTGTGTTCCGTGAATCCTCAGAGGTTGGGAAACACGCGTTTTGGTGACTTGTGTCATACTAAATGGGGTCTTTGGCGATGGGTCACCGCTTCCAAACCGTGGAATCTTACGATTTTCGAGGATATAGTGATTTCATTGTGTCGATTATTCTTTAGAAATTGTAGTGCAGCATTGCATGGACCTTGTTAATTAAATTAAATGTTTTTACTTTTTTTATTGTAGAGATGTAAACTTTTTGGATATATGGGAATATATATATATATATATATTATATATTCTATATATATATATTATATATATATATATATTTATATATATTATATTATCATATATATATATATATATATATTATATATATATATATATATATATTATATATATTTTAATTATTTTAATGTATATATTAGATATTTATATATAAAATGTGATATATTTGGAGGATGTAGCAAAAAAAGAAATATATGATTTTCTTTATAATTTTTATGACTGGTAAATTTTGTTTTACATATTCAAATAATTAACTGATTACTAGTGGGCCAACATTTTTGATATATTACCTTCTGTCTCCGTTTATTTCGCTTCTACTAATTTTGGAATCAAAGCAGCTAAGTTGATGTCTTTAAATCCCTAGTAAGAAACTTATTGACTCTGTGTCTATAAATGGGTCTTTGGGTTGGTGTAACCGATCCCAACCGTGAAATCTTCACGATTGTAGGATATATAAGTGGCTTTCCTGTGTTCATTTCTTACTTTCGCCTTAATTGTTCCTGCTTGCTTTGGTACATTGAAGCCTTGTTAATTAAAATGGAAATGTTTGTTTTGGTATGTGTCGCGAAACAGACATGATGGAATGAAAATAAATTTATTCCAAGCCTTGAAAGGAAAATTCAAAGCCACATTAAAAACAGAGCACCAAATGGGGAACCAGTAATGAATGCTGGGATCGAATTACGTTACTAAACATGTCAAATGTTGCGCAATTAAATAATATGCCTTATTTTGGCTTAAATTTGGGTTATATTCAATGGGTTATTGGGTTATTATGTTTAATATTATGAATTGGACGCTTAAGCTCTACATATACAAAAAATATTCTGCTTTAAATTGCAAAACTATACTTTTATCCTTATTTGTAGTTAAAGATTATAGTAAATTAGTTTTTGTAAATCCAAATGCCTTGAAATTACCTACTAAAAGCACTTTTTGAAAGTTTGTCAAAAAATCAAGTAATTTTTTAAGAACTCTTATATGGCATTGACCCTAGCTCAACATTTTTTATCGAAAAAATGACTGATACCTGTAATAAAAGTCTAAAATGATATTTGGATCTTCTTCTTTCAGACCAGTCAATTTCGGAACTAATTAACTCGTTAACTTTTTGTGAAGATGTTTTTTTTGTCCCCTAAATGGGGTCGCCAGGTCACAAGAGCTAATTAAACAAACTCACACTACAATTTTATGGCCCAATTGTAGATATCACACCTCCATCCCTTAATAAAAAAATGCTACATTAAGTGAGCCGGCCATCTAAAACATGCTCTTGCAATAAATCCCAGGTCTTGCACCCTGAACTGATGAAGAACTGTCATTTTTCTACTACTGTAAAAAATACATTTTAATATCCTAAACGACATTTTTCTGGCTGTGAATTCATTGATTACATAAAAAAAGGTTTAATTAAACAAATCAAAACAAACTTTTAGCCGAATCGTAGTATCACACTCCATTTAATAACAAAAATGCAACATTAATGAGCCGGCCATCTATAACTACTAAAAAGTCTTTTTGAAAGGTTTGAAAAAAAAAGTAATTTTTTAAGAACTCTATGGCATCAACATTTTTATCGAAAAAATGACTACCTGTAATAAAAGTCTAGAAAATGATATTTGGATCTTCTTCTTTAGACATTTCGGAACTAATTAACTCGTTTTTAATGTTTTTTAATGTCCCTAAAATCAGGCTAATTAAACAAACTCACACTACAATTTTAGCCCAATTGTAGATATCACACCTCCATTCCCTTAATAACCCCAAAAATGCTACATTAAGTGAGCCGGCCATCTATCACATGCTCTTGCAATATGATCCCAGGTCTTGCACCCTGCACTGACGAAGAACTGTCATTTTTCCTCTACTGTAAAAAAATATACTTTTAATATCCTAAACGACATTTTTCTGGCTGTGAATTCATTGATTAACCCATAAAAATGGTTTAATTAAACAAACTCACACCACAAACTTTTAGCCGAATCGTAGATATCACACCTCCATCCCCCTTAATAACCCCAAAAATGCAACATTAAGTGAGCCGGCCATCTATCACATCCTCTCGAAATATGATACCAGGTCTTGCACCCTGCACTGACGAAGAACTGTAATTTTTCCTCTACTGTAAAAAAATATACTTTTAATATCCTATCATTTTTTCTGGCTTAATTCATTAATTAAGATAAATACAACTATTTAAAAACTTCGAAAAATTTAGCAATTTTGCAAATTAGAATCAATTGCATTAAAGCAAACAATTCCGTCATTAAGTTCATTGTTGCATTAAAGCAATCTTAGCAAATTGCACGCAAGAGTTATTGGTTTTATTTTAAACCTTCAGGAACACTGAATAGGCACCCAAAAAACATCGTACCGTTAAGGATTGACATTTATTCCCTCAAATATTATGTCGGACATTCTGCAAATAGGTTTTTAACTTACACCCACAAACTTTTAGCGAATCGTAGATATCACACCTCCATCCCCCTTAATAACCCCAAAAAAGCTACATTAAAGTGAGCGGCCATCTATCACATGCTCTTGAAATAATACTTAATGCACTGATAAAGAACAGTATTTTTCTAGTTGGTTCTGTGTAAATCAAGTGAAATATTTCTGGCGTAATGTTAAGTCAAAAACATCGACTGATAAATAAACCGTTTAATATAAATCAAATGGGAATTTCAAAGTGCACAAAAATTAATTGGTTCCTTCTACTTAACCCACAGTGTTGATTTCAAACTTTTAGCCGAATCGTAGATATCACACCTCCATCTTAATAACCAAAAATGCTACATTAAGTGAGCCGGCCTCTATCACATGCTCTTGAAATATACTTTTGACGCACGGTTTCGTGTTCCAATTTATCAGGGTGGCAAATAATAATCACGCTTGTCCTGACGTCACGACACAATTATTGGGGCCCTTATGCGTAACGACCACACGTATAGTGTCTTTAAGTGTGCTTTTTATACGAGAATTAAGGTAATTTTTGCCGTACTTGGGGTCGTTGATTACGGTGGAGGCAATGTTAAGTCACAATACACTCAAAAAATGAATGCTCAAAAAACGGCGAAATTTTCCTTAATTTTGACGATTCCGTTACTGGCAAATGCTCCGAATTTTCTTTTCCTCAAAGTGAGGAAATTTGATCGTCATTTTTGGATTTGAATGGTCATCTAAAGAAATATTTCGTCATTTTTTGAGCATGCGATTCAACAATGAGAGTCAGTTTCTTCAAAATCAAGATACAGAATCGTCAAATCACGATCGTAAAAGTGAGGATTCGCGTTTACTCAAAAGTCACGTGATAGTTTGACGGAACAATCCTAAAAAATTAACGAAATGAGGTTTGAGGATTCATGAATCGTCAAAAATGAAAGTGTTATTTCTAAGAGTGTTAGACACCCAACGGTCCAGGTAAGTTCGCGGTGGTAATATAAGGCGATTTTACATGAGCCATCTAATCCATGGAATGCCAAAATCGCCATTTCGGGAAAAAGAGGTCGAGCAGGATTTCTAACCCAAATGATAGTCTGTGTCCAAATCCATGGATTGAAACATGAAACCCTCTTTCATTGGAGGTTCGAAAAATGGGAAATCAATTTATTTTCATTACATTTCTTTTCAGTAGTGAAAGTTTTAATATAGCATTAGGAGAAATTAATTATAAAGCATTTGCTACTCTACATTGCCTCTGCAAAAATGTTTACTGAAAAACATAAACTATTAGGCAACAGCCCATGAAACCACGTGATTAGCTTATATAGGCTATGGAGTGGTAGAAATGTCTAAGATTAGTTAGGCTAATGTTATGAGTAGAAAATAGATGCGACAATGGGCCGAAAATTGTCCAAGCCGGGTTGCCAAGGTGAAGCAGCCGGGGAGAAAACTAGTCGGACTTGCTTGAGTTTGGCGGTTTATCGCTTTTCGTACATATCTTACTAATCCTTCCCGGAAGAGTAGTTAGTTTCGCTTCTGCAACTACTGATTTTCTAAATTTAATGCAAGATTTGAATGTTTAAAAGGGTTATCTCAGCAGTATTGCGGTTCAATAGATTAATTTCGGCAAAGACAGTGAAATAAATCGGATTGAATCTTAAAACAGTTAAATAAATTTCGGTACAATCAAAAACAGTAACGATTTCAGTTTTACGACATATGAATTTAGAATATATGTACGAGTTATGAGTTTGTTTTACTGCATAGAACCCCCCCCCCCCCCACAAAAAAAAACACTGTTAGTTTAAAACCACAAACTTGGAAAATATACTCGAGAATTTCCAGAACAATTGCAGAGCTAGTGTGAGAACGTGCTAAGTGACATTTTTGAAAGAATTTAGGTTTTCTGTTTTAATTTATATAATTGCAGAAAGGCTTCTTTAACGGTAACAAGTTTCCCATCTTCATTCTCTTTACATGTACAGTAAACTCCCGATTATCCGCGGGTAGATTATCCGCTTTGCGGATTATCCGCGGGTCATGATTCTCCTCCCCCCCTCCTCCTCCTTTTCCCTGCAAAAATAATAATTTAACAAATCCCAGAAAAATTAAATTTAGTTTATTTAACACGTGTTGAAAAAATGCATTCTAAGAACAGCGAATTAATCTTAAGAATGACGAACACATTCATTCAAGGAACGACGAATAAATTTAAAAAGAAAAAACAGAATGCATTAAGAACAACGAACAATACTAAAATAAAGATGATATAGGAAACCTGGTGTGCCAAAATGTGTTGGGCCAGCGTCAATTGTAAAATAAACTGTTCGCGATTTCAGAACTGTGCGATTTCAGAACTTTGAACTGCTTTTCGTGATTTTGATAGCAAAATGAGTGAGAAGCGAAAAAAAGTTCAAAAAAAAAATCTTCAATTACAAATAAGAATGAGAGACAATCACGCATAACATAAGAATAAGACAAAATTTAATCACAAATAAGAAAGAAGTTTCATGGCTAATAAACTGAACAAATAAATTGACCGGCTTTTTTGTAAAATTGTATAAATCTTCATATTTCATAACTGTTACATATTTTACCTTACTGTTATGAAAGCAAAAGCAATTTTGTGGATATTTTCTTTACTTTTGCGGATTATCCGCGAATTCGCTTTTCCGCGGCTGCCACGCCACCCAATTCCGCGGATAATCGGGAGTTTATGTATTATATTTTTTGCAGTTCGCAGGTACTAACAAGATGGCAAAATACAAGCTAATATACTTTTATTAATAAATCACAAAATAAAAAAAATACTCAAAACAAAAATTCCATATTTACCAATACCATTAATAAGTGACACGATACTTTAAGGTTTTGAGCAGACGAGTTTGTATTACAAAAAGAATCTTCGCCAAGAGTCGCCAAAGAGTAGCCAATTTAGAAAAGCATGCGAATCAATATTTATACTCGTATTTCATGAAAATAAGAAGATTCTTGAATATTTACAAGGGTGGAAAGATTTTTACACACAATACAGTGAATACTGTTGTTTAAAGCGAAATGAGAGCAATATTTATGCATAATATGTTTAAAAAGCCATCATAAATGCATTCAGAAAGTGTACTGTTAAAAGGAAACACCAGTATTTTTTTTAAACTACTAAAGTATTTTGAAGAAAATTATGATTAGAATAATCTTTTACACATTTAAGAAATCATAAAATAAGGCATAAAAAAGTTTGTACTTACCCTAAATTTTATGGATTGTTGGACGATTGCAAAGGCCACTTTTTTTTCCTATGCTAAGTTCTATGAGAGGCAAAACGATAAACCCCCTGAGGGGGACAATTTTGGACCTCGACCAATCAGGAGCGACTGCCAATTTGTCGCGTCTCTTATAGACGCAGTAGTGATGTAGGGCTCTAGTCCCGGTAAGGTGTATATGTCCCAGTAAGGTGGGGTTCCGCGTGAGGCGGGACCCCAGTGTTTAGTTCCCAAGCCAGCTTGGTACTCATATTATCGACCCACAACAAGCATGTTTACTACCTGATTGAAAACACCAACCACGCAAAAAAATGTAAGTACGGTTTTTCTCTTTCGTTGCATGTGAAAGACTATTTGATTTAACATTGAAATTGCAATCACTCAGTATCGTAAGTCTGGTGCATATCATCTGAACAATTGCATGTGAAACCATCTTAAGAGTATGTTGAGTTACAATCATACTAGAGGTATACGAGGGCTCCTGGTGACGAGCGTCATACTTCTGAACTATAGTCAAGAGACGAGCCAACACCCGAGCAGGCACCCAGAAAAATTTAAGGAGCGGCGTCGTACGCAGCGGCAGGACATTGTAGGTTTGGTTTTTTGAATAATCGTCGCACTAGAGCTACACGAGGGATATTGGCGACGGGTGTCGTATTTTAGAACCACAGTCAAGTGACGAGCCGATACCTAAATAGGCACCCAACGCAATCATTAAGGGCGACATCGTAACGCTTAGCGTTAGGACTTTGAATTATATTTAACGTGCACTTCCTTACACGTAATTACTTTAACACACAAGGGGGTATTATTCTTCGGACAGTTTTGGCTGCATGGGCCGTTTATAGGTCGACAGTTATTTTGGCGATGCCTGGACCCGAACCTGCGACCTTTCACATGCTAGGCGAGTGCCTAACCGACTGGGCTCCCCAACCCCAGGACATTACATGATATCTACGAATTACCCAATTTCACCCAGTATCTACCCTAAAAAAAGGAACCAAGCGATATCATCAAAAACCACGTGACCTGGGTACACATGTTGGGGTTCGCCAATGCTCAGTTCCCGTTTTCAAGAGGTCTTTGGGACATGTCCGACTGTCAAGAGTGTGCTAGTTGTATTTTTTATTAATTTGGTGTGGTCTGGACGAGGGGTTTCGCGGTTTCGCCGGGGTATTCGTCAATGTCAAGTTGCTCGGATTAGGGAAAAGTTTCTGTAATTACTAAAATACTGTGTTGAGGGAAAGACGTGTTTTGTGGGGCAGGTTAATATCAAAATTAGTGCTCCATATTTAAATGTAAACTACAATTAGCCTCGTCTATATCGAAACGTTAAGGGGTCATAGGAGTCTTAAAAATGTGCAAAAAAGGTACTACAAAACATAGTTTGATCTTTCCATGTAATTTTTTAAACTACTCATATATAAAAGTATAAGTTTTTTTATATTGTAATTTATAAAGATTTATTTAATATAAAACAAATTTTAAAATTTATGAGACTTTAATATCATTTATTTTAGTTTTTTCTAAACATAAAGCTATTTGAACACATTGTGATTAGGCTTGCGCGGCAAATTGTGAGGTCAAAATTGTAAGGACATGACCAAGAAAATTTTAACTTTATTGTGACAAATATGTACAAAACTAGACGACTTATAACCCCTAATTTCTCAGCTCAATTTTTAAATTAGAAATAATTTTTAAAATTTTTTAAATCAAAATTCAAAGGATTTTTTAAATTTTATAGTTTAGAAAAAAAGTTCTTTAAAATAATCAATTCTAATTAAATTGAGCTGAGCTTAACAAAGAAGGAAGAAAAGCGAGGAAGGGAAAAAAAAAAAAAAAAGGGAAGGGTGAGGGGATAAAAAAAAAAAAAGGAAAAAATAAGAGAAAAAAGAATAGGGGGAAAAAAAAAAAATTTAGGTATAAGTCTTTGTTTGTACATCATTGGTGTACAATGTATAAAGTCATTTTCTTGGTCATTTTTTCAATTTTGACCTCACAATTTGGCCGCGCCAAGCCTAATCAACAATGTGTTCAAATAGCTTCTTGTTTAATATCATTTATTTTAGTTTTGGCTAAAGTTTCATAAAATTTTAAAACTTTTTGATTTTCGTTTCATATTAAATAAATCTTGTAGAACATACATATAAAAAATGTATACTTGTATATTGAGTATGTTAAAAAATGACATGGAAAGATCAAAACTATGCTTTGTAGTATCTTCTTTGCCACATTTTTAAGACTCCTGTGACCCCTTAAATTGATGTTATTAAGGCATATATTTTTTTGTTCTATATTTTTTGTCTGTTGTATACACAGTATTCTATTGTCTGCAAATAAGATTAAATTATCGAATTCTTACAAATTGGTAAGATTCTTAAAAATATCTAGCAAGTCTCAAGTTATTAGAAGAAACCAAAACTAATTGTTTTCGCCTCAAACTCGTACAGAAACTGCTCCATCTAAAAAAATATTGTGAATTTCATTAGAAAGTGAGTACCATTTTAATGCTAATAAGTTAAGGAATATTTTGAACTAAGGAAATATGCGTATTTTTGAAGAAATTCGTGATTTCTACTATAAAAAATATTTATCCATTATATTATTAGTATTGGGTCAGAAACGAAATAAAATTTTAAGTGGTAAATCTATATAAAAACTTCATTCGAATAAATAACTGATTTAAGTGGAAATTGAACGCATATATTAAAAAACAAACTTCAACAAACTGAAGTTTTTTTGTATCTAAAAAAATTAGTCCAATATTCAATTTTTTTGTTACTCTTCAATAAAATATGTACTATATTCCTCAACTACCAACCTAAAAAAAAAACGTTTCCTACACAAATCGTTAGTTTTAATATCGTTCTCGATTTTTTTTTCTTCAAAAATTCTTTATTCATAGCCTTAAAAGGTCAACTCAATAAATAAATTTAGCTTAGAATTTTTTTTTCTTGAAATATTTCTCGCAACAGACACTCCAACATAAAACAAAAAAAAAATGATTAATAAAACACAGAAGCATTAAAACACCTCTTTAAAATAATAATTTATCCCAACACTCCCTCCCCCCCACCTTTACACCCCGATCACGCACGTGACGTCACCAATCGCGTGACGTCTCTCCATTAAGCAACGTCAGAGATTTGGAATCACGTAATAGAGTTGTTGCCACTCTGCCAGACACAAATTCTCTCTTCCCCCTTTTAATTCGAAAATTGCGACCTCTGGAACATTAAAAGATAATCTCGAGTGATTCGTCAAACGATAAAGTGGTCATGAAGTACAAATTGTTCGGAAGTGTTCCTACAGCAATTTAATAATGAAGAATGGTGTTTCGAATATCTGATCAAGCAAATTGTTGTAGATTTAGAGATGGAGAGTTTGATTTGATTTAATTGAAAAATACAAATGTGTGTTTGTGACCTTTACTGAGTCACTTTTCTTTTATTACAAGTTTACTCTCTGATTAATTTTTAAACTACACATAATTATGTTTTATTGTTTTATTTTGGAATCAATTTTAACATTTTATGTGTTTGCTATTTGGTCTTTCTAATGTAAAATTTAATTTAAAATTAAGCGTGTTACTAAAAATTTAATTCCTTAACATTTCATTTCTATAAAATTATTTCTGTGCTGGATGGTGCTAATCGGCTCTTCCATGCTCTACAATTTAGAAACATTAATAAATTTATAATTTTTTTTAAGTTATGCTTGTTGCTGAAAAACCTGATAGTCAGGTGACAGGCTCATACGTCTGTATCCCTCTAATGGTTAATCCTTTCAGTCCCAGTGATGCCATTTGGTATCATCCTGTTTCTGATCATAATTTTAAAAAAAATAATAGGGCTGACATCTATTGGGATTAGTAAAAATATTTTCTAATAGAAAATTGTTTGAATAATCGAATGATGTGCTTTTTGATATCATAAATGGCTATAGACGATAAGAAAAAATATTCTAAAATGATGCCAAATTGTCATTGGGACTGAAAGGGTTAAAACAATCGCAAACGCACAAAAAAATCCCCAAAAAGACATCAATATCTGCACCAAACCATCAATTCTGATCGAAAAACCTTGGCACACAAAAACACGGGTCCAACAAGATCTCCAACGCGGAAAACCTCGTGGATATTATGATTGATGGTTCGTAAAATAACTGAAGACCTGTAATTAAATCACAGGGCTGTAAGTCGTTGTGAAATATCTTACCTAAGGTATGTAATTAAACTGTAAAATTCGGTAGCGGAACGTTTCAGACTGGTTGCGTAAATAGTTTATTGGGTGGAGTGACAAAATGTTATTGAAGTAGTCTGATAAGAAATATATTTTTAACCTCTTAAGATCCGAGCAAAATCGTAATTTAAACATACTTTTCATGCAAATATATGCTAAAAAGTATGTTTTTTTAAAGAAATTTTCACAAAAAAATGATGTTTATAGTTACTAGGGACACGCCTTAAACTCTAAAGATGCGCATTTTTCTGTGGTATAAATGCAACAAAAAGGGCCGCATAACTTATTTGTATAACGGATTATTTTAGCATTGTTTTTAAAGCAAAATGTCTTTAAAATTAACTACTAAGAGAACATTTTTATAATAAAAAATATTTTTTTAAAAAAGATCTAATATCGTATTGACTCTCGTTCAACTTCATTTTTTATACAAATAAATGACTGATACCTGCAATCAAATGCTGAAAACTGGTATTTGAATCCTCGTCTATCGGACCAGGTCAATTTCTAAACTAATAAATGTGTTAATTGTTTGTGGGGAGATTTAAAAAAATGGTCACAATTGGGGAAGCCAGGTCGCAAGATGATATAATGTCATCAAATTATTTTATTAAAAAACATCGAGTCAGTTACAGTTGTTTCAAAGCAATAAATCAATGTCAGTAGTTGAAGTTTGTCAATTTAAGGGACAAAGAAAATGATTACGAATCATGTAACGATATGCACGTCATTGTTTTTAGATAAGGAGATTTCGAAAAGGTGTCATTTTAATTTGGCTAATTAGAAATGACAATAATTGTGAAGGTTAATTACATTTATTGGTTTCTCATTCAAAGGTACTGTTTTACATAAAGACTTAAATGGCTAAGAAATTTAAATTTAGTTATGTTAAATTCACGTTAACATTCATTAACATAAGGAACTAAGAAATGCAGATTATTTAATTTTTAGTTTTAATATCGGGATAATTGTTTCTGTTATTAACTTCATCTTAAACCAGGATATTGACGTTAGACTCGACCAAGAGCTTTAAAATTTGATTAATAACTATTTAATTTGCTTTTTTTAAAAAAATAAGAATGGCGTTAAGGCTAGAGAGCTTATGTCTCCCCTAAAGTTAAATTATCTTGCGCAACGTAAATAAAATTTTAATTAATTAAAATATTAATTGGATAATTAATTAGCTAAATAAATTTGAAAGTGTAAAAATAGGTTGTAGACCACAGACATTTTTTTGAGTTCAACGCTGCTCAAAATCTTATCACATAACTATTGCATCAATATTTTGGAATCCTCGAAAAAAGTCATACTCCTAAGTAGAAACTGTCACAAGTAAATAGTATTCTATTTTTTTTAAAAAAATATAATTGACGATTTTTGAAGATTAACGCAATTGCAAAAAAAATCTTTTTTTTTTCCTATTCTATAAACTATTATCTTATTTTTTTTATAAAAATCAAAACCCTAAAAAACTAAAAGAACTCCAGTATTAAATTCCTCCCATCAGAAAAGGCGGGAATTATTGGGTTAAATGGCGTCCACGGTTGTTTTTGATGACTGCAGGGGGCCGCCAGTCCAAACCGATGCCACCCTGAGAGTCCTAATTCTTGATTTCGTGTGACCCCGCACGTTCCTCGGCATACACCTACAACGTGCGGGCGGACTTGGTAATGCTTCACTTTAAAAAGGAGGTAAGAAGGGGTTGAAGATGTTGGTTTGGATTTTAAAGGAATGAGGAGGATGGTTGCCAAGTGAGGCTTTCATTGTAGTCAAATTGCCATTTGGCGAGTTGTTTGGCATTATTATCCTCTTAAGACCCTAGCAAAATCCTACACGTAATGTTCTTAATCTAAACATACTTTTCAGACAAATATATGCTAAAAAAATTTGCCAAGTAAAATTTAAAAAAAAATTATGTTTAATAATTACTAAGAGACACGCCTCAAGCTCTAACAATACATATTTTTTGTGCTATAAATGCAAAAAGAAAGGCAGTATCTTCTTATTTGTGGTTAACAGTTTATTTTATCATTATTTTTAATGCAAAAGGCCTTTAAAATTAACAATTAAATGAACTTTTTGAAAAGCTTGAAATTTTTTTTTACGAGCTCCAATACCGTATTGACCCTCGTTCAACATCCGTTTTTTTTATAGAAATAAATGACTGATACCTTTAACCATAAGGGCTGAAAACTGATATTTGGATCTTCTTCAATTTGACCAGGTCAGTATCGGAACTAATTAACGTGTTAATTGTTTGTGGGGAGGTTTTTAAAGATGTCCCCAAATTGGGACGTCTGGTCGCACGAGGAAACATAAAGAAATATATTTTTTAAACTATATACAAAGGACTATTACAAGTCAATCATTTAAGTTTACGAATTGATACATAAATGACTGGATTAGAATGATACCAATTGATTTCTTATAGTCTTAGTCTGGATAATTGGAGTTCTGCATTTTTACATACCAGAGATTACGATTCATCCCACCTACTCCACAAAAACTCGAAGTCATTTTACTTGTGTGAAATTACATTTACATTGGCGTCTTTCAGCCAACTTCACTTTTTTCCCCGCGCCAAGCATCGCCAGCTTAAATAACCTCCAAATCCTTACCCGACAAGCCACTAGCTTAACTTATTTTTTTATTTTTTTTCCCTACCTTCACTGTAGCGGTAACTGCGGATAAGTTATGGAGTGTTAATTGCAGTGTTCTCCGAAAGGAAATTGGCAATGAATACGAATGGTGTTTAGGTAGGGATGGGTGGTTTTTAAAAAAAATAGTTTCGGGTTTAAACTTTAACCGGTACTTTTTGATAGCGGTTAAACCGACAAACCGAACATGTTTGGCACCGTCCGTGGCCGAGTGGTTAAGGCATGAGCCTCAGGATTCAACCTTCTCAGGTTCGAATCCCACCTACTGCCAGTCATCCTATAAATCGGATATCTGTACTGGGAAAGAGTAGGAAAATCCAACTCGTGACGGATGGGCCCGAGTGCACTGGAGACAGACGTGCTCTTTAAATCTGTGGAGTCCAAAGTCAGCGTACGATGTCGCTCGAAGTTCCGTTGGGTGCCCGCTCAGGTGTCGACCACCTCCCTTGTCCAGGGTTCTAAATTACAGGCGTTATTGGCTGTGTTGCAGCTCCGAAGGGAGGCTAGAAATAGGCAGCCGGAAACGATTACATTACCATTACCGAGCCTGATTCTATGAATACAAAATGTTTGGGGCCTGGATAGCCTGGTCGGTGCGGTCTTGGACTGGCATCCCTAAGGTTGCGAGTTCGAGCCCCACTGCCTCCTTCCGAATACCACCGTGTAAGCTAATGGTGACTGGTGCACGTAAAATCCGTCGTGGTCACAAATTCCTCCAAGTTCCCATACCAAACCAATACCTATGGGGGTGACAAGTCAATTCTGGGGATCCTCTAGTTGGCCTCTGTCTCTAAAAATTAGATGACTCCATTTATTGTGTGTGTCGTGTCTGTCTTACTTGGCAAAAGAGTATAAGCGGATCTCTGACAAAGCACACAAACCTGAATATATATGTCAACTAACCAGCCAAAAATGTTTTCAATGTTTATACACTGCTCAAAACAATTAAGGGAGCACTTTTTAATTCCAACTTTAACTTCACTCCCAACTTTTTAATTTCTATCCTATAAATCTGAAATTTGTTAAATAGGTTTACTATGCATACGTAATGAAATAGTAAAAAACAGGAGAAAAAATCTTTAGTTTTTAATACTTAAATTTAAAGGGGGGAAATGAAATAATAACTTTTTAATAAATTATAACAATAATTTTTTCAAATCTTTTTTTGTTAAAAATAGTTGAAATATATTTTTAAACATCTAAAAAAATGCAAGCATGAAAATTTTTGGGTCAATTTATTTTCTAAAGCTGTTTTAAAGTGAAATTTATTTTACCATATTTTTCATATTTTCATTAATATTAAAAAAATATATTAAATTCTTCAAAATACGTTATTCTTCCATATAATGATGTATCTAACGATACATAAGTTACGAATATAACTTAGTCAGAAAAAAATCACAAGCTGATGATTCCCAATGGAATCATTGGGAGCGAAAGGGTTTAAAACATGTGCTCCCCTAATTGTTTTGAGCAGTGTAAATGGACATTACATAGCAATGTGGCATTGTCTAAAAAATATTCCGGCTACCTACTCGGGTGTCTACTCGTCGCTTGACTGTCGTTCTACATTAATACGCCCGTCCGCAATATTCGTAGTTATGCTCTAGTGCGACGATAATTCAAACTAACCCAGCCTATATAAACTTCCATTTATGGGATAAATCTTCTGTTTTTCCATTTCTCTTTATAAATATAAATTTTTTTATAAGCCTTAGATCTTCTGTATTTTTCTTGTTTTACATTTGCTAACAATGTTCGTTTTTAATTATAAGTTAGATACGTTTTCATAATGCATAACTTTGTTCAAAAGATTAGAACATATATAGTAGTTCAGGTTTTAAACAATTTTCTGCAGCTATTACCGGTTCAGTCAACGAACAATTTTTCACCAGTTTAACTGAATCTAAACACCGGTTTTTCAGTTTCAGGTCCAACCTCTTTTATTTTTCCATCCCCGGTTTTGGTTATTAATTTTGTTTTTATAGTGTTGATATGTGGTTGTTATAGGGGTAACTGATCGCGATTTCATAAGGTGGCTAGAGGTTCACTAGATGATTGTGAAATATTGTTTCTGACATGGTAATTTTTAATATGGATTTGTATTACGGAATTCGAAAATAACAAATGAAGCTTTGATTACGGATTCGCAAGTGCTATTTTGCATGATATCAAATAGGAATTTACTTTTTTTATTCATTAATTGTATTTTAAGAAGAGGCAGTTGTTGGTGGTCCGTAATAAATGTTATTCCGCGAAATATTGTTGTACGTAATAATTGGTGAAGGAAATTGTTTTGCCGCGGCCTCTTTGCACAACAAAATTTATAGATAGCTAATTGCAAAACTGTTTACACTTCAGGGTTTCTGTATAACATTCTTTAAATTGACGTATTTCATAGATTTTTTTTCTATAACGGGGCTGCAATATTGGCGGTCAAGCCTTTGCAGACTCGGCATATTCCCCAGAACTGAGAGAAATATTTTGTGGCACCATTTAGGCGGCTATCGCTACCAATTTTGACACTCAGATTACAATGAATCCGAGAGTACCGAGCTAAATGGGTACTCAAGGGATCTTTTACATGCCACATAATCATATGATATGCGTGACAAGATTTTCCCATCCAGAAAATTCAATGACCACTGAGCCACTTCTTTTATAGATTGGTATGTTAATGTATATTACTATCCTCCGTGTTAGAAGAGATTGACAGTTTGTATCGTGAATAATTGCCCAAGTTGCACACTGGTTATTCTATATACAAATACCCCACTGGCATTCAAGACAACTTGTATATAATTTACTTCTAAAAAGACAAGTAGTCTGCGCAGCTACAGCGTCATATTTTTGAACTTTATGTACAAGTTAAAATTTAAAAAAAAAAGAGCAAAGTATTACAATTTCAGTTTGATGAAAAAGTAGTGTTGCCGACCATATTTCCACAAACTTGTCAACCAAAAGATACCTCAAGGTAAAGAAGAATTGCTTTGATTTAAATATTACAATATTTTTTACAGTCTATATGACTGATACCAACGCATTAGTAAATCAGAGCCATCTAGCGTTATTGTTCATTGATGTTGAGTATTTTGCGAAAAACTAAAATAACTTTGTTTGAAAAATATGCAATCACCAATGAACTTTTGGTATAAAACAAGTGTATTACAAATGGTCTATAGGAGGACGGCAAGTTTACATTTTTATTTTATAGACACTTTACTCTAAAATCCGGCCCGTAAATCAATAGTTAATAAAATTTCAACTCTCAATATCCATTCTAGCAATTCCCCAATATTCAAAGAAATTTGGGAAACTTCTTAAGTGATTCCCAGCAACAATTACAATGAACTTAATTTCATTTTTAACAATAAAAACACTCATAACAATTCAAACACAAGTCAGAAGCAATCAATACATCTAGTTTTACCCCATATTCATATAACAAAAGCGTTTATATCTTATGAGATAACACAAAGTACAATTTCCTATTATAATTTTTACAAGTTACCCGATACATAGAGATGGAGGCTAAGCAAGGTTTTCATGTTGCCTTGTTAAAAAACAATCGTAAAATTGGTATACCAACTGAAGCCGTTTTTCGATTCCATGATAGACCCAAACAAGAGCTTGGCGAATGATTTGACGAAACGTTTTACTTGTAACTAAGAACTGTAATGAGCAAGTCAGGATGCATAAAATAAAACTAATAAAAGACTATTCAAATATTATCCGTATGAACGGACTTTTTGAATGACCAGGTCACTTCAAAAATTAATTATTGATTTAATTTTTTGTGAGGAGGTATTAAAAAATTCCCCAAATGGGAACGCCAGGTCGCAAGAGGTTAAGGTTTATCTAGTTGGTTGGTTGACATATATTTTCAGGCTTGTGTGCCTGGTCGCAAGGACCCGCTTATAAACCATCGTCAAGTAGGACAACACAAGACGCACACATAAACAAATGACAGACGCTGCCATCTGTCGCCACCTCCACAATTTAGACATGTGAAGGGGAGGAAATTTTCTCCAGGAACCTGTACCCATGGTGAACTGCGCAATGCCCGACCACAGGACTTTCGGACCCAACAGATTTTACGAGCACATACTCCGCATATACTCGGTAGGTCTTCAGTGACACCGGGTTTCGATCTCTCAACCTTCCGATCTCAAGTCCGGGGTCCGGACCACTAGGCTCCTTACAGCCCTAGTATCAGGGGTTTACAATTGTCAGTTTTCCGCTGCTCAAGGTTACAAGTTGCCATGTTGTCGCTTTAAAATTCTGTTTTTAAGCTAGAAATACAGCTAGAAGCGTAAATATGTAACAGTGTTCTCTTTAGACGACTCTCATTTATTTGGCGACTAAAACAAAATCCATTTTTAGTCGCCAAGCATTTCCATCTTATACTCCATCCTAAATAAAAAAAATAACAACTCCTTAAACACAAAAGCTCGAAAGCCGTCCCACCAAATTGCACGTAATTGCAGACTTGAAGTCCCAATGTCCCGACTTTGTTTGGTTTGCTTGGATCGATGCTATCTCTATGGCAGATTAATCTAGCCCCTCACAATGGGCAATACGGAACGAGGTGCGAAAATGCGACGCCTGTCAGCGGCGAATATAAGCGAGCGTTGGCGGCTATTGTCGTCGCCAATCGATGGAGATACTGAATAATCGAAAAGCCACATTTGGGATTAGGGGACGATACCACGAGAGAACTCGGTGGATTCGTTTGAGTATCTGAAGGCGCGTTTACATGAGCCATCGAATCCATGGAATGCCAAAATCCCCATTAGGGGAAAAAGAGATCGAGCAGGATTTCTAACCCAATTGATATTCTGTGGCCGAATCCATGGTATGAAACATCAAACCCTCCTTCATTGGAGGGTTTGCGAAGCCCCCAATGAACCTTGCAATCCCGGTTCTGTCTGAGAGAAAATCCCCAAAGGGAAAAAATGCTGAGTTTGCTCTTCAATCCATGGATTCGATGGCTCATGTAAACGCGCCTTAAAAGAGTTTTTTTTTAAAACTATGTTACAATTATGAAATCACGCCCTGCTGTCTTTGCAATGTACACAATTTATACAACTTTTAATAGATTTAATAAACTAATATATTTCATTTATCTATTTGAAAAACAATTAATAAGGAGCGCTTTCAATAAAATTACATTGTTTTGAAAAACAAACTACTTTGTGTTAGTATAATTTTTTTAACGGACAATACGATACATAATTCTATATTTGAAGAACGTTTTAGTATATTCATGGATTTTTTTAAGCGAAAAACAAAACTTGGTTAAATTCTAAGGTCGACTTGCATAACAAAAGTAATCAAGTACAGTTCAAACCGATGTTAACAAACTTGACAATAAGAGAACTGTTATGTAATGTTTCCAAAACTTATGCAAGATATTTGCCAACCAAAAAATACGCCGACAAATTATGTATTTTTTCTTCAATTTTAGTATTCGTGTGTTTTTACTGCTATTTTAGCTGTTCAAGCCTTTTCCAGACTCAACATATTCCCCAGAACTGAGATACATCTTTTTGTGGCTCCATCTAATCGGTTCTGGCTACCGATTTAGACTCTCAGATTACAGCGAATCCTAGCTCTGAGGATATGAACAAATGCCAAGATTTTAATTTAGCCGAAAGGGCTTCATCGAAATGGGTTGTCAAGGTATCTTTTACATGCCACATAATCACATGAAACTAACTGTCGAAATGGCGAAAATTAGAACGCTAGAAAAAACACCATAGCCAAAATAAATAGTTATCACAATAAAATTGTAAAAATGTTCAATGCCATTTGGTAGGATCGTCGTTTAGGCCCACCGGTGTGCCGACAGCAACCTGTCTGGTAGGCAGAACCCCCCAATAATATTAATTGGTCTTTTATTCTCCTCTGGATGTGTTTCCAATCTACCTGCTGCCCCGAAAGACGTTCCTTATCGACCACAGGTAAGTGCACATGGACTGACATTCGGAGGTAAAGTGAGGTGTGTCGTTTATTAATAGATTACCTGAATTGTATCGGAAAGTTCGTTTTTATATACAGGGTGTCCGTAAAAGAATGTCCGAGTTCTAAATTGTAATAGTATCCAGCTGTAATCGTTCGACATTTGTGGTTGAAGGTGACGAATTAAAAATAACTCAAACAGTTTCAGATATACCCCAAGATTTATCAACCTCAAATGTAGAATTGCACAGGCTGTTGCTTCCATTACTGCGGACTTGCTCAGACAGTATGGGAAGAATTGCATTTTCGTTTGTATGTGTGCCGTACCTCCAAAGGCGCACACATTAAGCACTAATAGGGAAAAATTAGGTTAGTTTTCCTTCAATTTCATGTATGATTTGTTATGTATAGCATAAAATAAACTCCAGTAATGTACCATTAAAACTTGGACATTCTCTTACGGGAGGTGAATCGCAGTTGTCATGGAAGACACCCAATTGTCTCATGCTGTGAAAAGAAGCGTTCACCCCAAGACGACAACTTCCCTAAACTACTATTTATAATCGTACAGGTTGAACCCCAACCGCAAACTACAGAGGAATGTACTTGTATTATCCGTAAAACCGATTACTTATACATTTAGTATGCACCAGGTCTACACCATACGAAATTAGGTTTTTTTATATTCAACTTAAAAGACTTTGTTTCGGTAAGTGGAAAATATCCGAACGAGTAAGTTAAGCATTTAAAAACAAAGCAGAATGTCGAGAAACACTCCCGAATTCAAAATATTCATTCATTTTGCGAAATACAGTAAAGCCCCGATTTTACGTCCCCCGAATCTACGTTTTTCCCGCATTTTACGTTTTTTTTTTATCAGGTCCCAGTTTTTTCCGTATACTGTATGTTAATTTGACCCGTATTGTAAGTTTGTTATTTATGGAATTTCCCGCATTTTACGTTTTCCCTGGAAAGTAAAATAAGAAAAAATGCTCTAAAATAAGCACTATTTCCCCATTCCACAGGCTCCTGTTTTCTGAACCCGGTATCTCATCAAGGATCATGGTTTGACTACAACATTGAGGGTTGCTGTTTAGCAAGCGGGGGTTGCATTTCTAACCTTTTTGTGCCAAAATATGACGAGTAAAAAACGCAAAAACTTTTATGTTACTTTCTTGTTACTAACTTTTCTGAAACGTTGTTAAAGGAGACTACTGCGATGGAAGGAAAATGTCTACATTGCGTCTTACGGTTTTACTATGCTGTAATAGTAAAGGAAGTGAAAAATTGCATGAATTTTTGCATTTTATGTATTTCCCGCATTATACGTTTTTCCCGCATTTTACGTTTTTTTTACCCAGTCCCTTGAGAAACGCAAAATCGGGGTTTCACTGTATTTCTTTAATTACAGCGACTCGGTCAGAAATCTCAATAGCTCTATAAAAAAAAAACGACGAACAACTGATGACATAGCTCGTGCCCAAGTTGTTCCACGTACTTTTGCTCTTTTTTTTTATCTACTCTTTATGAGTTTACAGAGGGTAAAAAAGCTTTTAATTCCGTAATTTAATATTACTATACATACAAGAGTCCAAGCATATATATAAAGTAAATCTATCTTTCTTCAGCATAAGCACCTGTGACGAAAGCAGTGACGTGGGGCCTTGGGAACAGTGTGTGATTACGTCATTTATTTATGTTTTTAATTACTTTATAAATTGGTAAATAACTTTATTTATCCTGTTTTCATTTGTTAATTTGATTTTATACGAATTTTTTCTTCCCAACACAACACAAAATCAAAATCTAAAAAAATGCTTAATACTTTCAGCCCCAGTGATGCCATTTGGCATCATCATTTTTCTGATCATAATTTTAAAAAAAAATGGGGATGACATCTATTGGGATTAATTACAAGTATTTTCTAATAGAAAAAAGTTTGAAAAATTGAATATTATGCTTTTCGATATCATAAATGGCTGTAGACGATGAGAAAAAAAAATCTAAAATGATAATGCCAAATTTTCATTGGGACTGAAAGGAATAACTTCTTCATCATACCAACTACAAATAACATAACTCACGAACCGGATTTATTCATATAAACATCTTCAATAAAGGGACATAGGCCATTTTCCTTCCCAACCTCACACACACGGTGTCGCAGCTAAGAGGGCGTACGTCCAATTTTTTTTCTATTTGTGCTGTCACTCATCCCAGGACTCTTTGTCCTCCGAAGCTGTGTTTACCAAAAGTTTTATTGTAATGGGCCCCTATGTTTGATTAAATTGCTATTGGTATCGATGCGGCATGTCCCAATGGGGAAGGCCGGTATCGCGGTCGCAGTAGCTAATCAGCGAAATTAACGGGGGAGGAGGAAATTTGGATTCTATTAAGGTTATTGTTGTGGTGATTAAAAATGTCGGGTTTGTTGCTTGGGACGGAGATAGCAAACAGATTGTTGAGGCAATAACAGAAAGTAGGTTTTTGATATTAAAAATTATATTTTGGTGCGTTTGTTATTTTATGGTAGTGAATGAAAGGTTGAACATGCCCGAGTATACTCGTTTGCACGAGTATACTCGTATACCCGAGTATACTCGTGCACGTTTATATTCATATCACGATTGTATTATGTGATAAACCAAATTAACAGGGAGGGAAAATTGGTTAAATAATTGAATGAAACAATGTTCCTCAGACCAAAAATGTATTTAAATTTGAGTTTATTTTGAAATTATTATTCTAATGCGTTTGTTACTTCAAGTCATTGCTAATACTTTGTTTAAAAGAAAGGAGTTGAACTAGTAAATTCGATTGGTTGGTATGGCTGTCGTAGTAGCTAATCAGCGAAATTAACGGGGATTAGGAAATTTGTTTTCTATTAAGGTTATTGTTGTGGTGATTAAAAATGTCGGGTTTGTTGCTTTGGACGGAGATAGCAAACATGATTGTTGAGGCAATAACAGAAAATATATTCTCAATATTTAAAAATAATGTATGTTAATGCGTATGTTGCTTTATGTTCTTGATTGAAACTTCGTTCAATGGCTACGAGTCCACTCGTCATTTTTATCGGTTGGTCGCATAGACATCATAGTTAAAGTGTGAGATTTGCAGATCGCGTTTACTCCAATGCTAACGATGGGACACGCATGGAGACCAAAATTGGAGTTCCATGGGGCCAGTGTTGCCATCACTTTAAGGAGAAAAATGCGACGGAAAAATGAAATTTAGTTCTAAAATTAAAAAAAAACTATAAAAACACCAGCAAAGTGTTTCTCCCATTTTTTTTAAAGTCACTAAAAATATTCCAAAATGCAGCTAGTATTTTTATGTTTCTTTTTTTTTTTAATTTTAGAATTATGATGGTAATTTGTTCGATGACAACGCAGTTTTTTCTCCTTAATTTGGTGGCAACACCATGGTCCTCCAATTATTGTCTCCATCCGCGTCTCGTCGTTAGCTTTGGAGGTTACGTGATCTACCAATCTAATCCTTTAACTATGATATCTATGGTTGGTCGGTAAAAAAGATTTTGGGTAAATAGCAAATAAGTTGAAATAATATTCCGCAAACGGAAAAAGTATTTAGACTTAAATTATTTCAAAAAGAAATTTTAATGCGTTTGTTACTTTTTGCCATTCATAGAAACTTTTTTGAATTTGCAAGAGTATACTCGTCATTTCGATCGGTTGGCACAACATTTGCAAAAGCTTATCAACTAAATTAACAGGGAGAGACATTCGTTAAAAAGGCTAATAAACTGCTAAAAAGTTGAATGAAACAATATTTCATGTGCAGAAAATGAGTTTAGATTTAAATTATTTAAAAGTAATATTTTAATGCGTTTATTTTTGTGTGCTTTATTTCGTTGTTTGAGAGTTTGCTAAATCGGCCCGAGTATGCTCATTATTTCGGTAGGTTGGTCGGTACCAAGGTTGGCCAGTACCTAATTAACCAAAAACAATATTACACTTTTTAACTTTTCATACTTGGTATCACCATAAAAAAAAATTCTCAGTAGCTGCAACAGCTATGTGGAGCAAAGTTTCACCATACACTTTTGTAATTCGGTTGAACCATTTCAGATTGTGGTTTCCGAAATCTGCAAAAAAAAAAATGGTTCAACCTAAAAAAAGTTAAACGTTTTACTCCACAGAACATTTTTTGGTGAAATTAAGTTCCAAATTTTTAACAGTTTACCTTTAAAACCAATTCGCAATATCATAAAAATCCTTTAACGGCCATTAACAAAGGCAATTCCCAGTATAAAATATGCATAATATCCTTCGACAACTTGAAGATCACTTAAAACGACAGCTGATATATCGCCCGCTATGAGAATCCGAAATCTTCGCCAATATTCACCCGTGCTCAGCGGGATAACCTTTAAGAGCCCTTTATTTATCATAATCAATTCCTTCCTCAGGTTTTGGCAGATCAAATACCGAAACCACAAGTCAGTTCTGATCAGCGATATCTAATACAACCAGCCGACATGGTGGTGCAATGGTTAGGGTGTTAGCCTCTGGAGCTTCTGGGCCCGGGATCGAATCCCGATACATGGATGTTTGTATTGGTCGAGTATATGCGGAATACGAGCTGGTTAAATCTGCTGGGTCCGAAAGTCATGTGGACGGTCATTGCGCAGTTTCCCATGAGTACAGGTACCTGGAGACTATTTCCCTCCCGTCAGAAACATGTCTAAATTGTGGAGGTGGTGCGCGATAGATGGCAGCATCTGTCGCGTATGTATGGGTGTTGCGTCTGTCATACTTGACGAATGTTTATAAGCGGGTCTCTGACCAGGCACACAAGCCTGAAAAAATGTATCTACCAACCAACTAATACAACCAGATCCGAATGTTCTGAGACTGTTTTCCCAATTTTAATGTCATGAAATTCCTCATGTTCATGTTTTCCCTACATTTCTTAGTAGCAATTAAATCGATGCAAATATTCGGCATTCACAACAATATTTTTTATGTGCAAAAAAATATTAGGTGTCTTATGCAACCCCCCGGACTGATATCGGTTAACCTTATTAACCCCTGCACGCCGGAGCAAATATTTGCGTTTTTCCTCGTGAGGCGAGTCTGTCGTATATCTTTACGCTTCGTCAGGCCGGAAAACACTTTGCGAGTTCGAAAGCGATAAATGCGAGATCACAACTAGTGAAAATACAAATAGATTTTATGCCGCGAAAAAAAGTGCAGACATATTGTAAGCGTTGTAAGGGCCCGCCCGCATTATGTTTGGAATGTTTTGAAAAGTTACATAGATATACGTAAATAATTGTTGTCAATTTAAAATATTGAATGTTTATAGTACTCAATATTTTTATATATAATTTTAAGAAAAAATATAAGAAACTTATTCTTTAACGACTTCTTTTCTGAAAACAAATGACTCACCATGGTGGTTTGTTAAACCACCAAGAAGCTAAAATTGTTAGATATATAAAATAAGCTATAACGTTGCAAATAACATGTAAAGAAGAGTGAGGACTTACCCTTATAGAATTGTAGAAAGTGAAGAACGTAGTTCAATTTGAAAACTGATGTTACAACAATGTAGGAGGATGAAAGCAAGCTACAAAACCTGGAAAATGAAAAAAATCCAGATAACAAATGAAACTTTATAATAAACATTTTGATAATGTGTAATATCAGTCCTGAAAGGAAATTTTGCACTTAAAGGTTATTTGAGCAGTGTTTTGAGCACAGTAGAACTACATTGGGCTGTTGGCGAGAATTCATAATTTCAAAAGAAACCTACCCCCCCCCCCCCAACCCTTCCATATGATGATACTCTATTTTGATGCTATGACACTTAACCAGATCTGCCACATCTTAAGTTATATTGACAACACATGTTTTTTTTAACTACTTCCGAATTTCCATGTTACATGTACAAATTACCGGATTTCCGAAGGACCTTTCGCATGCAAGGCAAGCGAAACGCCTTACCTCCCCAGCCCACGGGGGAGTTGACGATTTAATGAAGAGAGTTAGACCAGTGGTTCCTAAAGCCTTGGTTTCCTCGGAATCTGTCGCCAGAAAAATGCGACCGCTATTATAGGTTGATGACGTCACTCTACCGGCCACCGCTTTATCGGAACGTTACGTTGACATGAAAGTGGAAACCTAGCGAACTCACTTAACTCAACTCTGCTGTTGTTTTGGTTTTCGTCTTTGCATGTCAAAAATGAAAAAATTAGGCTCTTCGTGATTTCTCACAAAATCAATAAGCATTTCTTCCTCGGCAAGCATAAAACAACTCTCGCCTTCCGTCATTTCCTCAAATATTTAATTTTTGGCAAGCACACCACGCAACATACAACAGCAGAAAACGTTGTCATCTGGATTTCCCCACTGCACTCAACAGCAACGCAATCTGGCGGTCGTTTGAGTCGTCCGGCAACGCTCCCGAGGAAACCACTCCAGCGTAATCAATGTCAGTAGTTTGTATGACGTCACTCACCGCACTTTTCCGACCGCTCAAATCTGTTGACGGACTCCGAGGAAACCGAGGCTTAACCTTTTCTGGACCATCGCCTCGTTCTTCAGGTTGATTAACATCCCTCGCCCCCTTTTAATTTTCATGTTATATGTCTAATAATAATTTGAATTAAAGTGTCACTTCAAAACAGTTTTATAACACTTACTACCGTTTATTAAAAACAGCCAAATAAGCTTTATCAGGTAACTTTTTAAATAAAATGGAAAAAAAAAACATAAAGCACATTTTTAAAGAACAAATGTGAAATAATTAACTTAGATATTTTTACTGGCTTCCAGAAAATTTAAGAGGGTCGAAAGTAAAAAGTGGCTGGGCTTGGTTATGGTGTGAGAATGGTTTTACTGTACAAAGGTACAACGTTATTTTAATTCCCTCCCTTTGAATACTCATCGCCCCCTGATCAACTTTGAAGAATTTTTTGCCCCCTTGATAACATCAATCGCCCACTAATGGGCGATCACCCCCATGTTGGGAACGGCTGAATTAGACAGTTATTGGGGAATGGTCAACAAAAAGTAAGTTTTTGGTTAAACTGTCTGGACCTCGTGCCTACTGTTGGTCGTCAATTTTTTGTATTTGCATTCATTTACGGTTTCAAACTCTACTTCGCACTTCTTCTAACAGTAGGTTCAGCACGTAAGCATCTGCTGCCTATACAATGATGGATCGCTCTCTGGGTGCAAAGAACAAGCCTTATAACCTCGAACATCATGACGTAGTCGGTGACATAGCTTCTAGTTGTACATTACGCGATTATTTTTGTTGTTGTTATTAGTTTCGTTGTCTCCCGCCAGGTGGCTGTGTGGCGGTACGTTTTTATGATTGCAGCATCGAGACCTCTAAGAGGGTTAAGGTTCTTTTTTTTGTTGTTGCTGTAACTGTGACTGTCGTCGAGGATGAATGATGAGTTGAGTTGTTTAATGAGATTATGGAAAATCGTGCATGTGTGTGGCGGAAAGGGGGGTGGGGGATAAGTTGAAAATTTGTTTTCTCGGTTATTAATGATTGATTTTAACAATTAAATATTTAATATTGTTATGGTGACTGGTTTTATGATATTAATTCATTATAATGGGCATAAATACAGAGGTTTATCGAGAATGTTGCTTTTCAAATGAGCCTAAGGTTAAGGGTTCGACCCTTGATTAATTTTCTGGATGGGAAAATCTTGGCCACGCATGTCATATGATTTTGTGGCATGTAAAAAATCCATTGATTACCTATTTGGCCTGGGTTTTCTCAGCAAAATTAAATCTCGGCATGCTTAAACATCCATTGAGAGCTCAGATTCATTGTATTCTGAGCAACAAAATTAATACCGAATGTCGCTTAGATGGTGCCATAAAGAAATGACTTTTAGTTCTGGGGCAAGTGCCGAGCCTGCAAAGGCTTAGCCGTCAATAAAGCAGCCACCGTTGTGAAAAAATATTTATTAGTTCAATGCAACAAAATACACCACCCATGCCATGGTGGCCACGAATAAACCCAAACCTCTGTCACTCCAAAATCCTCTTTCGGACAAAATGCTTGTAGGTGGACATGAAACTCGGAACAACACCCTTCGGATACATTGTGTAATAAAATGAGTTTATAATACGTATTTTATATGATTTTCAAGACGAAATATTCGACCTCATTTATAGCGTTACTCTTTTGTTTATAACGTCAAAAACATATTATCAAAAGTAAACACTGCCACTTTGCTGATATCCATCAGAGGTTAGGTTAAGTTTGAATTATCGTCGCTCTAGAGTTACAGGAGGGCTATTTGCGAAGGGCTTCGTATTTTAGAAACACAGTCACGTGACGAGCCGACACCTGAATAGGCACCCAACGCAGCCTTTAAGGGCGACATCGTACGCCACTGTAGGACTTTGAAGGATATTTAACGTGCACTTCTTACACGGGGTATTATTCATCAGACGTTTTTAACTGTATGGGTCGTTTATAGGTCTTCAATTATTTTGGCGATGCCCGGACCCAAACCTGGGACCTTTTGCATGCTACACTCTTAAAACAAAAGAGTGAATTCCACTCCAGTAGGAGAAGTGAGTTTCCGACACTGGAAAGGAGTGAATATTAACTCAGACTGAGTTAAAATCAATCGTTTGGAGTGATCCTATCGAAGTTTAACATACAAAGGATCCACTCCTAAAGGGAAGGGCGTTTTCGACACTGGAGAAGTGAAAATAAACTCAGACTGAGTTAAAATCGCTCGTTTGTTTTAAGACAGTAGGCGAGTGCGTAACGGACTGGGCTTCCCAACCCACATCCATCAAAGGGTAAAATTGTTTTTTCCCCTTCTCTAATGGGGCTGCAGCATTGGCGGTCAAGCCTTTGCAGACTCGGCAAATCCCCCAGAACTGAGAACCATTTTTATGGCAACATCTAGGCGGACTTTAGCTGCCAATTTTGACGCACAGATTACAATGAATCTGAGCTCGATGTGGATGTTAAAGTATGCCGAGATTTAATTTTGCAGAGAGAACCCAGGCCAAATGGGACCTCCAGGGATCTTTTACATGCGTGACATGCGTGCAAAGAATTTTCCTATCCAGAAAATCCGACGACTTAGCCGGGGCTCGAACCCGCGATCTTGGGCTTACGAGGCGGACACATTTAACCTCTCAGCCACTGGGCCGCTAGGGTAAAATGGTATTTTGAATCTCTATCAGATATTAGTTCCATGTAACAAAAATACACCACCCATACCATGGTGGCCACACCACAAGCAAACTCAAATCCTCTTTCGGACCATCAGCAAAGACGGTGGACGCGAAACTCGGAACAACACCCTTCGGATACATTGAGTAATAAAATGAGTTTATAAAACGTATTTTGATATTTTCTAGACAATATGTTTGAACTTATTTATAGCGTTACTATTTTTATAACGTCAAAAGCATAGCGTTTGATTGAATGACCCTATAACCGATTTGTAGTGTACTAGAGTTTTTGTTGGGGCTAAAGTTACCTTCCAAAGCCTAAACTATCCCATTCCATGGTATTTCGAGTGATAAATGTAATGTTTTATCAAATCTAAAATCAAAACTTATGCAAGCATGGCCTGGCGATTGTGACTTTGTGTCTTGTCACAATAGTTTCTTTTAGGTTTTTCCTATTTTTGACAGATTTTAACAATCTGAAGGACACATAAATACAAACCCTTCACTTGACTGTCAGTTTTCGAGCAATTAACATTTTTAAAAATCTAAAAAACTTAATTTTACTAAATTTTGAAATGGCAAATACGAATAGGTTACTAATAACCAATCTGTTACATAAATAAAAAAGTTTTAAACAAATAAAAAATGTTAGTAAAACATTTAGCATTTTCGTTTTTTAATAAAAACGAAAATTTTAATCCCAAGAAAAGATAACAGGTAAACACTTCAGCCACTTTACGAATATCCATCAAAGGGTTAAATGGTATTTTGGTTCGGTATCAGATATTAGTTCCATGTAACAAAAATACACCACCCATACCATGGTGGCCACACCACAAGCAAACTCAAATCCTCTTTCGGACCATCAGCCAAAGACGTTTGTAGGTGGACGCGAAACTAGGAACAACACCCTTCAGATACATTTTGGCGAAAGATTGGAAAAAGGGTTTGGCCGCTATTTCTTCGTTTCGGCGTATTTTCTTGCTTCGGGTGGCGCCCGGTATATTGTCTTCATCTCGAGATCTATGGCGAAGAAGATGAAGTTTTGACACGTTTTTTAGAAGGTCAGGATGGGAGAGATTTTGAGATGTGTTCCAGGTATTGGTTTACCAATATCCTTTTAAGAAACGAGCGAAATCCTACACGTTTATCTATATTTATTTTATCTAAACATACTTTTTATACAAATACGCTAAAAAGTATGTTTTTCAAAGATATTTGTTAAAAATTCTGTTTAACAGTTACTTAGGGACACGTCTTTAATTCTTCAAATACACAATTTTTGTGCTATAAATGTAACAAAAAAGGCCGTATCACTTATTTGTAGTTAACAGACTATTTTAACTTTGTTTTCAATGCAAAGTGCCTTTAAAATGAACTACTAAAAGAACTTCTTAAAAAGTTTGAAAAAAAATTAAATGTATTTTTAATGTACTCTCTCTAATATCGTATTGAAACTCGTTCAACTGCATTTTTTATCGAAATAAATGACAGATACCTGTAATCAAAGGCTGAAAACTGATATTTGAATCTTCTTCTATCGGACCAGGTCGATTTCGAAACTAACTAACGTGTTAGTTGTTTGTGAAGAGGTTTAAAACACTGCTGGATTTTGTAGATTGTTGGGTTTTAAATGTATTAGCTGGTTGACTTATAATTAAAATTCTAAATTAATTAAGATTCTCCAAAAAGAATTTGTGAAAAACCTTCTCTCTTTTCGTGTATCGGGTGGCGCCCAGTATAATGTCTTAATCTCGAGATATATGGCGAAGAAGATGAAGTTTTGACACGTTTTTTAGAGGTCAGGGATGGGAGAGATTTTGTGATGTGTTCAGGTATTGGTTTAAAGATATAGGAAGATGTAGTATAATATGTCTGAGCTAAAAGCTGGATTTTGTAGATTGTTGGGTTTTATATGTATAAGTTGGTTGACTTATAATTAAACTTTTAAATTAATTAAATTATTAAGATCCGAGCAAAATCCTACTCATATATTCTTAATCTGGACATACTTTTTACCACATATTTGTATGAAAAGTATGTTTCTCAAAGAATTTTTTCTTAAGTCTTGTTCTTAAAGAAAAAAAATTAAAAATATATTTAAAATACATGTAATACACATCAATTTAAAAAAATACAAAAATGCATAAAAAGCTGTGCACTTTCTAATTAAAAAAATTAAGAATAACAAATCAAAATCTTTTTTTTTAGTAAAATATTACTACAGAAAACTCAATCGTTGAGGAATTACGATTCCTGGAAAAGCCATCGTATTGGATCTACTACAACGTTTATTCTATCAAAACCATATAAATCACAAGAACCAACTATTTTCGCTAAAAAAAATCTTCACCAAAACTTCCGCGTACCTCAAAACCCAAAAGTAAGCCACAACCTCAAAAAAAAAACAAAATAAAAACAAGTCCTTCTTGTGCATCTAAACTCCTCCACCCTTTGAGGAAAAGACGGGCGGGGCTCGCCGTCGGAGGGTTAATTGCTGGGTCGACACGGGTGTAGTTTTCAGCCCGTGGACGGGCAGCGGACCCGTGATCTACCTGAAACTACCTGGCTGTTTTCGTGATGATCCTACTAAATAGTCATGCAATAGTCAGTCCCAATCACATCCCAGCAAAATCTAATGTTTTTTATTCTGCATTTTCATATTTTTTTTAGGGCTTGTGGCTTTAGCAGTGCTTTGCATCACCACGTCACAGGTCCGCGGATCGAATCCCGGATTGGTGAGTTTGACCCATCCTTTCATCCCCTGAGTGGGTCGATAAAATGGGTACCAAGCATGCTGGGGAAGTAACCACTGAGGGTTCCGCGTGAAGCTGACCACCTTACCGGGACATATGCCTAAATCCCACCCCAGAGTCGTAGGTCACAAGAACTGAAATGGGCACGGTAGGCCTTGGCCCAGTTATGGGCTGTTGCGCTAAGGAGTTAAGTTTATTTAACGTATTTTTCAGACAAATATATTTTCTTCATTCCCAAAAAAAATCAAACTCAAACATTTTTTATTTTTCACATAATTTAAACGAGTGTTTTGCAAGAAATGTTGAAAAAAAAAATACCGTTTAACATTTGCTGAGTTGCTGGCAATTTAATGGAATTTAAGGTTTTTAGCAGTAAAAATACGGATTTTTTGTGTGTAATGAATATATAAATAAGCTATGTCACAAATTTTTTTAAAACCGCCCCACAAACAATCAACATGTTAATTAGTTCCGAAATGGGCCTGGTCAGATAGAAGATCATAAAAAAAATTAAATTGAATGAGAGTCAATACGATATTAGAGTTCTTAAAAAATATTTTAAATTTTGTTTTCAAACTTTTTAAAAAATTTCTTTGCAAAACATACTTTTTAGCATATATTTATGTGTAAAGTATGTTTAGATTATAAAAATATACGTGCAGGACTTGGCTCGGTTCTAAAGAGGCTAACTATTGTGGGATCGCTTTTTAACTAAGTTCTACATCCAAAACCTACGCTGCATGCAAATGTATAGTAAACTCTGCTCTTCAAAAAATAACTAACAAAAGATAAAAGGACATTATATTTAGGAGGAACATTCCCGTACAAACTTCATTTTTCACTAAAAAGCTATAATAAAAGATGGTAGAGGAAAACTCTGCTAAGGAAATAAACACCTTTTAACATTCACCAATTCAAAACGCTTTTATTTATAGGTGGGTGATATTTTTTTAATTCTTCGTTTCAGCAGATTAAGGGAGGATACCGGAAAAGTGTCAGAACTGTTTTTAATTTTTAGTTTTTGTGGATTTATTTTGTTTTATTTTTCTTCGTGATGGGTGTGTGATGGATTTTGGAAGGATTGATCTTGTTGGCTCGCTGCTGGTGGGTAGAGGAAGTGATCGGCGGTTTTAACAAAGTTTGAAGTTGTTGTGAAATCGCTTGGTTTTTGTTTGTTTGGGTGATTGGATTATAGGGCTAAAAATGGAAAGCATTAGCCCGTGGATTACATTAGTTTAGTGCAGAGTCGCTATATATATATATTAGATTTACACTCTTAGTGACATCCACTACTATGGGAGAAGTGCATTTTCGACACTGGAAAGGAGTGAAAATTAACTCAGACTGAGTTAAAATTGCTTGTTTGTTTTAAGAGTGTACGAATGATATTTATTAGAAAAAAATATACATATTTGATACAAATTACATACACCTAACTCTTTACAACACCTAACTTTGTATTTTCAAATAGCTCGAATTTTCATTGTTTTTTTTGTGGTGGAGATTCTGTCGGAGGTTTAACCAAGCAAAAGAGTGAAATTCACTCCTATGGGAGAAATGGATTTTCGACATTGGAAAGAGTGAAAATTAACTCAGACTGAGTTAAAATCGATCGTTTGTTTTAAGAGCGTACCCGCATAGACAAGGCCGAGACAACGTTGATGAACTTTCACCAATGACATCTTTTTTGGTGAACGGTCTTAAAAGACCATTATGGTTTTAAAAAGCAAAGGATTGACAATAAATTGTCTGTGACCAAAAAATTTAAAGCTTTCGAAAACTGACCGAAACTACTAGCCGTTCTAACTTTTCCTGTTAATTATCATAACTAGTGTAAATCTGATGGCAGGTATTCTGCGATCTCTACGTCCGAGGGTCATCACCTTAACAAACTATGCCCTTCATTAATATTTTGGATCAAAGGGCTTAAAATAGGTTGATTTTCTATAAATATTACAATTTATCATGATTATAAAATTGAGGTGCGTTACTTCAAGCGTTTGTAGCACAAATTTGATTAAATGATAATACTTCACTAGTTGCCAACATAAGTTGGGTTGATAGAAATATGCTATGGAGAAGATCCTTCCGTGGATGTAAAGTGTTCCATAAATTATTTTTGAATCCATCCAGAAAACATGTTTAAAACATTAATTTCCTTTAAGGTCAAACAGATTTGAATATTATTTGAGAAAATTTCGCAATTTCATCAGAATGAAGTGTGTATTTTGGTTAACTTAAGATAATTTTGAATGTAAATATTGCATTACAAGAGTTTCCAACTAACGGGACCAACCATACTTTTCCCTCTGCCTTTTTACTTTTTGTTTTTACCCAAGTTAGGTTGGCATGGAGTGTAGGCCCTAACAATATTTTATAACAGAAAATAAAACTGGAATATGAGTTTTGAGATTACACCCCGATATAAATATTCTATGTATTCAATGATAAATGAAAGTATTTTGAAAGCTTACATCGTTTATCCTTAATTGTTTAAGAAAAAGGATAAAAAAACGAGGAATGTTAGATTTCTTCCCATAATTAAACGATAGTAATAATTTCACAATCTTACAATACCATTAAACACCCTTTAGTCATGATGCATATGCAAATTATTTTCATCTTCATTTTCAAAACAAGTAAACTTTTCTTGTCGTCCTCGCCAATTTGACCTATTTGGCGGATTTCAAGAATAACTTTCCCACGCCGCCCCATAGGAATAACATTACCAGCACGGCGCCGGAAATTGGCGCGTTCAAGATCAAATAGGCGCGATCTTCTTGTATTTTTTTAATAGAAAAAAATGTGTGAAAGATTCTCTTGGCGTGAGAAATGGCGGTAGTTTCATTTTTAAAGGGTGTTGCTTTGTTAAGGAGAATTATTGGTGTGTTGAAATTAATTGTTGCGTGTTGGGCTGTTATAAAAAAACAATTGGGTGTGAAATTTTAGATTGTAATGAAAATGAATGGTATTCAGTATTCATAGGTATTTTTATAATTATTTTTATACATTTAAATATAAATTGAATAGATTCATTAAAATTATCTTTTTAGATAGTTTTATTTTATTATATGAAACCATAGATATCAGAAACAAAAAAATGTTAAACATGTAATTTAAGTGGATTAGTAACTAAAATATTTTTTTAGTGTTCACTTTTAAAGTCAAATTTTTTACGAAAATTATAGACTTAATTAAAAATTGTAATTTAAAATTGGAATAAGTTGTTAAAAGCCGAATAAAAGCGCTAGACGTGTTTCCAAACTCCGAAGTCTTTTCTCAATGATCATAAAATGGAAAAAATAATTTCAAAGACGAATAAATGAGAGTGTATTGAATATTTTTACACAAATGGGTTATTTTTATATGATGAACGCAGCTAGAATACAGGGATCTATAATAACACTTTTTGAAATTGGTTGGGGATTTTTTTAAATGTTCACTAAATAATTTTAACATATACAGTGGGCCACAAAATTGAGTATACACCATAGGAACTTACAGACTTTTTGCAATTACAGAAGACGTATTGCTTTAAAGTTATTGAAATTTTTACCTAATATACTTTAGTCTATGCTTTACCGTATTATACTAACAAAATTGTTAAATTTGTTTATTTTCCCCACCAAAAAATGTAAGATCCAAGACGAGAGGAAAAACAACGCCACAAAATTAAGTATACACCCTTAGTTATATCCATTTAAACTACAGATTAATATTCTGTTGCATAACCTTTTGATTGGATTAAAGCTTGTAATCTTCTGGGCATAGATTCCACTATTGTTTTAGTGGTTTCAACAGAAATTTTAGCCCATTCTTCTCAGAACCTTCTTGAGATCTTCATTGCTCTTGATTTCATGTTCATGTACAGCTTTCTCTAATTGCGACCATAAATTTTTGATGACGTTTAGGTCTGGAGACTGGGCTGGAGTGTGTAATTGCTTTTTGCAATGGTACAACAGGTACAACTGTACAATCTTCGCTGTGTGCTTGGGGTCATTGCCCTGCTGGAATATGAAGTTCGACCCAAGAGCCAACTAACTAACACTTTTTTTCAAGTTATCCTTTAAAATCCCCAAATATACATCTTTGTCCATTATGCCATCAATAAAAACAAGATCTCCAACTCTTCCAGTCGACATACAACCCCAAACGAGGACAGATTCACCTCCGTACTAGACTGTCTAAATGGTGTTAGTATAGGATCCAGTGCTTTCAAAGCTTCTCTCCATATTTTAAATCGTCCATCGCTTCCGTAAAGGTTAAATTTACTTTCATCGGAAAATATTACAGTGTTCCAGAAAGAAATAGGCTTTAAAAGATGTTCTTTAGCAAAAATCACCCTCTTTTGCCTGTTCATATAATTGATGAGTGGCTTTCCTATTGGTGTACGGCCGTGAAACCCATATTGGTGAAGGGTACGTCGAATTGTTTCACTTGATATATATTTTTCCATATTACATAGGACATCGATAAAGAAAGTTCAGCGGCACTCAACTTCGGATCTTTTTTTACTGAGCGAAAGATCTTCCTCTTAGCTGTAGTACTCAGCATTTGCTTGCGTCCTCTTCCAGGAATATTGGCCGCAGATCCAGTTTTTTTAAACTTCTGTAGTATTTTTTGGACACACTTACGAGTGACACCAATTAAGGAAGCAATTTCTCGAAGAGATTTGCCTTCTTTTAACCATTTTACAACCAGCAAACATTCAGATTCCGTAGTTTCTTTACAAGAGCTCATTTTATGAATTCTAATGAGAAAAAAAATACTATCAAAAGCGTATAAGTGCTACGCAAGCGTTAAAAGTAGCATCTAGTCCCGAAATATCTAAAAGAAAATTTCAAGCTTAAAAAGGTGGCTGTAAAATGCACAAATTTAAGACGTGTATACTCAATTTTGTGGCGAATTTTTCCGTCTTTTCTTCGAATCAATTGTTTTTTTGTAAAAAATAAATTAACTACATAATTGTGCTATTGTAGGATGTTAAGGCTGAGGATAAAGTATTTAAAATAAAAAAAATCATCCATTTTAAATCAATATTTAATTTGTAATTCGAATAAGTCTGAGAGTTTACGAGGTGTATACTCAATTTTGTGGCTCACTGTAAATGGGAAACAATTTCGAAAGTAGGATTATAGAGCCTTGCAAGTAAGCTGCATTTATGTATAATATTCAATACACTGGAAGAAATTTGACGAACATTATTGTTTCAATTGGATTAACACAGAGAGAAGACTTATGTTTGGAAACCTGGTTGCTATCTATCCCTCTTGATTAGACAATATATGTCACTATTTCCTATAAATGCATTAAAAAAAACAGAAATTTTCCTGACAAATCAACATTCCAAACAAATGTCCAACAACACAACCGATATCGAACCAAAAACCACAACCCAAACCCAGATGCCATGAGCACAAACCCAAAAAAAAACAATAAAAATCAAAGGCGGAACTAAAAAGGCATTTAAAAACAATAAAACTTTCCCTCAAACCGGCTATTTGTAGCGGCGGAATGGCAACGCTTAACTAAACGACGATTTTGTCGGCAAAATGGCGTTTTCGCAGACGATAATGACTTTCCATCCCCTGTCAACACACGCTTCGGCGGAATGGGTATTCTACAAAGGAGGGGCAACGCCCGAAAAATCTCAAAAAACCGTCTGATGATTTTGTTCGAAACGGACGCCAAATGAAAGGTCCGAATATCGCCAATATTTTTTTTTTGCCTACCTTACGTTTCTATTTTTAATATTAAAATAATATGAAAAGGAAGGTAGAGTATGGGCATGCAACCAGATATCCCTCTAATGCAAACAATTTATTTGTATTTAGTAAAATATTATATTTTGAATACTGCCTAAAACCTAATTTCACAACAGTTAACAATCTCACTCTTTAATTTGGAATACACTTTTAGTACTGTCATCTATGAGGATTATTTGTCACTAAAACTTCAAAATGGAATGTAATCGATAAAAAAACCAGATTTGTCTAATTCGGATTTTTATTCTCCATCGCAAAACTTTCAACACCTTATCTATAATAATAAAAAAAGTATGTCTGTGGATCGCAAAAGACCTACTGCTCTAAAAAATTCAAAATTTTTAATATAGATTCTTTTTAATACCTACGTGTGCACCTGAGGCTTAGATTTCCCATATTTGATTGTGATTTTTAATTAATATAATTAGTTTAAAAAAAAACGTCATCCACGTGGGATTGCGGGACCATAACAGGGCTTGAAAATACATGGGCCGGGCCGAAACGGGGGCTTGACGCCATCCTCTATAAGTTTGATTGAGATATGCGTTTGCCCTAAGGCTGCTTCATCCTCTATTAGTGTTTGCTTTTTTAAGTGCGCATGCGCCAACATGAATTTAATTTTGTTTTGATTTTGAGTGTATTTTCACAAGTAAGCATGCCTCTAAAAGAAAGCAATGCGAAGTTAACGGGTTCCCAGTAGACCGTACTGCTAGTGTTTCATATAAGTTAATTGAAAGAAAAGTCGCATTGGCGATAATTCGCCAAACATGACAACCCTACCATTCGGCACCTGTTGCTTTCAGATCCATTAAAAACACTAATGGGCCAAACACCCCAAACCGTCCAAGGGTGCTTTAAAAAAAAACTATTTTTATTATATTTTTTCATTTTATATCATCTCACTGGAATTAAACCGGCCATAGTATGGTAGGCGGCGAAAAAACCTCATATACAGTTCCGCGTTTAAGAGTTATAATAATAATAAAAAAAAAATTACTGTAATAACACCTCTGCGAAGCTCTAATCAAAATAATATGGAGGTGTGGGGGATGAACACCTTTTTCCTCGCAGACGATAAAATAGAAATTGCAAGGCTCTCGTCTGCGGTAATTGTCACGACCCGGGGTCTCTAATAAAGTCGTCCACAACTACCCTCCCCCCTTTCGGACCGGTGTAATTGCAATGGAAAGGGATGGAATGGACTCGCCCGAGATTGCAGGTGTTGGAGTGGGTATTATGTTTACCAAAATTTGTGGTTTTGGAGGTTAGTTATTAAAGTCGGTAATTTAAACGCGTTATAAAAAGGGGTAATTTTAATTTATTTTTTTTAAATGACACGGATTTAGATTTAAATTCAAACTTAATTTTTTGGACTAAAAGGTATGTGAATCTTGAGTTATTATTTTCCTTAAAGTAAAAAGAAAATAATGAACAACCATTCTGAAGGACGTTGGGGAGCCCTGTGGTCAGAGTCTCAATCTCCTGATCGAAAGATCGCGCGATCGAGTCCTGGTCGCTGAAGACCCGCCTAGTATATGGGGAGTACGTTCTCGTTCAATCTGTTGGGTCCGAAAGTCCTGTGGGCGGTCATTGCGCAGTTTCCCACGGGTACATGTCCCTGGAGGCTATTTCTCTCCCTTTCAGAGACATGTCTACAAAGTGGAGGTGGCGCGCGATAGATGGCAGCATCTGTCGCGTATGTGTGTGTTGTGTCGGTCCTTCTTGACGAAGGTTTATAAGTGGGTCTCTAACCAAGCACAGAAGCCTGTAAATATATGTCTACCAACCAACCAGTTTGAAAATTTCGTGGCCAGATATCCTTGACCAGTCTGGCACTGCTCCTAATTTCATCATCTAAAACTGTTTTAATTTAATATAAATATGATTTACATAAAAAATGAAAGTATTGAAAGATTTCAAATTTAAAATATGTATGAGTAGAATAAATCATGATTTATTTTTTATTTAATTTCTTTATATACTATTCGACAAGTGGTAACACGTTTGCCCCCTGTAAAAGTACTTTCACTACGACAGTAGTTAGCCAATAGTAAAAGCACTGCTCAGAACCACAAATTTTTAAGTTTATTTGAGATTTTTATTTATAATTTTCAATTAGCTACACTCCGTGTCAATCTATCTATGGGTAAAAACAAATAGTAAAAAGGGAAGGGGAAAAGCCCGTTTGGTCCGTTAGTTGGAAACTCTTGTAAGGTAATATTTACATAGAAAATGATCTTAACACAATTTAACCAAAATGCACCATTCTGATTAAATTGCCAAATTTTCTAAAATAATATTTGAATCTGTTAGACCATAAACGATACTGAAGCTTTAAACATATTTTCTTGATGGATTCAAAAATAATTTATGGAACTCTTTACAACCGCGGAAGGATCTTGTAGCATATTTCTATTTACCCAACTTAGGTTGGCAAGGAATGTAGAACAAGCAAAGAATATAGTTGCCTTTTTTAATTTTAAATTTATTGTATTTACATTAAACAGTTTAAAACTACTTTTAACTATTGATATATTTGATTTATTTTGTATTTATTTAAAGTCATGAAGTCTTACACACCCTTAGTTTTTAGGTCAAACACTTTTATTTCATGTCTTCAAGCCAAACACGTGTGTGTCTAAATACAACCCAAAAATAAACAACTTCAGTTTTTAAAAGAGCTCAAACAATAAATTTAAACAAAAAAATCCACAATAAATTATTTTTCTCCTGTGGCATGTCTACAAACCACCGCAAACAAAGTACATTTTTTTAAGAACATGCATGACACTTTGCTTTTACTGTTTATTGGTTTGACAATATTTTAATTTACTTGGTACTTTTTCGGTACATATTTTCCAAGTACTATGTAAGAAAAAACGTATGATGTCGTTTTCATAATAATAGTACAGGTATCAGTCATTTATTACTATAAAAAAAGAAGTTGAACGAGGGTCAATACGATATCAGAGTTCTTAAAAAGTTATTTAATTTTTTTCCAAACTATTCAAAAAATGTTTGAGTAAACAATTTTTAAAGCATTTTGCATTGAAAACATTGTTAAAATGAAATGTAAACTAAAAGTAAGTGATACGACCTTTTTTCTTGCATTTATAGTACACAAATGCGTATTTTTAGCATTTAAGGCGTGTCTCTCAGTAACTATTAAATTTTTTTTTAAACATTTATTTGCAAAACATACTTTTAAGCATATATTTGTATGAAAAGTATGTTTAGATTAAGAATATACGTGTAGAATTTCGTTTGGATCTTAAGAGGTTATAGAATACTCTTTATAAGTAGTCAGGCACGAGCACAGGCGTACATATGTATCTATAAATCCTTTATTAGAATCGAAATGAGAGTTCACCAATTAAATGAAATGTACTTGGGTCTATCAATTACTCTTCTACGAAGTTTTGAAAAATTCTCTACAGATTCATTAACACCTTTCCATTCCTTAATGAATCTAAACCGTTAATTACAGAATTTAATTATCTCCCACGAATCGATATCAACCACTTTAATCTTAATTGTTTGGTAATTACATTCAAACTAAAGATTTTGAAGATGATTTGTTGGTCTGTGAGGTTTCGTGTTTGGTAAAAAGTTCGTATGTTGGAAGGACATTTTACACCAATTTTTCAAGGAAACGCACAAAAAAAATTATTTAAAAAAATTATTTTATTAATTTTATTCTCTTGAGTTCCGTTGACTCATTTCAAACCATATTAAAATTTGAAAGTTGTATTTCGTAGTACTTGAAAATGCTAAAAAAAAAGGTTTGTCAGATTTTAAATCAACTTATGCAAAAATTTGGATTGATATAGAAAAAAAATCTAAAATGCATTACGCTCTCTGTTAAATAGTATGTCAACAAAATGAATTTAAGCAAGTAAATAAGTTTATTCACTTACATTTTCAAGATTGCTAAGCATTACAAAACGTCAATGCTGACGAAAAACTTTGGTTTAGATGATATTTTGTCTTATGCTGAAAAATTAAGCGAAACGGCAGGGCAGCAATTTAACCCGGTTCAAAAAGAGAGAAAAGTTTGTGCACAACGTTCTTTTCTATAAGGTACAAAATATATTGTATTGTACAAAACAAATATGTAATTCCAGATGGACCAAGAATGAAAACAAATTTTAATTCCAGATGGACCAAGATTCAAAAATGAAAACAAATGTAGTTCCAGGTGGACCAAGATTCAAGAATGAAAACAAATGTAATTCCTGATGGACCAAGATTCAAGAATGAAAACAAATGTAGTTCCAGGTGGACCAAGATTCTAGAATGAAAACAAATGTAATTCCAGATGGACCGAGAATGAAAACAAATGTAATTCCAGATGGACCAAGAATGAATACAAATGTAATTCCAGATGGATAAAGGATAAAAACAAATGTAATTTCAGATGGACCAAAAATAAAAACAAATGCGATTCCAGATGGACCAAGAATGAAAACCAGTGTAATTCCAGATGGACCAAGAATGAAAACAATACCACTGGAACTGTTGCCACCCACATCATGAAACACACCAATGTCCTAATTTTGCCAAAATAAGAAATTTAGAACTCTCACAACCTAGGCCTAACAAATCACCTCCGGCACTGAAGAACAACATTTTCATTAAAAATCCCTCTCTTAAATTACAACCCACCCTCCCTAAACAAAGGAGCCCTTGCCAGATACATTTAGATATATTTACCCATAATTCCACACAAAAGGCCCGCCTTGTAGCTCGTTAATAATTTCTCGTCTGCTTCCGCTGATAATTATTTCCAAACCGGAAGCAAAAGTTGTTAGTGGTATCCCAGAATGCCCCGCTCTCTCGGGGTATTTTGGAATTGTGGGGGAAAAGAATTAGTGTATCGTTTACCAAAGCGTGAAAAGTATAGGATGGAAGTTTACTGTGGGATATAATGGACTGTGTATTTTTGAGAGAATGTAATAATAAACGATTTCAATAGCAAAATGATTGGTTTATATTTTTAGAAACAGTATTACAATTGTAATTTATGCTTGATTTGAAGGGTAAATAAAAATCCTGAATTAAATTTCGATCTATTGAATTCTCGATTAGAATCATAAACATAGATTTAATTTAAATCTTGAAATGGGTTTGTCTCACTTCGTGAGTGGCAACAGTTCCAGCAGTATTGTTTTCATTCTTATTTTATCTTTAATTACATTTGTTTTGAACAATACAATGTTTCCTTTCTTTAATAAAACGAATGTTGTACAAATATATAAGCTTCAGCCCCAAAATTTCGCTTTATTTTTCTTCATAAAGCAAAATACTTTAAACAGAAGTTTTGAAAACTTTGACAAATTTAATCGAATTAATATCAAGAAAGTTTAATAAACTGCAGGAATTAAACCAAGTTGCACGTATAGAACTCTGAAATAGCAGAGGAAACAAAAAAAAACCCGTTCATTTCGAGGGTGAGCTCAAACCAGCCATTGATATCGTAGGAAGCCCAAAAATGGAAAGAAGACATGATCATCAGAAACAACTACATTGTATTTGCTAGGGAAAAAGAATATTGGGATTAGAATTTTAATTCTTGATTGGAATTTTAATCGAAACATTTGTTTTTAATTGAAATTACTTGGTTGGAATCGCAATGGGCTTGTTTCGCGAGATATATGGCAACAACTCCACGGTCTTGTTTTCATTTTTCTCGAATTACTTATTAATTAATTATATTAGGTTTTTAAGAATATTTTAGGTTTTTTTTAAAGATTAACTTTTCTCAATGCAAGGTTTTTTTTATTATAAATTATTAAGACAACCAACAGCACAGCAAGAAGTTGTAATTTTAAAATGTAACTACAAAATAACTTATTCTTAGAAAACTCTCGAACTTACTTTTGCAAGTGAGAAAATTCCAATTTCAGTTCTCGCGCTAAATCATAAATAGTGGGAATGACGCTTCAGCAACAACAAAAAATCTACTTGAAGATCGTCTGAATAGATGCTGTTGCCATTCTTCGATGCATAAAAGTAATGCATAATGCCTCTTTTAGATGAATGAAAAGAATTTAGCAACTGTAGTTAGATAATTTTCTATGAAATGGAATAAACATGTTGTGCCTAATGGGTTTACAATAGATATATTGAAGTGACATGGAATTGAAACTGGTTCATTATAAAAAAAAAGGGATTTTAAATGGACTTAGTTAGATTTGTAAATATTTGTATTACAATGTTTGTGCTGCTATAGTTGTAATTTAAATACTCCATGTATATTGGAAAATTTCAGTCTTTAGGAAAACAACCTCCCTGGGAAAAGTTAATAACTAAAAGAATTTTTGCATTTAAGTAACGAAGTTAGTTTGCGTAAAATCATAAAAAGAAACTAGCATTTAAATAAATTTAAGGGGGTATAGGACACAAAATCTTCAAAAAAATCAAAAAATTATTATTATCATAAAAAATAACACAAATATTTTAGAATAATTTAAAACAAAAATTTTATTTATATCTGCAGTAGAACGTGAGATGTGTAGTTTTTTGTGTCATGACATCTGTGTTGGCCAATTCCGTTTATAATCTTTGCTTCCTCGTAATATTAGATAGGAATAACGTTATCGAATCCTTAGTTGTTCGGTCGGTTTGGAGCGCTTCAGTAAGGAAAGGGATAAACTTCAAAGCTGTTTTTCTCCTTGATCGTGTTTTCGATGATTTTTTGACTTTAAATTGATATAACTCAGAATCTTCTGCCCATAGAGTGTCAAAATTTTCCATTTATATTTTTCAAACATATATCTTTAATTTGTCTTTAGGTATTAGTTGTAAATAGTTTATTTTTTTTATTTATCAATTTTTATAAAAAAAAAGTGAACCTGTGAAATTATTAAAAAAACTTCAATATTTAAAAAAAAAAAACTATGGCAAATATGAAAAATCGGTAAAGACAGTTTGTTAAATACATTTTTCTGTTTATAAAAGTGCTAAATATTTGTTTGCCAATAAATAAGTTTTTGACTTATAACAAAAATAAGAGACATCACTTTTTGACACATTTTATTTACAAAAAAATAAATAATGATAATTTAAAACCTTCGACTATCTAAAAGTGTAAGTATATTTAGTATAAATTTATGGAAAAAAAATTATATGGATATCTGCAATATTAAAAAAAAAAGTTAAAAGTGTCCCATACCCCCTTAATCAAATGAAACTTTCAAAAAATATTAGTATACATCACAATATTAAACAATTTATGCTTGGTTTCGGAACCAAACAAGAGGGTTCGTATCAGAATCTGTCACTTCACTCGCTTCCACACAACAGTTGTGTTTAACATTTAAAAAGGCGCCAAACTCAGAATTAATTGTATATTAAACATTTACATGCTAAATTTGGATAGTTTCATTTATTTTATTTCAAAAATTCAATAATTATTACTTATCGTTTGGAAAAATTAATTTATATTTCAATGAGTAAATAAATGGTATTCCTTGCTATTCTTATGAAATTTAGTGACAGACAGATAGACTGGCAGAACGATTATAATACCTTCCACTTTTTACGTTATAAACGTAGTGTGGAAGCTAAAACCTGCGAAATGGTTCAATTGAAATATCAAAAATATAGTGAAACATTTCGTTTGCTTTTTTTTTTGCGTTTTGTCATTTGAAGCAGATTTCTGACATGTTGAAAATGTTTTTAAAGTGTCTACTGATTCATTACTTGTAATTTGAGTTAATCTAGGACAGATTAAAAAAAATACATTCCTTCGAAACTACAACATAATAAAAAATACTGGAAATTATTTACATCAACCCAAAATGTTTGCCAGTGTTGCACCAGTGTTGGGCATAAATCAATTAATTTTTCAATTATCTTGTTAATTGACTAAAAAAGTAATTTGAATTAAATTAATTACAAATAAATTAATCACAATTGAAATTTTAATGGCACCTTGCAATTCAATTAATTTGATTAACGTATGTTAATTGTAACTCACATTTACAATAACTGCAGTTAACTTTTTTATTTGTTTTATGAAACAACTAAAACTATCAATTTATTTTCTGTATTAAATGAGTAAAGATTAAGGAAAATTAAGTTGTAAGTCTTAGACTTAAAAGGAATAAAAGTGATTAATTGTTATTTGTAATTAAAATTAACAAAACTATTTAAAATTAATTGTTAATTGTTACTACTACAGTTAACAATTAAATAATTGTTAACTTTAATTTCAACAATTGCAATTGATGATTTTTTATATTTTTGTGGTTACATTTACCAATGAATTATTCGTTAATCTTTAATTGTTCTTGCAATTATAATGTGCCTGACACTGGTAAGCACCAAATTTGAAAACAAACTCTATAAATCCAAATAAATTCAGTAATGTGAAGTAGCATGAATCTAAACAAAAAAAATTGCAATGCTCCTCAAATCAATTACATGCACCCATAACTAGCTTATGAAAATATTTTCTAATATAATACTTATTACAAATATAAATCATTTCCTCTATTACCCACATTATACTACCGTCGGCTTCTTTCAATGCATTTGTAATAAGCTAAGAAATTCCCCAAATATACCTGAAATCACAGCTGTGAATTACGGAGTACACAAGGTATGTGAAAGAAAATAAATAGTTTATGTCTTACCTGTTATTCTACTTAATGTACACTCTTAAAACAAAATAGTGAAATCCACTCCTATAGAAGAAGTGCATTTTCGAACTGGAAAGGAGTGAAAATCAAATCAGACTGAGTTCAAATTAACTCAGCAATAGAGTGAAAGTGAGAGTTTTAACTAAACAATAGAGTGAAATCCACTCCTACAGGGGAAGTGCATTTTCGACACTGGAATGAGTGAAAATTAACTCAGAATGAGTTAAAATCGCTCGTTTGTTTTACAGAGTGTAGACTATTAGAAATTAAGGCATAGGGGAAACTTATATTTGTTTTCATGGTTTCCCACAAATCCCTCAGATTTTTTGAAATATATTTTTCACAAGTTATGTAAACATTTTGAATATTGCGTCATTCGTTAGATTTTAATCGTTAAAATTAAAATAGAACTTTAGAATTTAATCATCCTAAGAGTTATGTAAACCACATTTAATAGAAATAGCAACACTATTTTTAAGCATTTAAATTCTTTGGAAATTAATAAGTAACTCTGAAGAAATGTGAAGTTCTACTATATTTTAACATATGTGGTAAAAAAATATTAATTTGTAACGCAATACTTTTACAAATATTGACACACTCTCAGAAATAACACTTTCATTTTTGACGATTCATGAATCCTCAAGCCTCATTTCGTTAATTTTGAGGATTATTTCGTCAAACTATCACGTGACTTTTGAGTAAACGCGAATCCCCACTTTGACAATCTTGATTTGACGATTCTGTATCTTGCTTTTGAGGAAACTGATTCTCATTGTTGTACTCACATGCTTAAAAATGACGAAATATTTCTTTAGATTAGACGATATTCAAATCCTCATAAAATGACGATTCAAATTTCCTCACTTTGAGGAAACGAAAACTCAGAGCATTTACCAGTAAAAGAATCGTCAAAATTAAGGAAAATTTCGTCGTTTTTGAGCATTCATTTTTTAGAGTGCATTTCACAAGTAAGGTAACTTTAGATTTAGATATATTGAACCATTTATCTTAAATATGCATGTTTTCATAAAATATCTCAACTATTGACTCAAAATAACGTTTTTCACCTACCCTAAACCTTACCAACAAAATAATTTCGAAGCCACGTTACGCCTTTGTAAGATGCCCATCATTATTGCTTAAGGACCCGCCGTATTATAAGGGTGGTAACTGAAAGAGTTAAGTATATATGGCATTCCCAGCCTCTTATTATAGGTTAGTGCAGATTGTTTTTCCGTTGCGACAAATTGCGAGGAAGAAATTGGGTGTGTTAAGGGTGACGTCAGAAGTTGGGGTCACTTGTTGCTTGTGGATTGCTTTGAACTAACTTTAATTTAAGGTAGGCGAATACCCAAAATTCTAAAATTTTTACTATTACTTTAATCTTTTCCAAATTTGGCATAGTGATTTCAAATATAATAAACAATGCTTTTTGGGCATTTTTTTTACTTAAATATAATTTATTCATTTTACACGGTGTTTTTCAATTAAAAAAAGGGGTTTACGCCTACACTTCTAGCATAAAAAGTGTTACATTAATTTACCTGAAATATTTCACAGATGCTATTTCAATATATATCTGTGCCATGAACCTCTAACAGAAGCCTAAATAGTATTAATCATTATATTTGAAATCACTATGCCAAATTTGGAAAAGATTAAAGCAATAACACAAATTTTAGAATTTTGAGAAATTTTGGGTATTCGCCTACCTTAAGGGATATAGAGCCGTATGAACCCGTCAACTGACAATCGAGTTTTCGCACAACGCACACATAATTCTAAAATGCATAAAAAAATTTATTTAATAAAATAAAGGAATTATACGTTTAAGGGTTTTTAAAAACTATTTACTTCCGAAATAAAATGTAAAAATCTTTTAAAAAATTATTTAAGGTAATTTTAATTTTTAGGCAGTGAAAACATATGTACATATTACCGGGATATTGAGTAAAAAAGAATTTTTTTTTATTTTAATAAATGTTTCAAAAAACAATTCGTAGAATAAGTTTGGTTTGGTTTGAATTATCGTCGCACTAGAGCTACACGAGGACTATTGGCGACGGGCGTCGTATTTTAGAACCACAGTCAGGTGACGAGCCACACCTGAATAAGCACCCAACGCAACCGTTAAGGGCGACATCGTACGCAGCGTTATGACTTTGAAGGATATTTAAAGTGCACTCCCTTACACGGGGTATTATTCATCGGACATTTTTGGCTGCACGGGCCGTTTATAGGTCGGCAGCTATTTTGGCGATGCCCGGACCCGAACCTGGGACCTTCCGCATGCTAAGCGAGTGCTTAACCGACTGGGCTCCCCAGCCCCCAGGGGGAAAAAAAAGACATTATCCCGGTAATAACATCAATTTCCATTTTTCGATTACATTTACGATGTCACATTAAAACAAATGTCTAAAAACATTTAATTTTACATTAATTTTGACCTACTTCATCATACCCTCTCCAAAAATACAACAAACTTACTTTACACTGCTAAAACTTACCACAAAAAAATTCCTCGCGTGAGCAGCCTCACGTGACCCCGCGTCACGTGAGAGTGGGTTGTCGAGCGGAGAGTGACATCTCCGCTCCTCCTCCTCCCCTCTCGCTCTTTCTCGTTCCGAAAAACGAGAAACGGCGAGAACGGGCGGAAACGAGGGGGCGTGTGAAAAAACACCCCCTTTCGGAATTTCCAGGACGCAGTGACGGACGTCAAGTTTTTGGTTTGTTTGACAGGATTTTCTGCTGAAATTTGATGGGGGGGGTGGGTTGGAGTACGTTTGCTAGATACGTATAGATAAAAGAGTGAAGCTGTGTCAAATGCCCGATACATGTAATTGACCTGTATGGAGTATACCTGTAATGGAGTAATGAACCTGTATGGAGTAATACGTATAATGGAGTAATGGACCTCTATGCAGTAATAAAGCGGCCTACTCAACTACTAAGGTCAAAGAAGCTCTCCCAAACACGCACGGGGACGGAAATTTTAACTTCATATTTCCGAGTGACGTTATTCCGAAGATAAAGAAAACCTGTCTCGTAACCTGTTCGGAAAAACTCGACTAACTACATTTTTAGGGTTCCGAATGTGTCCGAACTAGTTTCTCGATCTTCGGCACTCGGAACAGTGACGTCAAAAATTCCGTCTACGCTCATGTTTGGGAAAGCTTCTACGGCCTTGTCATTGAAGTTGGCTGTGGTAATACCTGTCCTGGAGTAATGGACCTGTAAAGAGTAATACCTGTAATGGAGTAATGGACCTGTATGGAGTAATAACTATAAGTAATGGACGATTTGAACGTTTACACTTGCAGTGACGTCTTAAGTCCGCCAAACTTTGTCTTATAACCAACAAACAAACCAAAAGCCCGCCAATTCATTGGCTATTAAATTTAGAAAATAAGAATTTGTACAATTGTATCAATAACTTAAAATATACTATCTTAATACCACAAAGTGGGACTGGGGAGCCCAGTCGGTTAAGCACTCGCTTAGCATGCGGAAGGTCCCAGGTTCGGGTCCGGGAATCGCCAAAATAGCTGCCGACGTATAAACGGCCCATGCAGCCAAAAATGTCCGACGAATAATACCCCGTGTAAGGGAGTGCACGTTAAACATCCTTCAAAGTCCTAACGCTGCGTACGATGTCACCCTTAACGGTTGCGTTGGGTGCCTATTCAGGTGTTGGCTCGTCACCTGACTGTGGTTCTAAAATACGACGCCCGTCGCCAATAGCCCTCGTGTAGCTCTAGTGTGACCTAACCTAAACCTAACCTAATACCACAAAGTTAAAATATTTCCTTTCATTAAAATTTAAAATCCATATATTAATTTAATTAAAACAACATAATGTCAAATAATTAATTGACTAAGCATTTTCTTGAACGTATATGTGTTTACATTTATGGCTTCACCAGCAAACATGATTTGTAATGGTTTTCATCGCCTCCCTGCTCCTATCTCGATGGTAAAAAATCCGTGGGTTTGGTTTGTTTTGACATGTTCGTCGAGTTGAGTTGTTTTCCCATGTGGAATAGAACCGGGATGGTGCAATTATCGTTTGGTGTGTTCGTAATTTTGGGTTCTGTTTGGGGAGATCGCGTTCTATTGGGAATAGGTGGAAATTACACAAATAGGAATGTGTTAAAATAATTGAATGTTGGCTTTTCGGTGAGATACTTTGTACAATCTCGTAAAAAAGAAGCTCAGAGATATGTTTGAAGTAGCAACCTAAATATATTATTCTTAATTGAAGTTTGAAGTTTATACTTAGATTTATAAAACACTAGCAGTATGGTCCCGCCTTATTGGGAACCCGTCAACTTCGCATTGCTTCCTTTTAGAGGCATGCTTACTTGTGAAAATACACTCAAAATAAAAATTAAATTCGTGTTGGCGCATGCGATTTTAAAAAAGCAAACACTAATAGAGGATGAAGCAGGAAGCAGCCTTAGGGCGAGCGCATTTCTCAACCAAACTCAATCAATCAAACTAATAGAGGATGGCGGCAAGCCCTCGTTTCGACCCGTTCCATGTATTTTCAAGCCCTGTTATGGTCCCGCAATCCCTAGTGGATGACGTTTTTTTGAAACTAATTATATTAATTAAAAATCACAATCAAATATGAAAAAACTAAACCTCAGGTGCACACGTAGGTATTAAAAGGAATCTATATTAAAAATTTCGAATTTTTTAGAGCAGTCTAAGTAGGTCTTTTGTGATCCACAGACACACACACAGACATACACACAGACAGACAGACCGACAGACAGACTCTTTCTTTTATTATTATAGATTGAATATATAAGGGGACACAATACTCAAAACATTATTTCTAGAAATAATAACAAGCTTGTAAATTATAGTAGAAAATGTCCACTCTAATAACTATTTTCTAGCAATATAAACAAATATTTACAAGCTGTTTTCAATTTCTTAAAAAAAGTCAAAATTTTGAACCTTTTTGAAACGTTACTCGTCTTGCAAATTTGAGAATAACTCCACCAAACTTTTATAGTTTGTTTTTAGTACTGTTTCTTCAAGAATTGTGCATGAATTTTAAAATGTGAGCTACAGTTAAAAAGTAACACGCATTTATACTGAAAATCGCAAAAAAATACAAATTATTGAATTCAACATTTAAAAAAAAAACAACTATACATAATAGACCTTATTCCATGCAGCGTTTTGTACACCATATATATTATAAGAAACTAATTTTAAAAATTTCAAAATTCTAACTTAATTAGCAAAATAGACTTAGGGATTTATTAAAGACAAGAATTGAAAAAATTCGAAATAGAGAAAACAGGTTCAAAGCAGACGAAATACGTATTCAATTTTATAGGAATGACTCGACAAATATTTAATAAGACAGTCAGAAAAAAAGGATTAAAATAGTGGTCGGTAGTGTCACACATATTTAACTAAACAATTAAAAAAAAAACGCATGGTTAAAACTGAATCTAAAAGGTGGTACTGACAGATGACAGAAAATGTATGGTGCTAATACTATAATTCTTATTAGCTTCTCTTTTCCATAGAAAATACTTTAATATTAAAAATAAAAGCCAAAACATCATTTATCCTCTTGATACCTGAACAAACTCCTACACGTATATTCTTAATCTAAACATACTTGATATACAGATATATGCTAAAAAGTATGTTTTGCAAAGAAATGTTTAAAATTGTTTGTTTAATAGTTACTTAGGGACACGCCTTACACTAAAAAAAACCACAGTTTTTTGCCATAAATGCTACAAAAAAGACCGCATCACTTATTTATAGTTAACAGTTTATTTTAACATTGTTTTTAATGCAACAATGCCTTTGAAAATTAACTACTAAAAGAATTTTATAAAAAGTTTTTAAAATTTTTTAAATGTTTTTTTAATGTTTTTTTAAGAACTCTAATATCGTATTGACCCTCGTTCAACATCATTATTTTATAGAAATAAATGACTGTTACCTGTAATCAAAGGCTAAAAACTGATATTTGGATATTCTTCTTTCGGACTAGGTGAATTTCGGAACTAATTAACGTGTTAATTGTTTGTGGGGAGTTTTTAAAAAAATTCCCCAAATAGGGACGCTTGGTCGCGAAATGTTGTACTTCCCTAGCATTCAATATTCATATAAAGCACGGCACGTGCCTAGATTCCATCCTTAAAAAATCCCACCAACCCAAAGACCAAAAAAATAAAAAACAGACGATCCACCCTTCGTTGCCAGATTTCCATAATTAAGATTTAATAAGCACCTCAGCGCTGAGGTGACGATTCCACCCTCAAGAAAACCTCCCCCGCACCTGGGGTGGAGATTATTTGACCCCTCGACTGACCCCACGTGGGGGGATGGACCCCCACGCAGAAATGGCGGCGAGAATTGAATAATGTGAGAAGTAATTGGCGCGCAAAGTAAGTGATGTGGTTGTTATGTTGGTGTGATACTCCCAAATAAACATTAGTATTTGTGTTAAGGTAACAGGAGCCGGCCCGCCGGTGCAGTGGCTAGTGTTCTAGCCTTTGGAGCTGCTGGGCTCGGGTTCGAAATCCGGTAAAGGCATGGATGTTTGTGCTTGTCAATAAATGTTATTTGTCTATGTATTTGTATCGTCCTTCTTTGTGTGTCTCTTGTGACTGTCTCTTCTGGCGAGCTGGGTAATGGGCTATAAAGCCTACACTCTCCCTTCTAGAGGGGCAAACACTGTCATTTGTCATTGTCAAGGTAACAGGGAACAAACAGACGACTATCGAATTTTCATGTTAATTTTAATTTCTGAATCATGCTTTTAGAAAAAAAAATTGGGCTAAGTTTACTTTACCACTTTTCTCTTTTTCTATTTCACTAGAAGGGTTGAAATTTTCTATGATGTCGTATGCATGTCAATTTAGCACAGTGAACCTAAAGTTTGACGATAAAACATTCATAATTTCAAGTCATTAACCTACACATAATTTTTTTCCAGAATATTTTTGGTTAACTGTGCTTAATAGACATGCATACGACATCAAAGAAAATGTCAACCCTTCCAGTGAAATAGAAAAAGAGAAAAGTGTACCTTAAGGCTCTGAAAATTTGTGTTTTGGAATAATGACATTTAAAGCTGGCAACAAAGTTATATTGAAATTAACTACCAAATTTGCAAATCCCAGCCGGTACAAACGAAAAATATTTATGCATTTTATTCCAAGAACAAAGCCCCGAATAGTTAGCCAAACGTTTATTTTGGCTTATCTCGAAAGCAACTATGGCTTCTTTTTGGTAGCCCTTATTTTGCATAGTCCTTTCAACAAGACAACACCTCTATCTTATTCTTACCTCCAAGAGAAAAGGTCCGACCTCTCTGGGTATCGTTTGCATGTGTATATATCGGAATCTGGCAACGCCTTGGGAGGATGACGTATGAAATGGGTTATTTTATTGGTGTGGTAATTATTGTAATTGAAGATGTGGTGGATCATTAGGTAAATTAGTTATGTGCTATATGCGGACGGTAAAGGATTGACATTTTTCTTTTTAATATTGGTGCTGATTACGAAAAGGAGGTTTTTGAAGGTCTGTCTGTCGTTCTGCCTGAAACCACTTTACATATTGACCTAAAAGAGCTACGGACTTTAAATTTGGTATAAGACTTCCCAGTACCTGTCAAACGTCATAATAAGGATTTCAAGAAAATCGCAAATGAGCAAAAGTTACGACCATAGAACGAATTTGTAGCACTTTCTGATATCAACAATGTCATAAACTGCTGTTATTCAATACTTCTTAATATAGATTGTTTGAGGAAATTACATTATTTTAATTGTAAACTGCATAAAAAAATTTTGTTGTTATCAAGTTAACCTTTTTATAAAAAAGAATATCAATACAGCCACCAAAAGATTGTCATAGTTACAACACTTCAATATTTTAAAGACATAAAATTAATTAAATAGCAAGTAGTCAATATTTAACAAAGGGATAAACTGTTTTCTATCTGAAGCAAAAAAATAGGTTATTTTTATATGACGTCACACTTTGGTTATGGTTATTACCATCAAATTCAAGGAAGTAGTAAATCACCAACATATAGATTTCAATATTAAAACTTTCCACTATCGTTGAGACATAAAATTACTTCTAAATATTCTTTTATCTTTAAACTTAACTTCAAAAACTAAAGGCATCGATATAATTCAGTCGTAAAATTTCTCAATTGTCTTAGACGCCCGCGATAGCTGAAAAAGCACTGAAATAAAAATATTAACGGATATTTTAAACTATACCAACGCTTGGAATTTTATAAATATTTTATCAAGCAAACTGCAATTAAAATCGTTGTGTTAAAAACGAGGTAATAAATACAAGCTCGCGTTACAGTTTGAAAAACTTGTAACGCACATTTATGATGGCGAAAGTTTAAATTGTAGGGTCATCTATTGGTATTTTGAACTGGACACTATAAAAGCTTTAAGTATTAAAAAAATCTGTGCCACTGAATTGGAAATAAATGACATTCGAAATGAATGTTACATCAATTTTGTATGTGAAAACAATTTATTCAAATGAGTTTTGCTCCAAATTTGAATGAGTGAACTTGTGTACAGGATAATCAAGGAGGATAACCGAATAAGAACCAAGAAAAATTCTGCACATACATTCCATATAAAAAATGCGAACAAAATTTAAAAAATTAAGTTTTGCACGACTTTTTTAATAAGATTTAATACTTGTAGAAAGACACATTAATTTAGAAGAAATTGAGAGCACCCAAAATTCATGAATGCACAAATAAACTTTGATTTTTGTAATTAATAGCTCATTTTACCATTTTTTTAAATTCAAAATGAGTACTTTAACTGCAGCTAAAGATGGGAAAATATATTTTTCAATTCTTCTTTTTTTTTAATAAAGTAGTTTTGTTGTAACAAGAACGTAAAGCAAAACATCTATTTAACCCTTTCAGTCAGAGTGATGCCTTTTGGCATTATCATTTCTCTGATCATAATTAAAATAATAATAGGGCTGGCATATATTGGGATTAATAAAAAATATTTTCTTACAGAAAAAGTTTAAAGAATGGAATGATGTGCTTTTTGATATCATAAATTGCTATAGACGATCAGAAAAAAATTCTAAAATGACAATGCCAAATTGTCTTTGGGACTGAAAGGGTTAAATAGATGTCAGTGCACATAGTATTCTTAAATAAATTATTATAATCTGCCACAATTTTTAAGTTATGCAGATAATAATGTTAACCAAATTATTATTTCCAAAGATTTTTAGACCGATTTCGCCTTGACCATTACATTATTCTATCGCACTACATATTTTACTTAAAATTAACCAACTACTAGTTACCCTGATTTCAAACCTACCTAGGGCAGTTTTCAATAGAAAGTAGAGGGGGACTGAAAAAATATACGACAAGACGGACTTTACAAATTTTGATAATATTAAAGCCCCCATGAAAACACGGACATTATCATAAATTCTTTAACGCGTTCTAAATTCTTGGCGCGTTTTTAGGAGGGGGGAGGGGGCGATGGAGTTATGTGCCCTAATCTTTGGCTTCTGCCATTTCATCGCCAATAATGGCGCCATAATTCCATAGTTATGGCCCGGTTGTGGAGATGATAAACAGGGGCGATTTGTGAATAGCAGTTGATATTTGGTACTGTGCTCCCTCAGCGAATTCATTCGTAATTTTAGTTCTAATCTGTTATGGTGTCATTAAATAGTTCTCTATTGAAGTTTTTACTTTATTAGATCTCCCTCTTGAAATTAGTTCGTCTTTAATTGTTAACAAAGATGAACCTTAACTTCATTAATTAAGTGCATAAAAAGGTAATTAAAACGGCGTAATTTTACTTTCAATTACCTAGGGTACAAAATGTAAGGAAATGAACATTTTGGGATAGTCGAAAATTTGAAAGGGCATTTCTTACATGTTTTTGGACGATGCTAATTCTAACACAGTTCTTTGTGAACATTGATTCGTCTTTCAGACGGCCATTCCGTTTGTCTGAAACCACTCTACAGTCCAAACTAAAAGAGCTATGGACTTCAAATTTAGTACACAGGTATCCAGTGCCTATGTCTTACTAAGGTTTTTCAAGAAAATATCGCATCCTCAAAGGGGAGCTGCCAGGTTTTAAAGTTACTAAAATTACTTTATGGAGTATTGCTTTCATATACATTTACTTATTGAATCGCAATTGTTTGAAAGTCGTCAGTGTTACAAACCCCTAGTTTTACCAAAATGATGCAATGGGCCTTCAACTCTTCTAGACTCTTAAATCAAACGAGAGATTTTACCTCAAGTCTGAGTTAATTTTCACTCATTCCATTCCAGTGTCGAAAATGCACTTTCCCATAGGAGTGGATAGGAGTGGAAATATGTTACTAAAAATTTTTTTACAGTCATTTTTTAGGAAAGTGAAATCGGGTAATTAATATGAAGAGTATACGGGAATAACCGCTTGACTTCGTAGAAGGCTTTCCTTAATAGCCTGTTTGGGGATGATGGCGAAAAATCGCCTAAACTGATGTAAAGAAACAGGTTACTCGCTTTGTTTATCTTTCGCGGCAACCCTAATTCACGCCAGATTCAGTAGACACAAGTAACACGCTTCAGCCGCAAATGAAGAACCGGTTTAATGTAGCCAATGTCTGCCAAGCAGACACATAAGGTAATGCTCCTAAAAAATCAAGTGGTTCTTCCCGTGTACTCTTCATATGTAATCTGAAACAAGATGGAAGAACTAGTACCAAAATACCACAACGCTCTGTTCCTTCACATCCGCCGAGATCGCGTTCACCAAGCGAGGGTAATTGGTTTTTATTGCGTCATAAGACCCCGCTAAATTGACTTTATCATAATTATTGTGGCGTTTAACAATAACAACCTCCGCCGTATAGGACCGCTATCGAAATTAACGCGGCCCGATCGTGTTGAAGTAATTTATGGACTTTTAGGGAACCCTTTCATTACACTGCTTAAATGGCCGCATCGCAGGAAGCGGCTACTTGTTCTAATGGCCAGATTTTTACAGGGATATCTATATAGGTAACTGTTATTGGAATGGGGCGATTGATGTGTTGGTTTACCTGTGATATTTTAGATAATTCTATTGTGTTTGATAAAGCGGACAAGTGGCATAAAATAGTAGTTCGGTAGGTTTGAAATTTCAATGTTCCAATGTTGTCCATTACATAAATATTAATCACCAAAAGCTGTACTCAAATAAAAAAAATCCAAATTAACCCTTTCAGTCCCAAAAATTTACTTAACTACAGAAACATCTGATATTCACAAAATAAGCTTATTTATGACAAAATAAGAGTTCCATAAGAGAAAAATTCATTTAAATTTTTATATGGTTTTTGAAGTAATGCCAAAATTTTTTAACTGTGGAAAACAAAAAAAGAAAAAAACATATATTACCTAAAAACACTTCGAGTTATATATTTTAAGGTATCTGACCATATTATTAAAAAAATTAAAAAATATTTTAACCGAAATAGTTTAAATTGTGTTTTAAATATGTGGAACTGAAATGAACTTTTCAAAAATCAGGTGAAACGCTTGTTAGATATTTTCTAAAAAAAAAAAATAGTTCTGACTTCTATTGGTATTTATGTAAAATATTGTCTAATTGAACAAAGTGTGAAGAATCGAATGACGTGTGTTTGGATGTCATAACGGTAAATAAACATTTGAAACAAATATTGAAAGTGATGACTCCAAATACCATCGCTGGGACTGAAAGGGTTAAATTTAGACTGGAAAATTCCTATTGCACATTAATGGTATACTGCGGAACATCCCCTGGAAGTCTTCAGATACTTAAATGTGATCGTAGCTCCTTTATTGCAATAGTCAGACTCAAAAGCGGCCATCTTAAATGTCTTTCTTTTGAAAGTGCCAGAAAAATCTATCCTAGTTGCAAAAAGTGTTGCGACCATCCAGCCCCTTTGGAACACACAAGAGGCGCATTTACATGAGCCATCGAATCCATGGAATGCCAAAATCCCAAAAAGGGGGAAAAGAGGTCGAGCAGGATTTATAACCCAAATGATAGTCTGTGGCCGAATCCATGGTATGAAACATCAAACCCTCCTTCATTGGAGGGTTTTTGAAACCCCCCAATGGACCCTGCAATTCCGGTTCTGTCTGGTAGAAAATCCCCAAAAGGAAAAAAATTGCTGAGTTTGCTCTTCAATCCATGGATTCGATGGATCAATTAAACGCGCCTACTGAGCTGCTGTCGGACTTACCAAGGAGGACTTAAATCCGATCCCCTTCTTGTAATCGATTTCCTGTCTGTCAACAACTCCGGAGTTGATCTGACATGAAGAGTACAGGGGAAGAACCGCTTTATTTTATAGAAGGCTTTCCTTAATAGCCACTTTGGGGATGATAGCGAGAAATCGCCTAAACTGGTGTAAAAAAAACCGACTACTCGCTTTGCTTTCTTTTGCGGCAACCCTGATTCTGGATAGAGATCACAGGATACGATGTCACACGTTTGTACTGCGGATAAAGAACCGAAATAAAAAAAAAAGGTTTACGGTCGCCAATGTCCGCCAAGCAGACACAATTACAGAAAGACTCTAAAGAAATTAAGCGGTTCTTCATGTATACTCTTCACATGTGTCTGTTATATTAAAGAGGATAGGAAACAACAAGATTTCCTTTATATTCCTAGATCTTAAATTCAGATATTTTAGTAGTTTTAACTCGAAAAAGCCATATGTGGGTGATAGACCCCTTTTACTCGCATACCGTATCACCAAGTTTAGACATTTAATGTGATTTAAAAATTTATAAAATGGAATGCGTGTCATTGTTTAGAAAAATTGAATGGATTTTGAAGTGTCGCAATGTAAAATGACATTGCCGTTGTTTATGTGAAACTGTTGTTTAATTTGGAAGTCATTGTTTAGTTTCAGAAAGAGCTATTGGTGTCATAACCGTACTGATAAATTGCTGATAGCATCTGTTGTTTACATCATATTAATTCAAATTATTCAAAATTGATTACTTCGTTCATAATGTTAACAGCAGTCAGCAGAATGGCAGAGTAAGAACACTTTGTTTTTCTCTTGGAAACCTGGCGATGCCGACCAGTAAGCATAAAAGCTAAATTTTTCGGTTGAAACTATGGCTTATACTCTTAAGCCCAGACGAAATCCTGCACGTATATTCTTAATCTAAACATACTTTTTTTACATATATTTGTATGAAAAGTATGTTTTGAAAAGATTTTTTTCTTTTTAAATTATGTTTATAGTTAATTTATGTTTATAGGGACACGCAACAAAAATGGCCGTATCCCTCATTTGTAGTTAACAGATTATTGTAAAATTAGTTTAAAAGAAATATGCATCTATAATTAACTACTAAAAAAACTTTAAAAAATTAAAATACTTTTTTAAGAACTCTAATACCACGTATTGAATCCTTGTTCACATTTTTTTATATTATAGAAATAACTGACTGATACCTGTAATCAAAGGCTGAAAACTGATATTTGGATCTTCTATCGGACCATGTCAATATCGAGACTAATTAATGTGTTAATTGTTTGTGGGGAGGTTTTAAAAAATATCCTAAAATGGGGGGAGCCAGGTCGCAAGAGGTTAAAAACACAGCCAGATCGTATCTCCTCGAAAAACATCCCATGCGGTCACCCCGGAAAAGCATACTTAACAGTGCTGAGTACTTTTTTTGCACCTAAATCGCTGGACTACACCCATGCAGCTTCCGCATGTTGTGGGTTTTTCTGCTCATTTTGAGGAAGAGCTGGCATGTTTACTGTTGTTGTTTTAGTGGGGCTTCAGGGGTATTAAGCATTTTGGTATATTCTGGTAATTAAAAAAAAATCAACTCTTAAAAAGTCATTTAACCCTTTCAGTCCCAAAGAGAATTTTGCATCATCATTTTAGAATTTTTTTTCTCTGATCGTCTATAGCCATTTATGGGGCTGTGGGGCACCCTGTGGTCAGTGTTCCGATCTACGGATCGGAAGATCCCGCGATCGAGTCCTGGTCCCTGAAAACTTACCGAGTATATGCGGAGTACATGCTCGTTAAATCTGTTGTGTCCTAAGTCCTGTGGGCGGTCATTGCGCAGTTTCCTACGGGTACAGGTTCCTGGAGACTATTTCCCTCCCCCTCAGGGACGTGTCTAAATTGTGGAGGTGGCGCGTGTGATAGATGACAGCATCTGTCACGTATATGTGTGCATGTGAGTGTAAGTGTGTCTGTGTTGTGACTGTCTTACTTGACGAAGGTTTATAAGCGGCTCTCTGAGCAAGCACACAAGCCTGAAAATATATGTATACCAACCAAGGCCATTTATGATATCAAAAAGGTCATCATTCGATTCTTCAAAATTTTTTTCTATTAGAAAATATTTTCATTAACCCCAATAGATGTCAGCCCTATTTTATTTAAAATTATGATTTGAAACGTGATGCCGCCAAATGGCATCACCGGGGCTGAAAGGGTCAAAAACAATATTTTGTTTTAAAAAAAATAACAGATTAGAGACACCCCTTGCTGGAGACAGTAATAGCCACGATGCTAATAAATAATAAAAAAACAAGCTTTAGGGGGGACAAATAGAAAAAAAACCCTCAAAATTTAAAAATTGAATAACAGATATAAAAAAATAACTTACCCTTCTCATCTTCCTCATCTCACCGGTCACCTCACAGGACAAGGGCGTGGGGGCGTGGTCACGGTTGACCACAGGACCACAACTCCGGGATGTGGTCACCTGACGTCACGCCTGACGTCTTTTGTCGTCATCATTTTGACGGTCGGTCGGCTGCGATTAGGTGAAGAAGCGAGCACGGGCCGAAAGTGTGCCTTCAAGAAAGTTGGCATGCTTGGGCTGGTAGCAGTTTGTCAGATTTGGAGATAGTTGCATATCATCTTTACCCCTGAAAAAAAATCCTACACTTAGATTCTTTATATAAGTACACTCTTAAAACAAAAGAGTGAAATCCACTCCAGTTGGAGAAGTGCATTTTCGACACCGTAAAGGCATGCATATTTACTCAGACTAACGAGTTAAAATCACTCGTTTGGAGTGATCCTGTCGGAGGTTTAACACACAAAGGATCCGCTCCAAAAGGAGAAGTGCATTTTCCAGTCTGGAGGAGTGAAATCCACTCAGACTGAGTTAAATTAGGAGTGTTTGTTTTAAGAGTGAACACTCTTAAAACGAACGAGCGATTTTAACTCAGTTTGAGTAATTTTTACTCCTCCAGTCTAGAAAATGCACTTCTCCTCTTGGAGTGGATCCTTTGTGTGTTAAACCTCCGACAGGATCACTCCAAACGAGTGATTTTAACTCAGTCTGATTTCATATTCACTCCCTTTCCAGTGTCGAAAATGCACTTCTCCTACTGGAGTGGATTTCACTCGTTTGTTGAGTGTACATTTTTCTAAGAATCATAGAGGGTGTCCGTAAAAGAATGTCCGAGTTTCAAATTGTAATATAGTATCAGCTGTAATCGTTCGACAGGTGTGGTTGAAGGTGACGAATAAATAATTACTCCGACAGTTTCAGATAAGCGCATGCGATTGTACCGTTACATCGTTTTCACAGTTGCAGTGCCATCTATTCATAAGTCTCACAAGTTTCAATGTTTGCTTAAGTTTAAAGCATGTAATTTGAATCGCATACACTCTCAGAAATAACACTTTCATTTTTGACTATTCATGATACCTCAAGCCTTATTTCGTAAATTTTGAGGATTGTTTCGTTAAACTATTACGTGACTTTTGAGTAAACGCGAATCCTCATTTTTACGATCGTGATTTGACGATTCTGTATCTTGATTTTGAGGAAACGGAATCTCATTGGTTGTACTCAAATGCTCAAAAATGACGAAATATTTCTTTAGATTAGACGGCCTTCAAATCCTCATGAAAAGGACAATTCAAATTTCCTCACTTTGGGGAAACGAAAACTCGGAGCCTTTGCCAGTAACGGAATCGTCAAAATTAAGGAAAATTTCGTCGTTTTTGAGCATTCATTTTTAGAGTGAAAAATCCCATATTCATACCCGTAATAATTTTAAAAGGAACAAAACAGTAAGCTTCTTTAATTCAAAACCAGGTGTAATTAAAGTAATAGTTAACTAGACTGATTTTGACGATGTGTCCAATTAAGATTAGTTACCACCTGTGTTTGATTGACACAAAACACAATTAGCATCGACATTTAATTTAAAATGTGAAAAGCAATTAGTAATATGTGTCAATAACATCACTAAAATAGAATAGTTAATTTGACACTTAACTGGCGTAAAAGGCCCCATTAAAGTAATTTGTTTTATTACATTTATTAAATGATAATTTTATAATGTGTATCCTCAATTAGTATATGAGGATTTTGAATTATAAAATGTGTCGATTAATTTTAAGTTTTTTTGTTTTAAGTAATCAGGAAGCTGATTAAAAATAATTATACTCTGGTTATCTTTATGGTTAGATTAGGCTCAATTATCTTCACACTACAGCTATATGGTTTTCTTTATGAATAATTATTTTAATCTTACTAGTTTTGGCTCTGTCTTTATTAAACACTTAAACCTGTCAATCTATAGTCTTGTTTAAAACATTTTATTATTTTATTGTCAAATATATATATGTTCGGACGCATAATAGTAAAATATTAACACAGATAAAAATTAAACCAAGTTCACAATTGAACAATAGAACATCGGAACACAATAGGGTACTTGACTTAAAAATAAAAAATAATTGGCTTAAAATATTCTAATGCCAACAATATTAGATACGTATTTTTTTCTTTTTTTCAACTGCTCCATAAAAAGGGAAAACAATGAATTTGAAAATTAGGACGAAATATCACTCCCGAAAACGCTTTCCGACTGTCACGTGGTTTATATCTATGTCACTAATAACTATAAACAGACTTTGAAACAAAATTTTGGAATATACTTTAAACAAATTCAAACTATCTTTTCTGTAAAACCTCCTTCCACAATCTATATAATTCTTATTTTAAGAGTAAATTTGAATAGATCAAATTTAATGAAAAAATAGAAACATCTCGTTGGTTTGTTTACTAGTGACGTCGTCCAAATCGACGTGTTTGTGATCACGTGACAATCATGTGAAAAAAAAGCCCCTTTAAAATTATTTTTATTAATTATTTAAAGATTTATTTCGCAAAAAATTTATGCATTTGTTATTTTTGAGTTTAAACTATATTTAAATAATATTGGAAGGTATTTTAGCGATACAGTCAAGCACGCTATTTAACATCAGAATACCGAAAATACTCTGTACAAGACTATATTTAAAACTTTTAATTTCCTAACTCTCACATATTTAACATGCCCTCGCAGAGTCAGCCAAAGTCCTTTCCTCACCCCCTTTTTAACCCCTTCAACCCATAACATGCAGACTCATAAAACGGTTTTAAGTGACCACCGATGTCATTTATCACCAGCAAAGACGTCAACCTTAAACGAAAGAGGTCACTTGTGTTTCTTGACACCTTGGACCAACGGCTCTGTGATTCACAGAAAGAGTGGATCAATTCATAATTAAACTGAGACCCGCGTTAGCTCAGTCGGATGAAGCGTCGGAAGTGTTGTGGGTTCTGTCCTCGGCGGTACTGGCAATTCTGATGGTTGCTGGGTCGGCGCTTGTATTCGGCTGAAGACCGCCGTGTTGCTAATGGTGGCTGGGACACGTTAAATTTGCTGTGGTCACAAAGTCCTCCATGTTCCCATACTAAATAAATGCCTCTGGGGGTACAAGATCAAGGGGTTATCGGCCTTTGCACCGTTTACAAACTCAAGTGTCTCAATGTTAATCCAATGTGAAACAACTATTTTCTCTGCCACATTTCTCCGGCTGTATTGAATACTTTTACAAGCGGGTTTCTTTTAAATAATACTTTGAGATAAGTTACAGGTCTCTATAATCCCACTTTTTGAAATGGCTTCGCATACTTTGTGATATTATTTATTCAAATTTTTAAAAAGTAATTCAAACCAATTTTAAAAAGTGGGTAGGTCGGGACCTGTAAGTCAGCTACATTTATTACATAACAAAATTCATTTGTAAAAATATTCAATACAGCTTGAGAAATGTGGCAGCGAAAATATTTTTCTCCATCGGATTAACATTGATGCATTTTGCTTTGGAGATCCCCGGCCCAAATTGCCCAATCCCCCTTAATAGGGGAAATTTCATCATAGCTAATACATGAAACCCTTCGAAACAGTTACAAACCAACTTCTAACGGACATACACCAAGATACCTCCAAACAACAGAGAACCACCAGGACTAAAAGTCAACAGAATTACGGAAACTGTTCGCTTGCTTGGAAATTTTGTGCCACAGCAGAATACGGGGAAAGAATGGCATCGTTGGCTTCGGGGGTTGGGGGGGGGGGTACCTTTAGATGAGCCAGCAATTTCTAAGTAAGGGTGCTTAGCTTGGAGTATTTAAGGAAGGAGTTTGAGATAATGTAACGGCACTGTTTTAACCCTTTCAGTCACAATATCAATTTGGCATCATCATTTTAGAAATTCTTTTCTGGTCGTCTATAGACATTTATGGTATCAAAAGGCAGAACATTCGATTCTTCAAACTTTTTTCCTATCAGAAAATATTTTTTATTAATCCCAATAGATGTCAGTCCTATTTTTTTTTAAAAAATTATGTTCAGAAACGCGATGATGCCGTATGGCATCAGTGGGACTGAAAGGGTTAAAGCCTTTAAAGTTCAATGCAATTCACCAATTCGATCCAGTTAATCAAACGACTATCAAAGAATACAAAATGTCCTAATTTCGAAAGAACCAGTTATTCATCAACATCAGTCCATCAGTTGAATTAAAAGCATGATTAACCATAACGCTATCATCCACGTAAACTACCAAAACCATAGATATCATAGTCTAAGTATTAGATCGACAGATCACGTGAGCTCCAATGCTAAAGACGGGACGCGTATGGAGACTAAAACTATAGGGGTATCGGGACAGTGTTGCCACCACATTAAGAAGAAAAATACTACGAAAAATACTCTATTTAATTTTAAATTACAAATTACTAATATTATAAAAATACTAGAAAAGAGCTTTTCACGTTTTTTTAAAGTCACTAAAAACATTCCAAAATGCAGCTAGTATTTTTATTGAAATTTTAGAATTAAATTTTATATTTCCGTAGCACTTTTCTCCTTAAAGTGTTGGCAACACTGGCCCCATACCCTTCCAATTTTAGTCTCCATGCGCGCCCCGTAGTTAGCATTGGAGGTCACGTGATCTTCCGATCTAATACTTTAAATACGATATCTATGAACTTAACATACCAAAAAAACCTCCTTCATATAATCGGTATAGCTTACTTCCAAGGCGAGGCCTACCATTGCAAAACTCTTACAGCAGTGGTGGTGTCGGGCATCAAAATACGGAAGCCAAATGCACACCGACTGAATGTTAATCTTGATGGGTAATTCCTCTCGTTGCATCTCTGATTTTTGCAGCCACGCCTTTGGAACTGGGATTATGCTTCTACAGATATCCGTGTGATTTGGATGGTACGGAAGGGACCAAGACTTGTTTTTCGTTAATAATGTGTTCGATATCGTCAAGTTAGGCAACTTCGACCTTGAAAGGTCATAGCTTAAAATCATTATGCTTTATATTAGAGATTTTTTTCTCTTAAGTGAAGTCTGAGTTACCCCTAATTGAAAAAAAAAACATCATTAAAGTTAAATTGTTTTAAGTTTTAAATAATAACTTATTGTATAGAAAGTTTCTTTTTATAGTTAAAGAACTTAGTAGTCCAGTACGTGCTCGTAAAATCTGTTGGGTCCGAAAGTCCTGTGGTCGGTCATTGCGCAGTTCACCATGGGTACAGGTTCCTGGAGAAAATTTCCCTCCCCTTCAGGGACATGTCTAAATTGTGGAGGTAGCGACAGATGGCAACATCTGTCATATGTGTTTGTGTGTGTCTTGTGTTGTCCTACTTGACGAAGGTTTATAAGCGGGCCTTGCGACCAAGCACACAAGCCTGAAAATATATGTCAAACCAACCAACCAACTCATTAGTCGTAAAGTTATCCCTAGTTTAAATCTGAGTGGCCCAGCGGCTTAGTGGTAGTGCTTAACATTGCCCCGCCACAAGTCCGTTGATCGAATTAACCCATCTTTTCATCCCTTAACCCTTTCAGTCCCAGTGATGCCATTTGGCATCATCACCTACAATATTTTTTTCAAAATTTTTATGTCCCGTTATGACATCCAAACACACATCATTCGAACACATCATTCGATTCTTCACATTTTGTTCTATCAGACAATATTTTACATTAATCTCAATAGAAGTCAGAACTACTATTTTTTTTTATTTAGAAAATAGTCAACAAGCGTTTCTCCTGATTTTTGTTAAGTTCACTTCAGTTCCACATATTTAAAACACAATTTAAACTATTTCGGTTAAAATAATTACTAAATTTTTTTTAATAATATGGTCAGATACCTTGAAATATATAACTTGAAGTGTTTTTAGGTAATATATATTTTTTATTTTGTTGTTTTCCACAGTTAAAAAAATTTGGCATTGTTTCAAAAACCATATAAAAAATTTAAATGAATTTTTTTTCTTATGGAATTCGCATATTTGTCCTAAAATAAGCTTATTTTGTGAATATCAGATGTTTCTGTTGTGTAGTAAATTTTTGGGACTGAAAGGGTTAAGTGTGTCGATAAAATGAGTACCTATCATGCTTGGGAACTTAACACTGGGGGTTTCGTGTGAGGCTGACCACCTTACCAGGACATAGAGCCCTAGGTCACGAAGCTTATTGCAGAGAAACAGTACTAACTATAAACATCGTTGGTCCTTTTCGTACTAAAAAAATCAAATTACTTCTGCACAAAGACAAATCGACGGTTCTTGTGTACGCAACTCCAAAAGAAATTACGAGGCGTGGTTCGGATGCGGTTTTTGTTTACGCGCGTGGCTGTTGAGGGGTAAGAAGTGTCAATGGATTTATTTTCTGGGGTCTGCCCATTTGACAGCTGTTGTGGAATCTAATTAGTAATGAAGTAAATTGAAAATGATGGATTTTATTACGGTGGGCCAATTGAAAGATGTATTGCTTCTTGTTACCGAAATGATAAAAAAATACTAGTGGATTTGCTTTGAAGTTGTGTGCTGACGTGTTATTTTCGAAATAATGAGATTATAATTAAATAATAATGAGAATTGCATCCTCAATATACAGTAGGATTTTCACTTTCAATTTTCTAATATAGGTGCATTTACATGAACCATCGAATCCATGGATTGAAGAGCAAACTCAGCCATTTTTCCCTCTTGAGGATTTTCTCCCAGACAGAACCGGAACTGCAGGGTTCATTGGGGGTTCGCAAACCCTACAAAGAGGGAGGATTTGATGCTTCATACCATGGATTTGGCCACAGACTATCATTTGGGTTAGAAATCCTGCTTTACCTTTTTTTCCCTCACAATGGAAAATTTTCATTCCATGGATTCGATGGCTCATGTAAACGCGACTTACGAAAGATACAATAATGAAAAAATTGCGATGGGGTCTAAAATGCGAAATGAAAATTGTGTTTTTACACGTTTTCGATATTCGAAAAAAACTGATTTATTGAACATTGGTCTGTTTATCTGAAACAACTCTACAGCTCGAACTAAAAAAGCTATGGACTTCAAATTTGGCACACAGGTTCCTAGTGCCAGTCGGACGTCATAATAAGGTTTTAGAGAAAAATACTTATACGCAAATCGTAACTGCCTTAAAAAAAAACTTCAAAATTACTAAAATTACCTTACAGGGTATACATTACCTTTCAGTGTATTGATTCATTGAGCGTAAATTGAAATTAGTTTAGTGTTATACACCCCTTTTTTAAATAAACTTCAGTCCCTTTAAAACAATTACATACATTTTTCGAGGGGCTTTAACCCTCTAATGCATAATGTTGCCATATGGCAACAAGTAACATAATTCACTTTATTCTTTTAAAGTAGAGGTGCCTCTCGACAAATCTGTGTTTTTTTTTTCATCTATTACATTCCATTTTGAACTTTTAATTACTAATAACCCTCATAGATGCCAGTAGTAAAAGTGTATACAAAATTAAAGAGTTAAGTTATTAACTGTTGTGAAATTACGTTTTTGGCAATATTCAAAGTATAATATTAGTACTAAATACAAATAAATTGTTTTGAAAAACAATTATAGTTCAAGAGTGTTATTTTAAAATATATGTAGTAGGTTTCTAGTCATTCTTATCAAAATTGGAATTTTGTAGTCGGTTTTTGCCACATGGCAACAATTTTTTAAAAATTTAAATTATTTAAATTATAATGCAGTTAAATTTTTGCTAGTATTTTTTTTACATAATGTATGAGTATTAAAAGATACAAATATATTTTTTTCGGGATGAAAAAAAATCATACATTACAGGGTTAAATGTATTAATATATTGATTGGTAAAATGAAAGCCATGTATTGTTATACAACCCTTATTTAAATAAACTTTCGACAAATTTAAACAATTATACTTACATTTTTAACGGGTATTTAAAGACTTTCAGGAGCGAAACTTTAAACTCTACAATGCTAAAAATATCGACGACAAAATATTCTACACGACTATGCTTATATATATGACTATATTTTCGAATACAGATTCGAACAAGGATAGATCGCAGTTTTAGAGGGGATAGTTTGACGAAACAATCCTCAAAATAAATGAAAAGAGTCTTGAGGATTCATGAATCGTCAAAAATGAAAGTGTTACTTCTGAGAGTGTGCAACCCCTTATTTAAATAAACTTCCGTCAAATTAAAACACTTATACTTAATTTTTAACGGGAATTTGAAGACTTTCAGTAGCGAAACTTTAAATTCTACAATGCTAAAAATATAGACGACAAAATACTCTACACGACTATGACTATATATATATGACTATACTTTCGAATACAGATACGAACAAGGGTATATAGCAGTTGGAGAGGGGGACTCACAAAAAAATAATTGATCTTCTATCCCAGTGTCTCTTCAGTAGAGAAACTTTAAATTCTAAAATACAAATATAGACGACAAAATATTGTACACGATTATGACCACATACAACAATATACTTTCGAATACAGATGCGAACAAGGATATATAGCAGTTGGAGAGGGGGACTCCCAAAAAAATAATTGATCTTCTATTCCAGTGTCTCTTCAGTAGAGAAACTTTAAATTCTAAAAAGCTACAACTGTGGGCGACAAAATGGTGTACACGACTATGACCATATACAAGACAATATTTCAAATACAGATACGAACAAGGATAGATAGCAGTTGGAGAGGGGGACTCACAAAAAAATAATTGATCTTCTATCCCAGTGTCTCTTCAGAAGCGAAACTTTAAATTCTAAAATGCTACAAATATAGACGAAAAAATATTGTACTCGATTATGCTTATATATATGACTATATTTTCGAATACAGATACGAACAAGGATAGATAGCAGTTGGAGAGGGGGACTCACAAAAAAATAATTGAACTTCTATCCCAGTATATCTTCAGTAGCGAAACTTTAAATTCTAAAATGCTACAAATATTTACGACAAAATGTTGTACACGACTATGACCATATACAAGACTTTATTTTCAAATACAGATACGAACAAGGATAGATAGCAGTTGGAGAGGGGGACTCACAAAAAAATAATTGATCTTCTACCCAAGTACCAAGAACATCTTCAGTAGAGAAACTTTAAATTCTACAATGCTAAAAATATAGACGACAAAATACTCTACACGACTATGACTATATATATATGACTATACTTTCGAATACAGATACGAACAAGGGTATATAGCAGTTGGAGAGGGGGACTCACAAAAAAATAATTGATCTTCTATCCCAGTGTCTCTTCAGTAGAGAAACTTTAAATTCTAAAATACAAATATAGACGACAAAATATTGTACACGATTATGACCACATACAACAATATACTTTCGAATACAGATGCGAACAAGGATATATAGCAGTTGGAGAGGGGGACTCCCAAAAAAATAATTGATCTTCTATTCCAGTGTCTCTTCAGTAGAGAAACTTTAAATTCTAAAAAGCTACAACTGTGGGCGACAAAATGGTGTACACGACTATGACCATATACAAGACAATATTTCAAATACAGATACGAACAAGGATAGATAGCAGTTGGAGAGGGGGACTCACAAAAAAATAATTGATCTTCTATCCCAGTGTCTCTTCAGAAGCGAAACTTTAAATTCTAAAATGCTACAAATATAGACGAAAAAATATTGTACTCGATTATGCTTATATATATGACTATATTTTCGAATACAGATACGAACAAGGATAGATAGCAGTTGGAGAGGGGGACTCACAAAAAAATAATTGAACTTCTATCCCAGTATATCTTCAGTAGCGAAACTTTAAATTCTAAAATGCTACAAATATTTACGACAAAATGTTGTACACGACTATGACCATATACAAGACTTTATTTTCAAATACAGATACGAACAAGGATAGATAGCAGTTGGAGAGGGGGACTCACAAAAAAATAATTGATCTTCTATCCCAGTGTCTCTTCAGAAGCGAAACTTTAAATTCTAAAATGCTACAAATATGTACGACAAAACATTCTACACGACTATGACTATATAAAAGACTGTATTTTCGAATTCAGATCGGAACAAGGATAGATAGCAGTTGGAGAGGAGGACTCAAAAAATAATTGATCTTCTATCCCAGTGTCTCTTAAGTAGAGAAACTTTAAATTCTAAAATGCTACAAATTTAGACCACAAAATATTCGATGTGACTATGCTCATACATATGACTATACTTTCGAATACAGATACGAACAAGGACAGATAGCAGTTGGAGAGGGGGACTCACAAAAAAATAATTGAACTTCTATCCCAGTATATCTTCAGTAGCGAAACTTTAAATTCTAAAATGCTACAAATATTTACGACAAAATGTTGTACACGACTATGACCATATACAAGACTTTATTTTCAAATACAGATACGAACAAGGATAGATAGCAGTTGGAGAGGGGGACTCACAAAAAAATAATTGATCTTCTACCCAAGTACCAAGAACATCTTCAGTAGAGAAACTTTAAATTCTAAAATGCTACCAATATGTACGACAAAACATTCTACACGACTATGACTATATAAAAGACTGTATTTTCGAATTCAGATCGGAACAAGGATAGATAGCAGTTGGAGAGGAGGACTCAAAAAATAATTGATCTTCTATCCCAGTGTCTCTTAAGTAGAGAAACTTTAAATTCTAAAATGCTACAAATTTAGACCACAAAATATTCGATGTGACTATGCTCATACATATGACTATACTTTCGAATACAGATACGAACAAGGACAGATAGCAGTTGGAGAGGGGGACTCACAAAAAAATAATTGATCTTCTATCCCCTCCCATCCCGGTACAAAGAAACCCCGCTGTTCCAAAATGCGCCGGCGGATGGCGCTAATCGAGATTCACCAACAAATATTCCTAAAAAAATATTCTTCCCCTCTTCGTGAGAAAAAAAATTATAAAGCAATAATAAAAATATACACAGTAGCGATTTCTGAACGGAGGTGTGAATAGGGTAGAGATGGTGGAATGGAGAAGTATTAATGTAGAAGAAGGTGAAGAAATGAAGATGTGATGATTCGGTTATAGGCCCAAATTGAGGTTTGGTGACTTAAAAAAATATCGCTAGACAGTTCATCAATATAGGGAGCAAGTAAAAGGTTTATACAGTAGAGTCTCGTTTATCCGAATCCCGGTTATCCGAAATTCGGTTTATCAAAAAAATTTCCAGAGTCTTTTGGTTAAAATATGAAATGTACTCGCAGAAATAAATGCACGCATTTTGGTCACGTACTTTTCGGTTAAGCGGGACTCAATTGTAATTAATAAATAAGTTTGCAACAGAAACTGTCCACGGAACCGCTTCTGAACAATTTAATTCTATGTTAAACTTCTGGTATTCCAAAATGAGTTCTTTAGGAATATTTTCCTTATTACATTTTTAACGTGCCAACTTTTTGCTGTACTGTTGGTTCAAATAATTTGTTAAAGAAAGTTTGCCCAGAGAGGAAAGTTTCTTTTCATCTATGACGTTTACTATGAGAGAGAAACCGAAACAATCAATGAAATCTTAGGATGTGGAAAAATGAAAACACGAGCATACAAAAGCATTTTACATGAAAATACAGGGTGTCCGTGAGAGAACGTCTAAATTTTAATGGAATATTACATTAGTTTATTTTATACCTAATATAACAATCAATACATGAAATTGAAGGTAAACTAACCTAGTAACCTAACTAACCATCCTATAAGTGCTCAATGTGTGCGTCTTTAGTGATACGCCGCACATCCACACGAAAATGCAATTCTTCCCATACTGTCTGCAGCAAGTCCAGAGTAATAGAAGCAACATGGCTGTTCAATACTACCTTTCAAGGTTGGTAAATTGTGGGGTAAGGGTGGGACTATGTTGTAGTTATGCTTCATTCGTCAGCTTCAACCACAACTGTCGAGCAATTACTGCTTATACTATTACAATTTGAAACTCTGACATTCTTTTACGGACACCATGTATATACGTGTAGGCAGAGCCTGTGCTCTTCCATAAGGCCTGTTAGGAGTGTTAGGCCCGGCCTAGGGCCTCAAAATTTTAGGGGAACCAAAATTTCAGTTTCTATTATGCTAAATGCTGTAAATCCCCAAAATATCAGTAAACTAAAAAAATTCGGATACTCCACTTTGTTTTTTGCTCAATTTTAATTGAGTAATTGACCTAACGTTATTGTTTAGATTGATGTTTGTAAGGAAGCCTATAAAATTGTAGCAAAAATTTTGTACATGGGTCATATAGCACCATCATTTTTGGAAATCATACATAAAATTTTCCGTAAAGGGGCCCCAAAATAGGTTGTGCCTATAGTCTGAGATTTCCTAGAGCAGGTCCTGCGTGTAGGGGTTTGCTCCTGAGTAAAGGGGACCGAAAACTCATTCCTCAGGGCGTACTGACGACTCTTCAGGCGGCTTCAAACATCTCCTACCACCTCTGCACAACACTCCAGCCTCCCCAAGCCTCCATTGATGAAAAAAATGAATCATTGATGAAAAGCCAACAAAAGCCGAGGATGACATCAATTTCGGCGGTTGGATTGATTTTCGATTGGCCGTGTCTTATTCGGAGATCATTGGAGGATTGGCTCGGTGGCCAATTGTACAGGGGGAGGGGGGGGGGGGTCATGCGTTTTTGATGTTGCCGGTTTGTGATGGTGCATTGATAGTGTTTGAGGTTCATCTGTGAAACGTAATTTTCTGGTCGTATTTGCTGTACTCATACGCATACTTAATTTTGTAGCATGGATCATAATGTTTTGTGAAGTCGAAAGCAACACGTTACGACTGTAATTTTTTTTTTACCGCAATTGAAATGCTGCTATTTTAAACTTTTTCGAAACTTCAGAATATGCTTTAACGCAGCCGATTGGCACCTTATTTCACGTTGGTAGGCCTATCCTTATTTCAGATCCTAGTTCACCCCCTTCCGGGGAATCTTCGATGTAGGAGCAAGGACGCATCGCGTCGACTCTCTCCAGTCAAGCTTTAATTAACTAATTTCTTCTCCATGAAGTATATTTTGGTGGAGCTTGGTTATTGAAATATCTTTATCAACATTACACATCAAATTCTTTCAAAGTATAAAGAATTATAACCATACACTCTTAAAACGAACGAGCGATTTTAACTCTGAGTTAATTTCACTCCTCCAGTCTGGAAAATGCACTTCTCCCATAGGAGTGGTTCCTTTGTGTGTTAAACCTCCGACAGGATCACTTTTGAGTTAATATTCACTCCTTTCCAGTGTCGAAAATGCACTTCTCCTACTGGAATGGATTTCACTTTTGTTTTAAGAGTGTATACTGGACAAACACAAATATACATGCCTCATTGGGATTCGAGCTCGAACCCAGAGGCTCCAAATGCTAGCTCCCTAACCATTGCGCCACCGGGGTCGGACGACGCTTAGTTAGACTTCAATTTCTAATTTCTTCACCTTGAGATATCGTTTGGTTGACACCAAATGTTGTAATATCTTTATCAACATTACACATCAAATTTTCCCAAACGGTCACATTTCTAACCACGGTGGCTGAATGGTTAGTGTGCTAGCCTTTGGAGCTACTGGGTTCGGGTTCGATTCCCAGTCAGGCATGGATGTTTGTGTTGTCAATAAATGTCGTTATTTGTCTATGTGTTATTCCTCTCTTTCTAACTGTTAATATTCTTTCTGTGTCCGTCTTACTTGACGAAGGCTTAATATAAGCGGGACACAAGCACGATAGTAGTAGTAGTAGTTTAACCATAACTTCTTACAATTTGACCCAGAACAACATTAACGTGCACCAGTCACCCCAACCCTTCCCCCGGCAATCCATAAGACACCCCGCCGACTAATCGCCTTTAATAAACATATTTCACACAGAGGCGGAACCCCGAAAAACTCAGCCACTTTCCAATTAAGCCAACATACAACGCCTTTAAAACAGAACGAAACAACAGACCCGTAGATATGATTAGTATTTCATGCGCGTAGCGAAGCCCACTTAGAGCTGCAAAGAACAGCAGCAAAAAAACATCTTTGAGTTGTTGGATAAATATGGATCCCAATAATGGGATTGGAAGCCTGTATTAATTGCGGTTGATGTTGCGTTGTTAACTTGTGGTATACAACTTCACACGACTTTGAATTTCTACTTAATAACTCAATAAATTTAAAGGAAATAATAACCTTGTACGGTAGTTTCAACAACTCTTAACTTAAAAAGTTCAATGGCCATTTACGCATGTGCGATTTTCTTGAAAACCGTATGATGACCTCCGATATGTACTAGTAACTCGTGTTTCTAATTTAACTCGTACACTCTTAAAAACAAGCGAGCGATTATCTTAGTCTGAGACAATTTTCACTCCTTTCCAGTGTCGAAAATCTCTCTCTCTCCTATGGTAAAGAGCTGATACTCTTGATTTACTCTTAAGTATTACTAGCAAATAAATACCCGTTTTTCGCACGGACAAAAAAATATCAAAATATAATATATCTCTAAATATAATCCTGTTTCTTATAATGCTTTACAATATCGAAATGAAAATGCATCACTGCAAAATGCACATCCTCATATCACAAAAATTGTCCTTAATAAGAACTTCATGTCGTCGTAATTTCAATGGCAAATAAAAAAAATGAAGTATAATCCGATAGTAAGGTGATTTCATATCAAAATCTCAATAATGTGGTAAAAAACATAGTTCGATCATTCTGACAACATATTTGGCGCAAAAATGAAGATTCAACAGTCTTTGATACAGCTTTAAAACACGATAACTTAGGAACAGCCAAAAAAAAAAGAAACATTTTGGTCATTGGCACATTTTTGGTAATAATTTGGCGAGAAAATATAGATATACACTCTTAAAACAAAAGAGTGGATTTGAACTCAGTCTGAGTTAATTTCACTCCTCCAGACTGGAAAATGCACTTACCTGGAAAGAGTGGATTTTTTGTGTATTAAAGCACCGACAGGATCACTCCGAACGACTGATTTCAACTCAGCCTGAGCTAATATTCAATCCTTTCCAGTGTCGAAAATGCACTTCTCCAACTTGATCGGATTTCACTCTTTTGTTTTAAGAGTGTAGCGACAAACCCAGACATTATGCAGCTCGATCACGATTATCTTGGAGCAACCACCAGCTTAATTATTTAAACAAAATAAATTTTGCACATTTGGCGCGTTTTTAGGTAATATTTTACCAATTTTGCAACTTATTTGTCGAAAAAATGAAGACATAAAATCCTCTTAAGCAGCTCTAGTGCGATGACTTTGAATCTTTTTTTTTTTAAATAAAGAATGTAGACTGATGGTTATGGCAATATTTAATAAAATAAAAATTTCCAATTTTAAATTATTTTGTGCTTAATTTGATTTCTTAAACCAATGGCAACGCGAAAGGAAAAAAGTTATCGGATTTGGGCGAAAGTGATGTATTTTTTCAGTTATACCGAATTTTCTCTAAAAATAGAACAAATATGAAAAAACTAAGCCTCAGGTGCACACGTAGGTATTAAAAGGAATCTATATATAAGATTTCGATTTTTTTAGGGCAGTCTAAGTAAATATTTTGCGATTAAAAGACATACACACACAGACAGACTCTTTCTTTCATTATTATAGAATTATAGATTAATATGTATGTAAAATTTGAATGCATAATATTAGGGTCGTTCAATGAACGAAAATTTAAACTATAATTTTAATCGACCTTGCAGGCAAGCAACCGTTCACAGGGCTCTCATAAGCTAAAAAAACTTCTAAAAACCCTTCAGTTTGGAAATGTTTCTTTATTTAACCCTGTAAGCCCCTAAATTAAAATCTTGTATTAGGTAATGAAGCTAAAATTCAAGCATCTCCAACCCCCAACCAAAACACCAGTAGGATCGCACCACCACCATCCAAACCAGAAACAGGCCCTTCTCCGTAGTTTTTTCATGAATGAACCGTGCGTACGGCCACTGACTCCAGCACTTGATTCATGAATTTTGTTTTTTACGGGCGTGTCCGCTGTCCGCGGCGCGTGTCCGGACGATTTTCGGGCGTCGATGGGTTAAAGCTGGCGCAGAGGAAGTGACCCGGGGTCAAATGCGAGTCTCTCCTCGCAGCTGTGAAGGTTCCTGTGTGGGTTTCGTTCGGTGAGGTTTTGCCATGGATGTTAATATAGTCGAAGGAATATTTGCGGTTTCTATGTGATATTTTTTCCTCTTATAAAGAAATTGCGTCTATATTTGGGGACATTTTTTAAAACCTTTCCACAAACAATTAACACGTTAACTGTTTCCGAAAATGACCTGGTCCGATACAAGAGGATACAATAGGGTACTTGACTAAAAAAAATTATTGGCTTAAAATGTTCTTATGCCAAAAATATTAGACCCTTATTTTTTCTTTTTTCCAAATACCCCATAAAAAGGCAGAAAATTGAATTTAAAAATTAGGACGAAAAATCACTCCTGAAAACGCTTACTTGCTGTCACGTGGTATCTGTGATGTCATCAATATGACCTATAAACAAACTTTGAAACACCACATTGGAATCGATTTTAGGCGAATTTGAAATATACTCTTCTGTAAAACAGCCCTACATTTTCTCAATATTCATTATTTCAATAGTAACTTAGATTAAATCAAGTGTAATCAGAAAACAAAAAACATCAAGTCCGTTTGTTTATAGTTCATAGTGACGTCAGTCAAACCGACGTGTTTGTGATCACGTGATGATCACGTGAAACAACACGTCGGTTAACGTTATTTTTTACTTTCAACTATAATTTAAATAACATTGAAAGGTATTTTAGCAATACAGTCAAGTACCCTATTATCAGATTTTAGCCTTTGATTACAGGTATAAACCATTTATTTCTCTACATAATATAAAATTTGTTATTGTAGGACGCTTGAAAGCCACGTGACTTATGCGGCTTCAGCCAATCAGAAACGCTGAAAGTAAGTGTGGCGGTGTGCTTGTTTTGTGCCGGGGCTGCTTCAGGTTGCATCCCGTGGCTTTGGTAGAGATCGTTGCTTAGCGCTAGAGCTACGTGATGCTCTGGAGCAGTCCCACGGAAAACTAGCTTATTTTTTTAACAATCGGCATCGGTCTTGAGTTTCCGTCCACGCATCGTAAAAACAGCCGAAGCCGATGGATCTTTTCGTCTTGCGTCCTTTTTCGTCTTGCGCACTCTCGGGACCTTTTAACTAAAATATCTTAGTCTTGCATGTTTGTTTGGGAAGCAAAGAAGGAGGAATTGCGTAGCAATTCTTGGCGAGCGGGCTTTGCCCTTTAGCCTTTTAGGAAAATCTAAAACAAATTATATAAGATGAATGACGACCATCATTCTAAACAATTTATGTAGAACAAATTAAATAACATGAAAAATGAATTTAAGTTAAACACTGAAGTTGTTAATGGTGTTCATAAGTAGGTCGTTAATGGGATAAAACAATCCTCCTAAAGTCAATATCACTCCTATTCAAAACAATACAAAGAAATGAACAAATTTCAAGAAGTAAAAAAACCAACAAAAACCCTAAAAACAAAAGAGGAAGTCCACATCAAAAACAAAAACTACAATTTCCCTCTCCCACAAAAAAAAAAGCCAAAAAATCCGACATATTTCTCCCAGTGGGCGTCAACGCCAAAAACTCCGCCAAATATGTTGCCACAGGAAATTGTCTTCAAAGCTATAATTGACCCTGTGGATCTCACACAGCTTGCAATTACGGTCTGTTGCAGTAAAACACAAGTTTCGGACCAGCAAAAAACAATTATAGAGAGGAGTTTTTATTTTCTGGTTTTCTTCGGTTTAATAACTGGTTGTGGTCGGTCGTCATATCTTATGTGGGAGGGTGGGTTATTTTTTGATGGGTTATAGTTGGAGTGCGGTTGGGGTATTAAAAGTGGGGTTTGTGATAGGAATCTAATGCGGGTTTGGTCTGTTTTTTGGATAAAAGTAGTAAGGACTAGGGGTGTGAAACACCACACGACTCTTAACGTTGTACAGGGTGTCCGTAAGAGGATGTCCGAGTTTTAATGGTATATTACAGGAGTTCATTTTATACTAAATACAACAAATCCTACATGAAATTGAAGGAAAACTAACCCTTTTTTTCTATAAGAGCTCAATGTATGCTCTTTGGTGATACGGCACACATAAAAACGAAATCGCAATTCTTCCCATACTGCCTACAGCAAGTCCGGAGTAATGGGGGGCTGGGGAGCCCAGTCGGTTAAGAAAATCGCTTAGCATGCGAAAGGTCCCAGTTTCGGGTCCGGGCATCGCCGAAATAAATGCCGACCTATAAGCGGCCCGTGCAGCCAAAAATGTCCGACGAATAGTACCCCGTGTAAGGGAGTGCACGTTAAAATACCCTTCAAAGTCCTAACGCTGCGTACGATGTCGCCCTTAACGGTTGCGTTGGGTGCCTATTCAGGTGTTGGCTCGTCACCTGACAGTGGTTCTATAATTCGACGCCAGTCGCCAATAGCCCTCGTGTAGTTCTAGTGCGACGATAATTCAAACCTAACCTCTGTTTTTGTGTAAAAGTAGTAAGAACTAGAGGTGTGAAACACCGCACGACTTTCAATGTTCAGGCAATAATAGTTTAGTCTAGGGTAGACTGACCAGTGAATGAACCGGCCCCAGTGAATGAACAGTTGGTAAATACATTGAAAAAGTAAGGATTAAAAATCATTCTACTTGATGGATTGGAAACTCTGACTTCCTCTCATCGAGTAGGAAGATATCTGACATCTGATTGGTTGTCCTGGTCATAAATTAAAGTACAACATGTTTATTGACCGGACATTTTTGTGTTCATTCAATGGTAAAAGTACTGTTCATTCACTTGGCTTTTGTACCACTTTTTATTTGGACCCCCAAAAGACCCAAAGCAATGCAATACAAAGTCACTTTTTTTTTGTAGAATTTACAAGTAATGACTGATGTGTTCACATTGTCATAAACCCACAAGATATTTTCTTAAAATGTATGAATTTTCTTAAAACAAATTGTGCTTAAGCGTTCATTCACTGTTTACTCTACCGTAGTTGGAATTATCGTCGAAATAGAGCCACACGAGGGATATTGGCGACGGCCGTCATATTTTAGAGCTACAGTCAAGTGACGAGCCAACAACTGAGTAGGAACCCAACGCATCCGTTAAGGGTGACATCGTACGCAGCATTAGGAATTTGATGGATATTTAACCTCCACACGGGGTATTATTCGTCGAGCATTTTTGACTGCACGGGCCATTTATAGGTCGGCAATTATTTTGGCGATGCCCGGACCCGAACTTGGGACCTTCTGCATTCTAGGCGAATGCATAACCGGCAGGGCTCCCCAGCCCCTTCTATTTTTATATAAAATTAGTAAGGACTAGGGGTGTGAGACACCACACGACTCTCTTTGAAAGTTATACTTCATGGAACATTATACAACGATTTTTGTATTCTTAATAGAAATACCAATTATTAACATCTTTCACTAGAATGATTTAATTCTATTAAAAAGAGTTGTTAACCAATTTTCGAAACGTAAACATCAGATTTTTTTTTTTTAATACATTAGCTATTTTTTTTACATAATCTTTTCCATCAAAAGATTACATTCAAATACTTTTATTTAGTCTAATTTAAAACTAAATTAAATTACTTTAATATTTATTTAATGAATTCTAACAACGAAAATTAATAAAAGAAAATTTTATTTAATATTTGAAAGTTTTTACTACAACTACACAAAGTGAAAATAAACTCAAATATTCGAAAACAAAACTAAAGTACTCCAAACAGAAAAATTTGGTTTCAAGTACCGTTCAACAATGACAATCTTTGAAAAAAAATAGAACAAAAAGCGAAAAAACAAACACTAAAAAGTCTTAAATTCGAATCCATCGTTTGAAAACTCATCGACAGCACGATAAACAGCTTTGACAAAATGGTATCTGAATTTATATTTTTGATTATACAATTTATTGAAAATCGTTAAAATTTAGAAAACTGATAAATTTAATGAAAATAAGATTAACAAACCATATTTATTATTTAAATTAATAATGGGGTGTTTCATGTCGGATCTGGCAACAGCTACATGGTATTTCCCCCCCCCCCCCTTTTTATCGAATTACTTTTGTTTTGGCATTCAAAAGTGAATTTTTGAGGAATATTTTAGTTGTCATTTTCTTAAAATGACAACTTCTTACTGTGTTGTTGGATATTCTAACACAAACAGCCAATTAAATCATAGTACGGCAAGAAAACAGCCAATTAATTCGCAGTACGAAGAGTGCGACGTCAAAAGAAGCATTCCTATTGAATTTTCATAAAAGACTATACGGCTAAAAATATATTTTTTTTTAAACTTATTTTGATATACGAATGAAAGGTGTAGTTTTAAAACACATTCTCTTAAGTATAACTAAGATATAGGGTACGGTTCGTTCATTAACGACTTTTAATGTTGATAAATTCAATTAGACGAAATCGCCAATGAAGGAGCCGGCCCCTATATCTTAGTTATACTTTGGAGAATGTGAGTTTTAAAACTAGACAATTCATATAAATTAAGCAAAAACTATTTAAAAAATAGTTAATTCAGAAAGGGATAATAAGTTAAATTAGCCGATTTAGAGAGAAATATCCAAATTGAAGAGCTATGTGGAAAAAATGGGATAAGTCATATATTTGGAAAAAAAATTGAGATTTGTGTCAATGAACCTATTACTAACTTGTATATAACGAAAACAAGTTTCTCTTTTTTCATGAGCAATGAGTTTTGTGTATTTATTACGGTATGCATGTACTTTTCCTACAAGTACAAATTAAAAACTTTAAATCCTGTGTTATCGTTATTACCTTTTTGTCACTTTTCACGTTCTTCTGCTAAGCTCTTTAAATAGATTAAAAAGATATTCTTAGCACTCTATTTTTTTTTTAAATCCTAAACATGTTTGTTGAAGTGGTTTTGTGTGGTAGTTACTATTAAAAACATATATATTTTGCTAAAAAAAAAAAAACATTTTGCTAAAAAGTAATCAAACATCACTTGAGTATCTGTCAAACTAAAACAGAAAGTCAAAGACAAACAAAAACGACTATTCTTTTCTGAAAAGTATTAGCACAAAGAAAAGAACACATTGAACGAAGACAGGTGAAAATCTTTAGTCACTAAGGACCAAAGGTGTTAAAGCAAGAGAAATTTGTTATTTTTAATTAGTTCTTTATATTTGAATGAATATAGAAGTATTAGAGATAAATAATTTTCATTATCACAAAAATTGCATTTTGTATTGCTTTGGAAGATATTTTTAGTCTTATACAAGTATAGCAACAAACACCGACATTTTTTATTCAAAATCATTGTAGTTTTGAACTTTGTTTTCAACTTTCTTTTGAAATGTTGCTGTTTTTTTGTAATCTTCGAGGTATTTTTTGTTTATCTTTATTTTTTAAATGATATTTGTAAACTATTAAATTTAGTTTATTATTTTAATTATTATTGAGTTTTGAAGGTGATATTTTATTTTTGTATGTTGTTATGAAATGTTTTGCTTATATTTAAAAGCGAGGAATATTACGTATTCATTCTACGAAATGTAAATCAATTTGGCAAACGATAAGGAATAATTAAATTTTCGAAAGAAAATTAATGAAACTTATCAAATTTAGAGTAAATGTTTAGTAAAGAATTAAATGCCGTATTTTGTGCTTTTTCCTTTTTTGATCACAAATGTTGAGTTTAAGCAGTCTAAGTGACATACTCTGTTCTTACTCGTTTATGTACTTAAGATCTTTACATTATTATCGTGTAAAGATTAATATATCCGCAAATTAAATACTCCAAGTACGCCTATCCCACATTTTTAAATGATAATCAAATAATAAATGGAACAAAAACAAAAACCACTGTTGCCAACTAAAAAACCCTAAAACACAACCATCATACTCGAAAAGCGTAAGCGAACTTTAAAAAGATCCGATTCTCTACTGTCTTCTTCAAGAACTCCTACAAAAGTAAAAATAATAAAACAGTGATGAAATATGGCGTTCCGTTCAATTGGGTTTTTCAAAAATGATGAGGAATTTATGGAGCGTTACGGAGCCAAGATGCTCCCTAGGAGCAGTTTGGTTTTTAAATGTTAAGAAAGAAAGTTTGTTTTGATGTGCATGTTTGATTTTTTTTAAAGAGATTTTGTGGGGTCTGGGTTTTCTGAATATGAAATTATGCGGGCAATATCTTTTTTCAGCATATTGTTTTTGAGAATCGATGAAACGGCAATAATTGATAACATGTTTCACGTCTGGAGTGACAACAGTACCGGCAGAATTGTTTTCAGTTTTGGTACTCATAGAATTGCATTTGTTTTTATATTTGTGAAAGTGAGTTTTATGTGTCCCTTTCTTGTTTTGACGAATGTTGTGCACTAAACTTTTATTCCAGTAGAACTAAAGTTTTTTTCACTTTATAATTCATAAATTCACCTTAAGTTGCTTCCCGTAGTTTTGCTTAATTTCTCCGTATCAGACCAAATATCACCTAAACAATTTTTTTCCAACAACATTGACGTTTTAGTAATACTTTGCATAGTTAATATTCAATCGTATCAAAACTGATAAAGTTTTTTAAATTTTAAGAATAAACACAAATTGTGATTAAAGAACTGTAAATAGAGCACACAGCAAATGAAAAACCACCCAATAATCTTAATTTTTTAATATAATTTTGTCATTAAAAATTTTATCTAACGCGTTATCAAATCTACAGTAATATCACTTTCAGTAATTATTAAATAATGTAAAAGCAATTATTCAAAAAAAATCTCTCACTTATTTCTCATTATAAGAGAAAATCCTAATTGTTTTATTCCATTTAGAATATGATATAATTCTTCATCAAGTCTACAATAATATTTTACAGCTTTCAATAATTATTAAATAATAAGAAATAAATTATGTCTAAGCAGTTATTAAAAAAAATCTCATGCACTTATTTCTCATTATAATAGAAAATCTTAATAGTTTTATTCAATTAAAAAATTCGTTTAAAACATGATATAATTCTTCATCAAGTCGACAGTATTATTCTTCAGCTTTCAGTTAGTATTAAATAATAAATACTTGTTTATCAAAAGTTAATTTCTCATACACACTTTCATAAACTTACAACACTTAAAAACAAAGTAAAAAAATGAACTCATAATTCTCTCTAAATGTGATATAACTCTTCTTCAAGTCTACAGTAAAAGATTCTACAGCTTTCAATACTTATTAAATAATAAATACGTAATTATCAAAAATTAATTTCTCATGCACACTTTCATTGACTTACAACACCTAAAATCAAAGAGAAAAAATTAACTCATAATTCTCTCTAAATATGATCTAATTCTTCATCAAGTCTACAGTAATATTCTACAGTTTTCAATAATTATTAAATAATAAATACGTATTTATCAAAAATTAATTTCTCATGCCCACTTTCATTAACTTACAACACCTAAAAACAAAGAGAAAAAGATGAACTCATAATTCTCTCTAAATATGATATAATTCTTCATCAAGTCTACAGTAATATTCTACAGCTTTCAATAACTATTAAATAATAAATAAGTATTTATAAAAAATTAATTTCTCATGCACACTTTCATTAACTTACAACACCTAAAAACAAAGAGAGAAAAAATAAACTCATAAATTCTCAGACGTGCTAAAAATCAATCCTCGAAACATTAGTACTAAATTAAATTTATTGACCCAAGCCCCATCAATACATGAGTAGATAAGCCTGAAAGAGGGAGTGGATATATTTTTTTTTCAAACAGCGAAATTGTCTCAGACACTACGTTGTCTCCTTTTGACAAAGTTGTAAAGGCTTATTTATGCTAATAAACTAATTATAATGACGAATTTGTAAATATCATTAACTCCTTTATTTCCAAATAAAAACATTAACTTTAAGTCTTTTTTTACATATTCTTGTGTCTTTTAATAATAATTGTTTAGGACGCAGGAGTTTTTTTTTTTTTTTTAAGTTCAATTTTGGCATTGGTTAAATTGTCTTAAATAAAGTGTGAGAAACTATGATCTATTTTTGTCTTATATATTGCTTTTTTAGATAAACTTAGAAGAAAGCTCAGTTCTCGTGTCAAAGTCTCTTGTCAACTTCAGTTTATGGTCAATAAGATAATATTTAAATAAATATAGATATATAAAACCATCAGAATAGTTGGTTATAGTCATAAATTATTTAAAAAGTGTAGTACAATGAAAATTTCTGGTCAGAATAACTTTAAATTTTAGATGAGTTTTGCTAAGAGTTCATTAAGAGAACATTTATTATCGTCACACTAAAGCTACACAATTGATATTGCAGACGGGAGTCTAATATATAAAGCTATTTTCCTTTTTTGCTGTAAAGCTAACCAAAGCTATTTTCTTTTTTTTTCTGTAAAGCTAACCAAAGCTATTTTCTTTTTTTTTTTTCTGTAAAGCTAACCAAAGCTATTTTCAGGAGCTACATCTGACGCAGCTTTGAGGCTATATTTATACCGTATATTTTTTACATATAGCCCTAACCATTAGAATTCTTAAATTTTAAAAAAAACATTCACTAATGGAAGCGTATAGTTGCGAAACTCTCTCTCTCTCCAAGGCACTAATAAGGTACAGGATCCGCTAAATTCATTGGCGACATTCGAAAAAATTCTTTTGGGCGAAGTCGCCTATAAACGATCCGAACCACAGCAACTCAATTAACAAGGCCAGAGAAGCTCTCACATAAGTCACACTATAAGTACGATTTGGGTTGTCGGCTTTTTACAGGGAGAGATGAACAAAACGTATGAGGAACCTTTTTGATAATATCGTCCGCGCGCGAATAGATTTCGTACACTCTTAAAAAGAACGAGCGATTTTGACGCAGTCTGAGTTAATTTTCACTCCTCCAGTCTAGAAAATGCACTTATCCTGGAGGAGTGGATCCTTTGTGTGTTAAACCTATCACTCCAACCGAGTGATTTTAACTCAGTCTGATTTAATATTCACTCCTTTCCAGTGTCGAAAATGCACTTCTCCTACTGGAGTGGATTTCACTCTTTTGTTTTAAGAGTGTACATTTTGCTTTGAAATGCCAACATTCCGAACCAGGCGGATAGCATGACGTCACGAAAAGCTTCTGCGGCCTTAAAGTTAAATAGGCCATGAAAGGTTCCTATATCTCAGCTATGCTCTGGAAAACTCAATATTTGAATCTAGACTCTTCAATTACCTCTTACCTTTCTTACAAACCAAAAGACACTTAAAAAAAAAAAAAAACTTTTATTAATATTGCAGATATCTATTTATTATTTACATCTCCCCTTTGCGTCATTAGTTCCAGGTGAAATAATGAAAATCCCGTTTTGTAGTGTTTAATCATTCCGGGAACCCCGCTTCGAATGGGATCGATTCGGTGTATATGGACTCTGATGGACAGGTAAGGGGTGTGAAATGGCGGGGTGGTGTGGGGGTCGGCCATGTTTGGTCACGAAGAAATGGATTATTTTGTATTACAAATAATACAGGGTGTCCGTAAACGAATGTCCGAATTTTAATGGTATATTACATGAGTTTATTTGATACTAAATATAACAAATCATACATGAAATTGAAGGAAAACTAACCTAGTTTTCCCTATAAGTGCTCACTGTGTACGAATTTAGTGATACGGCACACATCCAAACGAAAATGCAATTATTCCCATATTGTCTTCAGCAAGTCCGGAGTAATGGAAGCAACAATAATACAACTGTGGAAACGATGTAGCGGTACAAGCGCATGCTCTTATTTGAAACAGTTGGAGTTATTCTTTATTCGTCACCTTCAATCACAACTGTCGAACGATTACAGATGATACTACTACAATTTAAAACTCGGGCATTCTTTTACTGACTCCCTGTATTATAGTTTCCGCTACATGATACTTTACACAACGCATTATCTCTTACTCTACAGTACTTCTCTATACACAACTCTACCCTCTGCACTGTTTATTACTGTACATCGTGTCCATAGTACAGTAAAGTTCAAAGAGCAGTACGCAGTACAGTTCATAATAAAGTACACAGTTCTGTTCAAAGTAAAGTACAAAGTACTGTTCAAAGTAAAGTACAAAGTACAGTTCAAAGTAGAGTACACAGTACAGTTCAAAGTAGAGTACACAGTACAGTTCAAAGTAGAGTACACAGTACTATTCAAAGTAAAGTACATAGAACAGCATGGTAAGGTGCACACAGTCAAGTTTGCCCAAGTGTTTTATTTTATTAAATGAAATAAAAATGAAGTAAAATCTTACTCAACACAAAAAGCTGAAAGTTCTCTGTGTAGTAAAATAAATGCAGTATGAAACAAAAAATAACATTATGAAATTCATTTATCATTAAATTAAATACATGTACTAAAACTGGAAACTTTCAAATTTGAACAAGAAATACATTTTGCAGGGGATTCCAGCACACGTTGGTATCGACAGAAACGAGTCTGCTGATATTCTGGAAAAAGAAACAAAAAAACTCAACTATGACATTCTTTCCCATTTCACTCTTAATGTCATCAACTCGGTGACCAAAGCAAAATTCTACAGCAGAAGTGTTAAAGCTAAACATCAAATCTGCGAATTAAGCACCAATAGGGTAACGGTAACTGCTACCACCCTAACTAGATTAAGGGGGTTCGGTATGATGTATATCGGTAATGTTAAATTGGCCGATCGCAATGTACCTTTTCACAATAACTACTGATCAGATCATCTTAAAATTTTCTGTGTGTGTTATACCAACCTTATATATTAATCTGAGGTAAAAAGTTTTTTTTTTTAAATAACTGTTAGATTTTTTAAATAAAATAAGTTTTAAAGTACCCAAAATATCATGAAAATTTTCAAATTTTTGCCCCATGAAATTTTTTTCACTTTAGTTTTATTGAAATTTATAACCTCAGATTAATCTATACTATGTATTACATCATATAAAAAAAAGTTTACGAGAAAACATAGCATAATTTTTGAGAAAAGGTACATCGAAGTTCAAAAAATCAAGTTCTGAGAAAAACGCGTCTAAGTTTTTATTGTTAACCCGCTTCAGTAAGGAAAGGGTTAAATAAAATGGCTTTTAATAACAAAAATATTTTTCCAATCGTCTTGATACTTTGTGACATTATTAATAAAGGTTGTAATAGTATTTTAAGTCAATAATTTTATTTTTTATTTTTTCACCGATTTTAGGGTACTGAACCCCCTTAAGGACTGGCCTCTACAAAAGGATGGAAATCCAAAAACATAGAACTAGGAAATACTCCACCTGCAAATACTGCCCCGACTCGGAACTCCATCAAAAACAGTTTTTCTCTTGTCCATCCATCCTGGCAAAATTGCAGCAAATCACCAACTCGCCCTACGAAGACCTTTATGGGGACCACTTTCTGCAGATCGCTGAAGCAGTCTATCAGACCTTTGGTCCCATAGTCTTTATCCACGACATCACCGACACGACATCATCATCATCAACAACATCAACAACTACCTTTACGCTAGCAACTCTATCAACGGGTTTTTTCGTGAATTTACCCCAAGCTCAAAAATGGCCGACACGCTACAAATAAACACATTTCTGAACTTCATAGATTACAACATTTTATTTGTCTCTAATACACACGCGATCCTATAAACTTCCAAGCGTCAAATCGTAATTAAAAATAAGCGATAGAACAGCAGTTTTTGTATCGGAAACTCATTTAGAACGATTTCAATCATTCTGAAGAACAAAAACTTCAAAAACAAAGTCAATGTTTTTTTTTTATTATCAAAAAGTAAATAAGGTAAGAAAATGCCTTTATAATTTTTTGTTTATTTATCGAAAGTAAATTTAAACTAAAATGGTGGATTTTTGTTTGTGTTATGAAAGGTAAATATGAGCGAAAAAAAAAAGAACTTTTCAACTCCAAATTGCAAAAGATATTTGACTTCTTTTTATTTTTCCTAATCTAGAAAAGAAAGTCAGAGAAAAGAGATATTTGTTTTTGATTTGTACAAACAAGATGTTTCTTAAAAGTAAACAATCCGGATATTTTTATTTAATTTGCGGAAAGAAAAATTCGAAGGAAGTTTGTTTAAAAAAATAAAATTGTGTTTACAAAGCAAACATTTATTTAAAATAATGGTTATTGTTATAGAAAAGAAATTGTTATAGAAAGAAATAAACTGACTTCCTGTAAATTATGCTTAGAGGCCAATTTTGAAAAATTTATAAAAACATTCAGCAAATAATAAACTTCTCCATCATTTCTTTAACTCATAAAAGATTATAGAAAGTTTTCTGGACACATGAAAAGACCACTTCTGCTTAGTTTATCAAAATAAACGTAATAAAAACACAAAACTAGGAGTGTGTATCACTACACGACTTTCAATCACCACCAAATAAGACAATACATTTTAAAGGAAATTATGCATCTTTTAAGGTGATTTCACAAGCTGTAAAGACCGAAAAGTTCTATGACAGCTACCATATGGGCATGCATGATTTTCTTGAAACCTTATGACGTCAAACAGATACTAGGAACATTTGTGCCCAAATTTGAATCTTTGACTCTTTTAGTTCGAACTGCAGAGTCGTTTCAGACCGGCATGTTCAAACCCCTTTTTTAGAATACGCACCTTCTAAAACATTTAAAAAACATGAATTTCCGTTAAAATTCTATTATGAAAGCGATCAATTCTTAAATATAATGCTAATGAATACTTTTTTAAAAAAAGATATAGGTTATTTTTTTAATTAAATACCTATATATTGTTTTAAAATGTATTCATTTTTATATTAATTAAATGTTTTTACATTAATGTATTTTTTAGGAATTATATTGTACTGAAAGTATTTTTTAAATGACCGTTTTTGTGGTAAAACTTATTTATCTAACTTAACCGTAGAACTTAGGGGAAAAAAAACAATTTCTCTTAAAATTTCGCTATCTACATTAAAAAGCAACAATTTTTTATAATAAAGAATATTATTTACACAAATAAAAACACCATTTCCGTAACTGTCACTTTCAATCAATCAAACGCCGTAGCCAGTTTAAAAAAAGTCCTCTTACAACACCACCAAATACAATGCAAATAATACTTTATTTTTCTAACATCTTCAAAAAAAATTTTGCCACAAAAAAAAAGAAGCATAAAAAGCAGCAAACCCCCAATTTCTTTCAGTAGTGTTGAAAAGGTATTGTTCCGTATGTCAATAGAATACCTAATTAATAAGGTATCACGTAACGCTACTGACTAGAGATATATGTTAAAGATCTACAGTTTTGTTAGGGTTTTTTTTTTACAGAAGCTAAATACTTTCTATATTTTATTATAAGGAGCTAAGCATATAGTAAAAAATTAAAAAAAAAATTCAAGCATAAAGTAAAATGTTTTAAATATATATATTTTTAAAGAAATTATCTTAAAAATAAATTTATTGAAAACTGTAAACATGTCTTCTTAAAAAGGCATTCTTTTAAATATATTTTAAATATATTGATTAATTGTAATTTATTAACGTAGTGTTAGTTTATTTCAAAATTATATTGTTAAAAAAATGTTTTATAATATTGAAAATTTATTTGAAAATTATTTTGTTTTAAAAATACTCTTATTTTCTAACAAATACGTTTCTGTGTGGTTTTAACAATTCATAAAACTTTTTTAAGAAATTTCTTATTTATAATTAGTTTTGCAATTCGTAGTATTTTATAAAAAACGTATAACAAGAAAATTAAATATTTACGCCTAACAAAAAAAAACCGATACTGTCACTTCCAATCAATCAAACTCCAAGCCCAATCCAACAAGTCATCTTACAACAAAACACCAAATACAATACAAACAACAATTTCCTTATTCTAATCCTAACTTCTTCAAACAAAATTATACCCACAAAAAAAGCATAAAATATAACAATAGCCCCCTCTCTTACAGTAGTTCTGTCACGGTATTGTTCGATATGTTGATAGAACACCTAAATTACAAGGTATCAAGTATCCCTATTCATTTGACTTTTTTTTGAAGTTGTAGTGTTGTTTTTTTTTATTCATTTTGTGCAACTTGTTGGGAAACAGTCTATGCGGTTTTCGTCTTGAGTTTCGGTTGGCTGCTCGAGTGTGACGTCATGTTGGAAATGGGTAGGTAATGCCATCTTTTGGAACATTGCAAAACGAATTGAGATTTTTATAGATTGAGTTATTTTTGTAAATATTAATGTATGATATATTTTTTGGAAAATGAAATACTACTAAAAAAAAAAGAGTTGTTTTGAATCAAATGCAAAAAAAGTCAAATTATTGTATTTTATCAAGCCTATTTGAAATAAGTACCTTCATAAATTAGTATGTTAAATAGTAATTTCGACATTTAAAGCATTTTTATTTAATTTTCACACAAGGTTTACAAAGTAAAAAGCGGAAAGCATTTATAATGGCTATGTCCATCACACAGTTCCCCAGAAAAAGTTACCAATGCATAAAACTTTAACCTAACGATTTTAAATTGCTTAATATATTTTTTTCAATTTCAATTGTTAAAATAATACTTAGTAAATTTTGAAAAATGCTATTATCTGTAGTTAACTTTGAAGTTAAATCTAAATAAAGATTTTCTTTAATAATTAATATTTTTTGTTTTAAAATGTAACCTTAATAATAATATTTTTATTTCAATATATTAGCAATCCGTGTAACGTTCACAATTTAATAACATTGTTATAAACTACATTTAACAACAATGTATGATTTCTTATAACCGTTTCAGAAATAGTTGCTAAAGCCACTGTCAACACACACAGTTACAATACCCATAATATTACCTCTTTTAATACTGTAAAACCATTTTCACCTTGGTAGTACTTCATAGGCAGAGAAGATTGGTTGAAGGGGCAACAGCTTTAGATATTTCGAATGATATTTTTTGTTCTTCATGCTCAAGTAAAGCTACTTAACTTAAAATACAAAAAAGGGCAAATTATGTCGTTCCGACATTAAAAATTGACCGTAAAGGATTTTAAGAAATCGGTTTATAAGTTGAAAGCATCATTTCATACCTCATAATTAAAATAGAAAAAGAGTTTTTACTATTAATTACCTAATATGAAATAATATGGAAATGAAAGTCCAAATTGTTAATACTTATCTTCGCTTAAATATTTTTACATACAAAAAAAAAACATGCAGATATTTAAAGAGCTTAGTGGAAGAACGTGCTAAGTGACGTTTTGGAAAAATTTAGATTTTTGTGTCAATGAACTTACAATTTCATTCTTAAAAGATAACAAGTTTCCCCTTTTTATAAACTGAAAGTTTAATATACTTTTTACGTTTGCAAGTAATGTTTTTAATGGGTTTAAGGTAGGCGAGTACCCAAAATTTTAAATTTTTTACTAATACTTTAATCTTTTCAAAATTTGGCATAGTGCTTTCAAATATAATGAACAATGCCTTTTGGGGCATTTTTTTATTTAAATTTAATTGATTTATTTTAAACGGTGTTTTTCAACTAAAAAAAGGGGTTTGCGCCAACACTTCTAGAATCAAAAGTTTTACATTAATTTACCTGAATTTTTTTACAGAGGCTATTTCAATAGAAATCTGTGCCATGAACCTCTAACATCTAGTGTAAATATACGAGTTTTTTTAAAAACATGTCCAAGTGTAAGTTAATCGAAAAAAAACTTTTTTTTGGTTAATTTATAACATTTTTCTCAATAACTTCTTTTCTTGTAATTTGTCTGTAACTCTAGAGGGTCATTGCATGCATCAGTTTAAAACGAAGAATTTAACATATAATTAATGTTTATAGGAGGAAAATTCAATGTGGTAGACTTGTTAGCGTAAACCTCCTTTTTTAGTAGAAAAGCACCAGTTAAAATAAAACAATTATATTTAAATAAAAAAAAATTACCCAAAAAGCATTGTTCGTTATATTTGAAATCACTAAGCCAAATTTGGAAAAAATTAAAGTAATAGTAAAAATTTTAGAATTTTGGGTATTCGCCTAGGTTAATTTTACCAGCTTGAACTACAACTCTATCTTACTGACCACTCCGAGTGAGTCACCATCGACTTTTTAAGGGGGACTTCATAGTTAACGCCCCCCTAAACACGCTACGAGGAGACGAGACTAGATTTTGGTTGAAGGAACGTAACACAAGAGCTACACGGGGGGCCATTAACACGCAAGGGGGCGTTTAGGGGGCGGTGTAATTCGACACGCACAGCTTGTTCCAAATTTTCGCACTCGTTTATTTTCGCTACTGTGGGAATGAAGTATTTTTCACCTTGAAAATAATGGATAGTGGGAAAAGAATTGTTAAAAAATATTTAACAACTTTCAGTTCTAGTTTGGTGCTCTTGTAATTAGTGAATTTGTTGTACACTAAACACATGATCCTCTTAAGACACGAGCAAAATTCAACACGTATATTCTTAATCCAAACATTCTTTTCATACATAAATATGCTAAAGAGTATGTTTTGCAAAGACATTTGAAAAAAAAATATGTTTAATAGATACTTAGGGACACGCCATAAACTCTTACATGACACAATTTTGATGCTACAAATGCAAAAAAGCAGTATCACTTATTTGTAGTTATATTATTTTAACATTGTTTTAAATGTAAAATGCCTTGAAAATTAACTACAAAATGAACTTTTTGAAATGTTTAAAAAGTAATAATATAAAATATTTTTTTAAAACTCTAATATCGTATTTGACCCTCATTCAACTTCAATTTTTATAGAAATTAATGACAGATACCTGTAATCAAAGACCGAAAACTGACATTTGAATCTTCTTCTATTGGACCAGGTCAATTTCGGAACTAATTAACGTGTTAATTGTTTGTGGGAAATTTTTTTAAAAAAATGGCCCCAAATGGGGACTCCAGGTCGCAAGAGGTTAAACAAAACAAAAAAACAGAGAACAATTCGTACAACTTTTTTCATATATATTTCGAACCTAAAATAATATTTTTTATACAAATAATGGCCCATCCCCATCCACAATAACTCTTCCCAACTCCCAAATTAAAATTACAACTCTCAAAAAATCTGACACACAAATTACTATGTCCCTGCTATGGGAAAAAGACAATAGTTATTAGCGCAGACGATTTTAGCTGTTTTTCGTTTGGCGAGTGGGGTGCAAGGCCGGGTGTATCGTCTGCAGACAGGTGGGAGTCGCACACCTTGACCTCAATGGGTGTGGGAGTGCAGACGATTTTTCTCAATATCGTTTGGTTGGGAATATTTAGTAGGGTTAATGCACCGATTTCCGGTTATTTAAGGGTTAATTTAGACTCAATACTTTATAAAAATATTTATTAATTTGTATTTATAAGGTTTTATGTAATAATAATGATAATATTTCAGATGATGTAAAGCTCGTCTTTTCAACCGAGTTTTAAGTGGCTGTTTCAGCTATAGTAAAACTTGTATTGGCACAAATGACAATGAACGCTTGCAAAAGTACTTTAAAAACATGAACTATGCGCTATAATCTAGATCCTGACTTTTGAAAAATTTACTTTTAATATATATTTTATAATATTAAATGGGAATGTTTCAGATGACGTAATGATCTTGTTTTAATTTTTTTCTGCGTTCTGCGATTTCATTGGTTGCTTCGGTTTCACCCTCAATATGAACTATAAAGATGAAAAAAAAATTCTTTCTATGCAGATTTATTTAATGAATGTGTTTAACAACCAAGGGCAAAACAAGAAGTTGCCATTTAAATAATTTATTAAGTAAAACATTCCTAGAAAACTCATGTTCGTATACCAAAACAAAAGTAATCCCAGACGACAAATGAAAACAAACAGTTAGAGATGTTGCCATCCACAACGTGAAATAACCCCATCGTATTAAATACTTCATATAATTCTAGTTCATTCATGCTTAAAACTTTCATGTGCTACCAATCAATTTTTACTTAACCTAGTAACAACAGTAGGATATATAGTTTACTAGACAAAAATGAGATTTCAGCTTATTGCATATATCGCTATGTATTATGTAAAAAAAAAAACAGTCTTTGTAAGAAAAAGTATTGGACTCTTGTATACTACAAGCTTTGATTATAACATGCATGTAAATATTAAAGTACCTTACAAAAACATAGGTGCATTGGAGCTGATGGACATAAAATTTGTGAAGCATTATTCAAAATTGTGACACTCAGTCAGATAATAACTGAAACAAAAAACAAAAACTCGCAACCAAACAAATTCTTTCCCAAAACGTAAAAATTCAACAGCAAACAATATTTATTACCAAACGATATCTCACATAATATATAAAAAAGAATAACCCGTTTTCAACAATGACAGAACAAAATGAAAAATGACCTTCCCGTTGACAAACTTCTCTGATCTGACACGATAATAAAAAACAATAAATAAACAGAGAAAAATAAGAAGAAAAGTTAATTGAAATGGCACACAGTTTCGAATGGGTGTCAACTTGAAGGTTACAAAAATATTGAGATGGTTGGCGAGTAAAAATTTCGCCAAAATAATTTTAAACTCAAAATTATAGTCAAGTAATATTGACTTGTACTAAATTGAACAGAAGTGTGATGGAAACTTTTTTCATTTAGCGGGGGAGCAATTGTTAAAGTCACCAAAAATGTACAAACAACGCCAAATGTTGTATTTCCTAAGGTAACTTTTAATTGTGTATACTTGTATTGCCACTAGAAAATTACATTTTGAGCTAAAGATCTGCAACTATGAAATAGAAAAGCACCCAAATTCCATAATTTATCGCCTTTCTAAAGATTTATATTTTTATTTGTTAAATTAGTCCGTATCAAAACGACGCCAAACAATTAGCCACACGCAAAAAACTGTCTGGTACGTACAAACGAAAATTGAGTTCTCCCGACCAAACTGTTCGGTTGCTAAAGGACTGAAGCGTTCAGCTGGCGCAAACGACTAGTTCGGTTGAAAGAACTACAACGAAACCGTACAGTTTAGTTCTCACACAGAGTTTAGTTGCGGTAACTAAACTGGTAGGTTTGAAAGAAACCACCAGTTTGGCTGTGAAAATTAAACACCCTTCAACCGAACTTGGTTGAGTTGCAGGACCAGCACCATTTTTTTGCGTGCAACCCCTTGTTTGGGTCTTTTTCAAAGCAATTAATGGCTTCTGTTGGCAAACCCGTTTTGCATAAGTTTTTAACCAGGCAACATCTACATCAAAACTCTAACCTCCAAAGGGTGTCTTCGCTTTTAGAGAACAAAAAATAATTGCGTTTCCAAAATAAGAAAATCAATTTTTGGGGATTAAGAATGTATTGTTTTTGAGGATGATTAGAATGATTTATACACAGTTGTCATGGAGATTTATGTAGAAATTTCAGTAACAATGTACTTCTGTTTTGACTCATCAATTAAAAAAAATCATTCATACTTATTTGATACGAACACAGTGTCAAATAGTACAGAATAACAAGTAGGGCAGTGGAGCCTGTCTCAACTTATGACTACATTATCGACCACTTCAAATTTAAATTTAAAATATATATGTGATGTACAACTCTAAATTAATCCATATTAATTTTAATTCCATCTTTTGACTCAATACTTTAGTGTAGTTAAGGTGATTTAGTTTTAAAACAAATTGCCAACAATGCGACGTTTTCTATGTTCCAAAGCAAAGTCCCGTTTTATCTTTTAAAAAATTAAGTAATTGATATTTAAAAAATGTTTTTCTTGTTAATTGCTTAGAACAAAACTTTCTGTTGGAAATCAGTATAAAAAATAAATACTTCAATTATATATATGGAGTGTTACGTTACTATATTTACACAAATTGCATAGCTCTGAGCAACTTAAACTTATTCGGAGAAATTAAAATTAAACATCCTCTAATCAAAGTTTGAAACAAGATTAACACAGACGAAACTAAATCTAAATGCATTTAAATTAAAACAACTAATCCTTGCTCCAATCAGAATCAACCAAACGATTTTACTTTTTTTTAACCCTAATTTATTAAATCAAACCTCCTTCATTCGCAACTAATCTAATTTTCCTAAACTAAATTCACTCCAATATCTCCTTTATATCACTAAGCCTTACATTTTAGAACGTTTTTTTTGTGTATTTAAAATTGGCAACGACTAATTGAACAACTATCGAACGTTCAAGAAGCTTCCCTTAATTAGGTTTATCTCATTAAAGCTTCCCTCTCGGCGATTATTGTTTGATAAGCCACTGAATTTATTCATTCATTACAGAAACACGCTTTCAGACAGTAATTTAGTATTACACTTGAAGGTTTTATGAACTAAATTATTCAATCACTAAATGTTTTCTTGTATTTCAGAAACCCTACTTATGATGTCGATTTACCATCGTAGTTAAAGGGTTTGTGAAATAAAACATGAAGTTTTAAACAAGGGCCTCTGCTTAATCATTATCAATTAGAGAGGCAAAAGCTTCGAATTTGGAAATCTTAACAGAGTTTATGGTGATTTAAGGTAAAATGGATGTTAATTTGAAAGTGTTTAGATGCAGTTGAGAATGTCGTAGTTGTTTTTAATTCATCTCATAAGAAAAACTTACATTTTGGAGATTTTACGCCAAGCATTTAGATTTGTGCTGAAGTGTCTTTACTGTTCAAATGGTATAAATAAGATTGTGTTCCTAAGAAGTTGCGATTTCGGAATTTGATAAATAAAAATTGCTTTCTTTACAAAATAAAAGTACGATAATTGTTTGATAAACTACGATTAATAATCAAAGAGTATAAATTTGTCATTTTAAAAATCATGTCTTTTAACTACTGGATGCAACAGCTAAAACTGCGATACAAGGAAGGGTTTGCAATTTTAACTCCAATACTTGGAGAATTGTAGAGGGTAGTATTGCCGAAGATAATACAACAACACCCGTATCCACCAAAAAGGTAAGTTGTTACTGTAACTTTTTTCCTTCACGATTCAATGTTCTTTCTCGCGAAAATTGTTAACCATAATTGGATTTTATACATTATATTTAACATTGTTTGACTAATTTAGTCGTATTTCACAAAAAGAAACCTCAAAGATATGAAAATATATTGAAATTGTAAAAAAAAAAAAAAAAAAAAAAAAAAACGCCTGAAGTGAATGTATCGTAGGCACTGCTTTCAGTCATATACTTTTTACCCGGGGTTTGAAAAACTGACTTCAGAAGTGCTTATAATACACTCTCAAAAATGAATGCTCAAAAACGACGAAATTTCCCTTAATTTAATTGACGATTCCGTTACTGGCAAATGCTCCGAGTTTTCGTTCAATCAAAGTGATGAAATTTGAATCGTCATTTTTATGAGGATTTGAATGTCGTCTAATCTAAAGAAATATTTCGTCATTTTTGAGCATGTGAGTACAACAATGAGATTCAGTTTCCTCAAAATCAAGATACAGAATCGTCAAATCACGATCGTTAAAGTGAGGATTCGCGTTTACTCAAAAGTCACGTGATAGTTTGACGAAACAATCCTCAAAATTAACGAAATGAGGCTTGAGGATTCATGAATCGTCAAAAATGAAAGTGTTATTTCGAAGAGTGCAGTGAATAGAGAGATCGATTATCATATAGTAAAAATTATATAATATGCAAATCACCCACTATTGAGGGTACACTATTAAAATAAAAGAGTGAAATCCACTCCTATAGGAGAAGTGCATTTTCGACACTGGAAAAGAGTGAAATTAACATCTAAATCGCTCGTAATTGCCCTAAATATTTCCTAATCGTCTTAAAATATCGTTTGCTGTAAAGAATGTATGAAGTTTAACAAAACAAAAGAGTGAAATCCACTCCTTTAGGGAAAGTGCATTTTCGACACCGAAAGTAGTGAAAATTAACTCGGACTGAGTTAAAACCGCTCGTTTGTTTTAAGAGTGTATACCCATGCAATGACGGTTTTATTACGTTAGTAAACATAAAACACACATACACCACATAACCTTAATTAAAAATGACCCTTCACCTCAAGGGCGTCCCTTTAAAAAAATGTCAATCAAGGTACGTACTCCCCCGGGTTCGATCCATCAAGGGTTAAGAGGGAGTGTCGGCCAATCAGGACCGCCCCTCCGGTCTATTAATCTTAAGCCCCATTTGGGATGCATAGGGCGCCACCACTCCGATGACGGAGTGTTATTAGTTAATTACGGGTTGTAAGAGTGTGTTGTTAAAGGTAAATTTGTGGCTTTTAATGTGGTCGAGAGGTTGCATTTATGTAGTACTAGATTACGCTTTGCGATCAAGATATCAAAATGGTTTCTATCCCTTTTTTTTACTAAAGCTCCCAAACCGCCCTAACAACTAAGGATTCAAAAATGTTATTCCTATCAAATATTACCTTCATAGTGAAAGTGCTATTGTAATACGATGGCAAAACAAAAGTACATTCTCTTCATACTCATTAATAACTAAAAAGCTCTAAAATTGAGGGTATCCGTAAAAGAATGTTCGAGTTTCAAATTGTACACTCTTAAAACAAAAGAGTGAAATTCACTCCAGTTGGAGAAGTGCATTTTCGACACTGGAAAGGAATGAATATTGACTCAGACTGAGTTAAAATCACTCGTTTGGAGTGATCCTGTCGGAGGTTTAACGCACAAAGGATCCACTCCAAAAGAAGAAGTGCATTTTAAAGACTGGAGGAGTGAAAATTAATCAGGCTGAGTTAAAATCACTCGTTCGTTTTAAGAGTGTAATAGTATCAGCTGCAATCACTCGATAGTTGTGGTTGAAGGTGACGAATAAAGAATAACTCCAACTGTTTCAGATAAGCGATACCCCACGATTTACCAACCTTGAAAGGTAGAACTGCACAGGCTGTTGTTTAAATTACTCCGGATTTGCTGCAGACATTATGAAAAGAATTGCATTTTTGTTTGGATGTGTGCCGTATCACTAAAGGCGCACACATTGATTGAGCACTTATAGGAGAAACTAGGTTAGTTTTTAATTCAATTCATATGTATGATTTGTTGTATCCATCAAGGGTTAAAAGGGAGTGTCGGCCAATCAGGACCGCCCCTGCGGTCTATTAATCTTAAGCCCCATTTGGAATGCATAGGGCGCCACCACTCCGATGACAGAGTGTTATTAGTTAATTACGGGTTGTTAAGAGTGTGTTGTTAAAGGTAAATTTGTGGTTGTTAATGTGGTAGAGAGGTTGAATTTATGTAGCTCTTGATTACGCTTTGCGATTATGAGATCAAAATGGTTTCTATCCCTTTTCTTACTAAAGCTCCCCACACCGCCCTAACAACTAAGGATTCGAAAATTTTATTCCTATCAAATATTACCTTCATAGTGAAAGTGCTATTGTAATACGATGGCAAAACAAAAGTACATTCTCTTCATACTTATTAATAACTAAAAAGCTCTAAAATTGAGGGTATCCGTAAAAGAATGTTCGAGTTTCAAATTGTACACTCTTAAAACAAAAGAGTGAAATTCACTCCAGTTGGAGAAGTGCATTTTCGACACTGGAAAGGAATGAATATTGACTCAGACTGAGTTAAAATCACTCGTTTGGAGTGATCCTGTCGGAGGTTTAACGCACAAAGGATCCACTCCAAGAGAAGGAGAAGTGCATTTTAAAGACTGGAGGAGTGAAAATTAATCAGACTGAGTTAAAATCGCTCGTTCGTTTTAAGAGTGTAATAGTATCAGCTGTTAGTGGCTATAGTATCAACTCGATAGTTTTGGCTGAAGGTTACGAATAAAGAATAACTCCAACAGTTTCTGAAAAGCGATACCCCACGATTTACCAACCTGAAAAGGTAGAATTGCACAGGCTATTGTTTAAATTACTCCGGACTTGCTGCAGACAGTATGAGAAGAAATGCATTTTCGTTTGGATGTGTACCGTATCACAAAAGGCGTCCACATTGAGCACTTATAGGAAAAACTAGGCTAGTTTTCCTTCAGTTTCATGTATGATTTGTTATGTCCATCAAAGGTTTGGGATGTATAGGGCGCCACCACTCCGATGACGAAGTGTTATTAGTTAATTACGGGTTGTAAGAGTGTGTTGTTTTAAGGTAAATTTGTGGTTGTTAATGTGGTCGAGGGGTTACATTAACGTCGCACTAGATTACGCTTTGCGATCAAGATATCAAATGGTTTCTATCCCTTTTTTTTTACTAAAGCTCCCAAACCGCCCTAACAACTAAAGATTCAAAAATTTTATTCCAATCAAATATTACCTTCATAGTGAAAGTGCTATTGTAATACGATGGCAAAACAAAAGTACATTCTCTTCATACTCATTACTAACTAAAAAGCTCTAAAATTGAGGGTATCCGTAAAAGAATGTTCGAGTTTCAAATTGTACACTCTTAAAACAAAAGAGTGAAATTCACTCCAGTTGGAGAAGTGCATTTTCGACACTGGAAAGGAATGAATATTGACTCAGACTGAGTTAAAATTACTCGTTTGGAGTGATCCTGTCGGAGGTTTAACGCACAAAGGATCCACTCCAAGAGAAGGAGAAGTGCATTTTAAAGACTGGAGGAGTGAAAATTAATCAGACTGAGTTAAAATCGCTCGTTCGTTTTAAGAGTGTAATGGTATCAGCTGTAATCACTCGATAGCTGTGGTTCAAGGTAACGAATAACGAATAACTCCAACAGTTTCAGATAAGCGATACACCACGATTTACCAACCTGAAAAGGTAGAATTGCACAGGCTATTGTTTAAATTACTCCGAACTTGCTGCAGACAGTATGAGAAGAAATGCATTTTCGTTTGGATGTGTGCCGTATCACTAAAGGCGCACACATTGAGCACTTATAGGAAAAACTAGGCTAGTTTTCCTTCAATTCCAAGTATGATTTGTTTTTTCCATCAAAGGTTAAAAGTGAGTGTCGGCCAATCAGGACCACCCCTGCGGTCTATTAATCTTAAGTCCCATTTGGAATGCATAGGGCGCCACCACTCCGATGACGGAGTGTTATTAGTTAATTACGGGTTGTAAGAGTGTGTTGTTAAGGGTAAATTTGTGGTTGTTAATGCGGTCGGAGGTTGCATTAACGCCGCACTAGATTACGTTTACCCACTAACCCCTTCATTCCCTGGATTAATTTCTTCAAGAGCACATAGATTAGGTTAGCATAGCTATTACTGCAGTTTTTTACTCTAGAATGGACGACGTATGCAGTGCACGATATTTTCGTTGATGATCGAATTAAGAAGACGTACGCTGCTTATGTCTTGGTAGTGAAGGGTTTAAGATATTAAAAATGTGTATTTTGTAATACGATGACAAAACAAGTACAGTCACGGCCTACTCAACTACTTAGACCGAAGAAGCTCTCCCAAACTCGCTCAGGGACGGAAATTTTGACGTCATAATTCCGAGTGACGTTGTTCCGAAGATGAAGATAACCTGTCTCGAAACATGTTCTTAACCACTCGGCTAACCACACTTTTCACTCAGCGAACCACACTTTTAGGGTCCCGAATACGTCCGAACTAGTGTCTTGATCTTCGGCATTCGGAACAGTGACGTCAAAAATTCTCTCTACGATCATGTTTGGGGGAGCCTCTCTGGCCTTGCTATTGAAGTTGGCCGTGGTACAGTCCACACTCGCCCATTAGGTAATGGCAGTAAAGTACAACAAAAACTCTTCAATACAAAGTATTGGTTGTAAAAACACTTCGGACTGTCGGGGGAAGTTTCGTCGGCTTCTGTGTCTAATTGCAGCGAATGATGAATCAAAACTAATGGCCTCAATAACTTTATCACATTATCTTTTTTGGAAATAATCAACAATTGGCAGAATATACGATATTAAGGAAAAATAGGTTGTAAACCCATTAACGACGTGTTTGGCAAGAAAATTTGCCTGTCAAAAATTAATTCTCTGTTTATGTTGTTTCTAAAGAATTCCACTTTTGCATTGATTAACTCATCAACGGCAAATACCATTAACATCTTCAATTCTGTAAAACAAAAACGTTGATTTTTAAGTTTGTTTATCGTGTAACTTAATTTCCGCTGCAAAAACTTTTTGGGATTATAACCTTCGTCTGTCTTATATTTGATTTATTTGGATAAACGGAAGATAAAATGTTATTTTCATGCGGTAAATTTTCTTGCCAATTGTCGTTAATGGGATAAGAACTATCGACTTACATTCGTTCGCCTCTACAAAATGATGGAAAACCTCTAATAGGCGAAAGGTCGTTTACTTCTCTATGGCAGATAAATCGGAAAACTTATACAAAGATTTACAATGTTTCAAACATCAAGTTATCCATTGTACAATAAAGAATTATCAATCACATATTAACAACGGCAGATACTATCTACTCAATAGTAATTAGACCCTAAAGTACGTCTCACATTTCGAGATTACGCTTTACTTCAAAATCTATCTCGTCATCTGTATTGTCCATCTTTCAGTAGCCGCCATTTTGAATATTGGAGAAAGAAAATAGATAAGGATTAAAAGTGTGTTTCCTAATAACCCTCTAATTCTTTCTTTTAGATGTGATTTTCGAACAATTAGGACCTAAGTGAGTGGTGATATTGGTTTTCTTTTAAATTGCAGTGAGATTACGAAGTATGGAATTAGCGGCTTGAAGTCGTTAGAGCATATACTGCGCCTTAATGGATAACAGTAATTGTTGGAGAAATCGTTGTTAATTGAATATCCTTTAAAAAAGATTTGTAACGTTTATGTTGGTCTTGTCCTAAGATATCCGTTTCCCTTAGAAAACGGAAAAATTTATCAAAATATGTTTTGATAATTTTGAGTTAAAATATGAACTTATTCCTCATCTTTCCAATGGTACACTCTTAAAACAAAAGAGTGAAATTCACTCCAGTTGGAGAAGTGCATTTTCGACACTGGAAGGGAGTGAATATTAACTCAGACTGAGTTAAAATCACTCGTTTATAGTGATCCTGTCGGAGGTTTAACACACAAAGGATCCACTCTAAGAGGAGAAGTGCATTTTCCAGACTGGAGGAGTGAAAATTAATCAGACTGAGTTAAAATCGCTCGTTCGTTTTAAGAGTGTACAAGCGGATTTCTCGTATTGTAAATAGTTTTTAATTTACAAACCGCCTTTTAAAGGCAATTATATTGTCATCAATATCACAATAAAAACCTTGAACTCACTTTCTGAAGAGCGAATTTTTTCATTGCTTGTACTCCAAGCAAGATATTTCAATTTAATATGTATCGATTTAAAAAAAATATTACCGAGGAAACTGTTTCCGCTCTTAACTTTTATGGAACATGCCCACTAAGTAATCAGTTATAACGAACATGAATCTCGGTATTTCATTCTGAAGTAAAACATTTTGTAAGTTGAATGGATGAAAAATTCCATCATTTCAAACTCGATTTTAAATCCCGCTATACATGTATCAAAAGGGACAAGTCTATATCCGATAGAATATGATACAGGGAAATTCGGAAAAAGGGCGGGAAAAGGGAAAAAAATCATCTTCACCCATCGAAAAAGCCATCAATTTTAAAATCAAGGAAAAAGATGTCCCTTTCGTATGTTGGCTTCCTCTAAAAAATGACCAAGTTCGAAAATCTGTAACTGACATTGTATTTTTCAGCTTTTTTTTTTATATTTTCACTCTGCAAAAACTTCAAAACATTTCACTCTATAATAAAAATATATTTTATTTTTTTATATTTCACCATTCTTCACCCCTTGGAATATTTTTTTTTTCGTGGCGTTCTTTTCAATTTTCGCTGAGATATCATTCTAAAAAAGTCCGCCATTTTTTTTCTTTGTGTCAGCTTGCTAAGCCTACTTCTTGTCGCCCATATATTCCATTTTTTTTAAGCAGCAAGCAGACGATATGCGAGACGCCATATTGGGTTGTGGCTAATGACCCATAATGCATCGGGAGGGGTTGGTGGTCAAGAGGCATTGTCGTCCGTCTTTTGAAATATTAGGATGGCAACAATTGTGGAGATATTTCGGTCGGATACGTCGCTGTGACGTCATGCGTAAATGGGTGTCCGGTTTAAGCAAATGATGACATCACAATCAGTCAAATATTGGAGATGTACATAGGAAGAATCCTTAATGTAGAATAAATGTGATAACAAATTCGAGTCAGAATAGAAATGCGGTGTTTATTTTCGAAATATTGATACGGATTTTACATTTTATCAACTTGTATATTTTGTCTGGAAATTCTAACAAATTCAAATATCTGAAGTTTTTAAATTAGCAGCTGAGTTTCGAAATATTAGCTTGTTTCTCGTGACGTCGGATTTTCCTGCTTTCATTCCCGGATTTCGATTGTGATTTTGTTCATAGGTGGCATGACACTGTAAGTACCGTCCACATTGATTAACTAGTCGTGGCAATTTTATTCCTTGGAACTGTTGCTACTCAAGTCGTGAAACATATCAGAAGAGTAAAGAATACTGTCCACATTACTAATAAGGAAAAAATAAACTGCCAAAACCAGGTTCAAACCGCAGACATTTGTCAAAATTGGTAGCGAAGGTCGCCTAGATAGTGAAACAAAAAATGGCTCTCAGTTCTGGGGAATATGCCGAGTCTGAAAAGGCTTGGCCACCTATGCTGCAGACGACACATTAGAGAAAAAATTTCAACAAACTGTTAAAATGCGTCTTCGTGGTTACAGTCTATTACTCTTTACACATTTAATAGCAGAACAAAAAATATGTTAACATTAAAAGCATATGTAAATCAAGAAAAAAAAAACATTTTCAGCAAACATATGATTTTTTTCTGCAAAATTAACACATTGTTTTTGCAGTGCAAAAGAACTAACCACCAAAACCCGCCTCAATTACCAAAAATAACGAAACATTTGAAACGTAATTAATAACGTGTCGGTCATACCGTCTCTTGCACCGAATTCACAATTAGCGAGTGGCAACTCGTGCTACACGACCGCAAATTTACGGTCTAACACTACGAGGGGGGGGGGGTGATGGATAGCCCCCCCCCCCCCCTTCACTTCTCCGTCCCCCTTATGATTGATGCTAGAACTGCTAGCAGGAAAACGCCAAAGACCTCACTGAAATGAATTGGGCATGTAGTTGTAACATGGAGTTCTAATGGAAGGTGATTTTTTGAAGATCCGTCGATTTTCAATTTATTCAAAAATTTAAATGTAAGTTATTTTTCAAAATTGCAAGCCACTGTTAAAAATGCTGTGCTTCGTTTCACCATTATTATAGTTCCTGTTCGGCATTCGGCCGAACAAACTTCAAACCAGAAAAAATTACAAATGCCTTTCAAACCAGAAAAAATTACAAATGTACAAGCAATAATCAAACGCTTTCAATAGGCGCGCTTACATAAGCCACCGAATCCATGGAATGAAGAGCAAACTCCGAAATTATTCCCATTTGGGGATTTTTGCCCAGGCAGAACCGGAATTGCAGGGTTCATTTTCAGGGTTTTGAAACCCCTCCAATAAAGAAGGGTTTGATGTTTCATTCCATGGATTCGGCCACAGACTATCATTTGGGTTAGAAATCCTGCTCGAGAACTTACCTCTAATAGAGGGTTGGGCATTCCATGGATTCGATGACTCATGTAAACTTACCTAATGTATAGTTTTTTCAAAATGCCAAGTCTATGTATTAAAGTAATGTGACTAAGGTATCCATGTGTATCCCCAATGTTCACCACATCCTCATTTTAAGTCTTTGACGAAACCCCAACGCAGATCGTATTCATTTGACTGCGCAGGAAGTAATTTTCTCACTACTTTTTCTCACTACATATCTACCATAAAAAGGGCCAATGTAATATATATTTTAACACTGGACATTGGTCTCTCTTGTGCTAAGATACCGTTTTCTATTCCTGGTTGTGAAAAAAAATTTATGCCGAAACAAGTCGGTGGTTTGTACGATGCATCAGTCATATTTTAAAATATATTGATAGGTTTCGCTATGTTAGCACCTAACCCAGTTGAAATAGATGTTTCTAGTTCTTTTGTCTTAAAACATAAAAATTGATTTAAATTTGGTTTTATTATGGTTCGTAAAATTAATTTATTACATTCAAGATTAACAATCTTTTATAAGATAAAATGATTTTTTTGTGTAATGAATAGGCTCTCAGAAATAACACTTTCATTTTTGACGATTCATGAATCCTCAAGCCTCATTTCGTTAATTTTGAGGATTTTTTCGTCAAACTATCACGTGACTTTTGAGTAAACGTGAATCCTCACTTTTACGATCGTGATTTGACGATTCTGTATCTTGATTTTGAGGAAACTGAATCTCATTGTTGTACTCACATGCTCAAAAATGACGAAATATTTCTTTAGATTAGACGACATTCAAATCCTCATAAAAATGACGATTCAAATTTCCTCACTTTGAGGAAACGAAAGCTCGGAGCATTTGTCAGTAACGGAATCGTCAAAATTAAGGACAATTTCGTCGTTTTTGAGCATTCATTTTTTTAAGTGTAGGCTCTAAACTATGCTTTACTTTTAGAGGTCACTATAAAAAATTTCCCTTTAAAATTAAATAAAAACAATTATAAAAAAAATTTCTAAGTTTTAACACGAAATACTCTTTGTTAACATGCATTTAATTTTTCTTCATGCTCTTGGATTTTAATTGGTTAACTCACTGGTTTAAAATTATTATTAATTGAAATAAGCTTTAAATCTGTTTTTTTTTCTTTATTTCTTTAGGTTTCCATTAAAACTAAAAGTAAAAAATTTGTTTTTCGATGTTTAAGTTATAATTTCAAATATTTATAACTGGTTTCGCAATAACATTTTTGAGAACATTTTAAGCTATTCAAAAAGTGTAAAGTAATTTTCAAAGATTTCGATCTGCCCATATCCTACCGTACTTTATAACTAAAATATGTAATTAAATTTTCATAATAATGCAGCGATTTTGAAATTTTTTAAATATTTTTGATTCCACTCATAGAAGCAATATCCCCATCTGATCACTTGTAAAATTCAAACGTTTACAGTTATGAAAACTAAAAATTGTACAGAAATTATTCTGTATTATTATTTGTGCGGGATTATTTAACGAGATTATTTCATTTTTCCTCGCGACGACTAGTCTAACGTCTCGCAAAAGCTTCTTTTTAAAAATTAATTTGTCCTTTGCTTTTCGAAAGTTATGTTGTCTTCGTCTTTGTGAAATATAAAAAAAGCTTAGTTCTTCCGTATTCCCTCATTTATGTCCACTGCATTACAGTAACATTACTATAAATTAATTAAATATCTCAATATTATTTTAAGTAAAAAAATACAGTATTTTATTTTAAATAAAAATAAGATAATATCTGTGAGCCAAAACCTATAAGTTTATAATATGCATTTTTCAATCTTGAGTGGCAACAGAAGAGCTGAATACAAATTAATTGGCGAACCAATGTCAATAGAGAAAGAACCAATCGGAGAACCGATCATAGGCAATGCAGAAATGAAAACTAAAAGTGCAACTACGTCACCAGAAGCAAACTAATTCGAATAATGATAAATCCTTCTAATATTTTAATAAAAAAATTTAAAAAAAAACTCAGGACAGTAAACAACATAATGTATTGCCCTACCCAATATAATGTATACATTTCCTCGTCAAAAATAATTCTACTCCATTTCCAAAACGAACTCCAAACCCAACACCCTAAAAAACTTCCTAAGGTGCTAATCGAAAATACTGAAAATAATAATACAAAAAAAGAATATCCAAGCTCCCTTTACTTTTCACAAACCAATCGAAGTACTGAATCAAGAAACGCGGGAATTGCCGAAATAATCACAGGTGCTCTCAATGCTACCGATATAGAAGTTATTGTTGTAAAGTATTTGTTTGAAGTTTGTGTATTTCGGTATATATTTTCATTGTAAGAAGTTAAGTATGTTTTTAGTCAGATTGGGTGTATACTATTCTGATGAAGCAGGCGTAGGGTAAGGTTGAATCGTCGTCGGACAAGAGCTAAACCATGGTAGCATAATGTAGAGCCAAATTCAAGTGCCGAGCTGAAACCTGAGTAGACACCAAAAGCAAGTTTTAACCCTTTCAGTCCCAATGACAATTTGGCATCTTTATTTTAACAAAATTTTCTGATCGTCTATTGCCATTTCTGATATCAGAAAGCACATCATTTGATTCTTCAAATTTTTTTTCTATTAGAAAATATTTTTATTAATCCTAATAGATGTGTCATATTATTTTTTAATTATGAAGGCGTAGAAGAAGATTTAATGGGCACTAATCTGCACAAAGAGTTATTCGTCGGATCATATATAGAACATGGATTTTTTGCAATCTCCGAACCCAAACTTGGAACTTTTCAGATACAGACCGATTTCCAAAGCCCATTTAATAAAGACCCTAAAATAAACATTAAAATCTTAGTTTTCCAACGAAAATAAGAATTTTAGTGTTAATATTTAAATACCATTAATTCAGGTGCAACTTTACAGTTTCTGAAGAAATTTACTGACGGATTTGTAAATGAAACATAATTTTGAGTAGAAAATTTAAACCTTAAATTGAATATCGAAAAATGTAGAAAAAAAATCATAAAAAGTACCAAACGTTTTGAATTAAAAGATAAAAGCTAAAAGATATTTCTATCACTGTTTGTAGAACAGGTAAAAAACGTCTATTTCGTATAATCCTTTACATTTCTGCTGTTTTCAACACTTGAACAATACCCGCTGTACTATTGAATTTATTTTTTCTATTCAAGTTCCCTTGTAACTTTTATGTTCTTGGTTTTCTAGTAGTGTTTCAGAAATAGGGGAAGAGAAAAGTTATTCGATTTTTTTCTTCTTTTTTAAGTGAAATAGAGTGAATTTTGTTCTGCGTAACAGGTGTGAGAATTGCATGTGAACTTTGGTTCGTTGATGTTATGTAACCCAATAGTTTTTATTATTTATTTTTTGATTGAATCGATAAATCTTGTTATGGATATTTTGTATTAGGTGTGTAAAGGGTCGACTACCCAAGTAATCAGCATTGAAGACGTATGGCGCTTATTTTCCTTTGAATGTTGCAAAATGATAATCTTAGCCATGTTTTTAAACACTATGTGTCAAATTTAACATTTTTTCATTTTTTGCTAATTAATTTTTTCTAATTACTGTGAAATATTCAATTAACAAAAGAATTCGGAAGCTAATTTAGTGTTCACCTATAAACTAGCCATTTGTCAAAGACTCTTGTTTGTATTAGAAAACTCAGTCACAATTGCTGCATGAACCAGGACCAATCTAGTTTTAGAACGAATCTAGATTGTTTTGAAATTAAGTTGAGTTGATCAAACTTCGCACTAGAGCTACACGGGGGCTTTTGGAGACGAACGTCGTAATTTAGAACCACAGTCAAGTGACAAGCCAACATTAAAATAGGCAACGAACGCAAATTTTAAGAAAGTCATCGTAAGCTGCGTCGGAACTTTGGAGTATATTTAACGTGCACTACACCTCTACACAGAGTATTTATTCGATGTACGTTTTTTGGCGGCATAGACCATTCATGGGATCATCCAGCAGTTGTTTTGGCTATGCCCAGACCCGAACCTAGCACCTTTCGTATTCAAGGCAAACGCATTTCCGACTTAATTCCCCAGCCCAAAGTCCAGTTTTCAATGTTCAATTATGGACATCGTTAGATATTATACGTAAGTAAAAATTATCTTGCAATACAAATTCGTAATTCGTATTTTATGATTAAATGTACAATTTTACACTATTTTATGATTAAATGTAAAATTTTACAGGCTTCATATCTATAACTAAAATCTGCACTAAAAACGACAACTATCACTTTAAGAACCACCCAAGTCCAGTCCAAAAACTCAATTAAGGACGACATAAAAACGTACATTCCAGAAAAAATACCAGGGACTTACACCTGACTTTCCGTATCAAAACTCCAAAGAAGAAACTTTTCACAAAAACTTAAATATAAAAAAAAAACTTTATAATGCATTAAAAAATTCTTCTGAATCATCTTCTTCACACCCCTTAAGGCGCTCTACCTCCTAATTGCCCAAGATATGTTAACGAGACCCCCCTCCCTCCCCCAAATATCTTACGAAAAATTCGTTCTGCAACTTATCGCTGTACCGGAAGCACAAATGGAACCAGAACGACTTTTAGGGGGGAGTAATATGAATCAGACCCCACCCCCCTAAAGTTTTTTTTTTTTTTGGTGTAAGAAAAGTTTCGTATGTGCCTTGATGACCGTCGGATTGCCCGAAGACATAATTCCGACGTCGACTGATTATGTCGCCGTCTTGAGGGGGATAGTGACACAGTTCGCCCAGCGAAATGTTACTTGCCAAATAGTGTTTGCAATTTATTGTCATAATTAGTGAAACAGTTACAACACTCCCCAAAATATTTTACTCTCATCAGTCATCGTTGATTTGTCCCATGCCTTGGTAGATTATATCAATCAACCAGTTTTCAGACTTTCGCCGTTTTCTGAAAAACGATTAAATCATCATAATGAAAATTAGTATTAAATCGTAATATAATTTTCCTAATTTTATTATTTTCAAATTTTCATTCCTAACTAAATTTCTTTTAAAAATCATTATTTTATCCATTTCTTTCAGAAAAAAAAACTATAACCAATAAAATCGGTAAGTTTTTGGATAGTTTTTAATAGCGAGGGTAGTTCAAACGCCACGTTCTGTAACAAACTGAAAACTAACCTGTACATCGAAATACAGTAAGTCAATTCACCCTACTTATGAGTGATGCAACGATTATGATATTTTAATTGAAATTGGACAATGAATATACTGTATATAATATAATAAAATAAATTTCCAAGAATACTTCTCTTTTAAAATAAAATTCTGTGAAAATTAATCCTCAATAGGAAAAAATTAGTATACACTTTAACCCTCTAGTGATTACTGTTCCCATTGGCAACTTGTCCACTTTATGCATTTAAAATATTGTTATGTTTGGCAACTTCAGAAACTTGTCATCTATTGGAAGCTATATTGAAGTTTAAGTTTTTAAAAAATTACTATTGAAAGAAAACAAAGGTTTTTATACTGCATGTAATTAGAAAGGACACAATATCCCTAATGATAAGTATATGGCGAGGCTAACGTTGTTAAACGTTAAAAATAAAGGCAATTTTAAGACCATATTCACAATAACTAAACGATTCCATAGCAAAAATACCATATACCACCTTTCCCCACATAATACAACATACAAAACATACCACTAAAGCTAGATACAGATATATTCGTTTTTCGGCCATTAGATGTAATTAAGAACCGTAAACTTTTATGTTTCTCGGGGTATTTTCTGTTAAGGGTAATTTTTTTCTGTTTTGGTTCCATTTTTGGTGGTGTTAGAGCCTAATAATCTAGTTATCTTCGAGATGAAGTTTGGTGTATGATTGGGAATTGATTTGTTTGGTAAAAGAACTTCAGAAAGTATTTTTGCTTGCTAATTATCACCGATGTTAAGGTAGTGGTTGCAAAAAAAAATATTTATGTTTTTAAATCTGAATTTAGAAATAAGGGGTCCCTTTAACCAATCTGTTACAGGCCTGCCAACTTTGGTTCCAATAAAACGATAATTCAATCAATCTTAAAAACTATCTGGATTTAGTTAGGTAATACATATTTTTGTGGGATTGTTTGTATGATAGAAGACAATGTGCGATGTTGTGACGTCATCACAGACGTGTCCGTTTTAATAATCCATTGGTTCATATAACAAGGAAACTAAGAAAATAGTTAAAAATATGGTATCACCGGGTAAAGTAATAGTAATTATGAAACGTGCTCTAGAAGATAATTAAAGATTAAAGGCGATCTTTTTATAATGATCTATGTTTGAATCTAAAGCTTTACTTTAAAAATAACTATTCAATTGTTACAAATTATACTAGTATAACTATTTTAAAATGTAACTTTAAAGATAATTAATTTGCTTTAAATTGTCTTTGATACACCGACATAGCTAAAAAAAAAATTAAGTTTTTTTTTGCTTTATTTATGTGTTCCTATTGCCTATTTTAGCTCATAGCTTAGGTCATAGCTTTTATTTTATAATCTAGTAGAAGGAAGGTGCACGCCGAGTCAGCTTTATACCAATTTCCCGAATTGGCACATTTTCTAACCAATCCTCATTAATTAGTTAAATCGATTAAGGGGGTCTGGCACCTCCATAGAAGCCCATGTTAAATTGTCCAACTTTGGGGGCATCTCAAGAATTAACTAATTAATATATCCATTTCAAATTTTCACAGTTTCATCTATAGACATTTTTAAGTATTTTAACACAAGATTATTTTGAAAAACTAAAAACTAGATTAAATATGAATTTTTTTAAAATATCGTTGAAGAATGTCAATATTTTTAACCTAAAAGATTTTTTTTTAAAAAAAGTAAAAACTTTACAGACTATTCCCTGCGTTAAAATGTTTAAATATACTTGTGAATTACACATAAAAAATTTCAAGTATTTAAATGAATAACATTTTTAGTTATGTGCCCCCAAACATTCACATGATTCAAAAATTGTAAACCGAGAAAAACCAATTTAAAGTTTTTATTGTTAACTCATTTCCTTACGAAGGATTTTTGCTTCCTCGTAATATTTGATTGGAATAACATTATCGGATCCTTAGTCGTTCGGCCGATCTGGACAGTTTCACTAAAGAAAGGGTAAAATAAAATTGCCTTTAATGTCAAAAATATTTTTCCAATCGTCTTAAAACTTTGTGACATTATTAATAAAGGTTGATATAGTACTTTAAGCCACTAATTTTTTTTTTAATTTTTTCAATGATTTTGGGGTGCCAGACCCCCTTAAACTTTATCTATATACATAAATGGCGACTTCTGTTTGTTTGTTTGTCTGTATAGGACGCAAAAACTTAAGAACCACGCAACAGATCGTCACGAAATTTGGCACAAAAATTCATCTCATCTCCAGAACAAACATAGGCTAAGAATTTTTCGAATCAGACGATTCCTTCTATCGTTTTCGAACGTTTTAAGGGGGAAAATACACCACTTTCGCTCAAATCCGATCATTTTTTTCTCTTTCGTGATGCCATCAGGCAGAAAAATTTAAATAAAACTTTTTAGAAAACAATTGAAATTGAAAATGTTTAATTTATTTAATAATTGTTCATTGCCTTCAGAAACTAGATTAATAATTTGAAAAAATAATTGATATGTTTTAAAAGTGATGTAATCCTACCAGTCTCCATTCTATTATTTTATTGTGCCTATGATTTTAATTATGAATTTTTTAAAAGCACAGTTAAGATTATACTGAACTATGTTGTATTTTGAAAGTCATTGCACTACAGATGCATATTATGGTTTTATGTCTTATTTTTTTTCGCCAAATACTTTGCCAAACTCGCCAAGTTATTACAAAAAACGTACCAAATGAGCAATTTTTTTTTAATGCTGGTTGTGCGAAGTTCATTGCACGAGAACTGAATGGGTGTGTTAGATATATCTTTTCCTCGCCAAATTCGCAAAAAAGTGCCAAATGAGCTAAAAAATATTTATTCGGGAAAATACGATGACTTCATCGGTGAATTTTCTAGCGTTTTTAAATTTTGATTTTTTAATGTAATATAAGTAGTTGGATTCTGTACTTTAATAACGAACGGTATCAGCAACATAAGCTTATTAGAAAGCAAATAAACTTATAAAAACATGCAAATCGTTTGCTGTTTGCTGGAGTAGCTTATTTTTAATTCTTGCTGATTATTTTTTACATAAATATGTATTCTCTTTAATGTGAGCTTCTTATCAAAGGTATTTTTGAAATTAATAATAATCTTTTCTATATCCAAGATGGGTAATTAAATTGAAAAAATTACTGGGTTATCTTCATATCTTATGTAACTCAAATGAAAGAATAAATAGTTAAATTGACTATTAAATTATTTTTTCACCTCTACCCGTGCAACGTCGGGTATAACAGCTAGTACATATCATATTTGAGCATCCAACGATTGCGGAACTTTAGCAAAATTACCACATTGAAATACCAATCCTTCACTCCCCAAATCCAATTTCACATGAAACTCCAATCAATCCAGCAAAACGAAACATCGTGATGATAATCAAACCCAACTGTTCCATCAAAACTCCAAAACAAATCTCCTCCTCACAACTGAAGAAATTAGTAGAAAAACGTGCTAAGTGACATTTCCGAAAATGTTCAGATTTTTGTGTCAATGAATGTGACATTCCCTCCTTAAAACATAAAAGGGCCTCCTTTTGCATAAAATTTAAATTATTATATTTTTTAACATTTAAAAGTACTATTTTTAATAGATTAAATTAAAAAATAAAATAATTAATGCTCATTTTCTTATTTTTACCTTTATGTCACTTAGTATGTTTTTCAACTAAGCTCTTCAACTGGGATGCAATAGAGAGGTCATCTCCTCCCTCCACGAACCAATTAGCCCCCAGAAGTCCAGTCCGAGTAATTAACTTGCCCCCCTCCGCCCCCTTAAAGTATGTCCAAAGCCCTTGAATTTACCTACCAGGTAAACTGCAGCAACCACAACAATAAACTGCACCATTGTCGTTCTGATATTATCATCTTTTTGGTATACTTTATTGTATAATGGAGGTATTGAGTGTTTGCAATAGTGGTCCAAGTTGCTAGGCTATATACTGCAGTTTTACCTGGCTATGGTAGTTTAACCCTTTTAGCATCTTATCTTGGCGAATCTTGATCTTGAGCGTCCGTTTTGTGAGTGCGCATAGGGTTGCTGGATTTTGGCGATAGAGGGAAATCGCCAACTTGGTGTACTGCATGGTCAGTGGATACGAAGCAAACGGAACAAAAATGAAGTCTTCTAATCAGCAACCAGTCATACAATGCGTTCAATCATTCTTTTTCAAGTGGACTTATCTACAATAAATCATCGTTGCCAGAAATCGTTAGCAAGACTCTACCATAGCTTACTCACTTTTACTTCCAACAGACGATTCTCGTGACGTCACGCAATCCATGTCGAACACCACATACAAGAGATCAGCCGATACCCGAGTCAGCACCCAACGCAACTTTTAAGAGGGACATCGTATGCGACTACGGAGCATATTTAGCGTGCACTCTCTCAAGGCGTCATATTTGGTGGACTTTCTTTTAATAGAATGGGTAGTTTATAGGTCGGCTGTTATTTTTATAATACTCGTCCCCTAATATAGGACATTTAACACACAAGGCAAGGTGGAATTAAACACTTTTGAAGGTTATGGAAAAAGTATTGACCTATCGCTAAATTGGAGATAGGATTATCGAAAATGAATGTCAATATTTTTCTATAGTAAGACTTCTAATTTGAAGACTCAAAATTTTCATTTTCTAAAAAGTATATAAGGTAAAGAGACGTTTATTCAAGACTTTTGACGATGGTAAATTCAATTATACGAAGATTAAAAAAGTAACATGTTTTCATTGATAAAATTACAAAAAAAAATATATGTTTCTTGGTTAGAGGAATTAAAATAAATTTTATTGTAATAATTTTTGTACAAATTAACAGCACGATTTTTAAAAATACTTGCAACAAACTAGCAAAAGATTTAATACAAACAGAATTTAAAAATTTATAAACCTCAAATACAGCAAAAGAAGCGATACTCAGCCAAATCCAGCAACCCCATCCCCTTGCTTTTGAAGTGTGTCCGAGAAGACTCATCTTCATTTGTGACAGGTCCTGTGCTGTTTCGAGGGGTTAATTAGGAGGGGAAATGTCCTCAGAGTTGTTGGACCACGGAAGAATTTATGGAAAGGGTCAGGAGTTTTGGGAATATTATTAGGAAAGACATGGAAAGTGATAGCTGAACCTCTTGAGACCCGAGTAAAATCCTTCACGTATATTCTTATATAATCTAAACTTACTTTTCATACAAATGTATGCTATATATATTGTATATAACATACTTTATATACAAATATATATACAACATGTATGTTATGCAAAGAAAGTTTTTTTTTTTTTTAAATTATGTTTACTTAGGGACACCCTTAAACTCTAAAAATACAAATTTTTTGAGTGCTATAAATGCAACAAAAAGGCCGTATCACTTATATTTGTAGTTAAGAGATTATTTTAACATTGTTTTTAATGCAAACTGCCTTTAAAATTGATTACTAAAATAACTTAAAAGTTTGAAAAAAATTCAAAATTATTTTTTTAATTACTCTAATACCGTATCTTGTCGTCGTACCGTTTACTTGCGGCACCGCAAGACAAAAGCACCCGCAATCGTTCGTGTGAAACATCCTCAAAGTATCTTTAACCCTCTACTAATGCATACTGTTGCCGTTCGGCAACAAGTAACATAATCTACTTTATTGTATTAAAGTAGAGCTCCCTCTCGACAAATTCGTGTTTTTTTATATATATATTACATTCCATTTTGAAGTTTTAGTTACTAATAATCCTCATAGATGACAGCAGTAAAAGTGTATTCAAAGTTAAAGAGTGAGGTTATTAGATGTTGTGAAATTGCATTTTTGGCAGTATTCAAAGTGAAATAACATTAGTATTCAATACAAATAAATTGTTTTGAAAAATTAATCATAGTCAAAAAGGGTTGTTTTAAAATATATTTAGTAGTGTTCAAGTCATTATTATGCAAAATTGAAATTTTGTAGTTGGTTTTTGTCATATGGAAAAAAATTTAAAATTTGAAATTATTTTATTTCTAATGCAGTGACATTTTTTTCAGTGTTTTCCCCATAATGTATGAGTATTAAAGATACACTCTTTAAACGAACGAGTGATTTTAACTCAGTCTGATTAATTTTCACTCCTCCAGTCTTTAAAATGCACTTCTCCTTTTGGAGTGGATCCTTTGTGTGTTAAACCTCCGACAGGATCACTCCTAACGAGTGATTTTAACTCAGTCTGAGCTAATATTCACTCATTTCCAGTGTCGAAAATGCACTTCTCCTAATGGAGTGGATTTCACTCTTTTGTTTTCAGAGTGTACAGGACCCTATAATTCCACCTTTGAAATGGACTACGATTTGTTTTATTGTAAAAGTATTGAAATTCAAAAAAATATTCATACTAATTTCAAAAAGTGAAATTATATAAACCTTCCAGCCAGCTACATTTATCTAACATAAAAACTTTAGTACAAATATTCATAGCAGTCGGAGTAATTTGGCTCTGAAAATTAGCTATTCCCATTAAATTGACGCAGAGAGAAGCGTTCACTCTTAGAAATAACACTTTCATTTTTGACGATTCGGGAATCCTCAAGCCTAATTTCGTTAATTTTGAGGATTGTTTCGTCAAACTATCGCTTGACTTTTGAGTAAACGCGAATCCTCACTTTTACGATCGTGATTTGACGATTCTGTATCTTGATTTTGAGGAAACTGAATCTCATTGTTGTACTCACATGCTCAAAAATGACGAAATATTTAGATTAGACGACATTCAAATCCTCATAAAAATGACGATTCAAATTTCTTTACTTTGAGGAAACGAAAACTCGGAGCATTTGCCAGCAACGGAATCGTCAAACTTAAGGAAAATTTCGTCGTTTTTGAGCATTCCTTTTTTAGAGTGAACCCTGCAACCCGGTTTTGCCTGGGTGAAATCAACAAAAGGGAAAAAATGCTGAGTTTACTGTTCATTCTATGGATTCGACGGCTCATGTAAACGCACCTACTAAGAGAAACGTTCGTTTGGAGACCCATTTTCTTGTATCCTTGACCATTAATAAAACAATAATGGACAAATGGAACGGTCACGACTACAATGACATCATAGCTACATCAAATATTTTCGTTTACCTCACAAACAAACCACTCGTCAGCTAATTCACCGATTAACGTATGTCAATTGTAACTCACAATTAAAATAATTGCAATTAACAATTTCTGTTGTTTCATGAAACAATTGAAACTAACAATTAATGTTATGTATTAACGAAATGAGTAAAGATTTAGGAAAATTAAGCTGTAAGTCTTAGATTTTAGACAAATAAAAAAATTGTTTGTTGTTATTTTTAATTAAAATAACAAAGCAATCGAAAATTAATTGTTAGATGTTACTACTACAATGAACAATTAAATAATTGCTTAAATAATTACATCATTGTAATGTTCCACAATTACAATTTATTAACTGCTCATTGTTGCGGTTACATTTACCAATTAATTAATTGTCAATCTTTAATTGCTCTTGCAGTTAAAATTTGCCCTACACTGCGCGGCATCTATCGCCAAATATACCGGATCAATACGTGTAGAACAACCTCAATGTTCAGTAGCTTTAAAAAAGATCAAGACTTTTCTTCTGTATTTGCGCCCTATCACTTGCAACAAGCCTCATTATTTACCCCGCTCCTCGGCGCCCTCGGGGGGTCGAGGTAATGTGGGAGCTCGTTTAGGGTTCGTCGTATGATTGATATCACGTCTGTTGAGCGATCTTTCATTTATTTCCATTTTTATAGAGATTGATATCAGTTGTAAGGAGCGTATTGGAATTAGAGTTGAAGGTGGTTTAACCCTCTTACTTCCAGTGATGGCATTTGGCATCATCATGTTTCTGATCATAATTTTTTAAAAATAATAGGGCTGACATCAATTGGGATTAATAAAAAAATATTTTGTAATAGAAAAAAAATGAAGAATAGAATGATGTGCTTTTTGGTATCATATATAGCTATAGACGATCAGAAAAAAACTTCTAAAATGATGATGCCTTCTAAATGCCTTCTAAATGATCAAAAATTGTCAGTGGGACAGAAAAATTTAAAACCACAGTCAAGTGACAAGCCAACACATGAGTAGGCACACGACGTAAATTTTAAAAGAGACATCATACGCAACGTTAGGACCACAACTGTGATATTTACCACGCAGTATTTGTAGGCTTCAATCGACTCAAAATAGCAGATCATTTGCACCGCATTTAGGCGGCCAATAGGTGCATGGTAGTCGTTTAGGGTTCGTCGCATTTTTATGATTGATATCACGTCTGTTGGGCGATCTTTCATTATCTCCATTTTTATAGAGATTGATATCAGTTGTGAGGAGCGTATTGGAATTAGAGTTGAAGGTAAAGCAAGGTTGCAGTGGCCAATCGTATATATCTATTATATATCTAGATTACACATGGCACGAGGAAATATTGCATTTACGGTTTTAAAAACGATATTATCTCAAGTCACTCGATCAAGTGGATGATGTTAAGGTAGGCGAGTACCCAAAATTCTATAAAATCTATTCTATTACTTTAATCTTTTCCATATTTGGCATAGTGATTTCAAGTATAATGAACGAAGCTTTTTAGGCAATTTATTTTTATTTAAATATAATTGATTTATTTTAAACGGTGTTTTTCAACTAAAAAAAGGGGCTTACGCTAACGCTTCTAACATAAAGAGTTATACATTAATTTACCTGAAATTTTTTACAGATGTTATTACAATATATATTTGCGCTATAAGCCTCTAACATCTGGTGTAAATATCGTAGTTTTTTTTTTAAAAATGTACAAGCGTAAGTTAATCGAAAAAAATCTCTTTTTCTTTAGTTAATTCATCCCATTTTTCTTAATAACTTCTTTTCTTGTAATTTGTATGCAACTCTAGAGGGTCATTGCATGTATCAGTTCAAAACGAAGAATTTAACACATAACATATAATGTTTATAGGAGGAAAATTTAATGTGGTAGACTTGTTAGCGTAAACCTCTTTTTTTTGTTTGAAAAACACCGTATAAAATAAATAAATTATATTTAAATTTAAAAAAGTGCTTAAACAGCATTGTTCATTATACTTGAAATCACTATGCCGAATTTGGAAAAGATTAAAGTAATAGTAAAAATTTTAGAATTTTGTGGAATTTTGGATACTCGCCTACCTTAACCCTCAATACGTTAAAAAAAAATCTGTAAAAAATCTCAGCATTTATCTTACTTATTACTTGAGCGAGTGATGTAGACAAAACCGCAACTACGATATTTACCCAGCAGTATGTCCAAGCTTAAATTAACTCATTATAGCAGCAGATCATTTGTACGGTCCTTGTTATTTACACGGCATTTCGGTTTCCTAGCAGTTCGTGATACTTGTTAAGGGTTCGTCGTATTTTTATGACTGATATCACGTCTGTTGAGCAATCTTTCGTTATTTCCATTTTTATAGAGATTGTTATCAGTTTGTTGGGAACGTATTGGAATTAGAGTTTAAAGTTGCTTAAAGTAAGGACGTAAATAAGGTATTGCATGATCAGAGCTTCAATCAAATGGGGATTACCAACGTGACTTAAAAATAATAAGGTGTAGGTAAATTTATGGTGGAAAATAAGTAAAAAAAATATTTCACTGTTTTAAATACGAGCACTTTTGAGTAGCTCCAATCGCTAAAGAACCCTAAAATAATAGAAATATAATGTACAGGGTGGCCGTAAAAGAATGTCCGAGTCTCAAATTGTAATAATATCAGCTGTAATCGTTCGACAGTTGTGGTTGAAGGTGACGAATAAAGAATGACTCCAACAGTTTCAGATAAGCGATACCGCAGGATTTACCAACATCAAAGAGCAGAATTGCACAGGCTGTTTTTTCCATTACTCCGGACTTGCTGCAGACAGTGTGGGAAGAATTGCATTTTCGTTTGGATGTGTGCCGTATCACTAAAGGCGCACACAGTGAGCACTTATAGGAAAAACTAGGTTAGTTTTCCTCCAATTTCATTTATGATTTGTTATATCTATAATAATAAAAGAAAGAGTCTGTATTTTTAATTTTGAATTTCAAGGTAATATAAGTAACGTGATTCTACACTCGAGAGGAAACAAACATAAGTTATTGTCCGATAACGGATTAAATTATACATATATTAGGATCGATTTGAATTTCGTTTAGTTCATGCGAAGAACGGGTATTTATTTGCTAGTTTAATATAAAAAAAAAACTACTGTAATACACCATTAAAACTCGGACATTCTCTTACGGACACCCTGTATTTTTAACGTGGTTTTCAGTGTTACAATACAAGAAATAAATCAGGAAAAATTATCCAATATTAGTCAGATCGGCAACGGTTAGATTAGGTTAGGTTTGAATTATCGTCGCACTAGAACTACACGAGGGCTATTGGCGACGGGCGTCGTATTTTAGAACCACAGTCAGGTGACGAGCAAAACCTGAATAGGCACCCAACGCAACCGTTAAGGGCGACATCGTACGCAGCGTTAGGACTTTGAAGTATATTTAACGTGCACTCCCCTACACGGGGTTATTATTCGTCGGACATTTTTGGCTGCACGGGCCGTTTATAGATCGGCAGCTATTTTGGCGATGCCCGGACCCGAACCTGGGACCTTCCGCGTGCTAAGCGATTGATTAACCGACTGGGCTCCCCAGCCCCGGCAACGGTTAGAATATGCCCGATTTGTTACCTTATTATGAGAGATTCTGTATCCTATTTTTCATTAAACATAGGCAAGACGTTATAGAATAGTTTTTTCGCTATATTTCGAAGTTAGAATAGATGACCGATATTCTACCATTCAATTTCGTCGTCAAATCTGTAACGCTTCATCACATCTGTAAATTGGCGCTTTTTCATAACACACACCTAGTCAAGAAATTGCGAGTCGCAGTCTAATTTCATTTTGAAAATGCGAACTAAATGCACTATATTAATAATTGATCATTTCATTTTAAAAGCGCCCTGCACTATGTCACCCTCTAAATATTTAAATATCATTATCCATTTACGAACCTTTATAGCCCACGAGGCACTTTGCAGACGATATTATCGATAACCCTCTCCCCCTAAAACGAACCCTGAAATAATTACACAGGTAGCAGACGATGTAATAAATTGGCAGGTCCCCCAAGGGCTTTTAACACGCGCCGAACCCATTGACCACCAGAGGGCGCGTTTCGATGTTTTCTGACTGATATTGATGAAGGGTCGTAATATAACGTTGATTTGGCTGCGAGGTGTTGATGATCGGTTGGTGTATCGAAGGGATGTGTGGTTCTGTAAAATAACCGATTTTTGGTTTAACCGAAAGTTTTATTTCAGTTTTAACCGGAATATAATAACGTCACTGAAAATCGGTTGGTTGAAAACTAATTTGTGTGTGTGTGTATTTTACTGGGCCAATACTTCGCAGTTTTCGGAATCTCTTAAAATGTACCACTTCTTTTAATGGGCAAGTTTCACTTCTTGAGTGGCAACATTTCCAGTGGTATTGTTTTCATTTTTTGTTCCTGCTGGAATTTTGGATACAGTTAAAACCATTCGTCGTGATACATACAACCAGGCAAAAATTTTTAATATATCTCATTTTTTTTAATTAATGGATTAAATTTACTATCCACGAAATGTAACAGAATAAATTAAAATAAATATCAATTTCCTTAACACTTAAATATGTTTATGAATATTATAAGCACAACTTTCTAATTTTAGTTTAAATATTATAAAGTTTAAAAAATAGCAATATTACAAATAAATTGCACTTAAAGAACTTAAACAGAAAAAAACAGATGAAAAGACCCAAGGATTGAGTGAATCCGAAACAACCAAAGTATTCGCGAAAATGCAAGAATGAAAACTGGAAATTTACGTCATCTTAAACAAGCCAATTAATCTATCTGCTATTTTTCAATTTCCCTGTTTTAACAGTATAAGATTTTTTTTTTATCAAAAACTCTTTTTTCCATTTTTATTCCGTATTTTTCTTAATATATTTTACCCTCCAATGCATACTGTTACCATATGGCAATAAGTAACATAATCCACTTTATTCAATTAAGGCAGACCTCTCTCTCGACAAATCTGTGTTTTTTTCATCTATTACATTCCATTTTGAAGTTTTAGTTCCTTATAACCATCATAGATGACAGTAAAATCTATTCAAAATTAAAGAGTGAAGTTATTAAAACGTTGTGAAATTACGTCTTCGGCATCATTCAAAGTATAATAGTATTAGTACTAAATGCAAATTTATTGTTTCGAAAAAATAGTTATACTTCAAGAGGGTTATTTTAAAATATATTTAGTAGTTTTCTAATCATTTTTATCAAAATTTGGATTTTGTGGGATTTTTTTTATATGGCAACAATTTTTAAAAATTGAAATTATTTAAATTCCAATACAGTTAATTTTTTTCAGTATTTTTCCCATTATGTATGAGTATTAAATATACAAATATATTTTTCGGGATGAAAAAAATTCATGCATTACAGGGTTAAAATAAAAGTTTCGATGAATATAACCATTCAACAAGTCAATATCTAATATCTAGAAAAACCGGTTTTCGGTTTAACTGCTTCCAATTTTCCATCCCTGGTGTATCTCAAAACCGCTGTGAGCTATGTAGATGAATTGGGGAGGTTGAAAGCTGTTTTTGTAAGTGATTATATTGATAGATGGCTGTTATCGAAAATTCGTTTTTTGGCGGGATTTTAGGCGTGTTTATTAAGTTGGCTTCTCATTGTGTTGTTTGCGCTTTGTGGTAATTTTCTTTGTAAATGTTAGATTAGATGTAAGGGTGCGATATAATTTTCTCGTACATCGACTTATAAACTAACTTTCAATCAAAATTGATAAGATTTTTAGATTGATGTACCTTCTTTGTGTCTATTTTGTGCCTCGGTAGAAAATAAAGTGGTATATAGGGAAATTTTATAAGATTACTGAAATTTCATGACGCGCAAAATGCACATGAAAAATATAAGAAGTTGGTGTCGTAAAAGTGGTACATTAAAAGCTCAGTTAACCCTCCAATGCATGAATTTTTATTTTCATCCAAAAATATATATATATGTATCTTTAATACTCACACATTATGGGAAAAATACTAAAAAAAATTAACTGCATTAGAATTTAAATAATTTCAATTTTTAAAAAAATTTCCATATGACAAAAACCAACTGCAAAATTCCAATTTTAATAATAATGACTAGAAAACTACTAAAAATATTTCAGAATAACCCTTTTTAACTATGATTATTTTTTCAAAACAATTTATTAGTATTTAGTACTAATATTATTATTCTTTGAATACTGCCAAAAACGTAATTTCACAACAGTTAATAACTTCACTCTTTAATTTTGAATACACTTTTACTACTGTCATCTATGAGGATTATTAGTAACTAAAACTTTAAAATGAAATGTAATAGATGAAAAAAACACAGATTTGTCTTCGAGGAGCTCTAATTTAATAGAATAAAGTGGATTATGTTACTTGTTACCAAACGGTAACAGTATGCATTAGAGGGTTAATAATAACAATTAAAACACATAATATGACAAAACATTTATTGTCTTCATACAATAATGAAAAAATATGAATAATGAGACTAAAATAACGAATGCCTCTATAACACAATATAATATTTACAATTCAAAAATTGAGATAAATATTAAAGTATCGACGCGCAGTTGCTTTTCTAACGAACACAAATGGCGTAAATTATTTCCTTTCTTCGTAAGTAATGATTAAAAAAATATTAACTAATATATAAAGCTAATTCCAGTTCAATGCTTGCGCTTATTTAACCTCTTAAGATCCGAGCAAAATCATACACGTATATTCTTATATATAATCTAAACATAATTTTCATACAAATATCTGATAAAAAGCTTGTTTGGCAAAGAAATTTTTAAAATAATTATGTTAATAGCTACTAAGGGACACCTTACTAAGGAATCTTGACCTTATTTTACATTTTGACTTATTAACACGACAACGCTTTAAAACTGTGGTTCTTTGCTGTGGAAGCATTTTGAGTGTGAAATGGTATTTCATAAAGAACGCCGAAACATAATAAGTTATCACAAACCTCATTTCTGTGTTTTCTCAAGCAGAACGATGACGTCATATTAATTTGACGGCTACATTAATATCATTCCATCATCGTCAAATGGAGAAATGTTAAGCAAAAAGGACCCGAGATACGAATATTAAAACTCGCTTTGTTCCAAACGTGAAACCAGGGTTAATCCTCAAAAGGATACGAAAAGTTAACAAAAGTGTAAACCTTTTTTCACTGCACAAGTTAAAAATTTAAATTTTCAATTAAAATTTTTATTTAAAGATTTTCTTTCATTATTGGTAAAAACTCTTGGCGAAAATCAATATTTTACACCATTGTTGGCACTGTGTAGCTCCGTTACATTTCATCGCATATAACACACACAGTAAAAAATATCTTCTACTAGTTTTGTATTCACAAAAATACTGAAAAATACACTTTGAAAGAGCTATAGGTTAAAAAAATAAAACATATTGTACCGTCGGGTTGAAAATAGCTATTTTTTGTGTTTCTGTAAATGAAACCTTTTTTCATGCAATCAATACGAAACTTATTTTTGATAAGTGTATTTTATACGAAATTAAATTTCCTACGATTTGTAAAATCCTATTTTATTGCTAAAATGAAGTTTTATCTGAGTTACGGTGATGGAAAGTCGTTGGAACATATTTTTCCGAAACACTCGATTTTACACACTTTTTGCTGCTTCTTAGTTCTTTAACTGTTCGTCGTAGAAAAACACTTTTGAAACCGATTTTGAAGAAAATTTTGTTTTCTACAACTTTATGTCGAAAAGTTATGATTAAAAATGCTTAGGAGAAAAGTTATAGGCCAAAAACTAAAGAGTGGGTGAAATTTCGAATGTTTTTTCAAGATGGCGGAAAAAGCAATAGAACGAGGATGACGAAAACTCACATCTGTTACTACCTAGGGGTCACACACGACATATAAAAATATCCACCTAACCGTGGCTAACCACCTAACCGTGCGTATACCTAGCACCCAGAGCCCTTAGTCATGAAAGCTGAATAGGGCACGGCAGGCCTTGGCCCAGCAATGAGCTGTTGCGCCGATGAGTTTAATTTTTAGGAAAATTTTATAATATATATTTTTGTGTTTCCTCCTACTTTTTGCAAATTATTTATGGATGCATAATGACTAGAAGAGGAAAAAAACTTTTTATTTCACAGAAATATATTGGTTGTCAAGGGGCCCCCGGGCCCTTCCAGACAACACATAAAATTAACAATCAAAATCCATTGAAGAAAATTAAAAATATTTCAAATTACTCCCAAACAAACTATATTTCAAAAATTTTAGATTTTTTTTAACCCTTTCAGTCCCAAAAATTTACTATATACAGAAGCATCCGATATTCACAAAATAAGCTTATTTTAAGTTAAAAATAAGAGTACCATAAGGAAAAAAATCATTTAAATTTTTTATATGGTTTTTGAAATAATGCCAATTTTTTTTTAACTGTGGGAAACTGTGTTACCTAAAAACACTTAGAGTTATATATTTTAAGGTATCTGACCTTATTATTAAAAATAATTTAGTAATTATTTTAATTGAAATAGTTTAAATTGTGTTTTAAATATGTGGAAATGAAGTGAACTTTTCAAAAATCAGGTGAAGCACTTGTTAGCTACTCTCTAAATAAAAAAATAGTAGTTCTGACTTCTATTGAGATTAATGTAAAATATTGTCGAATTGAAAAAAGTCTGAAGAATCGAATGATATGTGTTTGGATGTCATAACGGACAAAAACATTTGAAAAAAAAAATATTGAAAGTTACGATTCCAAATGGCATCATTGGGACTGAAAGGGTTAAAAAAATAAAAAGCATTAATTGAAAGGTTTAAACTAGGACACTGACCAACACATGACTTATTGTAAACCTATTCTAAAATGCTATAGTTATTAAATTAAGCAATGGAAATTATAAAAATCCTTGATTCTTTTGAACATAACATAATCCAAACACAAAAACGTTCTAAATATCGCGTGCTCGGTTGCGGCGAAATTACGGAACAAAACAATAACAAGATATTTATTTATAAATTGCCCCCCATCGCAATTTCCTCCGAAAAACAAAAGGCGGGGTCTTCAAGAAGCTAATATAACTTCTCATTTTTTTTTATTCGCTACTTCTTTCTGTGGTTTCTGGAAATGCCTGCTGTCAGAGTTTCTTGACAGCTTCTGGAGCCAAGGACGTTTCTTAGTCTGGAGTCTCGAAATTGTATTTGTCTGTTACTGGTTGCTTGGTTATTAATCCAACTTTTTTTCTTTTTTTTTCTCTAATGGGGCTGAAAGATTGGCGGTCAAGCCTTTGGAGACTCGGCATATTCCCCGGAACTGAGAGTCATTCGTCGACACTGGAAAGGAGTTAATATTAACTCCGACTGAGTTGAAATCACTCGTTTGGAGTGATCCTGTCGGACGTTTAACACACAAAGGATCCACTAACTTCGGGAAGTGCATTTTCAAGACTGGAGGTGTGAAAATTAACTCAAACTGAGTTAAAATCGCTTGTTTGTTCTAAGAGTGTAGGTATCAGTCATTTATTTTGATAAAAAATGAAGTTGAACGAGGGTCAATACGATGTTAGAGTTCTTAAAAGAATAATTAAAAAAGAATTCAAACTTTTTAAGTTATTTTAGCAATCAATTTTAAAGGCATTTTGCATTAAAAAAAATTGTAAAAATAATTTGTTAAGTAAGTTTTGTAACTAGTAAAATAAATTTAAAAACATTCAATCATTTTATACACTACCTTATTTAAAACCGCACCAACTGTCAAACACTATTAAAATACAAAATCCTAATCGGTTTTTAAACACCGTTCCCACCCACAAAATCTCTTTAGAACTTACTTTTTAAAATAGCATATCACAGAAGTTACTTAGAAAATAAAGGGTTTTTAAATACTCAAACCCGATATACTGCCAAGACCAAGGGGTAAATTAAAGGTTGTGAGGTTTTTCTCAGATCCGGGTTGGGTTAGACTTTACCCGAAAATATAGTATTTCTTTTATTTTACGAGTCTGGTTCCGGGAATGTATTTAGAAATTGAAAGGTAAGTAAATAAGCAGTAATATAAGACTGCCTGGTCACTTGGTTCTAAATGTCGGAAGTTTTTAGTTGTCTAGAGCAGGGATTCTCAACCTTCTTGCACTTGCGTACCACTTGACTTTTTGAGAAATTTTGCAGTACCATCAGACCTAAATATTTTAATAAACGTATAATATTTACTCTTCTAAAAGTGTTCAAAAGGTTTTTGCTCATAATAAAGGAGAAATAAAAAGATTAAAATGTTATTAATTTACAGTTTTGTTTATTACCCATAGGTCAAAAAACATACAAATAAAAAATAGTACAAACTCAGCAAAATTTAATGAAGTTAAAGATTTCCTCGTTAAAATAATGTTACTTTTTTTTAAATAATGAGTAATATGTTTGCGTGCTCTATGCACATGCGTATACAGAAGCTATTAATAGCATCATGTTGCTCACATCACTCACGCGTACCACATGAAATATTCCCGCGTACCACCAGTTCGGAACCCCTGGTCTAGAGTCTATGTATGCAGTGCAACAATTTGTACAAACAAAAATATTTAAATCTTTTTGATCCTCTTTTATGCATTTTTTTATGCAATGATAAATCAGGTGCTTTAACGCGTTCACGCCGCGGCGAATATCTACGTTTTTCAGCGTTTGCGGGACTGTTTTATATCCTTAAACTTCCTGGGGCGGGAAAACACTTTGCGAGTTTGAAAGCGTCTAATGCAAGATCACAACGAGTGATGATCACAACGAGTGCCGTCGATTACATGCCGCGAAAAAAAAGTTAAAAAGTAACGGCATATTGTAAACGTTGTAATGGCCAGCCCGCATTATGTTTGGAATGCTTTGAAAAGTTGCATCGATATAAATAAATAATTGTTATCAATTTAAAATATTGAATGTTTATAATAATCAATATTTTTTATACATAATGTTGAGAAAAAATATAATTTATTCTTTAACAACTTCTTTTCTGAAAACAAGTGACTCACCTGTGATGCACGCCGCGTCACAGGATAGTTAATCATGACCCACAAGTGGGTCTCACCCTCCCACTTCACAGTTTAGTATGACCCACCAATGGTTCAAGACGCTCCACAGAACAGTCAAGTGTGACCCAGAGGTGGGTCACACCGACGTGAACGTGCTAAAATCGGTATTTTTCAAAAGAAACCTGAACGTTTTAGTTTAGAATCGAAAAGTTAGTATTTTAATAAATTTTTTAAATGAAGTTGCAAAGGGAGTTTTACAAAATTCCGCTAATGTAAATTATTAATTGCGATTAAGTTAAAAAAGCGACAAAAGTCATAAATGTCATGTACACATGCAACGTTTAATAGTTAGTTAATTAGCTGTCCATAAAAGTGCTAGAAAATAAATTTGACATAAAAGTAGTTAGATGAAACGAATTATGTGCTGGGAATCGAAGCAACACTTTTGCACTTATTTTACGATAAAGTCCCAAAAATGCAGAAATTCCATTAAACGGAATATTTTCAATGCTTACCAGTAACTGTGCTTACTGTGGTCCCTAAATGTGCTTACTATGATCCCTAACAGTGCTAACTGCGATCCCTAATTGTGCTTACTATGAGACATAATTATGCTAACTGCGATCCCTAATTGTGCTTACTGTGAGACCTAACTATGCTTACTGTTGTCCCTAAATGTGCTTACTGCGATCCCTAACTGGTATACACAAATGATCTCACTGTGTACACAAATGATCTAACTGTATACACAAATGATCTCACTGTGATCCATAACTGTGCTTACTGCGATCCCTAAATGTGCTTGTGGCTCTCAAATGTGTTTACTGTGGTTTCTAACTACGTATACTGTGTTTTGTCGCAAAAAACAGTTCCGCTCGTCGCCAAAGATTCCGTTTGGCGAGATTTGCGCCCGCGAACTGGGCAAGTACCAAAACTTTAAACGAAAAAACCTCTTTATATTTATAAATTTCCAATCCTATCTTTAATTTTTGATTGAAAGCCTCCGTGATCCATTACTTCAAATAATGTAGGCGTGAATTTGTCAAAATTGCTCTCCTATTAAAATATAAATAAAATGTTTCTCAACTCTCTCAAGAATGTTTAAGGAAAAGCCTGTTATTTTGTGGGTGTGTTCATAATTAAATAGCCAACAACAACAAAATTGGTTTTTAAAAAGATACGCTCGAATATAACTTTAAAAATATACGTAGCAGGACTTTAAAAAAACTGATATAAAAGAATTTAGAATAAAATAAGAACAAAATGGGTATAAGTAAATTTCATGACGCACAATCAGCTAGGATGGACAAACATGTAAATGGCATCGTGTGTAAAAAAAATAATTAGATTTTAGTTTCAGTTTTAAAATAAGTGTAAATGGAAAGCTACAGGTTATATATTTCTATGAAATTTTTGTACTTTTCTATTTGATCACACCAAGTGAAATCTTTTAGCGACAAATTATAGAATACACCTTAAAAGAACCACAGTACCCACAGTTCAAGGTGAACATTGACAATATTCCATTTGTAGGTGTTTTTTAACGACTCAATCGATTGCACCAACTAAATGGAAGAGTACCGAAATTGTTATAATAACTCATAGCGCATTCAAAATTTAGTTATTTCACTCTCTTTATCGAAATAGTCCCATTTCTACACATATGATTCTGTCAAATCCTCTTTCTAATGAATGCATTTCACTTGTTTTTATAAAAAAAAAATATTTTACGTATTAGCAGGGCCTGCTCCTCCATAAGGCCCGTTAGGCCCGGGCCTAGGGCCCCCAAAATTTAGGGGCCCCTAAATTTCAGGTTCTATTATGCTAAATGCTGTAAATCCCCAAAATATCAGTAACTAAAAAAAAGTTCTGATACTCCACTTTGTTTTTTGCTCAATTTTGGCTAAGAAATTGTCCTAACGCGATTGTTTTGATCGATGTTTACAAGGAAACCTATAAAATTGGGCCCCCAAAATAGATTGTGCGTATAGTCTGAGATTTCCTAGAGCAGGCCCTGCGTATTAGCATTCCATGACAATTATTTACAGAGAAAAATAGGCGTTGGTTTTTATTTCCATAGGGCAAGCGATTAAGTCTCTAAAAATGTACAGCTAACAGAATATTTCAAAGTTTAAACATTAACAGTGCATATATTGTTCCTTTTACTATGGATAATGTGCTTGTGGATATAAAATTCTGTTTGTCACCAAAGTATTTCATTTGGCGAGATTTGTCTCGTTAAATGAAAAAGTACCAATAAAAACTCTTAAAACAAAAGAGTGAAATCCACTCCAGTTGGAGAAGTGCATTTTCGACACCCTAAAGGCATGCATATTTTCTCAGACTGAGTTAAAATCACTCGTTTGAAGTGATCCTGTCGGAGGTTTAACACACAAAGGATCCACTCCAAAAGGAGAAGTGCATTTTCCAGTCTGGAGGAGTGAAATCCCCTCAGACTGAGTTAAATTACGAGTGTTTGTTTTAAGAGTGAAGCTTTTTAATATTTTCCATCTCCATAATCTTTGTGGTACAATTTTTATTTTTTTAAATTCATAGACAGAACACAGTTGAGAGTCACTTGCTTGCTTTATACAAAAGCACCGCGGTGAATTTCCGCAGAAGGTATATTTACCATGATGGCTATGAATATAAATTAAAGTCTCTCCTCGAAGATCTATCCTATGATGGATCACCTATCCCCATCTATAATAATCATCACTGCTGGCGCTTCGAAATAATTAGCTTGGGTTAGGTTATGGGAATATAATCGCTCTATTATCAACACCTCTTGGGTGTGATGGGTGAAAAAACCGGGTGGGTTTGTGGGTGAGAGGATTTAAGGATATCATCACATTTGGGATGGGTATTGGGATATGGATTTTAGTGAAAATGGTGTAAAAATTTCACGATATTTTTCTAACCGATTCTAAACCCTTCTACACTCCTAAAACAAACGAGCTATTTTAACTCAGTCTGAGTCAATTTTCACTTCTCCAGTGTCGTAAATGCAAATCTCCTACAGGAGTGGATCCGTTGTATGTTGAATCTGCGACAAGATCACTCCAAACGAGTGATTTTAACTCAGCCTGAGTTAATATTCACTCCTTTCCAGTGTCGAAAATGCACTTCTCTTATATGAGTGGATTTCACTCCTTTGTTTTAAGAGTGTATACAATGTCCCCTTCCCCTTCTATACACTGACGGAATCGGTTAATGTTTCTCATGAACTAGAACGTCTGATGTAATGATGAGTATTGTTTGAAGCTATTTGCTCATCTTTAACCCTTTCAGTCCCAATGACGATTTAGCATCATCTTGTAGACATTTTTTCTGATCGTCTATAGCCATTTATAATATCAAAAAGAACTTCATTCAACCCTTCAAACTTTTTCTACTAGAAAATATGTTATACTAAACCCACAATAGATGTCAGCCCTATTTTTTTAAATTATAATCAAATACATCATGATGCCAAATGGCCTCACTGGGACTGAAAGGGTTAATTATTGTAAAGAATGAAAAAATATTTTTTTTCTTTAAGCTTCAGTAAAATTTAATCCGAAAAGAATAGGGACCTGAACGAATTGCCGAATTTTCAACGTTTGCAAAGTTTAACCAAATGTTAACAATTATTTTTGCCTCTTTAACTATTAAAATGTTTCAATAACCTTAAAAATATAATTTAAAAATATCAATAACAGTTATTTATTGAATCAATAACAATTATTTATTGAAAAGATTGCTACAACTTTTTATTTCTTTAAATTTGCTTAAGATGTAATCGCAAAAAAAAACCTCTGAACGAATTAAAGAACCTCCGTCGTTTGAAATGTCAAAAAAACTATTTATTAAAAGTAATTTATTTTTTGTACATTAGAATATTATGATGTTTTGATGACATGTACAAAAACATTAAAAAATATCCGTTATTGTTATTTGTGAAATAAAATTCGCAAGGTCATAAGATATGCGTCGATAGTTCCAATTTTTCTGCCCAGTAGTTATTTCTAAATATTTATGCCACTTTACCACAAACTCTCCCAAGTCAATCTGTTGTTATTTGAAATATAGTCTGCTGATGTTATTTATATTGTTTAATCAAAAGAAGGGTGCGCTATGATGAAATGTGATTTAAAGACATCTCGGCAATATCGCTTCCTCATTTTGTATTTTTAACACTCGTTTCTTCATCAGTGGTGAACGGGTTGGGCAGGGCTTGAACGTTTTAACACTTTTGGTCTTGCAGAAAAAGAGGCATAAGTCCGTACCGCACGCTTTTCGGTAAAACTTTAACCACTTATCTCCAGAAAGGTATATAAACTTGGACTTTAGTAGATTTCACTTGGCGACTTCATTTTACTCTTTATTCGCTAATACGTACTTTTTTTTTATTATAAACTTGAATGTGTTGAAAGTTAGGTTAGGTTTGAATTATCGTCGCACTAGAGCTACATGAGGGCTATTGGCGACGGGCGTCGTATTTTAGAACCACAGTCAGGTGACGAGCCAACACCTGAATATGCACCCAACGCAACCGTTAAGGGCGACATCGTACGCAGCGTCAGGACTTTGAATTATATTTAACGTGCACTCCCTTACAAGGGGTATTATTCGTCGGACATTTTTGGCTGCACGGGCTGTTTATAAGTCGGCAGTTATTTTGGCGATGCCCAGACCCGAACCTGGGACCTCCCGCATGATAGGCGAGTGCCTAACCGGCTGGGCTCCCTAGCCTCATTTTCACTCTAGAGGTAGAGACGCGTGGGCCTTTGTAGAATATACTTGACAACGTCATTTTACAATTTTTGTTAAGGCAGGCTGTTACCTTGCATACGGCTATTGCCAAATTGACCTTTTTTATGTTCCTTTTTCTTTGAAACTAACATACAAAACAACACAAAAAAATTATGTGCATAAAATGCACTGAAATGATATTTTATCAGAATATAAAATAGTTTTCTTTAAGGTATGCAATACGTTATTATTATTTTTTTTAAATATTTCTACATCACAAAATTATCCATATTTTTTTTTCTCCTTCAAATTTTGAGGAATGCTCATTTTAGTAAGCTAAACACCCTGAAACAATTATCCTGTAAAAATGTAAGGTTTATACATGAAATAGTTCTTAAAAAAGTACCCAAACTTAAAATCTAATTTTTTTCAGAATGGTTTTTTTTTTTCAAACCATTCTGAGAAAAATTAGATTTTAAGTTGAAAACTTACATTATGGAAATAATGCTGATCCATATCCAAATTAAATTTTAAGCTGGCTAAAGTTGTCGATGATAAATTTTTTTTAGATTTATACCATATTTACTCTGACCTACGGAGTTTTTATTCGGGTAACCGACCTTTAGATGAGGTGTTTTATTGGTTTATAATAGCTTAGCTTAGCTTAGCAATATAGTGTAGTGCGATTAGGGGTTCTGAACTTTGATAGGAAATAATTGGTTATTTTGTTTTGGTTGTTAAATATTTAAATTTAAACTTTTGTTTAATGGGCACTTAAAATTAAAAGCATTTGTTACAACAAAATTATCATATTTTTTCTCACAAGAAATAAATTATTTTCCTTGAGAATCGAAATATACAAATATTGCAAAAAGCTTCTTTCAAATAATTGCGAAAATCTTTTTTGTACAAATATTAACCGCTGTGACCAAATTTTAGGCATTTGTTTGGATTATATAGCATTAGCATTGCCACATTTTATTTTTTCTTTCGTGTATATTTATGTATTTAAATTTATGATTTTTTGTGGAATTTTATTTGCTTATTGTGTCTTATGATTATTTAGTCATATATAAGGGTTTATTTAATCCCCCTTGAGGCGAACAAAATTTATTCTGTAATATTGTTTTGTGTTCATTAAGTGTTTGTTAATTCAATAACAGTCACCCTGCTCAGTGATTGCCCGAAAAAAATAATTTCTATTTCATAAGACAAATTATTAGACTAGTTCTAATAAAAAATTTCAATTAAATTTCATATTCCGGGTATTTAAAGGGTTAAATAATTCAAAAATAATTTCAACAAAAAAATCTGTACAATTCAATACAAATATGTTCTGTACAATACTTATGCATCGCAAAAGGTCCATTGAACAGTTCTTAATACTCCCAATTCAAACCACTAGAATGGACTATAAAACCTTTCCTAAGGAAAAACTTCTAAAGATATCTCATTACAAAAGTAATTTTCCAATTCATAAAGATAAAAAAAGGAACCTAACCCTGCCCCAATCACTCAATTGCCTGTCTTCCTTCCCCGATTTCAAGAAGATATCTTTTAATTCCGCAAGGAAGGAAGACTTGAGATAGTTGAAAAGAAAGGGTGAATCCACATATGGAGGACTTGATTCCTGAGGAAGATAGCTATGATGAGGTCTGGTAATTGGCAAAAGGAAGGGGGGCTTTATGAAGAAATTGGACAAGAATGGAGAATTGTTCGTATCAGGGCCATTTCAGTAACAATCATTTGAAGGATTTTAACGTGGTGCTACCTTAGAACTATGCGCGCGATTTCATATAACTTATAAATTATAATTAAACACTATAACTAATCAAACACTGCATAAATACGCATTTTAACACCCTCACGCAGGTTCATACAAGTAGTTGTCTTAGATGTTTCAATTAGATTAGATATTCAATTTTAATAAAGTAGTTAGAAAAGGGGGGTTCAACATCGAGAGAGGGAGTGGAGGTACAGTAAGGTAAAACAAATGTCGTGCTTTGAACAACGACATGTAATGTCTTGAAAAATGTACATACACATAAAAAAAATAGTAGCAAAGTAAAGAAGACTTGAGATAAATTAATAAAAAACGGTGAGTCCTTATGGAGGAATTGATTCCTGAAGAAGATAGCTATGATGAGGTCTGGTAATTGGCAAAAGGAAGGGAGGCTTTATGAAGAAATTGAACAAGAATGAAGCATTGATCATATCAGGGACCACTACAGTAACAATCGTTTGAAGGATTTTAACGTGGTGCCACCTTAGAACTTACTGCAATTTCATATCATTTAAAAATTATGAAGAAACATTATAAATATGCAGAGTTGAGGTTTTCTAAATCTGTATTTAACCGAACCGTTAAGACCCTCACTCAGGTTTATACATATAATGTCCTAAAGTATTTCATTTTAATAAAGTAGCAGGAAAAGGGTAGTTCAACATCAAGAGAGGGAGCGGAGGGACAGTAAGGTAATGGTCTAACGGTTTGGTTAAATATGTATTTTAACCAAACCGTTAAGGCCCTCACTCATGTTTATACATATAATGTCCTTAAATCTTTAATTTTAATGAAGTAGGAAGAAAATTATAATTCAACATCGAGAGAGGGTGCTGAGGGAAAGTAAGGTAAAACCTTTGTCGTGCTTTAAAAAACGACATACAATGTCTTGCAAAATTTACGAACACATAAAAAACAGTAGTAACAAAGTAAGGACGAGTTGAGATAAAATGAAGAGAAAGGGTGGATCCATATGGAGGATTTGATTCCCGAGAAAGATAGCTATGATGAAGTCGGGTATTTGGCAAAAGGAAGGGAGGTTTTAAGAAGAATTGAACAAGATTGGAGAAAGGATCATATCAGAGTAACAATCGTTTGAAATATTTTCATGCGGTGCTACCATAGGCACAATTTCATATAATTTTTAAGAAAAATTATGAAACGGTACAAGTATGCATAGATGAGGTTTTATAATTTATGAATGCATAAATATGTATATCTATGAATGTCCCAGATATTTAATTTTAATAAAGTAGTTTAAAAATGATAGTTCTACATGCAGAGATGAAGCGAAGATACGATAAGTTTAAACCTTTGCCACGCTTTATGCAGCGACATGCAATGTCTTTAATTATTTATATGCGCTTAAAAAACAATCGTTTTTCCGAAGAAAGGAACACTTTAAATACCTTAAAAAAAGATTGAATCCATATGGAGAAATTAATTCCAAGGAAGATGGCTATGATAAGGTGATGAGGTCCGATAATTGGCAATAGGAAGGGATGCTTTATTTTTTCATATAAAAAAAAACAATTATAGGGTGAAATTATGAGGTGTGAAGCAAAAATCATAGATTTATATTCAATTTTGGGGCCCTTAAAAACACACGAGCCCAAGGCCCAGGCCTTGTAAGCTTATTCAATAGTCAAGTACTGCGTATGATTCTGCACTCGAGGGAAATTTACTTTTTTTTTCTTTTAAATCAGCGCTAATTTAAAAAACGGATGAAATCCTTTATTACTTTAAAAATGATTTTTTTAAAAAAAAATACAGTCTTTTTAATTACACTCAGAGTAAAAATTTAATTATTGTAACCAAAAAAAAGTATGTCATACACCTATCCTCACATTCAAAAATACCTCCCCAAATCTAATCCAAACTCACAAGACATTTCGCATAATTACTAAAACATTTCTCTGAAAACATATTACAAGGCCGACACGTCGCAGAAATGCCATTTAAAAAACACTCAGAGTTAACGAAGGCTCTCACGTTATTTTACGGCACTACGGTCCCGTTTTAAAAACGTTGAAACTGCGTTATTTTACTCACGTTTTAGGTCTAAGCACCTAACACTCAATTCGGCTAAGAGACTTGTGGTACACCTCTCTTCCTGTGTAACATAAAAATGATTCCCTGTGTAGGGTTGCTGTTGGCTGAATTTTTATAAAAAAATAGCCAAGGTGAGTGAAAATGTCGCCAAGTTATTGTTTTTTTTATATATGAAATTATCACGTTATGAGGTTCATTAATTAAAATTATTAAATTATTTTCTCGAATACATTATGAAAAAAATAATACGTCTTGAGTGGATACAAAAATTAAACTGATGTCATTGATCAAATTATGAAAATTGCGAAATTGCTTATGTTAATAAAATAACGAAGTTCGCGCAATTGAATAGGTGGTCAGATTATACAGTTGATGAAGTTATAAAGCTTAAAATGGCGTCGAATAAATGGCAAATTATAGTATTTAATATTTTAGCAATCATTTTAGATAATAACTTACCCAAATATATTATGACACATGAAACAGCATCAGTCCAAAATATTTCGGTTCAGAACTAACAAGGAATCTTGAAAATTCGCAGGTGAATACCAAAATAACCTAAAACAAAATGAAAATCAAATTATAATTTCAAGCAAACGAAGTCAAACTAAATATTTACCAACCAAATTGCATTACCGAGACTAATTTATAATGATTAAAATATACTTTAATTTGGGTCCAAACCTTGTTTAAATGTAACTGTGACCACTTTTAGTTATCTAATATGAAACATAAGGTTATGAAAGTTTTGCAATAGATTGGAAGGTTTTGAAAATATTATTAGCTTTAAAATCATTTTAAATCCTTACAAAACCCTTACCTTTAAATCTAGGGATTTGTAGTGAAAAAACCCCTAGCTTGATAACAGTAATTTTTTACAAAACCAATCAATATCGCCAAACACTCCCTACACCGCCAAATCAGGCAACCCCAAACCCCCATCTTCATTTTAACATTCGCTACGATCCCTCTAAAAAACCCATCACCATTTTTTCACCACCCCCTCTAAAATAATAACTTTTCACAAAAAAAAAATATGTTGTAAAAACTCTTTATATCATATCGCATCACGCTATGCATTCTTACACTTTTACGACGGGCTTTCCTGTCTTACGCCGGCGTTAGGCAGTAAAACAAATGTACAGGGGTTGTAGAGGTGCTTTTATTTTTTTCCCCAGGTTATTTAGGGGCATAGTTTCTGAAATTGGGAAGCGTTGTTCGAAATGGTGTGGGTATAAAAAATATACGGTGCGTTAAAAATTTAAAAGGTAGAGAGGGTGGGGGTTGAAGTATTTTTATTGGAGGAGTGAGTGTTTTTGTAAGGTGTTAAGGGTAAACGGTTTTTAATTGGTATTTTTGTTGAGCTTTCTTAGTTCTGCTATTAAGTGAATAAAACGCCTATTTCTGGTATTACTTTAAATGACCCAATATGAAAAAGGTAATTATAGCATTGCAATGGGGTCGAATTTTTGATGTTGCCGATTTTAAAAAATATATATTTTTGAGCATTGATCTATCCGAATGTCTGAAACCACTCTACCAGTCCAACGAAAAAAGATGCAAACAAGGTACACGGTAATTAATTTAATTGCAATTTATTTTTTAGTCGATTAACAAGATAATTGACAAATTAAGTGATTAATGCCCAACGGGCAAACAACGTGTGCCTTATGATATTTTGAATTAATGACACTTTAGAGCTATACGAGAGCTATTGGTGACGGACTTCGTACTTATTGAACCACAGTCAAGTAACAAATTGACACCTGGTTAGGCAAACAAATCAACCTTTGGGAGCGACATCGTAAGGATTGCTAAACATAGCCTCCGCTATACGTTTGCGTGGGAACCAGCTCAGGTGTCTGCTTCGTCACTTGACAGCGTTTTTAAATCAGATGGCTCGACGCTATAGGGTTTAGAGTGTCTCTAGTGTGACGATAATTTAACCAAATCCTTCAAAAATATAACCAACTTTCAATTTTAATTACTCATTTTGACGAATCTTTTTTTCCGTATAATTTAGAAGATAAAAACTTAAATATGTTCAGTAAATAACTCTTTTTTACCATGGGGAAAAAGAATTAATATCCTTGACTTCCAGCAGAAAAAAATACGTAATACCTGCACAAAAAAGACAACCAAGGAAAAAAATCACATTAATATGTATGAACCCCGCAAAAAAATCGCCAAGAAGTTCATTATAAACAAAAAAAAAATCTTTGGATCAAATTTCACTTTTTTAATCTTCACACAACAATAACAAATTATAATAAATAATACCATAATCATGCATACCATATTCACAGAGCAGATAGGTGACAAATGTTCTTAATTTTTAGGGGGCTGAAAAAATTAATAAATTCCTTGCCATCCTTTTGTGGCGACTTCCTATGCAAAAATTCCCCCACCCACATTTTAACGGAAGTTTCTAAAGAATGGAATCACGAAGAAGAAAAAAAAAAGGTTCTAAAAGGTGAATTACATTAAATGGCGTATAAAAATGTATAATAAAAAAATAGGGAAACACAATACGTGTAGGGAAAAAAATGTGAAGGAAACAGCATCGAATATTTCACTTTAGGGAACTTCATTTAGGGATTGTGATAGATTTGGCTTTGCATCGCCAAATTGGCTAGTTTTATCTTTTTGAGACCTGACGCCCAGTTTGGGGACATTTTTTTAAAACCTCCCCACACGTTAATTTGTTCCGAAATTGATCTAGTCCGATAGAAGAAGATCTAAATATCAGTTTTCAGACTTTGATTACAGGTATCATCCATTTATTTCTATAAAACAATAAAGTTAAGCAAGGGTCAATACGATATGGGAGTAAAATGGGGCTTTAAAAAATATATTAATTTTTTTCTTTCAAACTTTTTAAAAAGCTCTTTTAGTAGTTAATTTTTAAGGCCTTTTGGAATAGAAACAATGGTAAAGTAATATGTTAACTAAAAATAAGTGATCCGGCCTTTTTTGTTGTATTTATAACATAAAATATGCGTATTTTTAGAGTTTAAGGCGTGTCTCTAAGTAGTTATTGAACATATTTTTTATAATTCTTTGCAAAACACACTTTTTAGCATATATTTGAATGAAAAGTATGTTTAGATTAAGAATATACGCGTAGGATTTTGCTCGGGTCGTAAGAAATTACAGTCTGGAGTTAAGTCATGAAATTTATTTAATGTCCAAACCAAAAGCTATTGCTTAGAAAATAACAAGAGTGTATAAAACTAATTTTGAATACAGTACAGTCCCGATTATCCGAGCCCCGATTATCCGATTTTCCGCTTTAACCGAGCTTTGAAATATTTCTAGGATTTTCCGACAACTACCGAAAAAATTCTGAACAGAACATGATCTCACGAACCTTCAGGAAAAGAAATCCAACAATAATTCCCCCTTTCCTTTTCTTAAATTGCTGCCGAGAAACGCCAAAATAACATTAAAAAAAAAAAATTAAAGACCTTTTTAAGTAAAGGAACTATTTCAATGTCCTGCATATGAATTGCACGTAGTATGTATAAAATTTGTACTTGTTAAAATATACACTTAGACATGCAGAATTGTATTTACATTTTTCGCTTTAACCGTGTTTTTCGGTTATCCGAGTTAGTCTCGGTCCACATTAACTCGGATAATCGGGGTTCTACTGTATATAGTAAGCTAGAACAACAAATATTGTATTTAGTCTAAATTAATTTAAAGTCTTGTCGAATAAAACTTATTCCAATTGGCATCAAAAAACAAGATAAAAAAAGTTTGTAAAATTTCTAAAAGATATTAAAGACATTAGGTTGCGTTTGCAAATAACTAATTTCAAAAAGCATTCTTTTTTTTTCGAATATAATTTAAGAAAATTATAGATAGTTGGTAATAGCTATTTGACGATATTCTAAAAAAATTCCCAGAATTCGTTACCACTCATTTAACATGCGCATTCTAAGAATTTTGGCGAGATCAGGAAGTTCCATCGCCAACAAAAAAAAAAAAAATCCCCATTTTTTTCCCTTTATTATTTTATTTCTTGGCGAGATTAATCATTTTTAAATTGCACGGGACGACCGCATTTGGCTGCGTAAAAAAAAAGCCAAGGAATATCTCGTGGTATATTTGGAATGCCTGGTATTTGATTCTTATATTATTTTTCCCTCTCTAGAATGTGGCTTAAACCGACCCCGAGGGGAAAATGTAGATATTTTTAGGGACTTTTTTTATTATTATTATTAAAAAATACCCCTAGGGTAGGGGTATGCTTAATTGAAAGAAAAAAAACACCACCTCAGGGGTATAGAACATTTTTTACGCCATGTTCTGTTGGCGGTTATGTGATTGGCTGACATTTCGCGCATGGGCAATTGGGTGTAGTTATTTTAAGCGGGCGTGGGGTAGGGAATGGAAAAAAAAAATTAGGGAATTTTTTTAAAGTGTGAATTAAAAGTGGGGAGATATTTTTTGATTCAATAGGGGTTTGTGGGGGGGGTAAATGAGAAAATAACTTTACAGGGGTTTTTCTTTTCAATGGAGGATTCACGCTTAAACGATCTTTAAATTGTCCGCATGGAGAGGGTTTTTTTTTTCTATTCTGTGCTACTGCGCCTACTTAAAACCTAATATTTTGAATAAAAAAAATTTCAAGTGTATTTAATAATAGACTTCGGAGAACTTTAGAAAAACTCTTCAAAAAGAACTTCATAATTATTTGTTTTTCTCTGCTAATGCTTTGCCCACCTGTGGGCAATACTTGTCTTAATCCAAAAGTTTACACTCTTAGAACAAACACTCCCAATTTACCTCAGTCTGAGTGGATTTCACTCCTCCAGACTGGAAAATGCACTTCTCCTTTTGGAGTGGATCCTTTGTGTGTTAAACCTCCGACAGGATCACTCCAAACGAGTGATTTTAACTCAGTCTGAGAAAATATGCATGCCTTTAGGGTGTCGAAAATGCACTTCTCCAACTGGAGTGGATTTCACTCTTTTGTTTTAAGAGTGTACTCACCGAATTTGTAAATAGATGCTATTTATATCATGTTTCACGATTAACAAATTTTTTCCGTTTCAGTATTCTTACTTTCTATTTCCCAACATGAAATATAAGAATATTAAAGTAATGTTGTAGGTGTTTAGCTTTAGGATGATTTAAGCATTACACTCTTAAAATAAACGAGTGAAATCCACTCCATAAGGAGAAGTGCATTTTCGGCACTGGAAAGGAGTGAGTATTAAATCAGACTGAGTTAAAATCACTCGTTTGGAGTGATCCTCTCGGAGGTTTAACACACAAAGGATCTACTCCGAGAGGAGAAGTGCATTTGCCAAACTGGAGGAGTGAAAATTACTCAGACTGAGTTAATTCGCTCGTTCGTTTTAAGAGTGTAAGAGGGATGGTCAATCATAGCATTAGTTTTGGAATCACAACTTCCGCAGAAGTACTGCTTTGCCATATTAGTCCTGTTTCAAAATTTATGTGAATCAACGTTGCATTGAAATTAAACAAATTTGAAACGAAAATGTTGTCTTGTTATTTAATTATACATTCTAAAGTTTTAAAATGCCAAAAATATACAGCAGATGGCGACACTGTTTTAAAATTTATCAATAAATAATTAAATAACCAGATGCTTTCTTTTTCAATTTTGTTTCAAATTGATGTTATGATGATTTCCATAACTGGTGAAAATGGGATAAAGTGGCAAAGCAATTATTTTGCAAAAGTAGTGATTTTAAAACTATTGCATTCGCTTATATGGGACTGATAAAGACTTAACATCATAATTTGTTAAATAAGTTAATAATGCATTTAATTGTGAAATAAAGTACAATTTCACATATATTTTTATGGTTAAATTTTGCAGTAAACTCAACAATACCGATCCACTAAAGGCTCCAATATTCATATAAATTAATTCAAACAAATATGTCGTAGTCCGTACAATGCATCACAATGCCTTGGCGCGGCAAATTTTGAGGTCAAAATTGAAAAAATGACCAAGAAAATGACTTTATATTATACAAATATGTTCAAAGACTTATACCTAAATTCTCAGCTCAATTTTAATTAGAAATTATTTTAAGAACTTTTTTCTAAAAAAATTAATAAAATTTTTAAAATTTTGATTTAAAATATTTTTTAAAATAATTTCTAATTAAAATTGAGCTGAGAATTTAGGGATAAGTCTTTGTACATATTTGTACAATATAAAGTCATTTTCTTGATCATTTTTTCAATTTTGACCCAAAAATTTTTGCCGCGCAAGCCTAATCCCAATGTATTCAAATAGCTTTGTGTTTAATATCATTTATTATAATATCATTTAGTTTTGGCTAAAGTTTCATAAATTCTAAAATGTGTTCTATAATAAACAAATCATTGTAGAATTACATATAAAAAAATTATATATTGAGTAGTTAAAAAACTACATGAAAGATCAAACTATGCTTTGTAGTACCTTCTTTGGACATTTTTAAGACTCCTATGACCCCTTAAAGTGTCGGCGTTTTATTTTACAACACCATTCACCAACATCCCCGCAGCTCTATCGCAACACCAACTCCAACCAAAAACCACATTTACCATTTTTAACCCTTCAACTGCCACCTTGCAGCTTCCACCCAGTGGTTCCGATGCACCTCACGTACCACAACACCGGGCACCGTGTCCGACGGCCCACGCTTCCAATTACCTTTCCAAATATCCTCCATGAATGCGGAATAAGGGCACTTTGAAGGAATGGAGGGAGGTGTGAATGGGGCCGAGGTGAAATGGAGTTGAGGTTTGATGGTGAAAAGGGTTGCATTGTGAAGCAGTTGATTGGTTTGTGATAGGCCAGTGTTCGGCATCAATTAATTTGTCATTTATCTTGTTAATTGATTAAAAAGTAATCTCAATTAAATTAATTACAATTAAATAAATATCAGTTAAACTTTTAATTGCACCTTGCAATTAAATTAATTTAATTAACTTTTGTCAATTGTAACTCAAATAAAATAATTGTAACTTTTATGGTTGTTTTATGAAACAATTAAAAATAATTATTTTGTTAATAGGCAAAAAAGTTAATTAATAATTTCAATTATTTTTAATTAAAATTGACATAACACTTGAAAATTAATTGTCATAAGTTACTACTACAGTTAACAATTAAATAATTGTTAATAGCAATTTTCCACAATTGCAATTGCGAGTTGTTAGTTGTTGTGGCTACATTTACCAATTAATTGTTAATATTTAATTGTTCTTGCAATTAAAATTTTCCCAACACTGGTTTTTGTGATAGGCCTAATTGAATGAATTACTTGGCGTTATTTTTGAAAAGTCTCGAATATGTAACGAAGCGGTAACTCGCCTAAATAAATTCGAAGAAAACAGCTTATTTCTCTTTTTCAACATTTGAAATCGAAAAAGTTTTTTACTGCAACTCTTTGTCTTTTATTTCGAGCTGCAGAGTGATTTCAGATACACATAAAGATCTTTATATAATCTTTATCCATGGACACGACATTATCATGTATATTTTCAATTGAAAGTACAAATACTTTTAAGTTTTTGATTAGGAAAAGAAGGATTTTCCGGCAACTTTCCTTTCAATTATAGATTTTTAAAAAATGAATCGAGATGTCCCTTTACATTACGATTAGTTGCGGGCTAAATTCAATATAGGTTCATTACCAATACATACGTATAAGCATTGCGATAACTCTTAACATTTAGCGAATTACGAGCAATATTCCGAATAAGCTCCTGCCACTTAAGGTCGCTTTCTACAAATTTCGCCAGGGCCTTCACAACTCCATCTATGTTAACAACTTCAATACTTAGTAACTGTAAATTAGGTACATAGCATCAATTTGCCGACATTCATAAAGGTTTACTTATTCTTCATACACTTCACATACCGCTCACCTCTCGCGACTTCCATTTTAATAAATTAAACATTTATTGACTCTAGTTTGGGTCTATATAACATAGAGTTAGGAAGGAGGAGTAGAGGGGTCTATCAGTTCAAATGGCTTGAAGCAGGGCTGTCAGGTTTTTTGAGCTACTGCGCATAACATAGTATCCGAAACGGGCACTGAGGTATCCCAAGATGTATCACTCTAGCCTACTTCTTTAGTGCGTTACTGAGCACATACATGGACAGCTCTATTCTCTTTCTTAACTCTACGCTATATGTCATCACTTTGGCGACATTTAGAGACAGCTTCATTTTTTTCCACGCCAACCATCTCTGGGATTCTAGCCTCCAAACCAGTCCTAATGGCCGGAATTGTTTTGAAGGTGGCACACTTTACGTTTCTTGGGTGTCGTCATCTTATTTGTGATGTATGGCGAGTTTCTGGGTGTGAGAATACTGTTGCAGAAAATTTGGCGGGGTTTATTGGATAATTTTGTAAATAGATAAATAAGACAGTCTATTTATAAAGTTGCTCAGGGCTTTTAACACGAGAAGTTAGTTTTTTTTGTTGTAATTTTTAAAGCCTTGCTAAATGCACTGTAAAAAAATAACACTTTCATTTTTGACGATTCATGAATCCTCAAGCCTCATTTCGTTAATTTTGAGGATTGTTTCGTCAAACTATCACGTGACTTTTGAGTAAACGCGAATCCTCACTTATATGATCGTGATTTGACGATTCTGTATCTTGATTTTGAGGAAACTGAATCTCATTGTTGTGCTCACATGCTCAAAAATGATGAAATATTTCTTTAGAATAGACGACATTCAAATCCTCATAAAAATGACGATTCAAATTTCCCCACTTTGAGCAAACGAAAACTCGGAGCATTTGTCAGTAATGGAATCGTCAAAATTAAGGAACATTTCGTCGTTTTTGAGCATTCATTTTTAAGAGCGTGGTATGGTCAAAACATAAGATAGAGATACTTTACCTTATTCAAGGTCGCAAGCGTCGCAAAAAAAAATCAGAAAGATAAAAATTTAGCCGAAAATTTAAAAACACCGCCAAACACATTTTCGATTTAACTTAGTACATGAAGTTTTATTAAATAAAGTTTCCTTTTTACAGGCATTCAAAACCGAATCTATAATTATAAGAGCTGATATTGAAGGTTTGCTCAAATTTAATTAACGTCGCACGGTAGACACACAGAGCTATTGGCGACAGATTTTATAGGTTTCGAACCGACTGCAAAACTTTAGATGACGGTCTTCAAAACAGTTATTTAATAATCATTCAAATTAATAAACCGAAAACTCCCATGAACTCATTCAAATCTAGAAAGAACATCAAAACAAACATTTATATAATCCAATTCACCGACCGACTTCTGAATTCTCAAAAAGATTCTTTTCACTTCTCATTTCTACGGTCTTCAAACTTCTCAAAAAAACCTCAAGAGATTCCTTTACAATAGTCACATACCCAAGACCAGAAGGCGCCGGACTCACAACCGTCCCTGTCACTCGCTACAGCGATCACACACACCGACAAAAAATAATAACTTCAACTTCTACTTTCTTATCATACCCATATGCGATAATAACCACACCAAAAAAATTAATATAATTTGATTCTGACAAGACGCGAAATTAACACAAGAACATGAAAACAGACTCCGCTGTAAAAGTGATTAGAAGAAGAAGAAAAAAACTGTTTGAAAAATGACCGATCGATCTTCGTCTGTTCTTGTGTCATTGGCAGCCGTGCCCCTAGGTGGCAGCACTCGCTAATTGCGAGACGCCTCAGTACTCTCCCACTAATAGAGTTGTTGAACGTGATGTTTTAAGAAACAGTTATTGTCTGTTTATGTTTTATTCTGTGCAATTAGTGAATTGATTAATTAATATAAGCTAAATACTGGCCAGTGTTTAGTCCGCATAACATTTGTAAAATTGTTTTTTAACTGAATCGCTAGACATCACATTTGAGGACGGCTATTCAGACATGAGCTTCTGTGGGTTTTGACCAATTTTTTTTTTCAAAGTAAATAAAAAACCATGAATGTAACATCACGTGATTCAGTTCTGCTAGTTACGGTCACGTAACTGGACGAATATGCTCCCGTGACATAAATTTACCAATTAAGGCTCTACAAAAAAATATTTTCATTCAGCATTTCTATTTACAGTCAAGACTAGAAACATATCTATTAACGTCACCCGCATTGGCTTTAATATTGGCTATTCGCTATGGGGGTCTCTAAGAACGAGGATAACTGTCCCATAACTTTAAACTTCGGTAACAAAACTGCACACATCATGGCCCAACCAAAACTGACAATAAGGGCCGATTTCTTTTTTAGCTAAGTAGGCTGTAGCCTAGAGCGTCAAATTTTACGAACAATTAAAGCCACATTTGAGATTAAAAAAAAAATATTATAAAGATAATAATACGTATTTTTTTTAAAAAAAAAAGAAACAAATAATTTACATTAACGTGTAAACCGTAAACGTATATATAGTTCTAATTTTTAGAAGTAAACATGGTAGCTGCGAGAGCAATTAGACTAATTTAATTATTTTTAATTATAATTTCCCACAATTACAATTGATTAATTGTTAGTTGTGCTTACATTTACCAATTGATTAATTGTTAATTTTTCATTGTTCTTGCAATTAAACTTTGCTAAGCACTGGTAAAGCCCTAGTATAACAATAATTAAACTGAAATTTAAATGCAAGATTCTGGATAAAGTTTTCAAGAAGCAGATCATCAAAGAACAACAGCCACTTGTCTTCCTCGTCCAGTCTAATAGTTAAAACACTAGAAACATTAGATGAAAAAATGCAGAGGAAGTTTCGTTTTTTGATTTATAGAACTGATTTGTCAAGGGCATTCTCAAAGGAGGCCGACCGCGGTAATGAAGAGAGGAAGATGAGCATTGGCTGTTTGGAGAAACTATCTGGGGACGGTAAGGAAATAACGGTATAAATATATTAACTTGCTAGTTTACAAAACATTTGATGAAATAAAAAGAGATTATAACCCCAATGTACTGTGGTCAGTTATAGGTTAGGTTATGTCTGAATTATCGTCGCACTAGAGCTAAACGATTGCTATTGGCGACGGGCATCGTACTTTAGAACCACACTCAAGTGACGAGCCAACACCTGAATAGGCACCCATCGCAACCATCAAGGGCGACTATGTACGCTGCGTTAGGATTTTGAAGGATATTTAACGTGCACTCCCCTACACTGGGTATTATACGTCGGATATTTTTGGCTGCACGAGCCGTTTATAGGTCGGCAGTTATATTGGCGTGCCCGGACCCGAACCTGGGACCTTTTGCACGCAAGGCGAGTGTTTAACCGACTGGGATCCCCAGCCACCCTTGGATAATTTAAGAAAACGGTAATTAAAGTGTTAACCTATGAAAGTCATAAAAGTAAACCTATTTTTTCCCCGAGACGTATAATATGTAAAATATGTGTACGAACAAAATATCTATTCATTTGTAATTTTTTATTTGCGTTTTGGCTTGAAGTCTTTTCTAAAGAAATCTTAGAATAGTAACATCTCACCCCGTTATTTTCACTGGGACGAGAAGTATGGGGTTATAAGTTTGATGAACAAAAAAATCTTGCAATGGAACATCTGTTTTTGAAACAGATCCGACCGCAAAGTATTGTGGGCAGTTAGAATCAGAATGGAGAAATGAAATTGGCTTGTTTCAGGAGACGTATTTAATTCAAGATTTCATTTCTGACTTTCTGTGATTGGTGACAGATTGGTTCTTTTTTACCAATTGACACTAATTCGTCAATACTAGAGACTCGAGTAAAAATTTAGTTTCTTTTAGCATTTTTGCTGCCGCTCAATACCTGAAACAATGCCCATTGTGTCCAATTAAATTTAAAAGACCCCAAAAAAATTTTAAGAGAAATTTTCAGTTAAATACGCTTAAAATTTTAAAGTAACCTTTGAATAATTGTTAATTTGTAATTTAATTATTAATGATTAAAAGATGAAAATATTGTTGTTCATAAAAATAAATTAAATTATTCAAAGCTCGTATTACATAGAAAATTATATTTATGAAAAACATTACATTATATTTCTAGTAAATAAAATTTATATTTTATGAAAATGAAAGAACGAATATTATCCTTTATAAAAATCAACAAAATGTGAAAGTTATATTTTCAGAAAAATAAACCGCTGCTAATCTTAGAGAAACATAACGGTTCATAGAACTTAATTATCAAATCATTCAATATTCTAAAATCACAACAACAGTTTACCAAAAAAGAACCTAGCCATCCCATCCCCTAATCGAACTTATATTTTAGGGAGGCACCGCTCACGCCTCCCCCCTTATGATCCCTATCAATCGCAGACGATATTTTTTGTTTTAAAAAAAGCAATTTATTCGTCTGTTTCTCTAGTTCGCACCTGGGTGTTGTTTTTGCCTTGTATTAGTCCGTCGCGTTTCGGCAACGGGTCAGGATAGGAGATATAATGAAGGGCGTGAACCTTGGGGGGGGGGGGGGGGGGGGGGAGGGGGCGATTGGTTTTTGTTTGGGGGTAATTAGAAACACTGTGGTTATTGTTGTTGATGGGTTTTTACGGTACTTGGGTTTTTTTTGTTGTTGTTGTGAGAAAATTTCTTGTCTGTCGCACCAGGGTTTGGTTTTGGTTTCAAGCTGGCCAGATATTTTCGACATTAATGGTAGGAAGGGCTACAAGAGGGCTATTAGCGACGGGCGTCGTATTTTAGAACCACAGTCAAGTGACGAGCCGACACCTGAGTAGGCACCCAAGGCACCTGTGTATGCACTGTTGGGACTTGAGGGTATTAAACGCGCCTTTTCTCTACAAGGGGTATTACTCGTCGGACATTTTTTGGTTGCACGGGCCGTTTATGGGTCGGCAGATATCTTGGCGATGTCCAGACCCGAAACATTTCGCATGTTAGGCGAGCGCCTAACCGACTGGGCTCCCCAGCCCCTTTCAAAATAGTAATTAGAAGACTATGCATGAAATGGTAGAGAGCTTTTAACACGATAAAAATCAGTTTTTTGTAATTTTTTAAAACCCTTAATAAATGAAGACCAAGTATCTTATATTTAATCTCATTTTGTGGTTGCAATTGATAAAAACGTCAAAATTTATTCAAAATAATGTAATCATAATATAAAAAAAATCGAACAAATTTATTTATAATTATTTGACGCATAATGTAATTTCTGGTCATATACATCAGTTCGGAATGGCGTTATAAATTGTAACAAATTGTAAACAAATAATGAACAATCAAAGATCCACAAAGACATATTTTGACTGTGGTTCTAAAATACGACGCCCGACGCCAATAACCCTAGTGTAGCTCTAGGGCGACGATAATTCAAACCTAACCTAACAAAGACATATTTTGCATAAAAATTGGGCGAGTTTTAATTTACATTTATAAATTTATTAGCGCTATTTGGAAGGGCTGTGTATTAGTCCGTCGCGTTTCGGCAACGGGTCATGATAGGAGATATAATGAAAGGGCGTGAACTTTGGGGGGGAGGGAGGGGGCGATTGGTTTTTGCTTGGGGTATGAGGTAATTAGAAACACTGTGGTTATTGTTGTTGATGGGTTTTTACGGTACTTGAGGGGGCTTGGAGGGGGGAGGGGGGAGAAAATTTCTGTCTTTCACAGTTCACACCAGGTTTTGGTTTTGGTTCAATTTGCAAGGGCTGTTGTGTAGGTGATAATGCATTTGACAGTAAAGTGCTACTTTTTAGGTTTTTGTTCTACTTGTTTCAAAGAATCCTGAGATATGCGAAATCTCCCGTGATTGGTACTCCCGTATTGGTCCCGCATTCTCCCGTATTGGTACTGCAAAATATCCTATATTTTGCAAATGATCATTAAAACTTCTCCATATGAACCATAAGTAGAATTGTTTTCTTTGTCGACTGCTTTTAACCCAACCAGAATAAAGCTAGAAAACAATGAAAGTCATATACTCGCAATTCTTTTAATCTTTCAGTAGTCCCTCACCTCATAAATGGCAAGCAAAAGCACCATTCTTCACAAGAGTATCCAACTTCTATCAGACGGCGATGGCATCACTTTCATATTTGATAAAAGGTCATTATAGGGGGATATAACCTTCAGATGGTTTTTAAAAATTTAAAGTTTTCGATTTAATATTTTAATTTTATTTTCATATAGTGGAAACTTGTTTATACAATTTAGACGATTTACTTATTTCTCAGAGGCTATAGTGAAAGGGCTGGGTTTTTTTTGATGGGGGGGGGGGTAGAGGTGGGAGAATTGTTTTTGTTCGGGGTATGTGGTAATTATAAAGGTTGCGGTTATTGTTGTTGATTGGTTTTACTGTACTTTTTTTGTTGTTGTGAGAAAATGACTGCATCATATCCGGAGCATGAAAAATTAGATTGCGCAATTCTGAGTTGTGCATAGTTAAAAAGTATGGGGCAAGATTGCAATTGAATCCTAAAACTTTCTAGCCGCTACCACTACTTGGAGAATAGATTTGCAACTTTTGCGGTATATCAAAGCCATGGTTTTGCTAAAAAATTGTAAATCAACTAAAAAGGTCTGGTTCCAGTGTAATCTTACTCAAAATTTTTAAAAGTGTGTATAGTAATAGCATTTCAAAATGACCATTAAATGTTTATATTTAACTTCACTAACATCATCTATACCTTTCTAGAAAAAGTTAGCTCGTTTGTGTATTTAATTAACTATATACCATAATTCATTAAAAGTCTCATATTTTATGGAATCTCTATCGGATGACGAGGGTCAGGGTTATTCTAAAAGTTCGTCGCACCAGAACCACACGATAAATATTGGCAACGGGCTCCATAATCAAGTGACGAGTCGACACTCGAGTAGACCACCCAGCATTACTTTTGAGGACGACATTCTAAGGTGCGTCGGGACAAGACAACATATTTAACGTACACTTAAGCCTCCTCGGTGGCTGAATGGTTAGTGTACTGGCCTTTGGAGCTGCTGAGGTCGGGTTCGAATCCCGGTCAGGCATGGATATTTGTACTTGTCAATAAATGTTGTTATTTGTCTATGTGTTTGTGTCGTCCTTTCTTTGTGTGTCTCCTGTGACTGTCCCTTCTGGCGAGCGGTGTAATGGGCTACATAGCCTACGCCCTTCCCTTCTAGAGGGCGCATTTGCATTCCATTCCATTCCATTCCTAACGTACACTTACTCGACACAATGTTTTATTCGCCGGACTTGCAAAGACCGTTTATAGGGCGGTAGATTTAGCAATGATCTGACCCGAACTTTTGACTGTTCGCATGAAAGACATTTGCCTTACCGACAGAGCTCCTCAAAATGATAACTAGAACATACATTCTAATGAACCGCTTTTTATACATGTGTACCTTCATCAGATGACTAGGACGCAACCTGAGCTAGGACTCATCCCCAAACTATCCCTCATGGGACAACCTCAATCAACCTATTGCCAGGTCTATTAAAACTAACACCTTGAACACATGCAGTATTAAGTACCGCCCCTAAAAGATCCCTATAGGGAATAGGTGTGAGGGAAAATCTATCGAGTTATCCCTCTAACGCAATTTCCATTTACGCAATTCGAGGGGTTTGGCTCCCTTGGGAGGCGACGCTTCGTTAAAATGTCAACCGCTTTGGCTCCCTGAAGGGTTGCAAGGAAGATATGGATTCCCATAGGAATTGCATGGTGATACATCGGAAGGGTTGTCAAGTGTGGAGAGTAATGGATGTTTTTGGGGAAGTGATTAATTTTTTGGGTTTGTGGGTCTGCTAAATGAGTTAGATGTTATCATAAATCCTGTGGTTGATTGAATCTATGATCAGACATGTAGGGTTAAAAGCCCTATATTATGGATCAAGATCAGCTTTAACAGAACTTTAAGAATCACTACAACCTTGGTAAAATAGCATACATCAAGGAAATTTACTCTGGTGAAAGCATGGCGTATCATTAGTTATCCTATGGAGCTTTTATTTGACACTCCTAGGAACTAAGCTCTTAGGGAACGAGGGTTATAGCACCAAGGAGTCCCTATACTGCCTTCGTTGCTTAGCCTATAGTAGGACTCCACAATTTAGGCAAGGAATATATAACGATATAAGGGCCAACCTCGATTTGGCGATTTAAGTTGCGTCTCCAAGCAATGAAAATGCCCAAATGGGGTAAACCTTCCACTCCATATTTCACAGAAATCGATAGACATAGCCTTCCTGCTATACATTTTCAAGGTTGCCAAAAGTAGGCAATGAACTAAAAGGCCATTGTATCATAGCTGTACCACAATTTATCATTATTTAGTAGAGAAGGCCAGGGGTTTAATTGTCTTCAAAAAATTCACTGCGTAATCCAACTTCATATTTCATACAATTCAATAGGCATAGCAACCATACGTTACATTTTCAAGCTCGCCAAAAGTAACCAACGAACTGGCGTCCATTATATTATAGCTGTACCAACATTTGTCATTGGCATTGCATGTCATCAGTAGTGGCAGCGAAGGCGGTTAATTGTCGCCAAAAATGCAAGTTGTCATTCCACTACGACAAAACCACTTAACAGAACACAATATTGCGGACAACAGCAATAAACGCTTAATTTAGGCCTGTCTGTTTCTATCAAACCAGCCCATTCACAGCCGCTTCATTCCAATTCCGTTCGCACACAACGCCAATTACACCGACCGCATAGACAAAGAATGGAGACTTAAACGACTAGTGACAGACAGGAAGCCATTTGCTAGGGTTAAGCTAAGCCTAATAAAAAGCGACCGGCATACTCCCACCTTTGGAGGGTTCGTTGGGAGGAGAGAATAAGGGGAAGGTGAAGCCTATTAAGATTCACGTAAAAATGGGTTTGTTGGGTGAAGTGTTCATCGCTTTATCACCAAACAAGCGCTTTTGCCAATGATTTAGTAATACACTCCGTGCCAACCTAACGTGGGTAAAAACAAAGATTAAAATGGCAGAGGGAAAACCGCGATTGGTCCGTTAGTTGGAAACTCTTATAAAGTAGTATTTACATACAAAATGATCTGAATACAACTTAACCAAAATACACTTTTTGTTCCAATAAAATTACCAAATTTTCTCAGATAATATTTAAATCTGCTAGACCTTAAATGAAATTAATGTTTTTACCATGTTTTCTGAATGGTTTCACAAATTATTTATGGAACTCTTTACATCCGCAGAAGGATCTTCTCCATAGCATATTTCTATTTACCCAACTCAGGTTGGCAAGGAATGTACTTTTATATACCCTCTTCAATCCTGAAAGATATCCTACGGATGTATTCTTTATCGGGACATATTTTTCAAACAATTTCACATTTAAAAACATGTTTTGCAAGTAATATGGGAAAAAATTAAAGTTTAACATTTGATGAGATGAGGAGCAAGTCAATTGAGTGGAATTTCAGTTAGCCAAGTTAATGGACACTTTGGTGTACTCAGTTTGCCATTCGGCCAAGATTGTTTTTAACTGTCTAATGCATACTGTTGCCGTTTGGCAACAAGTAACATAGCCCACATTATTCTATTAAAGTAGAGTTCCCTCTCGATAAATTTGTTTTTTTTTTAATCTATTACATTCCATTTTGAAGTTTCAGTTACTAATAACCCTCATAGATGACAGTAGAAAAAAGTGTATTTAAAATTAAAGAGTGTGGTTATTAACTGTTGTGAAATTACGTTTTGGACAGCATTCAAAGTATAATAATATCTTATACTATAATACGAGGAATTGGACCCAAATCGAAAATCGCCCCAGAATTAATAAACTCCGGTAAACTTAGGGGTCTGGGGTTTTTGGCCACGACGAATCGATTGGCACAAGTTTTGAAGCGCTACGGTCAAGCAGTTCGGAGTTACAGATAGGATATTTTCAAACTTCATTAGTTCGCCATAATGGCTACTTTCGTGATGCCATCTGCTAAAGCTATAAGCCTCTGCTTAAGCTATAAATGTTTAGTTAAGATTTTAATTTTTCAAATTTAAATAAATTCAACCTTGCTTTAAACTTTATTGAGTTTTACAGAAATGGTAACATGAATATTTTTTTAGTTCCAATCAGCAGACGATTTTAGTTATATTCTGTTCATTGGCGATTTTTGGCGATCTTGAAAATTTAACATATGTTTGCTATACCTATCGAGTTGAATGAAGTATGAAATGGAATGTTTACCACATTTCGACATTTCCGTTGCTTTTCAACGAAACGCCAATTATCAATTACATTTCATTTCCTATGACTTTTAAAACTTTACCTTTGTATAGAATAGTTCCCTTTTCCAAACTCTAACTTTGCTTATAATGGTGCACTTTAACTAATGTGACCAGACGTCCCGCTTTTTGTGTTACTGTCCCGCCAAAACGTCCCGCTTTTTTGTAAAAGTCCCGCAATGTCCAGAAAAACGAGGAAATTGTAAATAAAATAGACTTTTTTTTATGAATAATCGTTGTAAAACGCTATGACGTCTTTAGAAATTGTTAAATGAAGTTAAAGTCATCAAGCAATTGGTTGTTTCTGTTTTTTTTTTTTTTTGGGGGGGGGGGGGGATTGATGGAGCGTCCCACTTTTTGATTTTGAAAATCTGGTCACATTAACTTTAACCGGTTATCTTTTCACCAATGGTTTCACAATTTTTCTTATGGTATGTATTGTTTTTATAAATCATAATTGAAAATTTAAATCTTCAAGTTTGCTTCGATACCAGTTTTCTCCGAGCAGAGCTCGGTCACCCGCTGGTTAGTACTAAATCCAAATAAATTGTTTTGAAAAATTATAGTTAAAAAGGGTTATTTTGAAATATATTTAGTAGTTTTCTAGTCATTATTATCAAAAAAATTATTAAAAAAAATTCATGCATTAGAGGGTTAAGTTATTCTACACTTTTAAAGCAAACGAGTGAATTTAACTCAGTCTGAGTTAATTTTCACTCTTTTCAGTGTCGAAAATGCACTTATCCTATTGGAGTGGATTTCACTCTTTTGTTTAGTTAAAACTCCGACTGGATCACTCCAAACGAGTGATTTTAACTCAGTCCGAGTTAATTTTCACTCCTTTCCAGTGTCTAAAATGCACTTATCCTATATGAGTTTATTTCACTCTTTTGTTTTAATAGCGTATATTTTAACATCAATTTGGTGACTTTATTTTGGCTTCAGTGTTATTTTAGCTAAGCATCTCTACCGCATTCGATCCTCCATTCCCCCCCCCTAAATCGAATTGGCCTCTCTCAATGGCTACAAATGAATTCGATTTCGAACTCGAACCTTTAAACTGATTAGGCGGGAAAATCCGGGGCAGAAACAAGGACCGAATCGTTTGGCGGAGTGGCTGTTGCCACCTCTTCTCGGACAATATGTTCGATAGAATTCGAAAGTGGGCAGTACGTGAGAAGAAAACGATTTTTAGAGGGTGAGGAAGCAGTTTTATTTTTATATTTTTTGTAGAGTGAGAGATTCTGATGGACTTTTCTTTCCTGTTATTTTGTTGGTGGTGAATGGCAACGTTGGGGGTTGTATTGGGGGAGGAAGGGGGGGGGGAGGGGGGATCTTTTGTTCGCTTCCCGCCCTTTTGGAGTTGTCGTTTGGCGAAAGATTTTTTTTTATTCTGTTTTGTTCGATTGTTTCGTTTTGTTGTTAATGGATGCCCAGTAGGATTTTGGATTTCTTCTTTGGAATAGAAAACTTTATATAAAAATAAGCAAGATCAAAAATGTTATTATAATACATTAGTTTGTAGTGTTTATGAAGTATGTTATTGTCTTAGATATGCTATTCTACAGGGTGTCCCAAAATTGAGTACCTGTTTTTAAAAGCTAATAAAAAAAGAAATGGATGACGATATTAACACAATTCTTGCAGAGAACAAATGAGTTATGTCTGGAATTTGATATGGAACACTTTATTATGTTAGTTATGTTTATTACGTTATTACACCTTATTATGTTCAATTTACCCGAAAGATGGCGCTTTAATACCGTGTGTTGGATGTATGAAAGAACTAGACATGCGTATACACCAAAAAGAAGGACACGTGGTCAGAACTGAACATTTCTGAACACGTGTCCTTTTTGGTGTATACGCATGCCTAGTTCTTTCATACAGCCAACACATGGTATTAAAGCACCATCTTTCGGTAGGTAGAACTAGGTATGTGTATACACCGAAAAGACGGACAGAAATGTTCAGTTCTGACCACGTGTCCTTCTTCTTGGTGTATACGAATGCCTAGTTCTTTCATACAGCCAATACACGGTATTAACGCGCCATCTTTCGGTTAAATTTAACATAATAAAGTGCAATAACATAATAACGTAATGAACATAACTAACATAATAAAGTGTTCCATATCAAATTCCAGACGCGACTCGTTCGTTTTCTGCAAGAATTGTGTTAATATCTCCATCTTTTTTCATTTTATTAACTTTTAAAAACAGGTACTCCGTTTTGGGACGCCCTGTAAGTTATATACCTGGGTATTGTATGGAGAAAAAATGTTTTGTTTTAAGTTCTGATACTGTTAAAACCTATATTATTATGCCTGAGTATTTTTGGATGTAACCTATACATTTTCTGTATTGTAATGTCATTAAAAGCCATTATTATAAGTATGTGTACCGCCAAATGGAGTAAGCATAGTTTTGGCTTTTTAAACTAATATTTTTTTATTTAATATTTAAAAAAAATGTGCCTGCCTGCCTTTTTCAACGTGGGGCAACTTTTGCTTGACCGATGACTAAAAAATATATTCAAAAAAGAAAGTCAGTACTAGTGTTTTATGTTTATAGACATAGTTAAACCATTTGACGGAAGCCTAAAAGCGGCGGCTCATAGGAATGGTATACCCTCTTCATCCGACAGAGCAAATTAACTAAAACAGATATTCTTCATCGTTATAATGTTATTCCCTCCGACAGAGGTCTCAAATTTCAAGTGACTTTTTCAAGAATAAGTACAAGACACCCATGAGGCGCGTTTACATGAACCATCGAATCCATGGAATGCCAAAATCCCTATTAGGGGAAAAGGAGGTCGAGCTGGATTTATAACCCAAATGATAGTCTGTGTCTGAATACATGGTATGGAACATCAAACCTTCCTTCATTGAAGGGTTTGTGAAACCCCCAATGAAACCCTGGAATTCCGGTTCTGTCTGGGAGAAAATCCCCAAGAGGGAAACATTTCTGAGTTTGCTCTTCAATCCATTGATTCGATGGCTCGTGTAAACGCGCCTATAGTAATTACAGACGACCTACTGCACCTCTAAAAAAAAATTAAAAAGTCTAGCCAAATATTAATATATATTAGACTGTACGTATAAAAACAAAGTAAAAAACATGGATAAAATTCCTTCCCCAACATTTGACACAAATCCAAGCACATTTTTTATTTTTAAAAATGTCTTTTTAATGGAGATTCAATCCAGACATAAATGATTAATCCGAATCCAGCCCACAAAAAAATTAAAAAGAAGCCGAAACACAAATTGTTTCTTTTCGCTGAAGCAACCTTGTCGCTCGGTTCACGCGAGCAAACATGCACGCTCGCACGCAATCGCCGAGCATAAAACATAAAAAAAAGGATCAAGTCTTTAAAGAGATTTCCGTATAGGCTTCCACTCCTGCTTAGATATAATGGAGAAGAAGCCTACAGGGAAATTATCGAATGGATTTGGCGTCTTTTTAGCATTGAAAGATTGAAACAACCATTTCGAATCCAGGAGCTATCGTACGAATGTTGTTGTCACTTGGTCAGCCCCCTCTCGGAAACAGGGTTACACGGCGAGAAAACGAAGTTAAAATGTCGCCAATAGATGCCTGGATGTGATCGAGAAGGCTTATAATCTACGCTTGTTGCGAATGGCTTAGAACCTCAATTTTTGGCTTTCTATTTATGACAGTTTTTAAAGCTTAACCAAATAATAATTACAACTATTCATTTTATACCAATTCGATGATAATCCGGTGTTTTAGATTTACTTTTTTGAAAAACTATTGATGACAAATAATATCAACTAAACTTTGATCGTGTATGACAAAGAATTAAATGGCACGTGCATAAGCAGTTGCTGTTGCAGCTGTCATTGTGACATCAGCGCCCTCTGGCGGTTACATCGTTTTCCGAATCTCGCTTGATTGCGATTGGAACACTATCCCTTACAGCCGCTATAGTATACAGTATTGAGCCAATCCAGCAGCCAGTCTCGTCACTTGAAAATGGTGTGAAACTGTGAAACACGACAAAAGATATGATGTTTCAGTAAGCCGTTGATATAACTAAATACCATTTAAAGTTGATGAAAACGAACAGACTGAAGTACATGCAACTTCGTTCTCCCCGAGATCTTCACGCTTATTCCACTGTCTTGTGGACACGGACACACTCCCAGAAATAACACTTTTTTGACGATTCATGAATCCTCAAGCCACATTTCGTTAATTTTGAGGATTGTTTCGTCAAACTATCGCGTGACTTGAGTAAACGCGAATCCTCACTTTTACGATCGTGAATTGACGATTCTGTATCTTGATTTTGAGGAAACAGAATCTCATTGTTGTACTCACATGCTCAAAAATGACGAAATATTTCTTTAGATTAGACGACATTCAAATCCTCATAAAAATGATTCAAATTTCCTCACTTTGAGGAAACGAAAACTCGGAGCATTTGCCAGTAATGGAATCGTCAAAATTAAGGAAAATTTCGTCATTTTTGAGCATTCATGTTTTAGAGTGCATTGACAACGTTTACGAATACCAATTGGTTCGTTGACGCGTCAATCTTATAACCCTTTAAGTCCGCGGTCAGATGGCGCCGATTTAAAATTATGAGACTAAATTTGGAGTTTTATCTAAAATAATGCGTTGAACAGCATCATTGGCAGCTACTTCTCACAAACAAAGTCATTTTTATACAATTAACGAATGGTACAAGTCAGCTGCTTCGGTAACGATATTTTTGAAGAGCTTGAGCATTCTCTTTTATACCGCACGATCGTGATAGCTCAGTCGGAAAGGGATAACTATCCAATCATGCGTCGTTGAAAGCTGTCCGCATCCACTCTGACACACTGCAGTAGAATCAATACTTAAAAATTATAATTCTTAAATATAACTCGAAATAAAACAGACCCTGAAAATCCTTGCCAAAGAGCGATTTCACGCCAAACCATGCCACCCCCTTCCCAACAAGTCCGCATACAGTGATTGAATATGATGAATGTGCGCTCATTATATCTCATTACTCAAACACTACGCAACAGAACCTTTTCTTTTCTTCATTTCGTCGGCTAATGGGGTACAGGACGGTTCCCTTGATCGCGATTGGTCGGATTGGACTGTCCGACAGTGAATGATTGGTCAAGGGCTCGGATTGATGTGACACGTAACATGAGTTGCTTCGTTTTTTTTTGTTTAGACGGTGATGACGATTATTGTTTTTTGATTAGATGATTTGGATGTCTTCCATCTTGGTTGGTTTGGGGAGGTTTCTTTTTTTATGACATTTTGGGATTTTTTTATTTTTTTTTAGTGGAAAGAGCTCTAGGGAGGGATTCTTAATTAACTTTTCACTGAAAAAATAGTTTTTAGATATGTTGGGAATTTCTGTTAAGTGTAAACTAAATACAAATACAAAAATTGAATACAAAAATACAACAGGCAAGAGTCCCAGCAAGGTTGGTCCAATATAAATCAATACTTTACTTTACCAGTTTCCAATGACTATCAAAATTCTTCTTAAAATCTTCTACTCTCTTCGAATGCACAATATAATCTGGTAAAGCATTCTACTCATTGACAACTCTATTGTAAAAATACTGTTTCCTTACCTCCCTTCTAAAGAACGATTAATTCATATAGATGGCATTTAGTCATATAGATGGCACTTACAAAATCTATAATATTTAGTATTTAATTTTTCTCAAGGTATTTTAGTTATCTGGTAGATAGTAGGCGCGTTTACATTGCTCTTCAATCCATGGATTCGGTAGCTAAACTCAGCAATTTTTCCCTCTTGGGGATTTTCTCCCAGACAAAACCGGAATTGCAGGGTTTCAGTGGAGGATTTCGCAAACCCTCCAATGAAGGAGCGTTTGGTGTTTCATACCATGGATTCAGCCACAGACTATCATTAGGGTTAGAAATCCTGCTCAACCTCTTTTTCCCGTAATGGGGATTTTGTCATTCCATGGATTCGATGGCGCATGTAAACGCTCCTAGTGACTGTAAAATTGCCGAAGATATTACAGCAACCCATGTCCACAAAAAATTCACCTCAAAGTGAAGTCCAAGTTCTGGATATGACTTTTAGTGACACAGTAATAAATCAGTGCCATCTAGCGTGGATGTTATTTAGAGTTACATGTGCATGTACAGCGAACTGCAGCGGCCTCAGTAACCCGCAGTCTACCAAAAGGATCCTCACGGTGGAGATTTACCTCGGCTTTTATACTATTACATTCGTTGTTATTTAGAATTGGTAGGAACGCAGAGATAAATCTGCGCCCTCTAGCGTGAGGATGATATATTGAGGATACGTGTGATTTCCGCCACAGAACCATTACAGGAAGTTTTCGATTCCTTTAACACATATTTGGTTGTTTTAAAGTTTCCACTACAATTACTCTTACGAAAAAAGATAAGTCCTGGCAACTTAAAAAAGTGGTCAAGTGACATGGTGAACGCTTAAATAAGGCACCAGAAACAAGGGCCCCGCCGCAAAACAAGAAACAAATTCACACGCAGTGATAAAGATTTTGGATGACATTGGACTTCATTCGCAAAATCTTTCATAAAGTGTGATTATTTTTCACATCCTGTTTCGGTTAAACTAAAGAATCGTGGCCGGATATTTCACACCAAATCTGGGAACCCAGACTAATTCGTGTTATGGCAACCTTTGGCGAAATTAGCAATGAGAAAGTTTCTTATAATGTCACTTCTCCGTACTGCGGTCATTCATTGGTTGTCTCGGCATACGCTAGGGTTTGTGGTCATTCGACCTGGCGATATTTTTGAACAGACCCGAAATCCGGCCACGATATTCTTTAGTTCAACCCAGCCAGAGCACCAATCAGACCCTCAATCAAAGATGGAGAAAGAATGAAAACTTTAAGGTATTACGTCAGCTGGAACAAGACAATTACTGAAGACAATTCCTTCCTGATACAACACTGATTTAATGCTTTTAATTTGTCTACATAACAGGAAAAACCCCAGTTTCAAAAATATAAATGCAGAGTTTAGCGATCTCGCCAGCTCGCGAGTTAAAAACACAAGAACCCATCGCTACCATTCAATCTTGATTCATTTCTTATTCATATATTCCATACTTCAATTAAATTCCACTCAGCGATTCAATCACCGCCCAAACAATCGCCAAAACCCCTCGCCAAACATTTTCGCTGATAGGAACAGATTGGATAATTGCACACACACGCCGCCAACCCTCAAAAGCAACGCGAGTTACCCATAAAAACATGACAAACAATTGGTTTAGTGAGAGATACAATGGAACAAGTCTGTAGTTCTGGCTTAAAACAGATTTAAAGAACATTGTTAGAAATATATTTAATTGATGAACAACAATGTATAATTGATAGTTGACAATGGATAATTCATACAGCAATATAACATTAATTACTAGCCTAATTTATTTGAATATTTACAGTATTGCTTAATAAGATATAAACAATGATTCATATGAATAATCAGCATTTAGTTAACAATTAGGTAAAATTATTCAACAATCAAAATTTCTGATATTATTATTTCAAAGTTTTGACGTAAAGTCATTTTTTACAAATAATTGCTGAACGTTTGGTTAGGGAGATTATCCCTTTGTATGACCTCTTTCTTGTAACCAATTGATACGAAAACAAGATGGTTTAAAATAAAAGATTACAGAGAGAGAAATTCGTTGAAATTGGCGATATAGTTTGCGAACTTACTGCATACTTATTCACTGAAACAAATATGGCCGGGGTAAGTTTTCAACTGCATAATTGTCAAACTTTCGTAAGTCATATTTAAATTACGTTGTTTGAGTTTAAAAAACTGTAAAAAAAAAATGCAGCTAAGACTAGTTGCACAATTTTATATAGCTAGATAGTTGAGTAATAAACTTAACTTCAGTACGTCTGGTGTACGTCTAAAAATGCAATACGTCTGGTAACCCTACATTTACTTGAACAGTATTTATTAAATAAATGAACCCAAACAATTTGTTCAATACTATTAAAGTTATAATATTCAATCAGCAACCGATAATATAATATTTATCAATATTTAATTAATAAAGCTACCCAACCTTCTCCGTTATTTAAGGAAATCGTAGGTAAGAATCGTGAAAAGTTAGGCTAATATAGCGACAAAGGGCATTATTTATCAATGCAGCATTGCCGAAGATATTACAGCCACCCGTATCCACCAAAAGGTACCGCAAAGTGTTGCTTCGATACATATATTACGAGATTGTTTTAACCTAGAATGATTGGTGGTAACGCAAGTAGTTAAACACCGCCATCCAGCGTGGATGGTTTTTTTTTTTTTTGGAATGAAGTGTGTGTTGGAAGTAGTTGGAAACAATAGTTCTGCATCGTGGAGGAGCGAGGGGCCAGCTCTAATTTGCAAATCTCCCCAAATTAATGATCTCCGCAAACGGCGATGAAAAAGGTATGCGTAATTGAAGGTCCACATTATACCCAGTTAAAAGGTTACCAATGAAACTATACCATTTGGCGGTGGTTGTACCCTTTTATCGACTTCATCGCTTGCACCCACGAGTTGGCAAAGTACCGAGGTTCTTTAATAGTTTATTGGAGTTTTTAAGCTTGGTATATAAAAACCCAACCGACTTGCACCACTTTCACCCCCACCCCTCACACTCCCCCAACACATGTCCAGGAAACAGATGGAGAAGTTGAATTCGTTGCGTGCCAAGTGGCTGCAGAAAACACGAGTTCGCGTGTAAGCCGTTTATCTATCTTTTCTCGAAGGCGTATCACGCGCGTGTTGTTGTAAGTTCCGCAGAGACTTATTGGATAGTGATAGACTGAGGTTAGACCTAAAGGGTGACCAACATGGAAGGGAAAGTCACGTGAGTTTTTCCCATAAATAATTTACATAATTATTACAGGGTAATAGGTTATAAAGCATCTCTACTCTCACCCTCTATAGGCGCGTTTACATGAGCCAACGAATTCATGGAATGAGGAGCAAACTCCGCAATTTGTCCCTCTTTGGGATTTTCGCCCAGGCAGAACCGGAATTGCAGGGGTCATTGGTGGGTTTCGCAAACCCTCCAATGAAGGAGGGTTTAACGTTACATTCCATGAATTAGGCTACAGACTATTATTTGGGTCAAAAATCCTGCTCGACCACTTTTTCCCCTAACGGGGATTTTGGCATTCCATGGATTCGATAGCTATCACAGTAAAGAAACTCAAAATTTAGGAAAGCATACAATTCAAGATATGGGGAAACGAATTATGCACAAAAAAATAGTTACCAATGTGAATTTTGTATCTTTTTAGTATATTTTCTCATGTACAGCGCCCTCTATCGGAATTTGTATGCTCACCAAATTTTGAGTCCTTGCTATGAGTAGTTCACTATATAGAGGGTCCAGAGTCTCACTCTGTATACTAGCAGCCTTTTACAACCAATTGTCAACCCCCCAAAAGGAATTCAAGTTTTATACTTCAGTTTCTGTATTAGTGGTTTGTAAGCTTACAGGCGAAATTTACAGCGCCATCTGCTGGGGGTTGTATTTCAGTAGATTAATACATATACAAAAGTAGAGGACCGAAAGCGGGAGCGACTCCTAACAAAATTGTAAAGTTTTTATAAAGTCCTTGGACCATATCGCAGTGTCTGTATAGTTTCTACTTAAAGGCATTTGAAGAGTACACGGGAAAAACCGATTGATTTTTCAGAGAAGTTTCCTTAGCAGGCCACTTTGGCGATGATAGCGAGTGATCGCCTAAACTTGTGTAAGGAAACCAGTTCCTACCATAGATATCATAGTTAAAGTAATATAGTGGCAGATCACGTGACCTCCAATGCTAACGACGGGACGCCCAAGCACTGAAGTCAGTGTTGTAGGCCACGTTATATGCCAATGTATTACTTTAACTACTATATCTGTGGTTCCAAGCTACCAAGTTCAGGCGATTCTCGATCCCGACGCTTGGACCAAGCGAAGAAGAAAGAGAGAAACCGGTTTTATGCAGCCAAGCAGACAGTTGCGGGCGACCGCCTAATGAATCAATCGCTTCTTCCCGTGTACTCTTCATTTACTTCCATCAGCCTACTACAACATTCTCTTATAAAAATAATGTTTCCCTAAATCTCTATTAAAACTAATTTTTTCAAAATTCTAAGCAATGCGGATTATTGTTTTTCATTAGTTAGCAAATGAAGAACTTTTTAATTTTCAATATGTATTGTATCAAACAGAAGAGGTCCAACGTCAAATAGCTTCCACGCTAGATGGCGCTGATTTACTACTGCGTTACAACCAAATCTCTAAACAATGAGGATTATTTGGATTTCATTAGTTAATAAATAGATGATGACTTTTTTTATTCTCATTATGCACTGTATCAAACTGTAGAGGTACAACGTCAAAATATTTCCCGCGCAAGATGGCGCTGATTTACTATTGCGTTACTACCAGTAATCTAAATTCTAACAAACTCCAAATTAGCCAACTATACAAAAGAGCTTTTGAAATATACAGTTTTTCATTTTAGCCCTGTGCAAATATTCCAATCAAAGAAACTGATTATTCTGTTTGAAATAAATCCCTATCTTTACAATGTTATTTTTTTTTTCAATCAGTTTTTGACTTTTTCAAGAAACGTAACTGGATAAGTAGGATTTTGTTTGATGTCAATTTCTTCCTTTCAGTCGTCTTGCGCATCGAATTAGCGAGATTTGAGCCATCAATTTTTTTTTTCTGTGGCTCTCACTTTAACTGCCAGAGATAAATTGCCAAAAGTAGCAAACTTTCCAGAAAAATATCAGCCAAATCATATAGGCCCCTTTCCCAACCAACTTTTTTAATATTACTTTAACAGCCTCAAATATCAACGTCGTTGACACATGCGTGTTCCTATTTAAGACCCTATTAATGAGTTTTCTACAAGTGACGTTTCATTAACCGTTATACTTCCGTTTAAAGTGGGCATTTTGGCGGCAAGGGTTATGTCGAGAGGTGTTATGATGTGTTTCAAACATCGTTTGTTCTAATTAACAAGCGTGATTCGGTTATAAATATAATGTAGGAGAAATGTTTGGGGTCGTTGTACTAGAGCTACACGGCAAAGGGCGTCGTAATTTGGAACCACAGTCAAATGTGACGAGGTGACACCCGAGTAGGCACCCAACACAACTTTTAGGAGTGACACCTTAAGCCTCGGTTTCCTCGGAATCCGTCAACAGATTTAAGCGGTTGGACAAGTGCGGTGAGTGACGTCATACAAACTACTGACATTGATTACGCTAGAGTGGTTTCCTCGGGAGCGTTGCCGGACATCTCAACACGACCGCCAGATTGAGTTGCTGTTGAGTGCATCGGGGAAATCCTGATGACAACGTTTTTTGCTGTTGTCTGTTGTGCTTGACCAAAATTTAAAAAATTGAGGAAATGAAGGAAGGCGAGAGTATATTTACGCTTGCCGAGGGAGAAATACTAATTGATTTTGGGAGAAATCACGAAGAACCTAAATTTTCCATTTTTGACATGCAAATACGAAAACCAAAACAACAGAGTTAGTTGAGTGAGTTCGCTAGGTTTCCAGTTTCGTGTCAACGTAACGTTCCGATGAAGCGGTGGCCGGTAGTGACGTCATCCACGTATAATAGCGGTCGCATTTTTTTGGCGACAGACTCCGAGGAAACCAAGGCTTTACGTGGCGTCGGGGCGTCGGAGCGTATTTAACCCTTTCAGTCCCAATGACAATTTGGCATCATTATTTTAGAAATATTTTCTGATCGTTTATAGCCATTTATGATATCAAAAAGCACATCATTCGATTCTTTAAACCTTTTTCTATTAAAAAATATTTTTTATTAATCCCATTACATGTCAGCCCTATTATTATTATTTTTAATATTCTTAGAAGCATGATGATGCCAAATTTCATCACTGGAACTGAAAGGGTCAATGTGCAATCTATCTTCACGAGAAAATAGTTGGACTTTCGGAAATGGAAAATGGTAAAAAAAAAGTCCTTGGAAAACTGTTTATACTATTTGAAATACAAATTCGATAATGCGTTTTGTAATTTTGTAATATTGGAAATTAAATAAAATTAAAAAAGAAAACAATGTACAGTATTTAAAACTCCTAACCTAATCCTGAGAAAATATGTACAACGTTTACAATTGAGCTAAATTTTGATAAAACAATTTACGACTTTTAAAATTTTTTAAATAATCCTGATAAAACAATTTACTTTCGAACAAAACACAGAAAAAGCCATTTACAACACAATTCCTAAGTTAATTGCAATGAAACTATTTACAATAAAATACTTATATCAATCTCAAAAGCCCATTACATAATTCATTTCACATAATTTATTTTCCCTACTTCCATCAATAACAAAAAAAAAATGAAAAATTACTCAATTTTATCCCAAACACAATTATGACTAACACCACTTTCCGGGAAACAAGATTTATTCCTTCCTTGAGTAAAAATCTTTTACTCACCAAAAAAACGTCTGGGAAAAATCTTTATACCTATTAAGAGAACCCATCTTACACAACCGTTTTACATTAATAGGCACCAAGAAAACGGATTGATCATAACATTCAGAAAAAGAGGGAAAATATTTTGAACGGGAGAAAAAAAATATCTTAATTATTCTGGGAAATAAATTAGGGGGAAAAAATACGCGGACTTCTTGGTAGAAACACACAAATACTGAATGAAAAGTCGAAAAGCAGTAATTATCCTAATGACTTGGCGACGTTTTGGGTTTGTCAGAGATTGAAAGGAATTAGAAGGTTGCCAATTTCACGATAATAAAGCCAAATTATGGGTTTGGTTCAATTTGATGCTGTATAATTTATTTGGTTGAATTGGATTCTTTATTAATACGAAATATACTTTCTGAATGCCTCAACTCTAGTGCGACGATAATTAAAAACCTAACCTGACCTGAATGCCCCAACACTCAAACAATCTATCATTTATCAACAATCAAACAATCTATCGCTTTGATTTTTCAATTGGTGTGTTTCTGGTGACGTAGTTTTCATTCAAACTGTCATTTCTGTACTCCCTTCGATCTCTTCTGATTAGTGCTCTGTTCCCACCTGACAAGGTTCAACCAATCAAGGTTCGAGAAAGAATTTATTTTTGTTCAGCATTTCTGTTGCCACTCAAGATCTGAAACATGCCCATTTTTGTCACACTTTAGTTTCGAAAGAACTTTTTGCAGCGGCCATAGTAATCACTGCTAATTCACGAGATCTATACCTGATGAACTAGTACTTACAACAACCATAAAGCGACGTCTAAGAAAATTTACATTGCTTAAAATTTGAAACAAATCGTGATAAAACGATTAAAAACATTGAAAATGGTAAAAAAAAAATTATGATAACTGTTTAAACTATTTGAAATAAAAACTCGATAATGCAGTTTGCAATATTTGAAATTAATAAAATCCACAACATAACACATTTACAGTGTTTAAAACTCCTAAATTAATCTCGAGAAAATAATTTACTACATTCGTGTCGTAGCTGGGCATCAGGACCTTTAACTTCAGATTTAACGAAAAGGTGTCTCCCAGTTTACATTTTGTTTATAGGAAAACAGCACACTAAAGATACATTAGGGCTTTTGGCGACTGGAATCATAATTTAGAACCACAGGAAAGTGCTGGGATCCAACGCACCTCAATGATATCATTGGGACTTGAGCATATTTAACATGCACTCTCTCTACACAGAGTATTAATCATCAAAATTATTGGCTACTTACACCGTTTATAGTCAGCAGTTACTTTTTAACTGCCCAGATTGGCAAAGTTCGTGAACTTAGGAGGGTGAACTGTATCTCAGCTTCTACGATTATTAACCTCATATGTGGGAGTTCAAAAGAGTTTCAATCGAGCCAAATCGACAACTATTCGCCAATTACAGCCCTCCAGCATCATAAAGCCCACCAAAAAATGATTTTTATACACTTATTTCATGTCACATTTCTTATTTTTTCTCCCCTAAAATGTCCCCCTGTTCTTAATGATCAGCGGGTATTGGGGAAATACAGTGGTACAAGAAGTGCAGCACAGTATGACGACTCAGTGAAGCTTTCCATAAAGATTTGAAGAACAGTAGAGTGTCCTTGAAATAACCCCATTAATTATAGATTAGTACTAAAGCTAACTTGAGTTCTCTGGGCAAAATTAACCCTTTCAGTCCCAGTGATGCCATTTGGCATCATCATGTTTCTAATCAATATTTCAAAAAAAAAAAATAATAGGGCTGACATCTATAGGGATAATAAAAATATTTTCTAATAGAAAAAAGTTTGATGATGTGCTTTTTGGTACCATAAATGGCTACAGACGATCAGAAAAAAATTTCTTAAATGATGATGCCAAATTGTCATTGGGACTGTTGACCAATCATTGGGACTGTTGCTAGAATTGTTGCCACACAAAAAGTGAAACATGACCTTACGCCTTGAAACAATTATTTTAATTATTTATTATTGTATTATGACATGTAAATATATGTCTATATCCTTGCGTAATCTATGCCTCAAAGTTTTAAATTATTACAACCAAAATTGCAAACGATCTGGAACCATTTAAATTCCATCTCTACTCCACCGAAACTGGCATCATTTTAAAACCAAGCGATTTATCATCCACGTTCGAAACCATTTAAAAATCGTTCCAAAAGCAGCGTATAATTAGGGAGAAAATTATTACTAGCATCTCTTCAAAAATAATCTGTCCCAAGAGAGAAAATAAGTTCTATTCAAACTCGGAAAAAGATTCGAATTTCGTATGAAAAGGAATCGTCTGCCAGAGTTCGTAATCGGTAATGATCATTATCGAGACAGTGGAAGTTATTATTTAGCGAGAGTATTTTGGCATTCGAGTTTTAACCAATAGCTAGGCTCCTATTCAAACGAAGCATGCTCGACGACCAATCAAATTTACTTTTACTTTGGGATAAAGACTAGTAAGTAGACACTCAAAGAACCCTTAATAACATTTTGCAGTGATGATATATTTACACTGAAGAACATTGGTAATAGGTAAGCATTTAACGTTTTTCGTGCAAGTCGAAAAAGTTCGCATTTCTACTTATGTTAGAAGTGGTTATTAATCCTAAAACTTTTAGATGAGTGCTTTTAGATGGGATATTAATATTTAAAATATTATTTCGAAATTAAATTGGTAGGTATTTTGAAGTACTTTTACTTAAAGAGGTCCTCTAATAAAAGTTTGGTTATTAAAGGTATGTTTTCCAAAACCGTTTAAGTAGTGAATGTATACATTATTGGTAACATTTATAATAATTAGCGTATAAATATGACTATTTAAAATTTAATATTTATATTCTTGTTCTATTAATGATATTTTCCAGCCTAATTTATTATCATATTACTGTATTTAAAGCTAACTATAAGTTTTAGAAGTTTGCTTATCTGGAAATAAAAGTACTTGAATAACTTGAAGCCGTATCTAACAATGACATTACCCGATTGAAAACAGAAGATGAAAACCGTAAATACGTTTTCTGCTGCCTTAGTGTGTGACAGACGAATTGACTTAGCATTGCCACTAAGGATCATCCGGCTCTTAAGCGCGGCACGGCGAACATTACGAAACAGTTGCGTGTGAATTAATTTGTGTTAAAAAAAATCGGCACTCCACACTGTTAAAAATAATAGTTCAAGGTTGAACCAAAATATGGTTCAAATTTGCTGCAACCATCTTTTGGTACTACATTTCACCATAGATTGGTGAAACCGCTGGCACCAACTTTTGGTGCGAGGTCGAACCAAGTTTCGCGTTTTCGTTTCCCCATATTTTGGCTAGAGGTTGAACCAAGTTTTGCGTTTTCGTTTCCCCATATTTTGGCGAGAGGTTGAACCAAGTTTTGCGTTTTCGTTTCCCCATATTTTGGCGAGAGGTTGAACCAAATTTCTCGTTTTCGTTTCCCCATATTTTGGTGAGAGGTTGAACCAAATTTAACGTTTTAGTTTCTCCATTATTTGGTAAGAGATTAAAACCAAATATTACGTTTTTATTACTCCAAATGTTAGAGAAAACTTGAGCCACAAATTTTCGCAAATTCGTTACTCTAATTCTTAGAAAGTTTGTGAACTTTCTAAGAATTAGAGTTACGAATTTGCGGATTAAGTTTTCTCTAACATTAGGAGTAATAAAAACGTAACATTTGGTTTTAATCTCTTAATCTTTGAGTTGAGTTTAAAGATTATATCATATATATCATGCATTTTTAATGGTGGCAATTCAGAAAATTGTGTTTTCTGTAAGTTTACAGTTACAATGTTTAGTTGCCCAGGACTTTTATTTAAAAATATTTTACTGAAAAGTAAAAAAAAACTAAGTAAAGCCTTTTCTTAAATGATGACACTGTTTTTGCCTTTTCTAACACAAAAATAATTCTTTTTATTTAAAAATGAACTTATTTTAACTATAATTAAGTTTTTAAATGCTTAGAGTTTTAATGACTTAGAAATTAAAATCTATATTTACCTATGGTTCCCCAAATTGTACTATTGACCATGTAAATTCTTCATTTACTACTTCATCAAACCTAACACAACGCCTTTGAAATAAAAGCAATATTCTACGATACACAGTATAAAACAGTAATACCAAAACTTAGTTTTTATTAACAACAAATTACATATATTAATAAATAGCCATTTATATCCTATCCTTAGGTTATCTTGATAACAACTGGTAGGCTAGCAATAGATTCTCCTCTTGGCTTTAGGTTGAGACTAAATCCTGAAAAACAAACAAAATTGTTAGAACACAATGATAATATGTGACTAAATTATGAGCTACATGCAATATAATTGTGATAATTTGGGACCAAAATACAAGCTTCATTAGTGCTAAATAGGTTCTAGGGCTGACCGATGGGGAAAAAATCAACTGGCCGATGGGCCGATTATGATAGTATAAATAAAATACAAAATTCAGTAATCTCAGGTGTAAAAAAAAAAAAAGATTTGCATTAGTTGCAATCATCTTTCTAACTTTAAAGTACAATAAAATACCTAAACTTTGATTGACCGATATCTGTCTTGAAGTGGAACAAATATATCTTATTGAGGCCAACTAGGCTACGAGGCTTTCAAGTTTGGAATACCTATGTTTTGCAAGGCCGATTTTTCTGTATGTTAAAATTGGCACCGATTGCTATGTTTTTTAAACAATCAACGCTGATGACTCAGATTCTACTAGGTTCAAATGTATAGAAGCATGAAACTTGCATTCCATGACTTGTTGATGTATCAGTGGCCATTATTAGGTTATGGCCCTTATAAATGACATATAGTTTCTTAAAATCCCAAGTTATACCCACATACATGAAAAACTCATATTAAACTCATTTATGTGTTATGTATAAAAATAATAAAATTTCACTTATATCCAGGAACAACCAGGATCTTTGAAAGCAAGACCTAGGTTTTTTGGGGCAAAATGAAACTTCTTAGCTAAATGTAAACATTCTTTTGGAGATAAAGTTCGAGCACTAATTTTTATTTAGTTATTCTATATAGAACTTATGGCATGGCTTCTATATAGAACCATGGCAGAAACTTCTATGTACCAGAATCTGCATGTTGGTGAGCAGCTACAGCAAACTCGGTGTCTGACAAAAAATGAATGTAGAAATTAGTAAATCAGAATGCTACTATAATATTATATTTAAAACTAGGGGGCAAAGCCCGCAATTCCTATTTGTTTGTTCTGAACACAAACATGCAAGACTAATATGAGGATACTGCTAATGCAGGAATGCTTATCTATACAATCTGGCTAGTTGCCGAGGGACTGCTCCAGGGCAACATGCCATCACATAGCTCTAGCGCTAAGCAACGATCTCTACTAAAGCCACGGGACGCAACCTGAAGCAGCCCCAGCACAAGAGAAGTACACCGCCACACTTACTTTCAGCGTTTCTGATTGTCTCGGCAATTACTACACTTTACCCTACCAATGTTTTTTTTTAAGTTGGCCGAGTTTCTACATTTGATTGTCGTAGGATTTCCAAGTTTCACAACTCGCAGTGCAGACAATTTCGTACCGTCTGCAAAGGCTGGACTGCCAAAAGACAGTCTCATTGGAATTTTTTTTAGTATATTTAGAAAAAATAATAGTCACCTCTATAATCTTCTACTCAGGCTTAGGCTGGAATCCATGGCAGAAACTTCTATGTACCAGAATCTGCATGCTGGTGAGCAGCTACAGCAAACTCGGTGTCTGACAAAAAATGAATGTAGAAATTAGTAAATCAGAATGCTACTATAATATTATATTTAAAACTAGGGGGCAAAGCCCTCTGCTCGCTACCCCTCGCCAACCCCAGAGAATTGCTAAGCAATTCCTATTTGTTTGCTCTGCAAACAAACATGCAAGACTAATATGAGGATACTGCTAATGCAGGAATGCTTATCTATACAATCTGGCTAGTTTCCGTGGGACTGCTCCAGGGCAACATGCCATCACGTAGCTCTAGCGCTAAGCAACGATCTCTACTAAAGCCACGGGACGCAACCTGAAGCAGCCCCAGCACAAGAGATGTACACCGCCACACTTACTTTCAGCGTTTCTGATTGTCTAAAGCTGCGTAAGTCAAGTTGCTTTCAAGCGTTCGACAAGTACAATTTTATATTACATAGAGAAATGGGAACAGTTATGATATAATGGCCGTTCTTAATTTGGAGATTTGCATTACACTGGCTACAATTTATGGAATGTTAACCCAAATATGGTAAGTATTCCACATCCATATATAATTTCTACAACTTGAAAGGTATAGCAACATTACGTAAATTTTCAAGCTCGGCAATAAACAGACCGGCCATTATATCTTAGCTGTATACAAAAGTTCATGTTAGTCAATCTGCACATGAATTACTATGTAATAAAGGTGCATAAGTCCACCAAAAGTCCTTCACTCAAATGGTGAAAAGAGAAAAAAAACAGTAGAAAGTTCTATAATAATATTCACCCTGTTTTTCATTTAGCGATTGATATACCAGTAATTTTTATAATACCAGTAACTAATATAATATCTGGACAGACAAGCTATTAATCGTTTCAGTCAATAGGAAAAAGTATAATTTTTAATAAAATATCAGACTCAATGTTTATTAACAAGTAGAGCTCAACCGATGGCACTTATGAGCCGATGCCAATTGTTCAAAAATACCATCGGTCGAATATTTTTCTTATCATATTGGCCAATTTAAGATAACAAAATCCAAATTAGGTTATCTCATGTGAAAACAAATAAAATACGATTTAACCGCGGCACACTACTGTATATATATATATATATATATATATATATATATATATATATATATATACACAGGGTGAGGCAAACAAAACCGGCCCCGAGATGGAGATTAGAAAACGACAGAAATGTTGCCAAGTCTAAAACCAATACAAAAACAGGCTTACTTACTGAAGCTATTGCTCGCTTCAATATTAAGCCCAAGCAAACGCTTGGCGACTTATTTGTCGGCAACTACGCTACGCTTTTAAGGGGTCATAGGAGTCTTAAAAATGTGCAAAGAAGGTACTACAAAGCATAGTTTGATCTTTCATGTCATTTTTTAACTACTCAATATATAAGTATAATTTTTTTACATGTAATTCTACAAGATTTATTTATTATAAAACAAATTTTAAAATTTATGAAACTTTAGCCAAAACTAAAATAAATGATATTGAACATAAAGCTATTTGAACACATTGGGATTAGGCTTGCGCGGCAAATTTTGAAGTCAAAATTGAAAAAATGACCAAGAAAATGACTTTATATTGTACAAATAAGTACTAACTAGGACTTATACCTAAATTTTAATTAGAAATTATTTTAAGAACTTTTTTCTGAAAAAAATTAATAAAATTTTTGAAATTTTGATTTTAAATTTTTTTAAAAATAATTTCTAATTAAAATTGAGATGAGAATTTAGATATAAGTCTTTGTTTGTACATATTTGTGCAATATAAAGTCATTTTCTTGGTTCCTTTTTTCAATTTTGACCTCAAAATTTGCCGCGCACGCCTAATCCCAATGTGTTAAAATAGCTTTATGTTTAATATCATTTATTTTATTTTTGGCTAAAGTTTCATACATTTTAAAATTTGTTTCATATTAAATAAATCTTATAGAATTACATATAAAAAAAATTATACTTATATATTGAGTAGCTAAAAAATTACATTAAAGATCAAACTATGCTTTGTAGTACCTTCTTTGCACATTTTTAAGACTCCTATGACCCCTTAAAAGCTAGTTGAAATTTAATATAAACAAGGTTAGTAGAGCTGATCAAGATTTAGTGATTATTTGATTGTTTCGGTCGTTATTTATCCTAGAGAATCGGACCTTTTTGCATTTGGTAATACAAAACATTCTAAATTGATTGCAAGACCCTAAATTTGCATTATGGGACGTCTTCATACAATACGATCTGAACTCGCCACTAGTCTATGAGTAGCTCTAATGTGCAGCTAATCCGATCCAACCAATGCAAAAACAGGTTTCAGGCGGCTTCATGAGTTTTTCTCGCCAAGCATTTTAACGTATTCCCATCTCTAGCTCGGGGCCGGTTTTGTTTGCCTCACCCTGTATATATATATATATATATATATATATATATATATATATATATATATATATATATATATATATATATATATATATATATATATATATATATATATTAATATTTTGCATACTTTATTTATTAATTAGGGAGTTCGGAAGACGTACGTAGCCGACCCTGAGGTCATAACGTCGCAAATCGCACAGTAACATCTTTCCACCTTTAAACTAATAAAATACCTAAAGGTTTGATTGACCGATATCTGTTCCTCACTAGAAAACGGAATCTAAAGCACATTTACGCAGTAAACAAGAATACGAAGCCTCGTGATTTGGTTGACTGATCCGTCCTGAACTATAAAAATAACGGCCACTACTGCGATTTTGCCGCATCAGCTTAATAGAATTTACCAATCTTTAAATTTCAATAAGACACAAAAATATATATTACAAATAAGTGCTGCAACTATATGTAAACACGTCTGTTTGAACAACACGCATGTGTACACGAGAATTCAAAGGTCAATAGTCACACATACACAGTACTATTTAATGCTATATAAGATAAATAGAAAGGTGTTGATAAAAAATAATAAGCTATTTTACTTACTTTGATTTCAAACAGCGTAGTCAGTCAGATTCAATTTCAATATGGCGCCGGCATTTAGAGTAAACAGTTAAATATTATACGGTTGCAGTTGGTGAAGACCCTGAACCAAATTTTCGTACTAGGTTGAACCAATTTTTCGTGAAAGCAGGAAACCTATTTTTTTTCCAACCTACTTTGAACCATTTTATGGTTCAACTACTAAAAGTTCTTCATTTTACACCAAATTTTGGTTCAATGTTGAACTAAAATTTTTAACAGTGCAGAACTACACGAGGGTCTATTGGCGACGGGCGTTGGAATTTAGAACCGCAGTCAAGTGACGGACCGACACCTGAGTGGGCAACCAAAGCAGCTTTTATGGGTGTCATCATACGCAGCGTTCAGACTTTGGGGCATATTTGACGTGCACTTCCTCTACACAGGGCACTATACGTCAAACTCTTTGGCTGCACAAACCACATATAGACCAATTATTTTGACAAAGATCCGACCCGCATGCAACCTGGGACCTTTCGCATGCAAGTTAAGCATCTCGAGTGGGATCTCAGCCCCTCCAATGAATACGATTTTCACTGCCGTCGCATATGAAACTCGCATTGACTTAACATTGCAGCTGCAGAACATTCGGCACATTAACGACGAAAATTACCGAAAAGTTATGTGTGTAGCGAGCATTTATATTTAAACGTAAAGTTTCCTTGCCCTGAAGGCCACGACCACGGGCGTTAGCTATAAAACGTGTGGAGCAATCAGATGAAGACAAAATAAAACGGCTGAAATTTTCTCTTCATCTGATTGCTCCACGGGGTTTATAGCTCCGTCCGTGGTCGTGGCTTCTATGCAAGGAAACTTTGCGTTTAACTATAGTGCTGAAGCAAAAACAATTTTCGAAAAAAATATCAGATACAGCTTTTCAATCCCAGCAACCCCCCCTCTCATATGCAATTCAACACCCGCATTATTCGATTGGTATTCCCCCCTTCCCCCCATTTCATCGCCAAATAGATAATCCTTCACGCCAACTTGGCAGATGTGTGAATAATCCGGGAATTAAAGCGATAAGCTCTTTAAAAAAGGGGGGGGGAGCGTGGAAGAGGGAATTAAATGTACATTCCTCCGGGACGAGTTTTATTTCATCACTCCTCCCCTTCGGGTCAAATTGAAAATATTCGAAAGTTCTACGAAATGGAGGACTAATGTCCTGCGTTTACGTTTGATATAAGTTCATAAACTGTAAGCATTGTATTTGTAAGGATAATTGCAAAGTTGCTAAAAAGTATTTAAACAACCCATGTACGTCATAAGATACCTCAGGGTAAGGACCTAATTGCTTCGTGTTACATACATCGAGATGTTACATACTACCGACACTCCGTATTTCTTCTAATATTGTTGACCCATAGTAAAGCAGCGCCATCTAGCGTGAATGTCATTTGAGGTTGCGTGAGCGGCGAACTGCTACATTATTTTTAATCTCTTCAGAACCAATACCTAAAGCGATGCTCTTCATTCGAGAATTTTAACTGAACTTTCAATCTTGTAAACAAAAAATAAGCCACATTTTCTTAGATGAAAATGAAGATATTCTTCTTGAAAGGATAATTTTAGTGTTGAAGATATTACAACAACACATGTACATCAAGGTGAGAACAAAGTTGTTCTGATTTATATACTACAATATTTGCTTCAATCTAAATGACTGGTAGAAACGTAGTTGTAAATAAGCGCCATCTAGCGTGGATATTAGTTGGGTAGCGTGTACGGAGGAAGATTGAAGTGTTACTAGATATCACAATAACTAGTGACCACCAAAAAGGAATCTCAAGGTAAAGACCAAATCGCTTCTGCTTATAGTACAGTATCTGGTATAATACAGATGACTAGTAGTAATGGAGAAGTAAATCAGCGCCATCTAGCGGGGATGACATTTACGGTGACACGTGAGGCGGGCACTAGCAGTGTTGCCGATGATATTACAGCACCCTGTGTCCACCAAAACGTCAAGGTAAAGAGAACAAACAACGTTTAACGATTACGGAGGACATGGCGGCGGAGCCACCTCCACCTCCAGTATGGCTAGGAAATTGACATGGCGAAATAAAAATGAGCTGGCGGCCGAAGCAAAGGCTGAGCTGATTTAAAATCAGAAAAGTTGAAGTAAAGCTGACAACTTATCAGCTTTGGAATTGCTAGCGGAAAGGACTGCTGCATTCTTTTTGAGCCAAGGTAAAGACCAAGTTATATACATCGGTTTATATAATACACTATTTGTTGTCAAGGTGACTGGTAGTAACACAGAAATTAATCAGCGCCATCTAGCGTGGATGTTTTCTGAGAGTGCATGAGCGAGAGAACGCTGCAATATACACTCTTAAAACAAAAGAGTGAAATCCACTCCAGTTGGAGAAGTGCATTTTCGACACTGGAAAGGATTGAATATTAACTCACACTGAGTTCAAATCACTCGTTTGGAGTGATCCTGTCGAAGGCTTAACACACAAAGAATCCACTCCTTCCGGGTAAGGGCATTTTCCAGACTGGAGGAGTGAATTTAACTCAGACTGAGTTAAAATCGCTGGTTCGTTTTAAGAGTGTATGATTCTCTTTAAGATCAGTACCTGAAAATGTACGCATCCTTCGAGATTTTTAATTAGACCTTTCTAGTTCTCAACACTGTGAAACAAAAATAAGCTAAATTTTCCTACATTTTATAAAACTAATAACTTGAAGTTTAAGATGTTCAAAGAATATATAGATAACTTTACAAAAGTACAAATTTGTAAAATATTAATCACGCAGAGGCCTTGTTTTACAGAAGGTTTATCAACTACACCTTCCATATATTTGGCGCCATTTAGACGACAGAAACATCAATACATTCATCGCCAAACATTTTTTATTTTTTACAAAACCCACCAGGGCCCATCATCACTTCATTCCACTGATACCAGGGACTTTACCCCAACCCCACTGACTCACTACAGGGTCACACTGATTAATACCCCAACCCCCTATTTCGGCAGATTTGTAGATAATTTATGGTCTTTAACACACACTTCGGCGGGCAAGTAGTAGGGTGGGAGGATGGGACTTTGGTTAGCCGCGCTCACTGATTCATACCAACGGGGATTATTGATAAATTTTTTCCGGGTTTTTTATTTTATTTAATTTATCTGCATGCTGTTGCTTCTAAAATGGGGGTTGGAATGTGCAATATGGATCGTTTGGAATGAATTGGAATGGCGATAGGGCGGGGTTTTATTGGCGATAAAAGTTGTGTTTGAGGCTCAGTTTTGGAATTAGAGGGTTAATTGTGGACGATAGAATTTTAGGCATGAATAAAATCATCTAAAAATTTTCATTGATTGTCTTTTTAGATTTTTTGGACTATTATTACTAGTCGATGAAAATGTGATGATTTAAATCTTAAATTTTAACGTGAACGAAGACAGCCTATGTAATGTGTTTAACAATAAAAAACATTAAGTAATAAAACAATAAAAATTCATCACTAGCAATGTTGAATGTATCACAATTAAATCTATTATAAACTTCTAGTCAAAACAACCTTTAAAACAATAAGCCAGAGAAATAAATTAAGTGCTCAAAACTGATTCCTAACAATAAAAGTGTATCACCATCAACAATGAATGTATCAACTGTGTTGATTGTATCATCTTCTAAAACAATGGTAATCTCCTATACAAAAGTCAAACGTTTTTAACAATATGCCATAGTAAAATTTTTCTGCAGAAAACTGATTCCTTATCATAAAAATGTATCACTATCCGCCATAAATGTATCACTAGCCTTCTTGTATGTATCATCATCCTTAACTACGGAAATTTCTTATTCAAAACAACCTTTACATCAATATGCCAATGTACAATTCAATAAAAAATGTATCGCTATTGATATTTAATGTATCACTAGCCGTATTGAATGTATCACTTAGCCATGGTGAAGGTATCATCCAATCTATGGTTATTTCTTAGTCAACACTACCTTTACAGCAATATACAAGAGTAAAATTTAACTCCACAAAACAAAACTGATTCCTAACAATAAAAATGTATCCCTATCAACGTTGAATGTATCACTAGCCATGTTGAATGCATCATCATAAAAAGCACGGTATTTTCCAATTCAAAAGTAAACAACCATAACAACAATATGAAAGGATAAAAATTAACTGCACGAAACTGATCTCTAACGATAAAAATGTATCACTGTCCACCATAAATGAATAACTAGCAGTTTCAAATGTATCACCAACAATGTTAAATATATCTTCCAAAAAACCATGGTTTCTTCCTATTTTTTAAAATATCCTTTACAACAATATACCAGAAAATAAAATTTAACTGCATAAAACTGATTCCTAACAATAAAAATTTACCACTTTCCACAATGAATGCATCACTATCCTTCTTGAAAGTATCACGGACTAAACTACTGTAATTTCCCAATAAAAACAACCTTTACAACAATATGCCAGAGATAAATTTAACTATACAAAACTGATTCTTAACAATAAAAATGTATCACTATCCACAATAAATGTATCACTAGCCATCTTGAATGTATCATGGTCTAAACTGCGGTAATTTCCCATTCAAAAGAAGCCAATTTATCACCGATTCCACTTACAAGCATGCCAACAATAATCCAAACACAGTGGCTAAGCAGCTACTGACGCCAAAACACTCACCTTTTTGGCTTTTATAACCCCGCCAAACAATGCCAGACAATGGCGATTTCCTGGGTCGAAAACCCTATAGAAACCTGATCGCCATTTAAAACCTCCTTTGCAACAATGCATAATAGTGAGGCAGTGAAAACCCCGCCGATTATTTGCAGGAATATTCACTCTTTTAGAAATGCCTTCCGTGAAAAGGAGACTTGAGTTCCAATCCCACTGCATGAGGGAGGCCAAAGAAAATATGTAGTAGGAAAAAAGGAATGTCTTAACCCTCTAATGCATAGTGTTACCGTTTGGTAACAAGTAATATAATCCACTTTATTCTATTGAATTAGGGCTAATCCTAGACAAATCTGTGTTTTTTTCATCGATTACATTTCATTTTAAAGTTTTAGCTACTAATAATCCTCATGGAAGACAGTAGTAAAAGTATATTCAAAATTAAAGAGTGAGGTTATTAACTTTTGTGAAATCACGTTTCTGGCAGTATTCAAAGAATAATAATATTAGTACTAAATACTAATAAATTGTTTTGAAAAATTAATCATAGTTAAAAAGGGATATTTTGAAATATTTTTAGTAGTTTTCTAGTCATTATTATCAAAATTGGAATTTTGCAGTTGGTTTTTGTCATATGGAAAACATTTTAAAAATTGAAATTATTTAAATTCTAATTCAGTTTAAAAAAAATTTAGTATTTTTCCCATAATGTGTGAGTATTAAAGATACATATTTTGGGGATGAAAATAAAAATTCATGCATTAGAAGGTTAACCTCTTGCGACCTGGCTTTCCCTTTTTCGAACATTTTTAAAACCTCCCCACTAACAAATAGCACGTTAATTAGCTTAAATATTGACTTGGTCCGATAGAAGGAGATTCAAAAAATCAGTTTTCAGCTTTTGATTGCAGGTATCAGTCATTCATTTCTATAAAAAATAAAGTTGAACTAGGGTCAATACGATATTAGAGTTCGTAAAAAATTTATAATAATTTTTTTCGAACTTTTCAAAAAGTTATTTTAGTAGTTCATTTTAAAGACATTTTGCTTTAAATTTTTTTTAAAAAATAAACTGTTAACTACAAATAAGTGATACTGCCTTTTTTATTGCATTTATACACAAAAAATATTTATTATGGTTATGTTTGAATTATCGTCGCATTAGAGCTACACGAGGGCTATTGGCGACGGGCGTCGTATTTTAGAACCACAGTCAGGTGACGAGCCAACACCTGAATAGGCACCCAACGCAACCGTTAAGGGCGACATCGTTCGCAGCGTTAGGACTTTGAAGGATATTTAACGTGCACTTCCTTACACGGGGTATTATTCGTTGGACATGTTTGGCTGCACGGGCCGTTTATAGGTCGGCAGCTATTTTGGCGATGCCCGGACCCGAACCTGGGACCTTCCGCATGCTAAGCGAGTGCTTAACCGACTGGGCTCCCCAGCCCCCACAAAAAATATTTAATTTTGGAGTTTGAGGCTTGTCCCTAAGTAACTATTAAACATTTTTTATTTATTTTTTTTTATTTTTTTATTTTTGAAAAACATACTTTTTAGCATATATTTATGAAAAGTATGTTTAGATTAAAAATATACCTGTAGGATTTGGCTCGGGTGTCTTAAGAGGTCATTTTCATTAATATAGATTGAAATAAGGACAAAAAAAATTAGAAAGACGCAAATTTTAATTCTAAATAATTTATCTTGATGTTTTAACGGACTAAATAACTAAAAAGAGTGGAATTTCTCCAATACGAAGCTTTTTCTTAAAAATGAATTAACGACAATCATACATAATACAAAATTTGCATCTGAATGACGTTTTCCATTCTCAGTACAGTCGACAAATTATTCTACATACAGTATTTTACGTCTAAATAAGGCTGTTGAAAAATCCACTTCAAGAACAACATAATTTTAGCACTCTAGACAATTATAGTGGGATATGCATTTAAGTAATCCGCCCTTGAAAAGAGGAATTTCTCTTTAAGAGTTGGCATCACAAAGGACTTTTCGCGCCTTTTTTTTCATTACCGTGTTCTATTATGGTTATTCTTTTTTTATACATTGTATTATCGTTTGCTTTTATTCCAATTCAGACGATTCTGGTGTTTTGTGGGATATAATCCCGTTGCACACTTATGTAGGCGGCTTGACAGTCCTTTATTGGCTCAATTGGCTCGCGTTCCACAAAGAAGAATTCTAAGCCTTTTTGTCAATGAAAAGAACGTTTAATGAATTAGATGTTTGTTACAAATTGGACGGAATGTTATTCAAAAGGAAGACTTTTTGACTTGGTTTTCTTTTTTTTGCAGTGTCTGTAATAGATTTATTTAGGACTAATTTTTTAAATTCATTGTATAAATAATTTTTAGATAAATTACAATCTTTAATAGGGTGAATATTTTTAGCTGCGTATCAAGCATTTCATTTTATAAGTATTTTCAGATAATTATTTACCACACTTAAAACTATAAATGAAATGTATTGCTGAAGATGCATTAAAAAATCTCTTTAGCTGTCGATTGCAAGACAAAGGAAGATTTAAATTAATGTAATAATAGTCATCGACGTTACTTCGAAGTAATTGTGAAAAATGTGAATTTTATTCAATTAAATTTACAATTTCAATAGTAAAATTGGTTACTTTCAAATTATGAAATTCTTTTCATATTTTATTAATGACTAAATGTAATGACTGAATGTAACTTCGACTGGGGCTCCAATTGGTGCAATGTTCTCACGTAACACGGATTCAAGATTTGGGGCTCAAGAAATTATTTTCAATCATTTTTTTTTTTTTTTTTTTTTTTGCCCCTCGAGATTTGAAACATAGCCTTAGCATTTTAAAGATATACACATTTAAAGTAATTCGTTATTTTATTCAATGTATTTAGGCTTAACTCTTGCATAAAAACTAAAAATCTAACTTTTTTTTAAGCCTAGAAAATCTGAACTTATCATGTTATAGTTCCGCTATTTTTTATCAGCATCATATGGATGGGGTATAAACAATGACACAAGCCATTTTTAGCTAAATTTTACGTAGTTTAGCTTTTGTTTAGATTCATAAAAAAGTAGATAGATAGAAAGATATTTAAGAAAAAAGTTCGACCGGTTAAAGAGAAAATATGATTAAATGGAGTCCGGTTAAGACGGAGCAAACTCCATTTATCTAGAAACATGTATTTACTCTCACATTTCCACATCCCAACGACATACAAACAAATCCAAGCGATTCGATACAGACGATCAAGAATCGATTATGCTCAAAATCGAATGCAAAAAAGAAAAAAAATCAAATTAAACATCGCGCTACAATTTCAATTCACAAAAACGTTCCATCCCATTCATTACACACACAAAAAAAAAGTTCTTTTCCCATCAACTAAAAGCAAGTGGAACGAAATAAATATCTTTCAACTTAGAATTGGAATCACCATTTTCCCTTACGCTTTCATTCCATTCAGAATCCCCAATGGGTTATGGCGGGAATCTATCCACTCCAAAAGTGGAGTACTATTTCTTCAATTTTCAGGGAGAGGTTTCTCTTCTCTGAATGGCAATACGGCTGGAGCTGCCAATCAAGCGATTGGCAGGCGATCGACACGCCCACTTTGCCACGCCCTTTCGATAGATGGCAGCACCATCCACTAAGGTTGTTCTGGTATAAATTGAAGATGGTGTGGTTGAAGACTTTTGCACTAGGGCTACTGATGAAGCCATTTAAAGGCGGAATGTGCAAAAGAATGTGGAATTTTCAGTTTTTCTTCGAATATAACGATTATAATAAAAAATGGAGAGTTTTTCCATGAATAAGCGCTTTGGTGTTTAACGCAATCTTGTATTATTTAAAAATGAAGGATGTATGAGGTGAAATATAATCAAATTTCTTCTAGGTGAATGATGTTTAAAAATGAAAACTGTCGTGTATGGCAACAGCTCCAACGGTTTGCTTCCATTTATTGTCTGGAATTACTTTTGTTTTCGAAAACAAGTTTTCTGAGAATATTTTACTTATTAAGATTCAAAATGGCAACTTTTTGCTGCGGTTATTCAAATCATTTATCAAATAAAGCTTACAAGAAAGAAAAGTTTCGTTTAATCTATTTCTCACTCTGATCCTAGATAAAAACAAATTGCATGTTGTTAAGAACTCAGAAGCAGACGAAAAGTACGTTCATTTTTAGAACAAAATTGAAACAAGCAAAGAAATAGAAGTGTGTAGAGAAATGAAAACACCGGCGTTACATCACCTGAAACAGTCTCATTAGAATGGCAGCTATGAAAAAATTTCTTATAATAAGGACTTTGGTGTTTAATATCACTTTAGATGTATTGTTAAAAACAAAGTGTAGATGCCGTTCCTATAATCTTCAAAACTGTTTGTCAGAGGCGCATTATAATTAAATGATTTCAGAGTAAATGATGTTAAAAAATGATTAATGTTATCATTAAAAATACAATAAAATTAACTATCACACTTTAATAACGACTTAATGCATTAGTATAAAAAAGTTATCACGTTCAATTATAATATACTTAATGAATACATTATGAAAAATGCTTTGGTATTATGTATCATAAAATTGAATAAATTCATTTAAACAAAACTTCTCACATCGATTTATTTACATCCAATTTTATCCTAAATTTTTTATATCGAATAAACTAAAAACTAGCTCACAAAAAACAAGTTCCTAACTAACACTAATAAATGAAGCCTAAAAAGATTTTTTTTACCAAAACTTATAATGAAATAAAAGTCAAACGGGCATTTTCTATGCCTTGAGGGGCAACAGAAACGCTGAATGAAAATAAATTATTTCCCCAGTCACGATTAGTAAATCAATGTCACGCGGGAACGGTATAGATCGTAGGAAATACAGGAAGGAAAGCTGGTAAAAAATTACATCATCTGAAACTATAGCTATTCATATTTATCACAACGCGTGTTCTTTAGTTGATTATAATCCATACACTAACTCAAATTTACATATTATGGTAGCAAATTTATACACCTCTCAAAGCAACATACTCTCGTACTCAATTCCTAAAAATCATATAAAAAAACTTTTTGGGGGATTTTAAAATAAATGGGAGTAGAAATTCCCCAATATCCCCAAAAAGTATCGCCTTTTTCCCTCAAAGAATCCTCAGAAAATAAGAGGGAAATGAAGTCTTTAGATCGAAATTGGTACAAATACTTTTTTGGGGAAATGTTTTGTAAGTATTGACTATATATTATGAAATATGAATATTTTAAGCTGCGTACGAAAACTGACTAATAAAATACAATATATTTTAAAATTTCAAAACATGATGATGTTTGAGGTTGTTTTTTTCCATATGACTTGAAATGTTAAGTAAACACCACTTTAATTTTATTAAAGGATATTTTTTCCTAATTTACTTTTATAAATCACTAGAAATGTCGAAATTATTTTCTGGTTGAATAAAAGCCGCACTAGAGCTATTGGATACTACCCTCGTGCTGTGGAACAGAACTGTCAAGAAGAGATGAAAACTTTTTTTTTCTCTTTGATACCTCTGGACCACGATATAAATTTTACAAAAGTTTAACCTCTTGCTACCTGGCGTCCCCGTTTGGAGACATTTTTTAAAACCGCCCCACTAACAATTAAACAAGCTAATTAGTTCCGAAATCGACATAAATCGATAGAAAAAGATCCAAATATTAGTATTCAGCCTTTGATTACAGGTATCAGCCATTTACTTCTATAAAAAAAAGTAACGTTGGACGAGGGTCAATACGACATTAGAGTTCTTAAAAAATTATTTTTAAAAAATCAGACTTTTCAAAAAGTTATTTTAGTAGTTAATTTTAAATTCATTTTGCATTAAAAACAATGTTAATACAATCTGTTAACTACAAATTAGTGATACGGCTTTTTTTTTTTTTTTTTGCATTTAAGGCACCAAAAATTTGTATTTTTAGAGTTTAAGGCGTGTCCCGGAGTAGCTATTAAACACAGTTTTTTTTTTTTAATTCCTTGCAAAAATACTTTTTAGCATATATTTGTATGAAATGTTTAGATTATAAGAAAAGAGGCATGAAAATATTTTTTCTCCATTGGATTAACACTCATGCACTTTGCTTTGGATACCCGTAGTCCAGCGCGCCCATTCCCCTTAAAACAATGTTATTCTTAAACAATCTTTAATAATCCCTTTACCTAACGCTCAAAAAACATCTTTCCCACAAAATTCCCACTCATACCACTACAACCAAAAACACACAAAATAAAACAACCCTCTCCGAGCTCCCAGTATATTTGTCAATAAAAATTTAAAAAAATATAAAACCGAGGGAGCCGGGAAATAAGATACATCGGAGGCGAGAAGAGCCCTCAGTATTTGATATCCGTACAAAATGCAAAACACAGTCCCGGCTCGTGTACATTATTATAAAACTCCGTTATATGACTCCACCTACCGCGGAGTGTTTGTATTGCGCCCCTCCTGTCTTGGATCCCCCCCCTATTGGTAAGGAATTTGGAGTATTTTGGGACAACAGTTGACTTGTGTTAGTGCTTTTGATTTTATCCCTTAACACGCTCACGCCGGGACAAATATCTACGTTTTTCCACCTGAGGCCGTACTGTCTTGCATCGTTACGCTTCGTCGGAAGGGGAAACTCCTTGTGAGTTCGAAAGCGCTTAATGCGAGATCACAACTAGTGAAAATACAAGTAGATTATATGCCGCAAAAAAAACAGCATATTGTGAACGTTGTAAGGGCCAGCCCGCATTATGTTTGGAATGTTTTGAAAAGATGCATAGATAAAAATAAATAATTGTTATCTATTTAAAATATTGAATATTTATATAATACTCAATATTTTTATATATAAAGTTGAGAAAAAATAAAATATACTTATTCTTTATCGACTTCTTTTCTCAAAACAAGTGACTCACCTGGGATGCACGCCGCCTCACAGAACAATCAAGTGTGACCCACAAATGGGTCGCACCTCCCCACGGAACAGTTAAGTGTGACCCACCTGTGGATCACACCAGCGTGAACATGTTAAAGGTTTTATCACTGTGAGGGATACAGACGAGCATACCCGTCACTAAAACAGTCAGATTTACCAGTAATACAATTTAAAAAAAATTTTAATATATTAATTTTATTACAAAAAAATTTGTAAATGAAAATTTTAAATTTTTGAAAGTGAAAGCAGAAAAGCCATTTTTTCTCTCTCCTGCAGAAAAATAATTTTGAAAAAAAAATTAAGAAATTACACTATTAGTTACAAATTTTTATTTAACCCTTTCAGTCAAAGTGATGTCATAAGGCATCATCATGTTTCTAATCCTAATTTTAAAAAAGTATCGGGCTGACATCTATTGAGATTGATAAAAAATATTTTCTAATAGAAAAATGTTTTAAAAATCGAATGATGTGCTTTTTGATATCATAAATGGCAACAGGTGCTCAGAATTTTTTTCTAAAATAATGATGCCAAATTGTCTTTGGGGCTGACAGGGTTACTAAAATAATGTAGCCAAATAAAGTGGATTATGTTACTTGTTGCCATCTGGCAACGGTATGCATTAGAGTGTTAATATCGTCGTCAGATCTGCAACACCTCATCACTTCTGTAAATTATCATTTTATATAATATTGTTCATTTAGTTTCCATATTTTGTTTTATAATGTAAAAAGTTATACATGTGAGTTTCGCAACTACTTACGCAACGCGTACTTCAAATTCTGCATAACATTATGGTATTTCAAATTGTAACTCATCGGCAGTTTTATTCCATTTGTTATTTGACAAGATGGAAGTATGATAAAGATATCAAAAAATAAAAAATGCAAAGCTCATTTAAATATCGAGAAATCATCTAGAATTTACTTTTTTTTATTGTAGCAAATATATTTTAACCTTCGCACTTTAGTAAAACATTTATCTTTTTAGTCCACATAACGTTTATGAAAAATAAAAATTTAAGACATTATCAAGTACAAATGTACTTTATAATGAAATATCGATTTTGTAATATTATTATATTTTTCTACATATTTTAAATTTTCATGTAATTCAAAAACAAAAGGTTTATAAGCGGGTCTCCGACCAAGCATACAAGCCTGAAAATATATGTCTACCAACCAACCAATCGAAAATAAGCAGTACAAATCAATCCAATATATGAAAAAAACAGGTAACAAAGAACTATTTCTAACCTTCTTTTTCATCTGAATATTTTCATCCGCATCTTCCCTTGGCGACAGAGACACCTCGATTCAATTAACGCCGTCGTTCCACCATTCGTGGATGAACTGAGGTTTGGGCTGAGGTGCCATCTTTGGCATTGTTTCGTCTTTTGGCTACTGGAGAAAAATAAATTATGATAACAGATCATTTGAAACTTTTTTTTTTACAAATGTTTATATCAGTTTTATATTTCAATTCCTCATTTTAGAATGGTGAAAAATTGCACACTTAAGATAGTTAAATATACATGAACAAAAAATTTTATTATTTATGAACGCAATGGTATAAAAAGAACTTGTTTATAGAGTTTAACTTTTTTTAATCAAATATTGTCTTGACTCAAAACTCTTTGCCTCGTGTAGTGAAAAGAAATACTCGCCGCCCATTCCTTAATTAGGTTAGGATTGAATTATCGTCGCACTAGAACTACACAAGGGCTATTGGCGACGGGGTGTCGTATTTTAAACCACTCTCAAGTGACGAGCCGACACCTGAGTAGGCACCCAACGCAAACGTTAAGGGCGATACATCGTACGCAGCGTTAGGACTTTGAAGGGTATTTAACGTGCACTCCCTTCCACGGGGTATTGTTATTCGTCGGACAGTTTTGGTTATAGGTCGGCAGTTATTTTGGCGATGCCCGGTCACGAACCTGGGACCTTTGGCATTCTAGGCGAGTACCTGACCGACTGGGCTCCCCAGCCCCAACTTCAAAATGGAATGTAATAGATGAAAAAACACGGATTTGTAGAGAGGTAACTCTAATTTAATAGAATAAAGTGGATTATGTTACTTTTTGTCAAACGGCAACAGTATTCATTAGAGGGTTAAAAACTAGGAATCGTTGCAAAATGTACGTTTACCATAAAACAACCTTGATGAACGCGTGTTACCATTTCTGCATTGTCACAATTTTAGTTTTATAGATCCCCATTAACTATGATACAAGTCTATGCTAAAGTGACCCAGTCCATCCACATTCAAATGCGAAACTCCACGAAGTATCAAATTCCACTACGCAGCAACCCTAAAGACAGCCCGTTTGCGTTATAAACGCCCCAGCGCCCTCTTTCTATAGCGCCCGAACTAGCCCTTACAATTTGAATATGGTCCATTCTTTTCCCCTAACGAGGCAGTCTAGTGTCAATTAAGTGTCCTCTAAGCCAATAGCTGTCCACCATGCATTTACCAGAATGAACTACCTTGCTGAACGCGTGTTACCTTACCTCCAAGGTTGTCATAACTCTAGTGAGTAAATCTGACATTAAAATGACTCTAGTGCAAGTAGAATTTAGGGTTTGAGTTAAAATGAATTACCGTCGCACTAGGGCTAAAAATAGGTATTAGTGAAGGGCGTCATAATTTATAACCGCAGTCAAGTGACCAGTCGACACATGAGTAAGCACCCAGAACAACTTTTTTTCAGGATAACTCTATTTTATGTTGTGCACTGCAACTTTACAACGGACTTTTATAGGTTGGCAGTTATTTTGGCAGTGCCCGGATCCGAACCTAAGACCTTTCACCTGCAATGCGAATTTTTTTAGCTTAGTGTCCCTTACCTACTGGGCACTCGAAATAGAGTTCATCCATATTCAAATGCGAAAGGCCGCGAAGTATCAAATTCCACTACACAGCAACCCTAAAGACAGCCCGCTTGCGTTATAAACGCCCCAGCGCCCTCCTTCTATAGCGTCCGAACTAGCCTGGCATATTGGATACCGGTATCTGGCGCAGACGTACTTACAATTTGAATATGGTCCATTCTTTTTCCCTAACGAGGCAGTCTAGTGTCAATTAAGTGCCCTCTTAGTCAGTTGCTATATACCATGCATTTACCATAATGAACTACCTTGCTGAACGCGTGTTACCTTACCTCCAAGGTTGTCTTAACTCTAGTTAGTAGATCTGGCATTAAAATGACTCAAGTGCAAGTAGAATTTAGGGTTAGAGTTTAAATGAATTACCGTCGCACTAGAGCTAAAAATGACTATTAGCGAAGGGCGTCATAATTTAGAGCCGCAGTCAAGTGACCAGTCGCCACATGAGTAAGCACCCAGAACAACTTTTTTTCAGGATAACTATTTTATGTTGTGCACTGCATCGTTACAACGGACTTTTATATTTTGGCAGTGCCCGGATCCGAATCTAAGACCTTTCGCCTGCAATGCGAAAGGTCTTGGTTTAGTGTCCCTTACCTACTGGGCACTCCAGCCTCCTCGAAATAGAGTTCATCCATATTCAAATGCGAAAGGCCGCGAAGTATCAGATTCCACTACACAGCAACCCTAAAGACAGCCCGCTTGCGTTATAAACGCCCCAGCGCCCTCTTTCTATAGCGCCCGAACTAACCGGGCATATTGGATACCGGTATCTGGCCCAGACGTACTTACAATTTGAATAGGGCAACATCTGGGCCGAGCAAGGCGCTAATCACAATGGGCCATCTATTGGGTACCGTGTTGGGTTGTTTTAACAGTGGCGTAAGGTTAATTTTAGGGGATCAGAACGGGTGATATTTATCTAACGCATAAAAACGCTACTTAAAAAAACAAAATTGTCGCTAAAAGTGTTGATTTGATCGGTATTTTGTTTAAGGGTGTCTTTAAATGATACTCGCAAACCTGCCACCTAGTATATGTGGAGTACGTGCTCGTTAAATCTGTGGAGTCAGAAAGTCCTCGAGTACAGGCCCTTGAGTACAGTTTCCTACGAGTACAGGTCCTTGGATACAATTTCCCTCCCCTTCAGTTACATGTCACATTGTAGAGGTGGCGCACGATAGATGGCAGCATCTGTTACGTAGGTGCTGTGTCTGCCTTACTTGACGAAGGTTTATAAGCGGGTTTCCGACCAAGCACACAAGCATGAAAATATCTCTACCAACCAACCGGTTAACTACATAAGAGCTATTGGTGATGGGAGTCAGAATTTATAACTAAAGTCAAGTAACGTGCGGCACCAGCGTAAGCACCCAGAGCAACGTTTAAAGGAGACATAACTTAACGTACACCAACTCTACACAGGGTATTTATTCATTGGACAATTTGGCTGCCCACACCATTTATAGGTCGGCAGTTATTTCAACAATGCCCCGGCATGAACCTAGCTCCATTCGCATGCAAGGCAAATGCTGGGCTCCCACACACTGAACATAACACAGAATTCCACAACTCAGTCTTTCAGAAAATACATCTCAAACTGAACAACTACAGAGCTATTCCACTGTTCAACTAACACAACCAACACACATACAGCAGAGCCAAGAGATATATTAGCAATCGACAGCATACAACCCACTTATACGGGGACTCGTAAGATAACACCAAGGCCTCTCTACAACAAAAGACCTGCCACAGCTGGAACTATATCCTTACGCCTAATCATATTAAATTTTGCTCTTCCTCGGAAGGGAGAAAGGAGTGAAAAGTTTTTGTTCGCGCGGAGGGCCACGAAAGAAAATAAACAGTTCCGGCTGTTGCCAGTTTTATTTATATGGATATTTGGGTCTCTTCGATAATTAAAAGTTTTCTTGGCGGAATTTGTTTCGTTTTTGGCAGCAGTTGTTGGGGTGGAATTGATTTGGTCCGTTGTTGTGTAAAAATATAGGGGATAGGAATACGGAACAATGAATTTGTATTATTTTTATGTTCCAAATGACGGACCAACATAACAATTGTAATTTGTAATTACAATATTCATAATAAAGCAATTTAACAGAAGAAGTGTTAAAATTACAAAAATCTGCGAATTAAACACCAATAGTTAGTTAGTTAGGTTTGAATTATCGTCGCACTAGAGCTACGCGAGGGCTATTGGCGACGGGCGTCGTATTAACACCAATAAGGTAATTGCGACCACCCTAACTAGATTAAGGACAGGCCACTTCAAAGGGATGGAAATCCAAAAAGAGGGAACTGGGAAATATTAAAGCTGCAGAAACTGCCCCGACTTGGAACTGGATAAAAAAAAAATAAAAAGAACATATTTTCTCTTGTCCAGCCATCCTGGCAAAATTGCAGCAAATCACCAACTATTAATAAATCGACTGAAAAACACAAAAACTCACACATCAAACTCCCTATCGCCTGTCGATCAAAAAAAGGTCCAAGACCGTAATTATTCTATCTTTTCCACCACACACAAAAAAATACCTGAACGAAAAGTTGAGATAGTTATCTCAATGTCCTGTCACATTTACTCGATCTCCAGTTTGAGATAAACAAGTTAGAGAGAGACACGAGATCTTGATCGAGACACGAGATTTTGATCGAGACACGATCTCGTGTAGGTTGGGGAGTGCGTAACTTAACACCTCTGGGAATGTAGAGTTTTGTTGTTTTTTGTTAATATTGTTTTGTTGTTAAGGTTTTGAAGAGATGGTTGTTTGTGTTTTTGTGGATTGTATTAACGATTTGAGGGAAGTGTTTCTCAGTGGAATTGCAAGCAAAAAAAATAAAACACATAGGTTATTTGGCCTGTTCAGATTGGTTTCAGTGATTGATTTTTCGGCTATATAATCATTGAATTTTTACTTGCGTTTTTTTTTTTAATTTGAAAACTAAAAACTAATGCGGTGACATTTTGTACACTTCAGGGCCAGATATCCAAACAGGCTAAGTAGGGTGTAGCCTAGAGCGGCGAATTTTTTTGGGGGGCGGCAAATTTTACGACAAATTAAAGTGGGATTCGGCATTAAAATGTCTAAAGATACGAATATTTTTAAGAAAGAAAACAAATAATTTACATTAATGCGTAAACCGTAAGCGTATATTTAGGTACTAATATTTCGTAGCAAACATGATCTCTGCGAGGGCTTGTGCATCACCTCCTACCGGATTTCTAAGTTGAAAGAACAACAGTAGAACAGTTTTAAAAAATTCTCCTACTTCTCTTTATTGTATAAAACTGTTTAAAAAAATACATAGAGGATTCTAATATGTGTATATATTTTAAACAACACATATCACCCTATTTTCCACGGGGCTAACCCTTTCCCCGAAGTAAGAGAATATTGTGACGGGTGCGGCAAATCGCCAACAGGCGACAATTCTTTAAATCCGGCAATAGCCCTTAGTTATGCGGAATATACCGAATCTGCAAAGCTGGATCCGCCAAAACAGCAGCCACGTTTGGAAATAAAAGTAGACAATCGAAGGTAAAACCCTTAACATAATATAAAATTAACAATATACAAATACTAATATAAGTAAAGATTACCTGTAAAAGTTTGTTCTGGTGAAGATGACCAGATCTCAACAGAAACTGTGCAAGAATTGCAGAGATTCTAACTAAAAAAAACTATTCGACTCTAGTAAACATCATAACAAGTGAAAATATTAAAAGTCCCAAAGCCAGATAACAATTTTACATTTACGTTCTACTTCGAAGAGTCTTGTTTTGAAACTTCCCCCTCTTGCCCGTTGCCAAAGCAGGTTAGATAAAAGCATGGAAGAATAATTATTGAAACGAGCCTTAGTTGGTAAAACGTTCGTCTTCAAACTGGAGCTACCACAAAACAGTCTTAACACTAATCAGCTTGTTTCAGGTGACGCATTTCTTCCAGATTTCATTGCTGTGTTTCCTTCGATCCACGTACTCTGATTCCACATGACATTGACTGCCCAATCGAAGCTCGAAAAAAAAAAATTTCATTCAGCATTTCTGTTGCGACTCACGACCTAAACATGCCCATTGTTAAAGTTGCTGGTTCAAACTTGGTAATCTGGTGGCTTCTTCAGCGCACTGAATTTCTTGATTAAAACAAGTTCTATAGTAGGGTTGAGGAACGACTAGTACTGATCTGCCATCGGCAGCCATGGCTCACTACGGAGCCCGAATAAAGTGGCAAAAGTGCTAGTTAATTTAAAATTTTGACACTGAGAAAGGAAGTACGCCCTTGGCAAATGCTGGAATCGAACCCGCCCCCGTTACAGCACGCGGACTGCTAGCGTTATGGCCTACGATCCAAACCACTCGGATATCGCGCCCCACCCTCCGAGTATATGCGTAGAACGTGCTCGTTAAATCTGTGGGTTCGAAAGATCCTGTGGGCGATCATTGCGCAATTTCCCACGGGTACAGGTCTCTGGAGACTATTTCCCTCTCCTTCAAGGAAATGTCTAAATTGTAGAGGTGGCGTTCGATGGCAGCATCTGGCAAGTATGTGTGTTGTGTCTGTCTTACTTGACGAAGGTTTATAAGCAGGTCTCTGACCAAGCACACAAACCTAATAATACACTCTTAAAACGAACGGGCGATTTTAACTCAGTCTGAGTAATTTTCACTCCTCCAGTCTGGAAAATTCACTTCTCTGAAAGAAGTGGATACTTTGTGTGTTAAACCTCCGACAAGATCACTCCAAACGAGTGATTTTTATTCAGTCTGAGTTAATATTCACTCCTTTCCAGTGCCGAAAATGCACTTCTCCAACTGGGGTGGATTTCACTCTTTTGTTTTAAGAGTGTAGCCACACTAGGGCTATTGGCGATGGGCGCCGTTATTTAGAACCAAAGTCAAGTGACGAGCCGTCACCTCAATATGCACCCAATGCCCAATGCAACCGTTAAGGGCGACATTGCACGCAGCGTTAGCAAAAGGATGTTTAACGTGCACTCTCTCTCTTCATATTATTCGTCGGACATTTTTTGGTTGCACGGGCCGTTTATAGGTCGGCAGTTATTTGGTGATACGCGGACCTTTCGCATGCTAGGCGAGTGCCTAACCGACTGGGCTCCCTAGCCCATATTAAATCTCCGTTGAAATTAGTGTTGTAGTGCCCCCTTGTATCTCTTTGTGCGACGATTAATTCAACATTTCAATTCCAAACATATGGACACTACATAATCATTCCACTCCTTTAATCCCATAATGCACCGCTTCATCGAACACCAAAACCCTCCAAAAAATATTCCACATCAATCAAAACACCATCAAACTGGAAAAGAAGGCCTCGCCCATAATTCCACAAGACCTAACATCAGACGATTTTTTATGTATTTTTCCCCAGTAGCAGTGTTACCCCTCAACTCAGGAAGCCAAGAAACTGTCGCGGGGACAACAAAGGACACAAGAACCCCCGTTCCTCGTAATTTTTTTATTATTTTTCTGATCCTTGGGTGGGGAAAATGTTAATGTCGAAGAGTAGTTTTTGAGAATATTGTATTTTTACTCGACTAACCTATTTTTTCCTGTAAGTGCTCAATGTGTGCGCCTTTAGTGATACGGCACACATCCAAACAAAAATGCAGTTCTTCCCATACTGCCTTATCAAGTCCGCTGTAATGGAAGTAACAGCCTGTGCAATTCTACCTCTCCAGGTTGGTAAATCGTGGGGAATCGCTTATCTGAAACTGTGTGAGTTATTTTTTATTCGTCACCTTTAACCTCAACTGTCGAATGATTACAGTCTGATACTATTGCAATTTGAAACTCGGACATTCTTTTACGGACACCCTGTATAATTGTTTACAGCTGAGAAAGTTTTTACTGTTCATTGATCGCTTAGAAGGAATTAACACTACACTAGAGTTGCAATTTCAAACCAGTCGTAATTTAAAACCAGCCAGGTAACAAGTCGACACCTGCGGAAACACCCAACACCCAACGCAACTGTTAAGAAAGCCTTTGTGTGTACTTGGGACTTTGGAGCATATTCATCCTGCACTCCCTCTACACGGGATATTCGGACAACTTCATGTGTACTTTATAGTTCAGCAATTACTTTGGCAATGTCCGGGCCCGAACGTGGGCAGAAGTTCTATGCACATCCCTTTCAGTCCCAATAACAATTTGGCCTCATTATTTTAGAATTTTTTTCTGATCGTCTATAGCCATTTATGAAATCAAAAAGCACATCATTCGATTCTTCAAACTTTTTCCAATTGCAAAATATTTTTTATTATTCCCAATAGATATCAGCCTTATTATTTTTTTTATGATCGGAAACATAATGATGCCAAATGGCATCACTGGTATTGAATGGGTTAAATACAATACTAATGTTTGGGATGTTCTTTCTAGTATTAGGTTCTAGATGCTCCATTTAGTTTGGCTTTGGATATTAACACGACAATAACAAGTAAACACCGCTACGTACTTATATTCCTCAACATCCCCCTATAAACAGACCCCCTCTCCAAGAGACCTGACCTCCGTAGACCGTCCTATTAATAGTCGGCCATCTATAAGAGAGACCATAGAGGGACCACCATTCATTCCGCCATCAATAGGACCCTCCGAATGAAAGGGGGGGGGCTTATATAAAAAAAAAAACTAAAAATGGGGGGCGAACAATATCACCACCCCCTGTGATTAAAAGCAGCACAGAGCATAGACTCTCACGCCTTTGTGGGTTAGAGCTTGGATTTGGGATGATGTTGGGTTGAAAATTAATGCAGGAATTTGTGTGTAAGGTGAAGTTATGGGAGTGTGTGGAACAAGCCCAAATGAAGGTTTGGCTAGTTATTTAGGGGTATAGTTCGGTTCAGAGCAATCTGAACCGGGTTAAAAACGACAGGAAAAAGAGCAGAAACTGGAATAACAATATGAAATTATATTACAATTAATAGGAATTGTAATTTACCAATTCGGCTAAGATGAAAATGAAGGTCTAAGGTTTCATTCTGGCGCGTTTACATGAGCAATCGAATCCATGGAATGCCAAAATCCCCATTAGGGGAAAAAGAGGGCGAGCAGGATTTCTAACCCAAATGATAGTCTGTGGCCGAATCCATCGTATGAAACATCAAACCCTCCTTCATTGGAGGGTTTGCGAAACCTTCCAATGAAACCCCGCAATTCCGGTTCTGTCTTTTAGAAAATACCCAAGAGGGAAATATTGCCGAGTTTGCTCTTCAATCCAGCGATGCCCGGACCAGAACCTGGGACCCTTGAAAAGGCGAACGCCTAAACAGACTACGCAACACTGCCTTTTCAATTATATTTTTTCTCTTCCTCCCCCCCCCTTTATTTTACATACCTTTTCATTCAGCATTTTCTGTTACCACTTAAGAGATATAAAACATAAAATTACCTACATTCCTTGCCAACCCTAAGTTGGGCAAATACAAATATGCAATGGAAAAGATCCTTCCGCGCATGTAAAGAGTTCCATAAATTATTTGTGAATCCATCCAGAAGACATGTTTAAAACATTAATTTAGTTTAAGGTCTAACAGATTTGAATATTATTTGAGAAAATTTTTCAATTTTATCAGAATGAAAAGTGTATTTTGATTAAACTGTATTCAGATCATTTTGTATGTATGCACAAGAGTGTCCATCTGCTTTTTTACTCTTTGTTTTTACCCAAGTAGGCACGTAGTTTAGGTACTCAAAACACGTCACCTCAACTTGGCATCATATTTTTCTCGCCAAGCAAACCTTCAATACTCACGCCTCGAATGCCAACAAAGAGATGGTTTCGAGGATCGGGCCCCACCTCAGTTGTTAATCAAAGGCAAACAGAGTTTCTGTGCGCTGAATTGCAACGGCAGATTTGCCAGTGGGATTATGGGTAATAGGTAATAAACGCGGGTCCATTGTGAAACGGAGATCGGATACCAATGACTGTGATAAAAATCTGTTTATTGAAAAGACTTTTTTGACGTCTTAATATAGGATTTTTGAGTGTAATATGAGTGGTAATAAATGATGTTTTCGTTTGTGGGAATAAAAATTTTGTATTTGCAATTGAGAAGGTATTCAGACTACAATTTCTTTACTTTGTGTTGCACAACCATTTGTAAATCGTGTTATAGTATATACATTTTAGTGGTGTTTAGCTGTAAGGCTTATATCTTATATACTATTTTTTTTTTTTTTTTTTTTTTTTTTTTTTTTTTTTTAGAATGGGGCTGCAATATTGGCAGTCAAGCCTTTGCAGACTCGGCATATTCCCCAGAACTGAGAGCCATTCTTTTTGTGGCACCATCTAGGCGACTCTCACTACCAATTTTGACGCCCAGATTACAATGAATCCGAGCTCTCTGTGGATGTTAAAGTATGCCGAGATTTAATTTTGCCGAGAGAATCCAAGCCAAATGGACCCTCCAGGGATCTTTTACATGCCACATAATCATATGACATGCGCGCCCAGGATTTTGCCATCCAGAAAATCCGGCGACTCAGCCGGGGCTCGAACCCGCAATCTTCGGCTTATGAGGCGGACGCGTTAGACCTCTCAGCCACTGAGCCGCTAATATACTATTATATATATGTACATTTTTATAAGTAACATAATACCTAAATAATATTTATGAAAGTTATAAAAGCAGTAAGGCTAAACCTTAAACTGTGGGTCAAAAGCCTCCGAAGCGACAAGAGAAAAATGTCATTATTAAAATATCGCTTTAACCTCTTGCGATCTGGCGTCCATATTTAGGAACATTTTTAAAAATCTTCCCGAGTTCCGAAATTGACCAGGTCCGATAAAAGAAGATTCAGTATCAGTTTCATTCAAATATCAGTTTTCAGCCTTTGATTGCAGGTATCCGTCATTTACTTCTATTAAAAAAATGTGAAGTTGAACAAGGGTCAATACAATATTGGAGATCTTAAAAAAATATTTAAAAAAAAACTTTCAAGCTTTTAAAAAAGTTGTTTTAGTAGTTAATGTTACAGGCATTTTGCATTAAAAACAATGTTAAAATAAAATGTAAACTACAAATAAGTGACACTGTCAGCTGTTTTGCATTTATAGCACAAAAATGTGTATTTTCAGCGCTTAAGGAGAGTCTCTCATAACTACATTAGGCATAATTTTTTTTAAAAAAATTACTTTGCAGAACATACTTTTTAGAAAATATTTGTATGAAAAGTATGTTTAGATTAAAAATATACGCGTAGGTTTTTGCTCGGTTTTTAAGAGGTAAAGCTCTAAATTCAGGTTGACCTTGCATATTATTGATCAAAAAATACGGTTATAATCAGTTATAATGATAATTAAGATATTTTTCTCTTGTCGTGTGAATGCTATTTTCTTTGTAAAAAAAAAACTTTTTGAAGTAAAGTAATAAAAAATTATACAGCATATAGAGTACTAGACTGCAACCGAATAAACATTATAACTGTATGTTCAATCTCTGTGTGCCAAAATATCTCAGTTAGAAAAGCATCAGTTGAAGACCTAAACATCCGGTTCGGCAGTTCATTTTCGGTTGGTAGGATCGTGGTCAGTATCCCCGCTTGCCACTGGTATAACTGGTGAATCTATTTGCTGTCTGGGGCATTCTTCTTTAATTCCAGCTAACAGTATAGTTTCAGGCAACAGTTCCAAAAACAGTTGTACCAGGCAACACATTTTTACAGTATACCGTAGCCCCATACAGTCAAAAGACACAATATATTTTGTAAACTAAACTTTCGAAATTAATAAGCTTGTTTTTTGACGACAAGTCTAGCTCGAAAAGTTAACAAAAACACATTTGCCTTTCATCTTTACATTTAACTATTCCGCAATTACACAGAACTAATTTTCAACAAAATCAGTGCATTCACTCACTAAATCCTTCCCCCAAGAAACTAATATTAGCTCTCTAGAAAAAGTAATTTTAAATAATAAAAAAAAACTCTCCCGACAGTTTAAAAAAAATAATTTGAAAAAACTTCAAAAACTGTCGCTTGCGTTTGCTTTTATATCTCAAACACTGCCACAGCGACATATACACAAAGCATTTTGCCGACGCTGTTACATATCTCATTTTGACTGTATGTATGCGAGGGGGTAGGGGGGTGGGGGGTTCTCTGTCGCTGACAGGGCCGCATTGTCAGTTTTAGCCCCCCCTGGGGCTACCGAACCCCCGATTCTGTGGTAAAAAGAACCGAAGATGAGACTTCAACGAAATGTTTCGCTTTTTGATATTTTTTTCTCTTAGAAAAATCAAAGAGAAGAGAATATTTTTTTGGTCGGGGTTTGGATGCTTTATTTTTTGGTAGTTGTAATGAGTAATTATGTTGACGATGTGAGTGCGATTGAAGGGTATGTATATTGGTGGGTTTCGTTTTGTAAGTGGAAAGTTTCAATTTCAGACTAGGAATTGGGAAACCCAGTGGGTAAGTCGTTGAATTGCATGAGAAATGTCTAAGATTCGGGTGAAAGCATCGCTGAAATAAATGCTGGCCTAGGAACGACAACCGTGCAGCCAAAAAGACCAACGAATAATACTTCTCAAGAGTATCCCTACGAGAGACTGTGGTCCTAAATTACAAAGTCTGCCACCAATAGCCCTCGTGTGGCTCTAGTGCTTCGATAATTCAATTTAAGCATAACACTCAATTTTAAACTGAGGCAGAAAGAATGAGCCAAATTATTCTAATAATATTAATCAAATGAAGTAGCTAAATGGACGTCTTTAAGACTAACTGCCGACCAAACTTCAATGCTTACAGTCACGCATGGGGCTGAAGAGGCTAGTCGGTTAAGGCGATTGCCTTGCATGCAGAAAATCCCTTTTCGGGTCCGGGTATTACCAAAGTGACTGCCAACTTATAAACGGTCCGTGCTGCCAAATATGCAAGGCGAATAATGCTCCGTATAGATGGAGTGCACATTTAATATATTCCAAAGACACAACAATGCGCACGATGTCGGTCGCCCTTAACGGTTGTCTTGTGTGCCTATTCAGTTCTCGGCTGGTCACTTGCGATTGGGCTAAATTGGGATGCTCATCACCAATAACTCTCCTATTGCTCTAGTGTGACGATAGGGTCCGTTCCGTTATTAGCGACTATTGATAAGGGTAAACTAAATTCGACACAGTCGATAATGAAGATGGCGGACCTTGTAGCTTCCTCATACTTCGAAAAGTTTCAAAACTACATATATCAACTAATTTATATGAATAAGAATCTCAAAAACAATCACGAAGAAAAAGGTTAGGTTGGGTTTCGAATTATCGAGAGAGCTACACGAGGGCTATTGGCGACGGGCATCGTATTTTAGAATCACAGTCAGGTGACGAGCCAACACCTGAATAGGCACCCAACGCAACCGTTAAGGACGACATCGTACGCAGCGTTAGGACTTTGAAGGATATTTAACGTGCACTCCCTCACACGGGGTATTATTCGTCGGACATTTTTGGCTGCACGGGCCGTTTATAGGTCGGCAGCTATTTTGGTGATGCCCGGACCCGAACCTGGGACCTACGGCATGCTAAGCGAGTGATTAACCGACTGGGCTCCCCAGCCCCTAGGATGAGGTCCGTTATTAGCAACTATTGATAAGGGTAAACTAACGCAGTCGATAATGAAGGTGCCGGACCCTGCATCTTTGTCATACTTCGAAAAGTTTCACAACTACATATTCCATCTAATTTATATAAATAAGAGTCTCAAAAACAATCACGAAGAAAAAGAAATGGTTTGTAATTTTGACAATAATAATGCAAAACACATTAGTTAAAGAAAATATCCTTAATACTTCATGATTCAATAACTCCAAAATCAACAATACCAAAAAAAAAAAAAAAAAAAATTCATATACCCACCATCAACATTCCATTGGTAACCCAATAAAAAAAAAACCTTCCACCCGCATCGCAGGGTCACCAAACCAGAATGTGGGAAAGTTTTTGATCGCGAGAAGGACACCGACAACTCAACTCGCTGAAAAGCGGCCCCCCATTCCAACGCGGCTGGAGACCCGACATCACAAAATGGTGACTCATGCACGAGCTCAGGTATTCCCCCTCTACACCTGGGAAAAGAAGTTTTTATGGCTGACGAAGAATTTTGTTGAGCTTCAATCTACACTGTTAAAAGTTTGGCGATTGGCCTCATTAAAACCCCGGCAAAATCCTACACGCATATTCTTAATCTTAACATGCTTTTCGTACATATACGTATATGCTAAAAAGTATGTTTTGCAAAGAACTTTAAAAAAAAAAAATATGTTTATATAGTTGCTTAGGGACACGCCTTAAACTCTCAAAATACATTTTTTGTGCTATAAATGCAAAAAAAGTAACTAAGAATTTCTTATTTTCTTTCTGAGACTTGGAACACATATTGGATATTTGCTACCCGTTCATTTTAATAAAACAACTGAAATGGTTTTATAGAAGATGAATCGAAACATCTCTATTCAGCTTTTGATACCTGGTACAGTTGTTAAATTAGGTAGGAACGAAAAACAAACTTCTATTTAAATAATATCGACATGCAGGACTATAGCTTCGCCTTTAATTACTCTTAATAACCTACACTCTAGCAAACGAGCGATTTTAACTCAGTCTGAGTTATTTTTCACTTCTCCAGTGTCAAAAATGCACTTCTCCTTCAGGAATGGATCCTTTGTATGTTGAATATGCGACTAGAACCCTAGAAACGAGTGATTTTATCTCAGTCTGAGTTAATATTCACTCCTTTCCAGTGTCGAAATGCACTTCCCCTACAGGAGTGGATTTCAATCTTTTGTTTTAAGAGTGTATATCTTGTCTTATATAGATATAGGATCTCGGAGGATCGATCGGATTTATTGACCCTGGAGTCTCTGGCGATTCATCGTAGTTTGTTCTATTTGGGATCGAATAGACTGGGGTATAACTTGCGAAGATCCGCTTGTTCGGATATGATTAACAACCAGACAAGAAACTAAACCTAACCTAATATGAAATATATGGTGATGAAAGTATTGTGTTGAGATAGAAAATCCAAAATGGAGATTTCGTATATTCTACGCTTTTTGGAGGTGCTGACTCCAAAATGGCTGTAAAATCTTGCTGAAAAATGAGGTTTGGAACATTGGTAGCTCCGTTAGTCTGTCTGTCTGTAAGCACTCTACAGCTCGAACTAAAAGAGCTACCGTCTTCAAGTTAAGTATACGATCGGAGTACCCGTCGGAAGTCACAATGAGGTTTTCAAGAAAATCGGGAGAGCAAAAGGCAGCTGCTGTAGGACAAAGTTTTGAATTTATCTTTAGTGTATATAAAGTAATAAAAAACAACACATTTTAAAATAATCGACAACAATTGCAACAAGAATTGACATTTACATTTGCAATACGAATTGATTATCCGCTATAATTAAGATTTTCTCCTGTAGTTGTGGCACAATAAAAATTCAACAATAATTCAAGTAGGAATTAACATATTTACACAATAATTGTAAAAAGAATTCGTCAACAAATGAAAAATGAATCTTCAACAATGGTAATAAAAATTTACAATTTCACAATTATTGTTATGGGAATTAACAACAATTAGATAACAATTAAATATAATGACCTTTAAATGTGTTTTAATTTATTAAATGGTATTTGAAAGTTCTGTCGTGTTACACACCACTAGTTTTTCGTAAAAAAAAACCTTTGAAATGAAACGGTTTAGAAAAACAATAAGAAATTCAACGAAAATTCGACCTTTGTATTACAATTCAAATTAACGTATTTTACCCCTGTATGTTGCTTTTCAACTGGAAAACTCCCATAGTAAAGAAACAACATTTACAGATTTGTTAAGTGACAATGAAAAAGGCATCATACATATGGTTCCATCAACAAAATTTGCTCTAGTAGTTACAATGTTAAAGTCAGTTACACAAAAGGTTAAAGAATAATTTTTACCTTAAGGGGGAATGGGTACGCTGGATCGCGGGTCTCCAAAGCAAAGTGCCTCAGTGTTAATAAAATGGAGAAAAATATTTTCTCTGCCACATTTCTCCGGCTGTATTGAATATTTTTAAATACGGATTTTTTATGTGATAAATGTAGCTGACTTACAGGTCACGAATAATCCCACTCTTTGAAATTGGTTTAATTTTTTTTTAATTTTGAATAAATAATTTTACAAAAAGTATTCGAAGCAATTTAAAGAATGGGATTATAGAGACACGTCAGTTATCTATATTCATTGTTCAAAAAAAAAGTTTGTAAAACTATTCAATACAGCCGGAGAAATGTGGCAGAGCAAATAGGTTTTTTTCACATTGAATTAACATTGAGACACACCAACGTTGAGGAGTTTGGGGACCCCCGGTCCAGCGCGCCCATTCCCCCTAAAAGTTTGGTGCCGCATGATTTCGAATAGTAATATTAAGTCAATTGGAACTTTCACACGTAAAGTTAAAAAAGATCGTATATAAGTTTTATCATCGAAAATCGCTCAAGTATTTGCAACCTTGACACTTCTAATCCAATTCTTATAGACTGACAACTCTTAGGAACATCTAAACACTGCACAACACAAAATTCATCAAAATTAATACGTCGCATTAATTAATCCCAAAACTAAGCACAAACCTGTCCACTTAAAAACCTAACATTTTAATTATCGTCTGCTTGCAGCGGAATTCCATTCCTTTTCTCTCAAATTAACGACGTTCCACGTGACATCTCGACTCGGGAGTCATTTAAACTCACCCGTGAACATTCCAAAAATTCAGACGACATCGTTTGCAACCTCCCTTATTAACTCCCTCAAGAACTTTTTAATCCCTCCGTCATTCTCGTAATGAACTCTTTAATTCGAGAGACAACGGACGCCATCTTTGTTAGGGTTACGGGCGAAATTCGAATTCCACTACATATTTTAATAGACGCGTGATAGTTTAACGCTTTAATTTGTTTAGTTATGGCATTAATTGTTGTAATATAACACGTTTTTGCTTTTTGATTGTTGATAATTATCTTATTGTTGTTAATTGTTATCGCATTGTTTTTAATTGTTATCTTATTGTTGTTAATTATGTCATTGTTGTTAATTATGTCATTGTTGTTAATTATGTCATTGTTGTTAATTGTTATATCATTGTCGTTAAGTGCTATCTCGTTGTTGTTAATTGTTATCTCATTGTTGTTAATTGTTATCTTACTGTTGTTAGTGGGTATTTATTGTTGTTAATTGTTACCTTATCGTTGTTAATTGTTACCTCGTTGCCGTGAATTCCCATAACAATAATTGTAAAAATGTAAATATATTTATTACTTATCGTTAAAAATAAATTTTTCCTTTATTGTCGATTTTTTTACATTTATTGTGCAACTCCTTCTTTATTAATTGTTGAATTATCATCCTTCTTCAATTATTGTTGAAACATCAATTCTTATTACAATTGTTGTCGATCATCATAAAATTTGTTTTTGATTATTATTACTATTGTCAATTGGATATGGTAACAATTGCTCATTATTTATGGTAACAATTTCTCAATTGTTATCATTTCTGGTAACACTTATTCAATTGTTATTTCTAGTAACTCTTACTCAATTGGTATAATTTCTGGTAACACTTACTCAATTGTTATTACTTCTGGTAACACTTATTCAATTGTTATTATTTCTGGGAACACTTATTCAATTGTTATCATTTCTGGTCACAGTCAATTATTAAATTTTTTCACAAAATTTATCAATATTTATTTAATTGTTTTCAATTACCATCGAATTGTTCTCCACTATCGTAAAAACTTGTCACCAAACCCATCACCCCGCAATTTTCCAGTGGATTCAAAATCCAAGCCCACTGTTGCCACAAAGAAGGATACAAACTACAGGTGGGAGGGGGGAGATATAAATTAAATCATCGCGTGTATGTCTTCCCTGTAACCGTGGAAGCCGTATAATGGCTGCTCTTCAAGTTCTACTCTTTTCTTCTCTTATGCCCATTTGTTTACTGGTTACACGAAAAGGTACCAGAGGAGCCGATGCCCTGAAGCCTTGTAATGCTTAGGTAATAGGGTATATTGCGAGGGTTTGCTATTGTTTATTATGGGGTAGAGGATCGGAGGAATAGTGGAGCTAGGTTGTTTGGTAGATATTTATATTAAGGTTTGTGTGTTTGGTCAGAGACCCGCCTATAAACCTTCGTCAAGTAAGACAGACACAACACACAGATAAGTGGATCCATCTAATTTTTAGAGACAGAGGCCATCTAGAGGATACCCAGAATTGACTTGTCACCCCCAGAGGTATTGATTTAGTATGGGAACTTGGAGTACTTTGTGACCACGACGGATTTAACGTGCACCAGTTACCATTAGCTTATACGGGGGTTTTTGGAGGGCAGCGAGGCTCGCATTCTTAGGGATGCCAGTGCAAGACCTTACCTACCAGGCTATCCCGCCCCAATGGTGGAGAAAGTTGGCATAAGTTGAACGCTTTTCTGGCTGTCTATTACTCAAAGGTCGGCTCGTCACTAGACTGTCGTTCTAAATTGAGACTCTCGTCACCAATAACCCTCGTGTAGCTCTAGTGCGACGGTGGTTCAAACTAACCTAACCGGCTGACTTATACTAGGTTGTTTTTCTCTCGTACAGGGACATGTCTAAATTGTGGAGGTGGTGATAGAGGGCAGCATCTGTCACTTTTGTGCATGTTGTGTTTGTCTCACTTGACGAATGTTTATAAGCGTGTCCCTGACCAAGCACACACTTGAAAATATTTGTCCACCAACAAACATTTTCCTTAGGACTTCCAATCTTTATTCAATTTGCATGATGCTTCGGCCAAAGAATTCTATAGTAGGGCAGAGATTGAACCTACTAACCGCACCATGGAGCAACATGGAGACAATATAGGGTGGCATGAGGGGCCCGATGGCCGAGTGGTTTGTATCGCAGGCCATAACGCTAGCAGTCCGCGAGTTGTAACGAGTGCAGGTTCGATTTCCGCCTTTTACCCTGGGTGTACTTCCTTTCTCAGTGTCAAAATTATAAATTAACTAGCACTTTCGCCACTCTATTCGGGTTCCGTAGTGAGCCATTCCAGCTCAGTACGAGTCGTTCCTTTACCCTACTATAGAACTCTTTGGTGTCGGCCACGCATACTATTTGTAAGTTGAATCCTTTCTTAACAAACCACCACCCACCGAGAGGAGAGGTACATTCCACCACTTTCTCCCATTCCAGAAACAAACCCCACACAAACACAAGACAATTCATTATTTTTAATAATTCCCTTCCCCTCCCAACTCTAAAAGCAACAGAAAAGATACTTGCTTTTAAGCGATTACTGCGATGAAAGTTTTCCCTTATTCTTTGAATGGGAGAACTAGGATGGAGGCTAGAATGGGTTGGAGATGATAAGAGTTATAAAAATAACGAGGAAATGGGTTTGCTAATTGAGGCTTTTGATGGTTCGGAGACAAACGTTGGCGAAATATATTTATTGTATGTAACTAAGCTGGAATACGCGAGGAGAGGAGGGCTTAAATAAAATGAATTACAATTTAAACCATAAATATGAAAGCAAACTTTTACAACCGGCATGAATTGGAATCGCCTACTTCAGACTACATGTAGATGTCCTGTATTTCAAGTTTTAATTGATGATCCCTAGAAGGATAAAACATAAAGTTTAGAATTTAACAAACTTTTTTGCTTATGAAGTATCGCCTAGACTCATCAGGTTTAATTCTTTTTGTTTTTCAATAATTCTTTTAAAACCAACAAAAAAATCTACTGCAGCTACCTAATGGCATGCCAGACTCCGTCGAGCGTCATAATAAAGTTTTCGACAATTACTTGGAAATCATGATCCAATTAAAGGTCCGTATCTCTTTTAGTTCGAGCTGTAGAGTGATTTCAGACAGACAGTCTGACAGACGGACCAATTTTCAGAAACCACATTTATCAGATTCAGGACCTTCCAAAACACAAACGCAATATCTCATTCCAATACTTTGATGCAAGCGGCTAATATGATTGGTTCCCATTACCAACTGATGAGTAAATTGGTGTTTTCCACTGAAGATAAAGCTGTAAAGATAAGAGCCAGTAATCTAGTTCACGGCTGTCGCACTTCTCCCGCGGGGACCTCAATTTTCAAGAAGGACTTTTCTTTGCAGGAGCTTGAGGGAGCACTGGGGGAGCTTGACTTGAGTAAATCTCCAGGACCTGATGGGATTCATGGGCATATGCTGAGTCATCTTGGAATTCACGGAAAACATTGGCTTTTAGGCTTCTTAAACGCGTCTTGGAGTCTGGGGAGGCTCCCCAAAGACTGGAAAAAGGCAACCATTGTCCCTGTGAGAAAAATGAACAAGGAGGCTCACTCACCTGAAAGCTACAGACCAATTGCTTTGACCTGCATTACTTGTAAAGTGATGGAGAAAATGATTTTAAAAAGACTGATCTTTTACTTAGATTCACATGATCTCCTTCCAAAGGAACAATATGGCTTCAGGGAAGGACACAGCACCACTGACCAGGTGCTTTATTTTTGCCAGAGGATTAGAGATGCCCATAACAAAAAACCAACACATCACACTGTTGCAGCGTTCTTGGACCTGTCCAAGGCCTTCGACCGAGTATGGATACAAAAACTTATTATTAAACTCTTTGACTCATTTGGAATTCACGGTAACGCCCTTACTTGGATTTACGACTTCTTGAGAAATAGACTTTTCAAAGTAAAGTTTAACAACACTCTTTCAAAGAACTTCAAATTGTCTCAAGGTGTCCCTCAGGGATCTGTCCTAAGCCCTACTCTATTTACTTTATTTATGGCTGGCCTTGAAGGGATCATTTCTAAGAGCTGCGAGGTGGGTTTGTTTGCGGATGATATTGTGATTTGGAACTCTGGCACTGATATTGAGAAACTGGAGACCAACATTAGTTCAACCCTTGATGATGTTTTGACGTTTGCGGATGAACATAAGTTATGCTTCAATACCTCCAAATCTTTTGCTTCCTTTTTTACAACTAACAGGAAACTTTTTAATTACCAACCTAGAATCTATATGAATGACCTACCATTAACAGTTGATAAGCACCCCAGGTACTTGGGTTTTGTGTTGGATAGCGAGTTTACCAGCAGTAAACACATCGATCATATTATTTTAAAGAGCAAAAAGCGCCTTAATATCCTTAAATATATCTCTGGGCGGGATTGGGGTGCAGATGCTGCCACCCTCAGAACTACATATACGACTCTAATTAGGCCTATCCTTGAATACGGCTCCGCAGTTTACTGCTGTGCTTCCAAAACAAATCTACAAAGACTTGAGAGGGTCCAGCTCAGTGCCGCCCGTATTATAACTGGACTTCGTAATAGTTGCCCTAGTGAAATTGCTCTTTTTGAGGCTGATTTACAACCTTTAAGTCTCAGAAGAAGTTCGGGCCTGACAAAGTACTTTTCTAAACTTGCCAGTTTTGGGACTCAAAATCGAACTTCTGAGTACATGCTGGGATGGAGTAACAACCAAAGACTACGAAGAAACAGCCCTCTTAGCTCAGCATTTTCTGAAAATTTGATCCAGAAGGACGTCTTGCATCATAGCTTGAAACAGTGTCTAGACCCCTCGTTAGGCTTAAACCGAGTCTTCTTCAACACAAATCTTCCCACCCGGGTTAGCAAGAATACCGCAAATCCTGCCTTTTTGAGACAATTGGCCCTTGAAATAATCCACAATATTCCTAAGGATTGTCCCGTTATATATACAGACGGAAGCAAAGATGAACGTGGCTGTTCAGGCAGTGGAATTTTTATTTTATCCCAGGGAGGCAAGAAAATGATTAAGAGGAGAAATCCAGACCATTGTTCAGTTTTCAGGAGTGAACTGATCGCCATTAATGAGAGCATTGACTCAATTCTCTCCTTCCCTGGCTCATCTCCTGTCTGGATTCTGTCTGACAGCCAAAGCTCCATCCATTACCTTTCCAACTGGCTAAAGGTGCGAGATAGTACTGGTTTGGCAATTATTAGCAAACTCAAACATCTTTCATCATTAAGAGAGGTTCATTTTCAATGGATCCCTTCTCACGTTGACATTTATGGCAACGAGACGGCAGACTTACTGGCTAAAGAGGGTTGCAATGAACCGCTTTACACCTCTGATTTGTTGACCCACTCCGAGTTCTTTTCGAGGGCTATGAGTCTTCATAATGCCTCTTGGAAAATTCCTCCAGTGCACCACTGGTACCAAGGTAAGCGACCCGGAGAGGCTTTATCCCTAAAGTGCTGCAGAAGCGACCAGACGGCCATTACAAGACTTAAAAGTGGACACATTAGATCTCTGTGTTACACGAATGGGAAGAAGACCTTTCCTATCTGCCCGAAGTGTTCCATCAAACAGGCGGCACCCGACCACATCCTGGACTGTCTGGGACTTTCCAGACACGATTTGTATGAAAATCCAGTCATGGTCCTAGACTTTTTACGAGTGACAAACATTATAGACCTAGTTTAGCTCTGCTAAACCAAGGAGATAAGCAACAACAACAACAACAACAATACTTTGATTAACTTATGTTTCATCTAGGCAATTAAAAGTAAAAATCTTACTAATAAATAAAGCCATATATGTATGGTCGACTAGTTCCGATACAACCTGTCTTGGTCCAAAGCCCTGACTAAGCACACGATATCTCTAAACGGATGTGTTTAGTGCCCAGCTCATGTGCCGGTGTCGTCACTTCATCGTGGTTCAAAACTATAAAGCCCGTCACCAATATCCATAGTGTAGTTCTAGTGAGACGTAAATGTGTAGCGGCCACAGTAACCCACAGTCTACCAAAAGGGTCCTTAAGGTAGAGAAGAGTTACCTCAGCTTATATACTACTATTAACGTTGTATTCTGGAATAGTGGCGGTAAACGTGGTGGTAAATCAGAGCCACCTATAGTTGTTGATGGCATATTGAGGTTGCGTGTGTGATGTACCGCCACAAATTCAACAAAAACACACACTGATTTGGCGATTTTTAGACAGTTTCACTCATTTCTTCCGCCAAGCACTCCTATGTGGCTCCAACCCCCACAAGAACTTTCGACCCGATTGTTACCACAGAAAAGTTTAAACTACAGGCGAAACTTTTCCCCCTCACAGAGTTCTACATACTACTGGGAATTAATGTGTGCTGTCATAGAGAGATGAATCAGTCTTAATTGTAGAGCCAGAAGTTCGCAGACTCGCTGGATTTTTGAGGTTTCGGGAATTAATTGCAGGGGCTGTTGAGCGAAGGGATCCTGCTGGGTGGATTTTGGGTGAGTTAAAGCAAAAAAAAATTAAAGAATGTTGGTGAACTTAATCAAATAAGCCTCAAGTTGTTGTTATCGTGTCTATTTCTATATATTCGCGCTTACATAAGCCACCGAATCCATGGAATGAGGAGCAAACTCTGCAATTTTTCAATCTTGGGGATTTTCGCCCAGACAGAACCGGAATTGCAGGGCTCATTGGGGGTTTCGAAAACCTTCCAATGAAGTAGGGTTTGATGTTTCATTGCATGGATTCGGCCACAGACTATCATTTGGGTTAGAAATCCTGCACGACCACTTTTTCCCCTATTTAAGGGTTTGGCATTCCATGGATTCGATGGCTCACGTAAACGCGCCTAATAGGAAAAACGTTGATGATGAGAGTCGCCAGGTCCTAGTATATTAATTAATTCAAGTTTAACTTAACCATGAAAATTGACAATAGCCATATTCAAACCACGATTATTCCAATATTCTGCTCCAGACCACAGAGTTCTATAGGGTAGAGACTGAATCTGGCAACCACACCTTGGACCAACACGGTGACAATATAGGGTGGCATGTGGGGCTCGATGGCAGAGTGGTTTGGATCTCAAGCCATTACGCTAGTAGTCCGTGCACTGTAACGAGTACACTCTCAGAAATAACACTTTAGTTTTTGACGATTCATGAATCCTCAAGCCTCATTTCGTTAATTTTGAGGATTGTTTCGTCAAACTATCTCGTGACTTGAGTAAACGCGAGTCCTCACTTTTACGATCGTGATTTGACGATTCTGTATCTTGATTTTGAGGAAACTGAATCTCATTGTTGCACTCACATGCTCAAAAATGACGAAATATTTCTTTAGATTAGACGACATTCAAATCCTCATAAAAATGACGATTCAAATTTCCTCACTTTGAGGAAACGAAAACTCAGAGCATTTGCCAGTAACGGAATCGTCAAAATTAAGGAAAATTTCGTCGTTTTTGAGCATTAATTTTTTAAAGTGTATGCGTTTGATTCCCGCCTTTGCACTGGGTGCACTTATTTCTTATAAAAATTATAAATTAACTAGCACTTTTTCCACTCTATTCGGGCTCCGTAGTGAGCCATGGCTGCCGATGGCAGCTCAGTACGAGTCGTTTCTCTACCATTAAACTCTTTGCTAGAGACTTCTCATTCCCTTACCACCAGAAAACAAAAAAAAAGAGAATTCCAATTTAGAATAATGGAACATAGCCTTACACCTTCCATCGGCGATTCGCCCAATCTCTGCAACCCGAAAATAAAACTACCCTCGAAGCAGTGTGATTGATATAGTGCTTTCATTTTATTCATCTGAGTTCATTTCTACCGTATGAGTTTAATACACATTCCATCAACACCTAAATTTTCAATGAAATTCGGGAATGAAAGCGGGAATTATCTACGTCACATGAAACAAACCAATTGAACTAGATGCTACATTTACTGGATAGGTCATACGAGCAGAAACAGACCTTCAAAATATAGACATCTTTTTTTTTTCAAGTAGTATATTAATTCAAGTTAGTGGAAAATTAACCATGGTTGTCATATTCAGACTAAAATTCTTATGAGAGAAAACATATATCAAAATGCAGACAATTTGTTATTGAAGTAGTATATTACTTCCAGTTAGCGGAAAGTTAACTATGCTAGATATTCAACACAAAAATTCTTATATCAAAATGCAGACGATTTGTTATTGAAGTAGTATATCACTTCTAGCCAGTGGAAAGTTAAACCATGTCGTCATATTAAACTCTAAAATTCTTATGAGAGGAAACAGATCTTCAAAACGTAGCCAAATATTTATTGAATTAGTATATTACTTCAAATTAGTAAAAAATTAAACCATGTAAGCGTATTGAACTCGAAAATTATTTCAATATTCTGCTACAGAACCTCCTAATTCCTCACAGCGAGCACACAGAAGAAAAAAAAAAGAAACCAAACGAATTCCAATTTAGAATAATGGAACGCCGCCTCACACCTTCCATCTGCGATTTCACCCAATCCGGGAATAAGACTACCCTCGAAGCAGTGTGATTGATACTAGGCCCTATTCTTTATTCTCCAGTTTCGCTAATTGAAAACGTAGAAACGGGAGGGGATAAAAAAAAAGGGGGGGGAGGGGATATATTAATAATCTTTCAGGGGGTGACGCAGAAGTAATCTCTCCCCCATATAACCCTTGTGTCATCGTGTGCATCGCTGAGGGCATAAAGACCGATTTTACCATATAGTTCGTACAAATAAAGATCGTTAATCCGAATAACCCTTTCAGACCAACGGTCAGATGGCGCTGATTTAAAATTATGAGACTAAATTTGGAGTTTTATCGCAAAAAAATGCTTTAAGCAGCAACAGTGCCAGAACTCCATAAAAACAGACATTTTTTTAAATACAAATAACGAATGGTTCAAGTCAGCTGCTTCGGTATCTATATTTTTAAAGACCTTGAACATTACCCTTTTTACCCGCACGATCATGATAGCTCGGTCGGAAAGGGATATAGATAGTTCAAAACACTCTTGGCTAGGACCTTCTAGCATGTTTACCAGGAAGCAAAAAAACATTTTATGCCAAAACAAACATCTTTATGCTGTAATCTATAATAATAAAAGAAAGAGTCTGTCTGTGTGTAAATGTCTGTGGATCGCAAAAGACCTACTTAGACTGCTCTAAAAAATTCGAAAATTTTAATATAGATTCCTTTTAATACCTACGTGTGCGCCTGAGGCTTAGTTTTTTTCATATTTGATTGTTTTTATTTAATATAATTAGTTTCAAAAACATCCACGTGGGATTGCGGGACCATAACAGGGCTTGGAAATAGATGGACCGGGCCGAAACGGGGGCTTGACGCCATCCTCTATTAGTTTGATGATTGAGTTTGGTTGAGATTTGCGCTCGCCCTAAGGCTGCTTCATCCTCTATTAGTTCTTGCTTTTTTAAGTGCGCATGCGCCAACACGAATTAAATTTTGTTTTGATTTTGAGTGTATATTCACAAGTAAGCATGCCTCTAAAAGGAAGCAATGCGAAGTTAACGGGTTCCCAGTAAGGCGGGACCATACTGCTAGTTATGCATAAGTAAATGTCTTAAATACTCATTCATTCTTTTTAAAGTAATAGTAGATCACGAAATTATGAATTTATCAGTTTCCCTTCTGATACTTTAGTTAAGACGGGATTATATATAATTCTTAACTGACAAAAAAATTGAAAGCCAACTAATAATCTAAAGATCTTGTTATAATAATTGAGAGTTACAATTACAACACTTTAACTTCCTAATTCACTAATTTTAACTAGCAATCTGGGGAATTCGCCGAGTCTGCAAAGGCTTGACCGTCAATGGTGCCCCATTAGAGGTAAAAAGTTATTTGAATTTCCTTGTGGATTATATTATGTACCTTCAAATATTCTTATTTATTGAGTGCTAATATAAAGTCGTTTTGTGTTACACTTGTATCTTTTTTGTGTTACCCCTAGTTTTTACTTATAAATGCATCACTAAATGGGAAAATGATGAAGGTCATACAAATCACAAATACGTACTTTAAGTCTGAAGTTATAGCATAGCAAAGTTTACAATCACTCCCTTAAGCCCATGTGACTGTGTTGTTATAACTTATAAAAGATCCCTAAATGCCACGATATCATTAAGGTGGGATTCCCGCTCAAGCTCCTACTCCCCGCAAAGTGGGTATATACTATCTGGTCGGGTTCACCACCGATGTTCTAGAGGAGGAAGGTCCTACCTCCCTATTGGCTGCCCTGAGATCCGTTCAGAACGCCATTGCTGACGTTTTCGGAGATCTAGAGGCTTTCAAGAGGAAAGCAGCTGCCCTGGCAGCCTGCTCCAGCAAGGAGGAGAAGATGTTGGCTCTGTTCAGCATGCTTGCTCCATAGGACTCTCGGCCCGTGAGTTCTCGTATTATTGTTCCCAGGACTCTCGGTTCGTGAGTTCTTGTTTTCGTCCCAGGACTCTCGGCTCGTGAGTTCATTTTATCATCCTTAGACCGGTCGGTTCGTCTGGCTATTCTATTCCTGTTTTTAAGTTATGCCCTATGGGACGTTTTCGATGAATGTGAAAGGGCGCTTCGCGCCGATGCACAGATTCGTTAGTTTATGATTTCAGATTTCAGACCACCGATGCTGAAATCATCGCCCGATCATCGCCCGGTGGTCGGGTTAGGATCGGATTGAGTGAGTGGGTCCATCGATTTGACGGATGGGGAAACGATCGGAAATGGTTTTGACAGTATGGGTAGCGCCATCTTGTGAGGAGAGTAGGAGGTAATAGATTATTTGGGTGTTTTTTTTTCTTGAAGGAGAGTAAAATTAATTTAGTAAAAATAACGAGGACTATTTTGCTAAAAGCTAAAATAAGTTAGAATTTTACTTTAGACATCTTAGTGTTTAATATTTTAAAATGAAATTATGTTAGTCTTTCTACTTACAGCAAAAGCGATTTTGTTCTGCCAGGCTTTCAATAGCCACAGGACGGGATCAGAATCGTTAGACAACTTTTCAAAACTACTAATTTTTGGGATTGTCGGTTTGGTTGGTTTAATTATTGCGCATTGATTTTGTTTAATTGTCACAACATATATAGAGAGGGTTACTGGTGACTGTCCTTATATTTTCAAACCACAATCAAGTGATGATCGTGACTTTTTAAAATGTTCTATCTATAATTTTACAACAAAATTAAAGAGTACATGGGAAGAACCGCTTTATTTCGTAGAAGGCTTTCCTTAATAGCCTCTTTTTGGATGATAGCGAGAAATCGCCTAAACTGGTGTAAAGAAACCGTTTACTCGCTTTGTTTATCTTTCGCGGCAACCCTGATTCACTCCAGAGATCAGTGGAACGAGTCTTGTATATTTACACCAGATGTTAGATGTTCATGGCACAGACATATATTGAAATAGCATCTGTGTAAAAAATTTCAGGTAAATTAATGTAAACCTTTTTATGCTAGAAGTGTTAGCGTAAACCCCTTTTATTAGTTGAAAAACAGTTTAAAATAAATCAAATATATTGAAATAAAAAAAATTGCCCAAAAAGCATTGTTCATTATTTTCGAAATCACTATGCCAAATTTGGAAAAGATTAAAGTAATAGTAAAAATTTTAGAATTTTGGGTACTCGCCTACCTTAATTTATCAAACGTATTGCTTTTCCCATAACATGTTACGCGGCAACAAAAATCTTATGCAGTGGAAGTGTTAACATAGACAATAGCTCTCATGCGATGTTAACTTGATCCAACATCAAATAAATCAAATCACCAGGATACCCAATAATCTCCCGATCGCATGACCCTGTGCAATCCCGGACTGTTTGCAGAAATCAGGAGGCACGTGACAGTTGAAAAGGAAGCTTTTGAAAAGCCATCCTCCTCCCCACTCTACGAACCTCACGTGAGAGGCGCAGAAAAAAAGCTTTTTATCCGAGCTTATTCTGTACTTTTCTGTTTGGGATACTCTAATACATTTATGCTTGTAACAGCAATGGACCTATGTGTAAGTTGAGTCAAATTGGAAGTGTACTTTTTTCTGCTGAGATAAAGTTTGTTGTCGGAAATCCGTGAAATCTGTTTTAGCCTATTTGCTTCGTTTTTCCTGGTGTTATCGAGTGGGAATGCATGATTTGAATAGGTTAGGTTAGTTTATTTTAAACTGTCGTACAACGTATCGAATCATAGTAAGTAATAGAGCTACACGAGGGCCATTGGCGATGGGCGTCATAATTTACAAGCAAAGTCAATTTACAACCACACCTGAGTAGGCACCCAATGAAAAAACTTGTTTAGGTACAAAATTTCGAATTTGGTAAACTATAGATAATTCCGCTTCAGCTTGATAGTAATAGATAGAGACTCTCAGATAATTCAGCTTGATATTAAATTTTAAATTTTATTACTTTTTTAAAGAGTCCTAAAAACGCTTCCTATGACTATACAATACACTAAAAGTATTAAGTAGATCATTTAAAACACAAATCCATTTTACGATAGGGCTGAGGATCCCAGTCGGTTAGGCATTCGCCTTACATGCGGAAGGTCCCAGATTCGGTTCCGGGCATCGCAAAAATAACGGCTGACCTATAAACAGCGGTGAAGCCAAACATGTACGACGAGTAATGCCCCGTGTAGAGGGAGTGCACGTTGAACACCCTCCAAAGTCAAACGCTGCTTACGATGTCATCCTTAACGGTTGCGTTGGGTGCCTACTCAGGTGTCGGCTCGTCACCTGACTGTGGTTCTAAATTATGACGCCAATAGCCTTCGTGTTGCTCTAGTGCGACTATAATTCATGCTAACACAACCATGCTACGTCAAATGAATCAACTGATACAAACGACAACGACATTAACTTTGAAAAAAAAATCAAACAAAAATTCGAATAAAAAATTCCAATTTACAACCTCCCTTCCCCAACAAAATGAAATCCAAACTGCTCCTAAATTAATTACCACCAACGAACAAAAATTCTTATTTCCACCTTCGATTCAAAAAGCAGAATTATTCGAATCAATTATTTGTGTTCCCCCCGGTGGCATCATTTCTCATATCGTATGCTTTGGAGATCAGAATAAGATGTAAATGCTTCTGTGTTAAAACTCATGAGACTAGGGGTTTATTAGATGAAGTCGTAATTTGCTTCGAAATGAGCCCAAATATTTGGTTAGTTATTTGGTGTTAAGTTGAATAAATAAAGTTCATAAATGACTAGGGAGGCAAAGCCCCCCTCGGATGTTTTTACGATGCGTGGCCGGAAACTCAAGACCGATGCCAACAGTTGAAAAATAAGCTAGTTCCCGTGGGACTGCTCCAGAGCATCACGTAGCTCTAGCGCCAAGCAACGATCTCTACCAAAGCCACGTAACGCAACCTGAAGCAGCCCCGGCACAAAACAAGCACACCGCCACACTTACTTTCAGCGTTTCTGATTGGTTGAAGCCGCGTAAGTCACGTGGCTTTCAAGCGCCCGACAATTACAATTTTATATATTGAAGAGAGATATTGAAGATAGATTGAGATATTGAAATTATGAAGAAAAATATTGGAATATAGTATTAGTCTACATCTAATAAGGCAATCAAAAACTGCAAAATAATAATAATTGCTAAATAATAATTACATTAAAAACATAAATAATAAACTATATTATTTAAAAATTATGTTAATTAAAAACTGCTATTTAATTAATTATGTTTTATTTTTCTTATTACATTAATAACATAAATAATCACATAAATATAAAAGACATAATTAACATCATAAAAACTAAGAGAATTCAATGGATGGGACATATGGAAAGAATGGATGATAGGAGAAGCACAAAGAAAATTTTCAAGGGGCAATGTCATTGAGATAAAAGAAAAGGAAGAACTAGAAAAAGATGGATAGATGAAATGGAAATTTGATATAAAATACATGAAAATTAAGAACTGGAAAACGAAGACAAGAGACAGGCGACTTTGGAGTCGCATTGTGAGAGAGGTCATGGTCCATCATGGACTGTAGTGCCAGGGAGTTTTTTTTTAGCTAAATAATAATTGGTAGGTTTACCAGGAGCAGTTGTGATGATTCTCAATTGAGGTCGTCCGGGGATCCAGTTCGAATTACCGGCTTTTTTTGAGAAAAAAGTTTACTTAACCTATTCGCTTACGACCGACAATACACTCTTAAAACAAACACTCCTAATTTAACTCAGTCTGAGTGGATTTCACTCCTCCAGTCTAGAAAATGCACTTCTCCTAAAGAAGTGGATCCTTTGTGTGTTAAACCTCCGACAGGATCACTCCAAACGAGTGATTTTAACTCAGTCTGAGTTAATTTTCAGTCCTCCAGTCTAGAAAATGCGCTTCTCCTAAAGGAGTGGATCCTTTGTGTGTTAAACCTTCAGCAGGATCACTCCAAACGAGTGATTTTAACTCAGTCTGAGTTAATATTCACTCCTTTCCAGTGTCGAAAATGCACTTCTCCTACTGGAGTGGATATCACTCTTTTGTTTTATGAGTGTATGCCTTTCGGGTTTCAAACAGGTTTCGTTCATTTATTTCGGACAGCTAAAAACCCAAACCGGACGGTTAGTGTAACGTCACATAGAGCTCCTATAGTCTTATTAGTTGAGTCGGCAATGGCAGTGCGGTGTTTTGGGGAGCATTATATTTTGGCGACTTTCAAACTTCTTCACCGATTTCTACGCCAAACATCCCAAACTTACTCCACACCTCCAACAGTGGATAAAATGACAAGAGCAAAGCCCAGAACACCAAGAAAACCGCCAAAAGATTTAGTAGGCGCATCCGTACAAAATCCAATACCAGGCCCCGTGTCTCTCACATGTTCTATTGTTATAAAATGGGGAGGGGGAACAGGTATTCGTAACCGTACAACCGTTGATTGAATGGGTCTACGTTTCTGGGAAAATGGTGTAATTTCGTTTTTGGAATGTATTTAGCTTGACCAGATTTGTTTCAATGATTAAACCCTCTAGTGCATACTGTTGCCATATGGCAACAAGTAACAATCCCCTTTATCTCTTCAAAAATATCGTTTTTAAAGCAGCTCACTTGAACCATTCATTATTTGTATAGAAAATGACTGTTTTTAAAGAGTTGCTGGCATTGATACTGTTTAAGGATTTTTTTTTTCGATAAAACTCCAAATTTAGTCTCATACTTTTATTATCAATAAAATCTTTAAATCAATCAAATTATCAATAAATTTTTATGAATCATATTTAATTCAAGTCGTTTTTGTTTCGAAAAACTATTAAAAATAGGACAAACTATTCGCATGCTTTATATACCTATACATTTGAGTGGCAAACTAAACTAGAATGCAATACAAGAAACAATAAAAATCAAAACAATTACTTTTATTTTGAACCGAGGGCAATACAGGAGTTGGCACAACGCAATCTTACAGCAACGTCGACTTAAGTATCAGGAATTTTGACCACAACCAAATTAACGTACACTAGTCTCATATACACGGAGTTATTTATTGATGAGTATTTCAAAGAGTTCTGTAGTAGGGTAAAGGAACGGCTCGTACTGAGCTGCCATCGGCAGCCGTGGCTCTCTACGGAGCCCGAATAGAATGGCAAAAAGTGCTAGTTAATTTATAATTATGACACTGAGAAAGGAAGCACACCCAAGGCAAAGGCGAGAATCGAACCCGCTCCCGTTACAGCACGCTGATGGCTAGCGTTATGGCCAGCGATCCAAACCACTCGACTGTCGGGCCCCACATACCACGTTATATTGTCTCCGTGTTGGTCCATGGTGCGGATGGTAGGTTCAATCTTTACACTCTTAAAACAAAAGAGTGAAATTCGCTCCAATTGGAGAAGTGCATTTTCGGCACTGGAAAGGAGTGAATATTAACTCAGACTGTGTTAAAATCACTCGTTTGGAGTGAACTTGTCGGAGGTTTAACATACAAAGTATCCACTCCGTTCGGAGAAGTGCATTTTCCAGACAGGAGGAGTGAAATTAACTCAGACGGAGTTAAAATCGCTCGTTCGTTTTAAGAGTGTACCCTAATATGGAACTATTTGGGGTATTTTGTTGAAGATTCGATAATGTTATTCATTCAACTTGTTACACGACAACAAGAATCTCACACATCTAAAACGTTAAGCCACTGTGACTCTGAATCCGATCCCACTTTATTAATTCTCCTGTTTCTCAGCTTTGACTGATGAGGATTCACTGCAACAATCGGACGGAATCCAGTGTTATGTGAACGCGTGGGTGGCTATGAGTGATTACAGAAATTTACACCGCTGGGGTTTCGTGCGTAGATACTTTTGATTGTGGAATTTATTAATCTTTTAGAATCGATATGAATGCTTAGAAACTTTTTTTTTAATTATTCGGAGGCCCATATTAATTTTCTATTATTTTTTTATATAATAATATTTATTAATATCAATTAAGAAACTTCAAACAAAATACAAAAGCAAAATTATATTAGCTGCTATGGGGAACATTCCCGTTCAAGCAGCCTAGAAAACCAGTTAAAAAGTTTTAACAATGTACAAATAATAATGAAACATAATAAATTATAGCATCACAGTATTTGGCAAGAGACTGTTTTTTTTTTAAGTTACTTATGCTTTGTGAATACAAAATTAAAAATATATGTCTACGTCGTCAATAAGTATAATGAATTTAAAGAGAGAGCGCCTAAAAGATGAGTATTTGTCAATATTTTGAATAGTGACTGGTAAATTACTAAAGAATTTAGGAGCTAAATGATAAAAATGTTTTCTAAAGATTTCTTTATTAAATTTAGGGATGATGTAAATTTCTTGGGGTCTTCTTGAAGAGATTATATCCTTGAATTCACAAATCTCTTTATTGCGACGCAAATAAAGAGCAATAAGGAATAAATAGTCATACCTGAGACGTAGAAGATTAATATTTCTAAAATTAAAATGCGAATTACATTGAGAATTTAAAATTTTAAAACATTTATTTTGAATTGAAAACAAAGGATTTAGATTAGACTTATATTCCCCACCCCATATTATAATGCCATAATTTAATATAGAGTAGAACCAAGAATAATATAAAGTTTTTAAGAAATTTTTATCAACTTTATTTTTAAGTTGATAAAAATAAAGTTAATTTTACAATAAGGCTAATTCTATTCGTGACAGACATGACACAAGACAACTTTCTTGGCTCTTACAAAGTACTAAATGTTAATTGACTGTTAAAAAATTGCCATGGGGTGATGCAAATAAAGGTCTTGATTATAAAAAACACTGAAATTTTCATTCAAGAGAAAATACTTAAAATTAATTGGGTTAAAACATGCCGTGACGGACATGACAAAATTGAGACACAGATTTTGAGTGAATTTATATTATTACCATTTGCTCTTAACTGGTATGCATTTCTAGCATAGAATTTTTTTCTAATCAATATAAGATTCTTATGTGCTAACCAGAAAGAAAAAAATTAAGAAATTTATAAATAGTAAAATATTATAAAATATTTATTAGCGTGACAGGCATGACAAATGTGACGAACATGACAAAGTTTGATCTTCTATATTTCACTCAAATTTTAAATTTATTTTTCGTTTTTTTTTTTTTACGAACTGTTTATTTGAGGTATAAAAAGGGAATATAAAGTTCAAGAATTTTTGTCGAGCAGATTTTGTGAAAAATAAAAAAAAAGTTGAAATTTAAAAAATAATGTCCCTGGCGCATTTTCGTGGAATCAACCAAAAAGGAAATTATATTATTATAGCTATTTAATCTTAATTAACAATATGAATCGTATATTTTCAAGCTTAATTGTTGTGTTTATTACATCTACTTTATATTTGTCGGTAATAGTTTTATTAAAAACTTTAACACAAAATAGACGTAACAGTTACAATTCTCTAACTTAAGATTTCTTTTTAAAATTCTCGATGCGCCGACTTTTGCCATGCAACGAAAACCGAAATAAAATTTTCAGCTGGAAACTAAAAAATATTTATCTGAGATTTAAAAAAAGGTGGAAAAAAGCTGAAATTGCCTAATGTTTTTATGCAGCATGTTTAGTTGTTAATTTTAAAAATACCAGAGTTAGTAAAACAAAAAATTGGTCTGCAGGACAATAAATAAGTTTTCCCGAGAATTAAGTAGAATAAACTGTAAAAAGTTATGTTTAATGTGTTCCTCATTAGCAATTATGCCGAGTTAAATAAGTGTTTTCATTCACTATACTGCAAATCTTTACTAATAAGTAACAAACACTTACTCAATAATAGTTGATAACTTCATCCTTGGTAAAAATACACCCATCTCACCCACATAAAATACCTCAAACATAAACAATACCGCCTATTTGGGTAGGTATGTAAGTTAATCATTTTCAGCTGCCTATTTCTTTCCGTTCGTGAGGAGCTTAGACGCAGCCAATTACGCCTTGTAATTTAGGAGCCTAGTCAAATGTCGTGGTCAATACTTGAGCGGACACAACGGAAATCGCTAACACCTATTGGTTTATTTTACTAATGAATTCAGTTCAGTTGGGGACAGAGACATAACATAGAGTGGACTGCGCATTCATAGTAAAGAAGCTTAGGGATGGAAAACCAAAACCGGTTTTCAAAAAACCGGTGGTCCCGGTTTTGACTGAAAACCGTTTTTTTGTATGAGGTCCTTCGGAACCGAAAACCGGTTTTTTAGTGAAAAACTGATGGAAAATGGAAAACCGGTTTTTTCTAAAAAACCGCCATCCCTTGCAGATTAGCATTATGTCCTAAACATCATAAATCGCCAAGAGGGGAAAGGTTGCTACATATGGCAACTTAACGCTACCGTTTCGTACGAACTATTCAAAATTGTCACAAGACCTGAATATCAGCTAGCAAACCGAAGTGGAGACTACCATCAATGTCCAAGTCACGTGGGTTTCTACCAATCACGGCAGCTTGATTTTTTTAAAATTGTTTTTGCAGACGATTTTTTGAGCATTGTTGGTATTTTTCTCTTTTGGCTCTTATAATAAATATTTAATTACATTCTTTTAATCTCTGAGCATGTTAACAATCGTGAATGTTGTACTCTTAATTCAGTAACGTTTTGTACAAGATCAACGTTGTTAGAACTCTAATTATAATAAATATTTTGGGCCAAGTCAATTAAATTAATGGTCTGAACATTGACAGCTTAGAAGTAGAATATTTTTTTTACAATTTGGTCAAAACGAAACCTGTTTTTGCAATCGTAATTTTTGAGTTATTTATATTTAAAAAGTAGAGCATTTGTTGAATTAAGAATATATTGATGTGTTTTAGAAAGTTGATTTATTCCAGGTGAAATAAAGGAAGAAGAAATATTTAAAAAAATATATATGATTTTTTTTAAAAAATCGGACCGTTAGAACGAAAGTTATAGAGAAGGCAGAAAATATTCACCATATCAATAACCAACTTATATTACAGCAACACTCTACATAAACCTACTAACGTTCTTTTAAATTTTAATAAGAGTCCACATTCAATTGTTCAAGTTATCTTAAATAGACGCACAAAATCAAAGAAATAATCTGATATCTATTAAGAGGATCTTGAAATACTAGCGATTCATCCTTGCTCCTTTCCAAGCTTATTTATCATAATATTAGATTGTCGGCCTCTGTGTTCAGGTCGTTGTGGAAAAATTCGCCAAATGGTAAACTCGCCATAGATGCGAGCCAAACGCGACACAGTCATGTGACTGTGTAAGTTAGATGTTTAGGACACTTTAGGTTTGCCAATGCGCAGTCCACTCTATGTTATGTCTCTGGTTGGGGAATACTCTGGTAATGTTATCGTTTCCGGCTGCCGATTTCTAGCCTCCTTTAGGAGATTTAACTCAGCCAATCACGCCTCGTAATTTAGAACCCTAGTCAAGTGACCAGGTCGATACCTGATAGGGCACCCAACGGAACATAATACGATAGGATATTATAGGTTTGAATTATCGTCGTACTAGAGCTACACGAGGGTTATTGGCGACGGGCGTCGTATTTTAGAACCACAGTCAGGTGACGAGCCAACACCTGAATAGGCACCCAACGCAACCGTTAAGGGCGACATCGTACGCAGAGTTAGGACTTTGAAGGATATTTAACGTGCACTCCCTTCCACGGGGTATTATTTGTCGGACTTTTTGGCTGCACGGAACTTTGGTCTAGACTGTGTCCAGCGCTTCTATCATTTAGGATTTTTACTTTATTTGGATTTGTGTTTAGTCACGTGCCCCGTAATTTTTAGAAACCTGGTCAATTGACGAGCGGATCAGCAAGCACTCAGCGTAACTTACCTTGTCGGTACTTAAGAGCATAACTAACGTGAAGCCCGCCGGCCCGCTGCGCAATGGTTAACATGTTAGACCTTGGAGCTGGTGGGCTCGGGTTCGAGTCCCGGTCATGGCATGGATGTTTGTATCCGTCAATAAGTGTTGTTATTTGTCTAAGTGTTTGTGTCGTCTCTTTCTTTGTGTGTCTCTTGTGATTGTGTCATTTCTGGGGTTGAATACAATCGACCTAAGGTCGCAGTGTTCGGCGAACTTGCCCCCTACCAAGAAAGTCATAAGTCATAACGTGAAGCCCTCTACACGGAGTATTGGGAACAGCCGTTTGTAAAAATATTCAATACAAGCATTTTATCCTCCTAGAATACAAGCTGATAAATAGGAGCGTTTACATGAGCCACCGAATCCATGGAATACCAAGCCTCCAATCGAGGAAAAAGTGGTCGAGCAAGATTTCTAACCCAAGTGATGGTCTGTGACCGAATCCATGGAATGAAACGTCAAACCCTAATTGATTGGAGGGTTTCGCAAACCCTCCAATGAACCCTGCAATTTCGGTTCTGTCTGAGGGAAAAAACCCAAGAGGGAAAAATTGCTGAGTTTGCTCTTCAATCCATGGATTCGATGGCTCATGTAAACTCGGCTACAGGGGCACTTTAGTTTGGAGGCCCGCAATCATTCTCATTTGCCGCTAAGCGTGACACTTGCTGCCACGAGCCGAAACTGACCAAGTTCTGATGATCGCAAATATTTACTACAATCTCGAAAACAACACCGATTACAAGTCTCGAACCCAGCCCACGTCCATTATGGCAGCATCAAGCCTTGTTTGCCGAACGATATAAGAAATTTGCAACGACACGTTTTCACATTAATGTTTCCAATTCCATAAAAATGTCCCGAAAATTCGATATTCTTTTATTGTCATTGAAGAATAATATACAACAAACAATACGGAAATAAACAATAGTCCGTGTCGTGACTGTTTTCTTCCACCTGTCAATATTCGCATATTATGCAAAAATAATATTCTAAAAAGAACTTTGATTTTTCGCATTCTTTTGTGCAAACCGCCGTTCGCACTCTTTTTTTTTATTATTCCATCGAGTCAATTTCATAATTGCGACTGGCAACGACGCTTGTATGACCAATCGCGTGCGTTCCCGCCAAAACCGAGACGATTCGAACATTGTCTTTGTTCGATTTGTCCCTGGAACAAAAGAATGTTTTCTGGTCGCCAGCTCAGGTTTTGTCCTCCTACTCGCATTCAGAAAATGGCGATGATTCCTTGTCACGCCAAGAGCTGTCATTGGTCAGATTCCCGTATAAGTCTATCCTTAATCGTAATCACAGGAAGCATGAAAAATGAATGGTTGCCAATCACAAAAGAGAAATTTACTCCGACAATTATAGGAATAACAGCTGTTGATAGCTATTGGAGTTAGACATCTTTTGTTAAAAGGGGCGGAACTTAGAAAAAATAACGAACATTTATCTATTGTTAGGGTTTACTCATACGTTATAGTTGTTAACCATTTTAAATCTTACTTTTAAACGCAAATTTTTTAACGATAGCAAATTCAAAAACATATTATAAAAATCTTTATTTGAATAAACAATAGTACAAAAAGTTTTCCAAAATAAAATACACCATGTTAGTACAAATATACGTTTAAATATAAATAATATCGATATATTTTTGTCCTATAAATAAAATGATTATTATCATCCTAATTTCATTTAAATAGCATGGCAGTTTTGTTTTATAAATTAAAATCATTCTACCATTTGTTAAATTCAAGGTGATTGAGCGTCGTTTTGACAAATGTGACCATGATTATCATTAATTACGTGGCATCATTACTACTTTGAAATTCGCCAACGGATACAGCTATTCAAAAATAAATATTTTTTATTAAAAATTCAGAAAACTTAGACAGTTTGATTTATTAGTCAGAATTACGTTTCTATTGGGTAAGATTGAATTTGAAGAGTAATTAATCTAGGTTACGCATATCACTTTAATCGAATATTTTATTCAGTTACGGTAATTTAACTGAATACTACAGAAATGAAATTTAATTCGTGCTATCTGTTCAGCATTTGTCCTAAAGAATATGACCATTGGGTTAAACTAAAGAATCATGGCCGGCAATTTTACGCCAAGTATGGTAACCCCGAAAAATTGGCATTATGGCAACCTTTAGCGAAATTGGCAATTTCGAATTGTTAATCTGTTTAAATCTGAAATGCATACAAGTTATTCTGGAGTTTTCTTATACTATTAATTATATGCTGCATGGTTTTAAATAATTATTTACTTTTTTTAATCAATTCTTCGGCATTTTAACGCTCTACTTTTTTATGAATTTGGTCTGCAATTTAATGAATTATTAATTAATTTTAAGTCGACCATTTTGAAATTCGTTAGTATTTTTTGGTCATTTCGAGATGACCATCTCGGCAAGTGCCGGAGTTTGTTTCATTTGGAATTGGCGACATTTTCAAAAAGCTGCCAAATCCGGCCACGATTCTATAGTTTAACCGCGCATTGTAAAACGTGATATGTAACCATACCTAAAATATGGTTATATTAAATTTTTAAAATGGATAATACTTCAATAATGTATTTGATGACCATTAAATAAAATTAAGTTTCAAGAATGAATTCTTACACTGTCCGAAGCGTTGGCGCTTATGTTTACCATAAAATATAATTCCTAGTACCTGCAATGACTATGTGATGAAATATTTTACCCTAGTTTCGGTATGCATGAAACCATACCTCAGGATTATGTTTTTTGCAAACATGAAAAATGGTTCAAACAAATACCAAAAAAAAAAAATGGCGAAGCATTTCACTACATATCCATTGCAGCTACTAGATACTATCATTATGGTAAAAACCAAGTGTAAAGTGTACGTTTAGCAGTTTATACTGACAATTTACCAATCGTTAAATACCTATCGAAACACCCAATTTAAAATGGAACCCATAGTCGCGTTTATAAATACACATCTGCGTCAGACATACATAAACCACTGAACTGAACTAAAACTCTGGAAGGAGCATCCCATGAAAGGAGCATACCAGCTGGTGAAGCCTATTTTTGGGTCACTTGGCGACAGCATTAGAGAGAACATGTACCACATTTGGCAAGAATTCGCCGATCACAATTGACACTTGACTTAACAGTTTGCATTGGATGTGGTCGGCACAAGCCTAATCCTTCGCCACATATTGTCCCTAAAGCTGTCGCCAAGTGACCTTAAAATAGGCTTCGCCAGTTTTTCATGGAATGCTCCTTCCATAGTTTCAGTTCAGTGACACACACCAACGATGCATACATAAACAAACGCGATCACAGAAAATAAATTCCCACAGCTTGGCGGCAGATCTCCCTAAAACATTTATTTGTTCTTCTTCTCGGCTGCCTTCAGAACTTTGGCAGTGGCCTTCCTGTAGTAGAAGACTTGTCCCGCCAAAATGCCGTTGAACAGAGTAGCTATGATGAACGTGAATATGATGATCGGGTCACCAGTTTCTTGGATGGAAGTGAATATTCTGGCGACTGCGCCGAGAAATAGAAGGTTGACAGTGATGGCGGATAGTTGTCCTGTATGGCCGTTGCTATAGTTCTTCGTAGCTTGTATCATCTGGGGAAAAAGAAAAGAATATTCGTAAATATGACATATTACAACTTCAGAATTCCTCAAGATCCTATATTTTAAACCCAAATTAAACTTAATAACTTTAATGATCCTTTTCACATATTCTTAATATCACACTCTTAAAACGAACGAGCGATTTTAACTCAGCCTGAGTTAATTTCACTCCTCCAGTCTGGAAAATGCACTTACCCGGAAGGAGTGGATTCTTTGTGTGTAAGCCTCCGACAGGATCACTCCAAACGAGTGATTTTAACTCAGTCTGAATTAATATTCACTCCTTTCCAGTGTCGAAAATGCACTTCTCCAACTGGAGTGGATTTCACTCTTTTGTTTTAAGAGTGTAGTACTTTAACATTCCAACTACACCCTGTCGGCGACAAACAGTCGCCCAAATCAATCGTTCTAACAGAACTTTGCTCAATCATCCGCCACACGATGACCTTTTAAAACTTTTCTTATGACAAAATCTTAACTCTGATAAGATTGGTCAGTGAAGAAGCGTTCGACATTCCTTGCCATTTTCGTGGAGCACTTCGCTAAGAACTATCCTAAAATTGTATGTATCTTTCTCAGACCATCATGGTATTTCACCTGGCACAACCAATACCACCTAGATTAGAAGGCCGGCGAACTAAATGCTTGACGTCATATAAGTGGACCGATTCTGTGGTCTTGACCAATGATCATTCGTGACTAGATCTTGTATTTGAATACATTTTTAACATAGGATGAATCAAGATGCGACGTCATCTTAAGATACGACGTTATCGGTCAACAAATTGAAATTGGTCCACTAGTGTGACGTTGTGTTGCTTAGTTCTTCGGCCTTCTAATCTAGGTGGTATTGGCACAACCCAATATTTCCTCCCAATACAGTATTTCATTATTCCCCCAGCAGTTCTTTAAATATATCATCTAAAATACCGCGTAAACACGAACTAACCATAATTCTCGAAGTTAAAACCTCCATTATACCAAACTCCAGACACACAATTAACCAGAATCCCGGACAGACACCCAGACACATATTTCACAAAAATGGTCTGAAATCTGCCACGTTAATCACCAGCGGAAGTCAATAACTGTGCATACCAGACATAGAAGAATTATAAGTAAAGTTTAAGCGATAAATGTTTTTTAAGTTTCAATTTATTCTAACCAATAAATATTTTCATCCCCTGGAGTTAAGTGACTTCTTGCCAACCAATTAGGAATTAGATCCGGCACCGCCTACTAACGGCTGTGACAGACAGACGGAATTTTTGATGCAGGAAGATGGAATTAAATTATTTTTAACTTTTAAAATGGGGAATTACTATAGTTTCAATTACCTAATACGCGACATATAAGATAATAAAAATATTGCGATGGGGTCTATAATTCGAAATGGAGGTTTAGTGTTTGCTACACGTTACCAAATGGGCTTGCCGAACACTGATACGTTAGCCCGACTGTCTGCCTGAGAACTGAGCTGTTGACTTCAAATTTGGTACACGCGCTTCTAATACCCGTCAAAAGTCGTAATAATGTTTCCGAGAAAAATTGTGCATACGCATGGAGTAGAGCTTTTTTGGTTTTAGAGATATTTTTTTGGGGAAAAAAGTGAAGAACTTCAAAATTACAATTTCACTAGCATATAAAAACGGCAAAAATGATTACTTTTAAAAATATATTCTGTTTCACTAAATGTACCCCGAATCCAAATGTAACGAAAAAATTGGCATAACCTATGCACTGTAATAGATCAATCGCATGGATATTATATTATTTTACATAATTATTTTACATACGAAAACTTAAATTATAGTTTTATTTGGGCTTGCGTCTTTTATAAATCCCTTTAGTAAAAAATTTGTTTCTCAAAAACAACCAGGTAAGAAGACATTGTAACTACACGCCAACAGTTTTTTTATCAGCACTTAAGGGGGAATAGTACCGAGAATCGACCTCTCAAGCGAAGGCTTCTCTCTGTGTTAATCCTATGGGAAAAAAATAAAAACTTTGCCACATTTCTCCGGCTGTATTGAATATTTTTTCAAACGGTTTTTTTTATATGATACATGCAGATGATTTGCAGGTCTCTATCTTTTCATTTTTTTGAAATTGGTTAAAATAATTTTTTGATTATTAATAAACATTTTTACAATATGAACAAGGTCGAAATTTGAAAAACTGAGAAGATAGAGACGTAGAACTTAAAATTTCCTTCGCAATGAAAAAAAAAAGTGTGAAATTATTTGCATTTTTCGGGTCGAAAAGTGGCAAAGAAATTATGAAATTCCCTTATCCAGGAAGTGGCGCCCCCTAGGAGTAGAACATAAGCTCCTCCCCCTGGTAACATAAGCTCCTCCCCTTGCATTTAAATGAGCTAAAACTCCGATAAGATAAGGTACGTGTAGTTCAATTTTAAGAGTCAGCGAGTTGTAACTTCTTGTCTGTAAGCTAAAGTTTCAATTGAGTGTGCCTGTGTGTTTTTGGAGGCTGATTTCGAAAATGCAAAGAGATTTTTTTATTATCGCTTCCAGTTTAAAAGTATTAAAAAAATTAAGCAGCATAGATTCATTCTATTAGATTCGAAATCTTAATTAGTAAAATGTACATTTTAAATTGTTTCCATGTCTATGATTTATTTAAAAGATCTTGATAAATGTTTTGAGAACGTGGATCTTATAAAAAGCATTACAAAGTGTGATTAATTGCACAAATTTTGGACTAATTTTTGTTGAAATATTAATTCAAGTTTAAATCCTAAAAAACAATATTTCTTGAAGTTTTTGTTTTAATTTTGAATTTCTTTCAAAAAGGTTTTTTACGACATTTTTAACTCTGTTTGGGCATTAGGCAGTAGCATTGGCTTGTTTTATATTAGGGATTTTTTTTTTCAGTTTTTCATTTTCCGCTATTTCAATAGATGTTTCGGTTTTACTCTCAAAGCGAAGTATTTTCATCTGTTGTGTTCTAATTTAGTTTAGTAAAGTTATTTTAAATTATCTTCGCACTAGAGCTACACGAGGGCTATTGGCGACGGGCGTCGTAGCCCCGGTCAAGTGACGAGTCGACATCAGAGTATGCACCCAACGCAACCGTTCAAGGAGACATCGTACGCAGTGTTGGTACTTTGTGGAATATTTAGCGTGCGTTCACGTCTCTGGTCTGGTTTGGTCGGTGGTTGTTCTGGACATGCCCGAACCGAACCTGGAACCTTTCACATGCAAGGCAAACGCCGTAAACGACTGTGCTCCCCAGCCGAGTGCATCTTTGATTAATAATCTTTGTTTAAATACAGGGTGGTTATAAAATAACGCTCGCTATTCGGAGTGGTCTGTAGCTGGAATGAATAATCACAATGCATCAAAAATTAACACACTTACTAATCAAGAAGGGGGGAAAAGAATGGACTCATAAAAAAGATTGAATCCTAAAAAATAAGCATAAAAAACAAACTCGTCTCTTGACCAGGGTTCCAAATTACGAAGCGTCATCAATTATGGCCAATTGCGGCCAACACAGCTAATTACGATTCGTAATTTAGAATCCTGGTCAAGAGACGAGTTTTTTTCCAAGAAGAATGGAATCATATAAAAGAAACTCGTCTCTTGTCCAAGGTTCTAAATTACGAGGCATAGCCAATTATGGCAAATTACGGCCAACACATCCAATTACTCCTCGTAATTTAAATCCTGGTCAAGTGAAGAGTTTTTTTTATGGTTCCATTCTTTCCCTCCTTGATAAGTAAGTGCCTTCATAGGAGTCTTAAAAAGTACCCACTAGTGATTGTTTTGTCCGTTAGTCATCCTATAGAATCGGACCTTTTTGACATTGTGAACAAAGTAACAGGTTCTGTAACAAACCAACTTGTTTAAAGAAAAAAAAAAACCTTGAATGCATTGAAGTATCTTTCAATTCCAAACACCACAATACAATTTCAATTGACAAAGCTCCTCAATTCAGAGAGCTCCTTCAATTCAGAGTGAATTTGTGCTATTTTAGTTCGGATCCGGCCCGTGCAGCTAAAAAATATCCTACGAATAATACTTTGTGTAAGAGAGTGCACGTTAAATATCCTTTAAAGTACCAATGCTGCGTACGATGTTGCCTTTAACGGTTGTGTGTTGGGTGCCTACTCATGCACGTTAAATATCCCCTAAAGTCCTTACGCTGCGTACGATGTTGCCCTTACCGGTTGCGTTGGGTGCCTACTTAGATGTCGACCAGCCAATTGACTGTGGTTCTAAAATATGATGCCCGTCGCTCGTGTAGCTCTGGTGCGAAGATTATTAAAACCTAACCTAACCTCCAATGAATCAAAAAATCAATCGAATGTATACCGTCTAGAGACGGTTTGTGATCGTTAAATCCATTGTGGTTCAATGGCAGATAGTCTTATACAATATCCCTTTTCTTACTGAAGCGCCCCAAAGCGCCCGAACAACTATGGATTCGATAATGTTATTCCTATCAAATATTACGAGGAAGCAAAGATCTTTCGTAGCGAAAGGAATATCGCAAATCGGTTCCCAGTCAGATAAAAGCATCTTTTTAACGGCACTTCAAAATTACGAGGCACGTTGACAAAAATCCCTTAAGGGGTCATAGGAGTCTTTAAAATGTGCAAAGTAGGTACTACAAAACATAGTTTGATCTTTCATGTAATTTTTTAACTACTAAATGTATAAGTATAATTTTTTTATATGTAATTCTACAAGATTTATTTATCATAAAACAAGTTCCAAAATTTATGAAACTATAGCCAAAACTAAAATAAATGATATTAAACATGAAGCTATTTGAACACACTGTGATTAGGCTTGCGCGGCAAATTGTGAGGTCAAAATTGAAAAAATGACCAAGAAAATGACTTTATATTGAACAAATATGTACAAACAAAGACTTGTACCAAAATTCTCAGCTCAATTTTAATTAGAAATTATTTGTAAAAAAATTAAAAATCAAAATTTTTAAATTTTTATTAATTTTTTTAGAAAAAAGTTCTTAAAATAATGTCTAATTAAAATTGAGCTGAGAATTTAGGCACAAGTCTTTATTTGTACATATTTGTTTAATATAAAGTCATTTTCTTGGTCATTTTTTTAAATTTTGACCTCACAATTTGCCGCGCAAGCCTAATCCCAATGTGTTCAAATAGCTTCATGTTTAATATCATTTATTTTAGTTTTGGCTAAAGTTTCATAAATATTAAAACTTGTTTTATAATAAATAAATCCTGTAGAATTACATATAAAAAAAATTATACTCATTTATTGAGTAGCTAAAAAATGACATGAAAGATCAAACTATGCTTTGTAGTATCTTCTTTGCACATTTTTAAGACTCCTGTGACCCCTTAAGGTTGCTTATAGCTCAAGTGTAGATTTAGAGCGACGTAATTCAATTAACCTGCAAACTAAGTATGTCATCCCGTTTTCTCGGAGGGAAGATGGTTGGTTGGTACATGTATTTCCGGCTTGTGCGCTTGATGAGAGATCCGCTTATAAACCTTCGTCAAGTAAGACAGACATAGACAGAATTTGTACTGATACAGAGAGAGAAATTACACCCAGGGCGAAGGCGGGGATTTCTCATTGGTTGTGTAAGATTGGTTGACGAGGGAGGGGCTTAGAAAAAATAGTTTCCAAGTGACCAATCGGCTACTTATAGAAGGGCTGAAATCAGAGATAATCAAGATAAATACGTCAATCAATTAATTGAGCATTGTGATTTGCTGGTCTCCGAGTTCTCTGACCCTCCCTCTTTAACAGTTCCAATATCTTCACCAGATGTCGCCTTCGGCCAAGTTGAGTTGCCTTAATCGGTACTATCCCGCCTTAAAAGACGGATAATGGTCAAAAGCGTGACCTTGGAACCAGTTCGGTAACGAAGATGTTAACTGGCTAATTGATCATAGGTAGGAGAGACAGTTCATGTTGGTATTCTGACAACGATGTAAGTGATACATTAGTACGAGGGCTGTTTTTGTTTTCATCCTCCGATGGGCTGTAACAAAAAGGTCAAAATACAAAAAAAAAGATATTTTTACCGAAAGTAATGTACAATACAGCTTATTTTTCTCCATAATCACCTTGACGGTTAAAGCATTTGTCATATCTCTTTAAACAAGATTTGAAATACCCTCTTCATAAAATGTAGCCGCCAAGGATTTGAAGGGAGTTGTGACATTTTTTTTTAGATTTCCACGTTTCTTTGGAAAAGCTACACCACTATGACTATCCATAATTCACTAATGGTAAACCTTCGAGTTTTCCTAAACACTTGGTCAACTGGCTGAACAATACTGATGTTCATGAAGAAAGGGACCAAGGAAGCAAGTCAGTCGCTACAGACGGTATTGCTAAGCGAGTTGGCCAAGTGTTTAGGGAAACTTCTAAGGTTCACCATAAGTGAACTGTTAACTAGCAGTGGCTTGGAAAGCCGGAAAAAAAATTGACATGAAACTTCCAAATTTACTCTTTCATTGGCGGCTACATTTTATGAAGAGAGTATTTCAAGGCTTATTTACAGGTATGACAAATGCCTTAATCAGCAAGGTGATTATATGGAGAAATAAGCAGTAGTGTACATTACTTTTTGGTAAAAAAATCTTTTCTATTTTGACCCTTCTTTTTGTTACAGCCCATCGGAGGTTGAAAAAAACAACCCTCGTACAAAAAAAATAGCTTTGTAAGAAACTGTCAATTATAACTATTTTTACACAAATTTCCTGCGTCCAAAAAAAACCCATTAAACACGCCGTTAAGTTCTATTTTAAACTTTTTAAGTGAGAAAATTAAACCTACACTACAAACTATTTTTTATCGAGAATTTACTAATTGTTATTTACTGTTTGCTAAATTTATTCGAATTTCGAAGAAAATATGTAATATTGCTCACACTTAAAAAATAATAATAAGTTTGAAATCAGCATGCAGCATTGAAACTATCACTTTCAAAACATAACTAAACGAATGAATAAATTTTGAAAAACAAAAGACAAAATCTCGCCAAAAAGGAATACGAGTATCAAGACGCCATTATTAATTAATGCTTAAATAAAAATACAAATTATGCCAGCATTTAAAAAAAAAAAAAACGCCATGCGCAGCCTCTTTCTAAGATAAATAATACAAACCATCAAAAAATCTCATTGTGACATATTACGACGTCCATTCCAAACAGAAATATAGATCACAAAAATTAATAGCTTTAAAAATAATAATAATAAGTTTCTCGTGCGATTGCTGTGAGAGGCAATGCCGTAATAGAAAAACTAAATTTCAACTAGAATTCACCATGTATAAACAGAAAGTTTCAGAAATATTTACTTTAATTTTCTGGTCAACACTCCATCACCATTTTAAAACCGCAAATTTGACTGGATTTTTTTAGCAGTCTAAATATACAACTATCTCGAACCAAACCTGCGATTAGCATTACTGGATTCACAAAACACGCCGCATCAATTGAAATGTTATTTCAGGTATATACTAAATGAGAAAAGGCGGGCCTCTGTGATGGAAGAGATCCAAAGCTGTCCCTGTTTTGATGGATCTGTGACGCATAACTCATTTTTAAATTGGATGGATGTGTTTGTTACCGGGTTCTGGAGTTGTTTTTGTAAATGAGTTTAGAGTATCTTTTTTTTTTCATTCAAATGAGATTGTGAATAAGTGATATGAAGAACCGATAGGTCATATGAAACAAAACTGGCCAAATTAAATTTTTGATTAAGATACGGAAGGCGGACAGACTATTAAAATAAAATTAAGTTTTGAATTCCTTAACTTTAGATAATTTAGAACTTTCCCCCCAGTTTAAAGTTACCCCACGATAATTTTATCTTTACTTACTTACGTTTTCTGTATGTTATTATATTAATTTTTTATAAATTATATTTTTCTTAGATATTCTATTATGAATTCAGAACAAATACGATCTAAAGTATTATAAATATAGATTAATATGAGCTACTAAATTTCCAATGTTACAAACTTTCAGAAAAAGCACTTGCATCTGATGGGAAAAATTCAAAGCTGTCCCCGTTTTGATGGATCTGTGACGCATAACTCATTTTTAAATTGGATAGATGTGTTTTTTACCGGGTTCTGGAGTTGTTTTTGTAAATGAGTTTATGTTTTTATTCAGAGATATTGAGTGATATGGGATCTCAGGAGATGTATTATGTCAAGTATAGAAGTCTTAAGTTATACGACTTAATTGCAACCCGTTCGTTTTCACCATTTAAATTATAACTTTATTCAACAAATAATGCCGAAAGCTGTCCAATTTGAAATTTATTTCAAGTCTCACACAAGATATTGACCGCTACTATAATAGCTCATAGAGTAAAAATTTATTCAATGTTATTTTATAATATGGGTACACAATACGTATTTTACTAAGCGTAACATTCAACTTTTTTTTATAACGTTGCGTGTTTATAACTTCATAAACATTGCGGCCCATTGACTAACTCTGTAACAGGGTTATACTGTATACAAAATTGAGATGTAGGTGTTGAATTGTTAAGGGTGTGAAACGGGACGAAGACAAGGGTACCACTAAATAACCACCCTTTCCCAAACACATCTTTACCCCTTCAACCCCCCCCCCCTAATACGCCCACCACATTTACCCCTCAAACCACCTCTGGTCGAGAACCCCCCTTTCCCCTCTACATATGGTCTTGAAGGGGACCCTGATTAGTGGGCCCCACCCTCCAACCCCCTCCCGAATTAGGACCGTTCCCTTTCACGTGGCCCGACATACGTGGTCACATGACTCATTAGTCCCTTCGTTGTCGAGTTTTGGGGGGGTTGATTAGGCCACGAAAACTCATGGGGAATGAGAGATGTGCTGACCGCGCGGTGGGGTTGTCTGGTTTTGGCGATTAATTGCTCTATGGTGGAGTTTGCAATTACACAAATTTCAAATTTTCCGAGAGAGAGAGAGAGTAAAAACTCCTCCAAGTTTTTAAATCTTTGAAATTTTTTCTCCTTTGTCATCGCATGCATTTATGTCGCGGTCATGAAAAATATCTTAATTTCGACATGTAATTTAAGAAAATTTAAAATTCGATTCGGACTTGTGCTGCACTCAACTAGTTTTTACAAACAGCTGAAATCTTGGGAAAATGTAGTCACATTAAATGTTTTTTACTATACTAATTAACAATTTATATAAATTTTACAACTAATTTCAGTCCCAATAGACGTTGATATTGAATAAGCGAGTGTAGAAACTACTACACTCGTACGCTCGGCAAGGTGTAGGTATCTAACAAGACTGGTCATGCCATTTAGCAATGGGTGCAAAAACCACGTCAGTCACTGACTCAAGTTATTTATACGCTGCTTCGTCAGGGCACAAAACAGACATTATGTATCTATAGAATAGACTAACGTAGTTCCTACAAAAAAACCCGCATGAAGTGTTTTAAGCTCCTTTCATATAAAACGATTTTTCGTATTTTTGTGACTGTGATAAGACTTTTGTGATGTAGTTTCTGCACTAGATGATATAATTTATCGTCTAGATAGGCATTTTCAATGTATTATAGCTAATTCAAACATTTAATCCTCTTTGTATAATGTAAAAAAAAGAATAAGAAACCGTGTTGCACAAAACATTGGAGTAAATATTCTGGCTACAATTTTTTTTTTCAGTCTCACTAATTCGCATAATATAAGTTCAAAGTACTTTTTCTTAAAGTTTGTGACATTCGAATTTCAGTAGCTCATTAGTCAATATATTTATGAAATATCGTATGATTATATAGTATTACTTTGAATTTTAAATATATCTTAAGAAAATAAAGTTTATAAAAAAATTTATAGAATAACATATAGAAAATATAAGTTAGGAAAGACAAAATTATGATGAAGGTACTTCAACATATAAAGTCCTAACTTATCAAAAGTTAGGAAATTCTAAATTTTTTTTTTTCAAAAATTCCAATAACCTATATTATCCACACTCTATATTTTAATCAAAACTTTAATTTTGGCGAGTTTTGTCAACCGAGCGTTGGCAACCCACCGGGTTCTCGTCTGCGGCCAAAAGCGGGCTCGTTTGTTCGAAGTCCGCTGATTGGCGCGTCCCGTTTTCCAGCCGAGTTGAGTTGTCTGAAAAGAGATGATGGTTTTGAGAGGTTCATGAATGTCCGGTTGATTTGACGGGGGTTTGATGAGTTTGTTTTGAAGTGAGGCGAGTAATATTTGGCTGTGTTTATTTTTTTTATTCTTCGAATGGAAATTAGGAGTTCGGCGGGCTATTTAGTGGGGATTTGTTTGGTCTTGATGATGAATTGAGGATAGTTGATGACGCGTGTAATACGGATGAGCTGATTGCGGTTTCATCATGATTAAATAACTTGCATAAGACTTTTGACAAAAAAAAAAACTAGGGTTGAGTAACATTACACGACTTTCAATCGCCCCTCAATAAATCAATACATGCAAAGGCAATTATATACTTTATATAAGAACATTTTAATTACTTTGAAACCTAAAAAGTTTAAGAGCAGCTAACTTTTTCGCAAACATTTTTCAAAAATATTCTCGATTTTTTTTACCCCTGTATGTTGCTTTCTATCGAAAAGACTATCACAGTAATGAAATAACATTTACAGATTTTTTTAATAAAATATCAACAATCAAATTGAACCCCTGTAAGTTGTTTTTCAACTGAAGGACTGTCATAATAAGGAAACAACATTTACATATTTTTTTTAATAAAATAACAAAAATAAATTAACCCCTGTAAGTTACTTTTCAACAAAAAGACTTATAATATTAATAAGGAAACAACATTTAAAGATTTTAAATAAAATATCAATAATCAAATTTAACCCCTACACGTTGTTTTTCAATTGAAAGACTGCCACAATAAGAAAACGACATTTACAGTTTTTTTTTTTTTTAAATAAAATATCGAAATTAAATTTAACCCCTGTAAGTTGTTTTTCAACTGAAAGACTGTCATAATAAGGAAACAACATTTACAGATTTTCTTTTTATTCAAATAGATTGATCTTCTTGATTAATGAGCGTCTAATATTTTAAACTAAAAATTTTATATAAACGAATATCTTTTTAAAAACCTAATTTATTTCATTTATTAAAACTATTTTAGCCAGTCTGACTTTCGAAGACAATGGGCATATTTCACTTCTTAAGTGGCAACAGTTCCAGCAGCATTGTTTTCATTAGTGATCCTGATTGATTCGAAACTACAGTTAAAGTTTTGCATAGATGAAGTTTAACCGATGAAGTTTTATAAATGGCAAAAACAAAAAAACGAATTGATTGTAGAGAAATGTAAAATCGAACACAGCAAACGAAAAAACAGAATTGAGCGTGAATCCGAAACAGCTAATGAAACCACGAAAGGCAAGAAGGGAAAAGGGAAAGAATAGCAATTATCTGAAGCAAGCCAATTTGGCGAAAACCTGGGAAATTTCGGAAACCCCTCGAACACGAAATGACGAGAGGGAACATTTTTCGAACTACAAACAAAAAAAATGTTAGTTTCGAATATTCTCAGCAGCTGCAGGCATCGACAAAACGAGTATGTGGTGCGTTCGAAAACAAGCAAACGATAATTTCCAACAGTTAATGCGGATGGCAAGTAATTAAAACCGCGGAATGATGAAGTTTCGCTCTTCGCTGACGTCAGAGAAATAAAAACAAAACCATTCCACCGACAGGCTGCCATTAGCGGAATATTTTCTCTTTCCCCAATATATATTCGGTTCTAATTAATAAATTAATGCAGTTCATTATAGGAGCAAAGACATTTTTCATTTTTTTGTTCTTTCCCGTTTTAATACTTGGGGGAAAAGAGTTTTGCTCCTTTCTGCGAATAATAATTTATGGGTATATTACGTCGCTGCCGGTGGCAACGGTGTTTGAAATTTTGTTTTGGTTCGGAATGTCATTTGTTATCTCATTTGTTAGGACTTCCGGCTATGCTTAGTATTCAGCTCGGAAAATCTTGGAGAAAAGTTATTCTTGAGTTTATTAAATGGATGCAAACGAAAGTTCGTTTTGAATAACATTCAATTTTATTTTTATCAATTTGGTTTTTATAGCAGAACCACAAAATGCTTATTTATTTATTTTGAAAAAAAATTTAATAAGAACTTAATATATTTTTGTTAAAATTTTAAAAAATTGAAAACAGTGGAAGACGAATAGGCTTGTTTCAGATGACGTAATTTCTTACATCTTTTCATTTCTGCTTTTCCTCTTATTGTTGCTCTGCTTTCACGTAACGTTTCTTCACCAATTGAGGTTCGAGAAATAATTTATTTTTATTATCCCTTTCTGTTGTCACTCAAGTCATAAGACATATCCATTACAAAAAGTTTTTCATTATTAAAATATTGTAATTCGAAACTTAACCTTGTAAAATTTCCATAAAATTTACATTTTTTCAAAACACTAAAACATAGTTTTAAAAAAAAAAATCCGCAATTGAATTCAGTATTATATAAGCAAAAAAAAAAGTTTTACTGGAGATACAAGACAGAATTAGCACGAAAGGTTCGATCCCGTCCAAATTGATATTACAATGGAATGGAGAGGGAACACCTGAACACAACACAGACAGCTAGGGCCATCTAGTAGCAAAAGATAGAACTTCGAACCCTAAAACGTATAAATAAAGGTACTCATTGGGCAACAGACCTAGTATGTAGGTGAAGACTAACTTTAATAAGCAAGTAATGGACGAATTAATTTTACTTAATCTAAATAACTCAAATATCTTGAAAAATCATAATTTTTTTTAGATCAATGGGCTTGTTTCACGAAGGATCTGGCAACAGCTCTGCGGTCCTGTTTTCATTTTTCTCGAATTACTTTTGTTTTGGTTGGTTGGTTGGTAGACATATATTCAGGTTATTGTGCTTGGTCAGCCGCACAAACCTGAATATATCTCTACCAAGCAACCAAAACAAAAGTAATTCGAGAAAAATGAAAACAAGACCGCAGAGCTGTTGCCAGATCCCTCGTGAAACAAGCCCATTAAAGTAGCCCTACAGCAACAAGTGGTATGAGCAAGTTTTACGTCCTGAGTGGCAACAGTTCCAATGTAGTGGGAGGAGCTTACCCCGTGTCGTACCATTAATCCCCAAAACCCCACAAATGATCAGGAATGATTTGCGTCACGTGAAACAAGACAATTGGCCACGGGGCTCGTGATTTAAGGCGGCATTTAAAGGACGAGGCCGACACCTAAACTGCTACTGCTATTCAACGTTATCTTACAGCGACAACGTTCGACGTTGTCAGAACTTTAGGCATTTCACCTTGACCCATCACGCCACCACGGCGAACTCACTCAGCTCTACACTCTAGTGCGACATTAATTCAACCAAACCAAATACCCCCACCCCCACAAGTCTACCCCAATATCATTTAACCCGCCTCCAATATCACCTTCGTAGCATCTCTGCCTTATGCCCAGTTCCCATAACATATACTACTCTGATACTTCTCACCTATGGGGGGAGATAGCAGTGGGAACTATTCCCACCGTATCGCGTATATCCGATTCCCAATTTTTTCATTAACTGGTTCTTTTGTTGATGTCAGGCGTGATAGATGTTTCGAATACTGGAGGCTTTTATTTTTTCTCTTTTGAGGGGTTGTACTTTTTTTGTATGTTGTTTTAGAAGTATTGGAATTCATAGATACTGAACCTACTTTTTACGGGAAATGTAAGTACTTTAAATTTAAAAAAAACTGGAATAGCATATTTAAATGTTTATTTAATGCTCACAGAAATTATTATATTAAGGACAGATGAACAAAATGAATGAAAGAATATAGTCTATAGTTAAACTCATAGTTTCCTTGCACAGAAACCACGACCATGGGCGGAGCTATAAAACGCGCGGAGCAATCAGATGAAGAGAAAAATTCAGTATTTTTATTTTGTCTTCATCTGATTGTTTCGCGAGTTTTGTCACTCCACCCATGGTCGTGGCTTCTGTGCAAGGAAACTATGAGTTTAACTATATTGCAGCATATCTTTCTAAATATTTTTTTCTTCTTTTAATTTGACGGTTAGAACGGAACTTAAAAGGGAATCAAAGAAGGACGGACACACATGCGTAAGTAGATGTACTGAATATTCGAAGCTATTTTTTTATATATCGGTAGTATATTTTTTATGTATACTGTTTTAAACGAAATATTGGAATTCATAGATACTGAACCTACTTTTCAGGCGAAAATAAGTTCTTGGAGAACTAGATAAGCATACTTCCCTGTTAATTAAATCTCACAGAAACTTTCATGGTAAGAACAGACAAACGCACAAAGTATAAAATAATAGAGTCAAGGGCCATACCTTTCGAAATCAAACAATTTTTTTAAAATTGGTTAAAACGGAAGTTGGAATGGGTTACAGACGGTGGTTCTAAATTATGACGCCCGTCATCCATAAAAATAAATAGGTTGAGTGCATATTCAGGTGTACGTTCGTCGCTTAACTGTGGTTCTAAATTATGACGCACTTCGCCAATAGCCCTCGTGTGGCTCTACTGCGCCGTTAATTCAACTGTTCTGCGTAGTAGTGCAAGCCGATATTAAGTAACACTAACTACCAAATAATCCCTGTGTCAAATATTTAAACTTCACAACACATTTATCACAACATACGCACCCCCACGGTTGGCCTAGAAGGCACTAAATTGCCTCCGATGGTGAAGTAAAACTCCGACATATATTCTGTCATTTCTCTTTTATACATATTAGTGCAAGTCGATATTAAGTAACACTAAATACCAAATAATCCTTATCAAATATATAAACTCCTCCGATACATTTTTCACAATAATCATACTTCACTGGACAAAATCTTCCCGCATCAGTGACTTAAAATATCCTAGGATCCGGATCCCCCTTTCACCCCGAATTGGTGAACCGATCGGGGACTTCAAAAGAAGGTCCAGTGGGCCGAGAATATGCGGAATATCGTACTTTAGTACTGTGTATCAGCCGAATATCGTTCAATATATCAATCCCAACTAATTAACTCAAAAAATTACGTTGGTTGCTTAATCAGGTGACAGCTCGTCACTTGACTGTGGTTCTAAATTATGACGACCGTCGTCAATAGCCCTCGAGTGGCTCTACTGCTCTGTGTATTAGTGCAAGCCGATATTAGTTAACACTAACTGCCAAATAATCCTTGTGAAATACATAAACTACCCAGATACATTTGTCCCAATATACTCACCTCACTGTTGGCCTAGAAGGCACTACATTGCCTCAAATATGAAAGTAAGAGTCCGAAATCTTCCCAAAAGAAATACTTGCCGTTACTCTTCTATACATATTAGTGCAAGCCGATATTAAGTAACACTAACTACTAAATAATCCCTGTTTAATATATAAACTCCTCCGATACATTTTTCACAATGATCATACTTCACTGGACAAAATCTTCCCGCATCAGTGACTTAAAATATCCTAGGATCCGGATCCCCTTTTCACCATCAGTCGTTGAACCGATCGGGGACTTCAAAAGAAGGTCCAGTGGGCCGAGAATATGCGGAATATCGTACTCCAGGACCGTGATTCCCTACGTTGCTAATTAGGGACGGGCTTCCTGGCTATAATGATGTCCTGGTGTATTCACACATCAGTTGGTAGACGAGACGAGTTTATGTTGTAGCAAAGTTGATGTTATTGATATAGGTGGGTAGGATATGAATGTTAAAATAAGATATAGGAATGAAGATGTTTATTTTGGCTTTAAACAAAAGTTCAGTAAGAGTCTGGAAAATTAATACAAATCCTACACTCTTAAAACAAAAGAGTGAAATCCACTCCAGTAGGAGAAGTGCGTTTTTCGACACTGGAAAGGAGTAAATATTATCTCAGTCTGAGTTAAAATCACTCGTTTGGAGTGATCCTGTCGGAGGTTTAACACACAAAGGATCCACTCATTCCGGAGAAGTGCATTTTCCAGACTGGAGGAGTGAAAATCAATCAGATTGAGTTAAAATCGCTCGTTCGTTTTAAGAGTAAATATCGTACTGTAAGAACGTTTTTTTTTTACAGAAAACGCTGTCAGGGGTTATGCTGGAAAAATACCGTACAATTTACAAAGAAAATACGTTTATTTATACAAAAATTTGTAATTTTAACGTCCAACTGGAAATCGAACACCCGGTCAGCTCAGTGACAGTAAAGGATACTGACTACAATACGCTACCAAGAAAAAATTACTTGGCTGAAGAAGCATTTACAAATTTCAGACAAATAATATATTAGTATTTTTAAGTTAGCATTGGTTATATTTTCTTAATAAAATTTAAATTTGCAAATGGAATTTGCCGGTGAGAATTACTTAATTTGAAAATCTTACAACACCGACCCGTATATGACATTGCAACGAATAATATGATAAATCAATTTAGTCTTGTTGTGGTTCTCATAAAAACCATAACCAAGAAATTGTTTTCGGAAAAACTCCGGATTTCCACTTAGACACAAGCGGTAAAGACAGTTTTTAACTTCAGCACTAGTGGCATTAGTTTAACAAGCTATTAACTAAAATTAGACAAATTTTGAGTAAAAATAGTCCGAAATTTAGAATTCGAATTGGAGCTTGTAAGATAGAATAACAAATAAAATTTTTAAAAAAAATTATCGTTCTTGATAACTTTTGTCGAAAATTAAACGCACTTGTAATGTGAATTCTCCAATGGGCTTATTTCACATCGTAAATGGCAACAGCTCCAGGGGTTTTGTTTTCATTTGTAGTCTGGAATTACTTTAGTTTTGGTATTCGAAAGTGAATTTTCTAAGAATGTTTTGCTTATTAAATTTTTTAAATGCCAACTTTTACTTTGCTGTTGGTTGTTCAAAACATCTTTTAAGAAAGCTTGCATTGGAAGAAAAGTTCCTTTTCATCTATACCGGTCATTTTGAGAATGAAACTGAAACCACCAATGAAATCGCAGTAAGACGAAAAAACAGATCGTTACATCACCTGAAATATTCTCCTAGAAAATGTTACTTAAAACCACTGCCACAAACTATTTATACAGCTTAGAAAGAAAATCGCCAAACACAGCTTTTAGAATAAAAATTAAGTTATTTGAATTTTAAATATGCTTCTAATTATGAATTTTTTTTTATGAAATTTGGGACACAGCATTGTTTGAGTTTTTTTCCCTTCATAGGACGTAACCGACTTGTTCATGAGAATAGTGGTTCGTTCTGTAAAAATGGTTGATGGGCAGAGCCCTTATAAAAGCCCTCACTTTTTGCTTTATAAAAGTAGTGTGAAAGCTAAAACGGCATGGCGCTGCAGATCACACACTCTCAGAAATAACAATTTCATTTTTGACGATTCATGAATCCTCAAGCCTCATTTCGTTAATTTTGAAGATTGTTTCGTCAAACTATCTCGTGACTTTCGAGTAAACGCGAATCCTCACTTTTACGATCGTGATTTGACGATTCTGTATCTTGATTTTGAGGAAACTGAATCTCATTGTTGTACTCACATGCTCAAAAATGACGAAATATTTCTTTAGATTTAGACGACAAACAAATCCTCATAAAAATGACGATTCAAATTTCCTCACTGAGGAAACGAAAACTCGGAGCATTTGCCAGTAACGGAATCGTCAAAAGGAAAATTTCGTCGTTTTTGAGCATTCATTTTTTAGAGTGCAACCTTAAATGTGGCGAAAATTATCAAAACGCATGTATAATAGGGCCATACAGTTTTGCCAACCCACTTGCAGACGAGATGAAGCGTGGAAAATGGCGTGACCGCACCTTAGAAAACGTCTGCAATTATTTGGAATGGGCGTTTTAGGGGGGCCCTACTCTGCAAATTGCCCCTTGTGCGGCATCGGGTCAAATACAGTCATCAAGAGAAGCAGGCCCCCTACAGCTCAACTCAACCTCCTCCGCCATTTTGCCCAAAGTGCTGAAAATTGATTCATTTATGGAATGTTTTATGGAAGTTGTTGTAGAAATAAAGTGCATAAAGGGGAAAGAATAGAAGTGGTGATTCGGTATTAAATTGTATTAACAATTTCTTTTAAATACTTTTTTCGTGAATTTCGACTGCTTAATGCAACGAAAAAACATTCGAATGAAAAAAATGTAGAGCATAAATCAAGTATATGCAGATAGAACAAGTCAATTTGAAGAAAAAACAACCAAACTATCTAAAAATTCATTTATATGTAAGAGCACTGTTAAAAATTTGGCGCTTGGTTTCTCCAAAAATAGTTCCTAGCAGTTGCTGCAACGGCTTTCTGGTGAAATGTTTCACCAAATTTCGGTATTCCAGCGAATAATTTTGTTATCAAAACCTGAAAAATTGTTCAACAAAATAACGAAAATATGACTGAAAATTGTACAAACCAGACTGACTTTTTCCCGTATTGTAAGTTTCTTACAAAATAAGTGGAAAATTATAACAAAAAAGATACGTTAGATATCAAATAGAAATACCATTGAAAATCTAAGCTAAAAAAATTCTTCTTATCCCAGATAAAATAAAAAGCCGTAGCAGCAGAACATTGCTATCTAGAATATTTTAAAATTAGCCCCAATATTTAAAAAATTATTTCTCAATTCAAAAAACAATATTTTAAAATATTCCACAACAACAAAAAAAAGAACATCATGATTTGTTGCCTCAATAATGGCAACGTTCCATAAACATCATATAACTTCAAAAAAAATTCCAATATTGTAAATTCAATTTTGAACTTTAAAATATTTCATCAAATTTGTTTTTAGGGGGACAAGGAGGGGAGGGAGTCGGTTACGGGTCCGGGTAATGAAATTTCCCTGTTTGATATATCGGCTGTCGCCTTATTATGCACAACATGCGGTATGTCGCTGATATTTGGTATAATAAATAGCCCGTATTATTGCTATCCTCCTGTGTAATGAATGTATTATTTAGGGGGTTTAAGATTTTTCATTTTTTGTGGTTCTATGCTTATTTTAGGGTTAAGAAAGACTGTGCTAGTTAGTATTTTATATTAGATATTGATTTTATAACACTTAAAGTAATTTTTTGAAAAAGTTTGGATTGAATTTGAATTTATTTGAAATCATACTTAACTCGGGTTTGAACGAAATGAGAAATTTGCCAATCAACTTTTAATATTGTAAAAGGAAGTTAAACAAGAAAATTCCTCAGTTTTAAAGTATAACTGTAAAAAAAATATTAACATTGGAATAAACTTATAGATTTCAAATCAAAACATGTATTTACAAAGACTGCTCTGTTTTAGGAGAGCTATTTCTTTAGTTTCAAAATTATAAGACTTTAGCAAATTTAAAAAAAGATAATCATGTTTTTGAATTTTTGCTATTCTAAAATCACTCCTCAAAGGCTTATATAGAGACTTAGTATTAAAATTATAAAAAAAAAATTAACTTTAAAGTAAAATTAAAGTTGAGTATGTTTCTTTAAATCACAATTATTCAAATGAAAATCTACCATTTAACTTTTATTGAAAAATATTTTCACTATTATATTCAAAACTAGATATACTATACCCGATGTACACGAACTAATTTAATATCTTATAATAACACATTTAATTTTTAAAAAAAAACGTTGTTACAACACATCTGCTCTGTCACCAATAGAAAACCCTTTTAAAAGCACCTAATATGGCTTATGATGAGACTCAAAACCACAAAACTTTTTTAATGGAATTTAAATAAATTAGACGCATTTAATTTCGTAACACACTACGCTGCTCACATCATAAGAATTACAGCATTTTTATTTTATTCTAAATTTTATATCTCCCGTCACAGCATGGAGAGAGGAATCCTTTGTTGGGTTTTAGAAGATGGAACATTTTTGAAAAAAAGAAATTTTCCTCGCTAGGAAAGCCTACTTTTCAATTTTTTTTGTTTTGGTTTCAAAGATGGCGGCGTATGGAAGAGAGAGAAGCCATTTTCGTTTTATTCTTTTTTTTTTTTTTCGAATTTTAGAAACTTAATCGTCAATCCGACTGCAAGATTTTTGAAGGTCTTTCCCCCTTAAATCTAAAGAATCATAATCGTTAACTGAAATTGCCTTAATTTGATTTGTTTTTGGACTACAACTACACCAGCGGTTCCCAACCTGGGGGGGATCGCCCCCAAGTGGGCGATTTGTGTTATTAAGGGGGCAAAAAATACTTGAGGGGCGATCAGGAGGCGATGAGTATTCAAAGTGGGGAGAAATTAAATAATGCTGTACCTTTGTTCAGTAAAACCATTCTCCAACCATAACCAAAACAGCCAGTTTTTACTTTCAACTCTTAAATTTTCTAGAAACCAGAAAAATACCTTGTTAATTATTTCAGTTTTGCTCTTTAAAAATATTTTTAAAATATGTGTTTTATGTTTTTCTATTTTATTTATAGTGACCGGATAAATTTACTTTGGTTGTTTTTATAAACGGTAGTAAATGTCATAAAACTGTTTTATAGTTACACTTAAATTCAAATTATGATTCACTCATAATTTATGGTCAAATTATGATATTCAATTTATGATTTATCAATCAAATTATGTCCAATCAGATTGGACATAACATGAAAATTAAAAGGGGGCGATGGATGCTAATCAACCTAAAGAATGAGGCGATGGTCCAGAAAAGGTTGGGAACCACTGAACTACACGATGGCTAGTGGCGACAAGCTGTAGTAATTTAGAATAACAGTCAAGTGACGAGCAGACACCTTAGTAGTAAGGTATGTTTGAATTATCGTCGCACTAGAGCTAAACGAGGGCTATTGACGACGGACGTCGTAATTTAGAACCACACCCAAGTGACGAGCCGACACCTGAAAGGGCGACGTCGTATGCAGCGTTGGGACTTTGGAGCGTATTTAACGTGCACTCCTCTACAGCACGGCATTATTCGTCGGCCTTTTTTCCTGCACGGGCCGTTTATAGGTCGGCAGTTATTTTGGCGATGCGCGGAACCGAACCTGGGACCTTCCGCATGCTAGGCGAATGGCTAACCGACTGGGCTCCCCAGCCCATGCAGACACCTAACCCAAATTTTTAAGGACGATATCGTACGCGGCGTCAGAACTTTTGAGTATATTTTGTGTGTTCTCTCTCTACATAATACGACGGATTATTTGAGGTGTGTAACACTACACGACGTTCGACGACATGTTTAACCTCTCAGCCACTGAAAGTAATAGATACTTGATAGTAATAAAAAAAAATCTACTCAGTAGTAGTTCCTAGCACACTTCTTTTTACTTAAGATTAGATGAAATCAGAGGATGAAAATATTATTTTGGAAAACCGCAACAAACTTGCCCTTTTTAGACTTTTTTGTGATTACGTTCAGAGTTTATACTTTTAAGCAACTTCAAAAAATACTTCTTGACGTTTTTGTCAAGTATCTAGCAGACCGTCCCTCTCAAAACAAAATATTCCATAATTTTAGATCGAAATTTGCGAGAATACAAGTGGGATCAAACTACAAGCACTCGAGAACAACAACAAAGGGTCTTTTAAAACTGTTTTCGCAAAAGGGGAAAGAGTAATGAAATAATGAATATAATAATATTAACGGCGGGCTGAAATATTAGGGAAGGTCTACCTTTTGTAATATTTTTAAGGGAAGAATCTTAGGGAAAATAAATTTTAGTTTTTTGGAATATCGTTTTCACTCATGGGGGTTAAAATAAAATGGAGGTGCTTGGCGACAATAAAAAGTGAATCTGTGTGAAAATCGCCAAAAAAAAATGGGATAGGCCCAAATGAACGGTGCTGTTATATCGATACGAAACATCGTTTTATTCTTGAAAATTAAAGTCACTAGAATTAGCTTAAGACCGAATCGTGACAACCCTTGGCCCTATTCTATCCAATGTCATAAACTTTTTTTTGAATGAAAGGTGGATAGTTATTGGCATAGAATGCAATGAATTGTCTCGAGAGGTGAAATGACTCTGTAGAGGTCTGCCGCACACGGCACATGCAACCTCTAATAACATCCAGCATTAAATTACGCTGTTTTAATACTGTGTTACTTCCAGCCAGCTGAATTGTAACAAATATTGTAGTATGGGGTTAGTCAAAATGAATAGGACAAGAAGAAAACTATTTTTAGACGAATGCATGTTTATTGTAACCAAACTATAGCTACCGTATGGACAGATAAACTATCAACCTATCAATTATTGTCCGATTCATTTTAAATAACTCTGCATATAAACTTAACACATTCGCTGCCACTATATCATCGATAGAGGCTTCATCGATCGAAGATGATAAAGTAGAAGAACATCCTGTTTTTAAAACCTGTTCGTTACAATGGAAATGAACTAACTATTCTTCATTTTCGAATAAGTACAAATCTTAGTTCTAGGTCGTAAAATTGCAAGGTTAGGTTGAATTAACGTCGCTAACTAATGCTACACGACAGCTAGTCGTAAAAATACGAGGAACTGTTCCTGGCCTTTTCCAACCGGATAACTCATCATCTGTCACTAATTATTGAATTAAAAGCCAATTACCAGATTTGCTTCAGTGATTATTTTTTCGACTGTAAAATCATCATTAAATTTTCATAATTCATATTTTAACGGGGTAGTTTTTGTTTAAAAAATACCAAAAAAATAATAAAACAGACTATTTGCATTTTTTAAAAAAAAACTAGATTGTTGAATAACAAACTGAATCACACTGCGAAATGCAGTATGTCTGGTGTCTGGTCGCCCTACACTTGAGACGAAGGATTTAATTTCCTCGTAGCTTTAAATAGAATGCCTTCTTTCAAATCATCGAGTGATTATTCCAAGGCAGGATCGGTTTCAAAAGTTACAAACGAACTTGAACTCAAAAGAACGGTTGGCAAAACGGTAGTATGAATTTCATCAGAATGTGCTGGTATCGATGAATCGGAACCACGCGACTCCCTAAGGAGTCAGTGGCATCCAACGTGTTAAACAACTTGATCGCTGGTTTGATTGATGGTTTGAGATTGCTTTGGCGATTTGGCAAACCTCAGAGTCTTGTCGTGGCTCTCTCTCACTAAAAGTCTATGTTAGTCACTCTATTAAGATACGGTGATTAAAACTAATAAAAATACAATTTAACGTGCAGTTGTCAACTGTACTCAGAGAATCCAAGTTAATAAAGGTTTTAACATTTCTGTAGATTTGTTCGAAGTTGTCATTAATTTTACTTAAATAGCTTTAGATGGGTTTATATATCGACACCTTTTTAAGCTAAAAGGTTACAAGCATTATCATTGTCCCCACCATGTTACAGAAACATACACTCTTAAAACGAACGAGCGATTTTAACTCTGAGTAATTTTCAATCCTCCAGTCTGGAAAATGCACTTCTCCTCTTGGAGTTTGGAGTGGATCCTTTGTGTGTTAAACTTCCAACAGGGTCACTCCAAACGAGTGATTTTAAATCAGTCTGATTTAATATTCACTCCCTTCCAGTGTCGAAAATGCACTTCTACTGGAGTAGATTTCACTTGCTTGTTTTAAGAGTGTAAGCTAACATTTTGAAAGTACCTTGTTGATCGTGACGAACGTCGAACGTTTAAAAAACCTATTGCTCAACATCTAATAAGTATCGCCAAATAATTCGCCAAGAGCTTCTTCGGGCGTATTCCGGAAGCGATGAATAGCATCACTTAGCAAACAAGCTTCTCTCATGTTTTTAAACAGGCAGCACCTCTGTCTTATTCTAGCCTCGGCGGTTTCACCTCACGTCTTCTGCAAACGACTTTTCATCACAGCGAAGTGGAGGGAAGAGAGGATTTTAAAATTGTTCAGAAAGTGGAGTTTTTGATTTTTGTTGTGTAATGCGAGCATTATTTTGAGGGGTATTTTTAGGGAAACGTGTCGAGTTGTGACGGCAAAAATATTTTTTATTTTGAAGGATTTATATCTTAAAACATTCGACATTTAAAATTTTTAAGGAAAATCTAAAAAGTATTTTAATTTAATGAGCGTGATGGACATGTTTCACGTCTTGAGCGACAACAGTTCAAAAGGAATGAAAATAATATTTAAATTATAAATCAATATAGTAGGCGGAGTTTACTATATATCATTAACACCAAACATTGAAAACACCAATTGAAACCCTGGAATGAAATGAAGGCAGAAATGATGCTACGATGTTGATTTCAGTTTTGAAATTTAAGGAGATTAATGAGATTGCTGGTTAGAAAAGCCTTGAGATCAATAGCATAAAAAATTGTATTATACTAGAAATTTCAAAATTTTGAATATTTCAATATCGTTACTTAAAATTTTAAACATTGTAACATGTTGAAATTTTGTTGCATTTATAATTTAAGAAATGGTAAAATTTATATTTCAATTTTGAAAAACTGTTTAAGTCTTAGATAGTTTGACATGATAAACAACATACTGAAATCCTTAAGAGATAACTAGTAGGTTTTGTAAACAGTAACTATCATATGGCACCACTTATACACAAGATTTATACACATTAGAAATAATTGCCGAACTCTGCATCCAGTTAGAATTTAAAATTTTTAAAGCCAAAATTAGCTATTTTGATTGTCTATCACAAATTAAAATAATATTATTTATTGTCTGCTTAATTTAATTGCAGTTTGAAGAATAGTTAAATATGTATTAATGATCTCAGATAAGATAGTCATCTTTCATATCTCATCCCATCTTTCGAAAGCTTAATAGTGATTTTGTGATAATAAGAATAAAAGGTTAACACTGGTAAACTTATCAACAAGATATGGTCATTTTTCAAAAGGAAAATATCAAGAAGTACAAAGGGATTAAACCAACCATTGAAGTAAACCATAAAATGGTTTATTTCCATATAATTATTTCAACAGGCCTAAACCAAGGTAACTAAATTGGAAATATAGTTTTAAGGCTATATTTAATTATTTATTATAATGAAACACTATATTTTTAATATTTTGTAAAAAAAAATCCACACATTCTTTTCATAAAAACTAGGAGTGTGAAACACCACAAGACTTTCAATTACAATTCCTTAATAGATATTTGATACACTAGAATTCAGTGAAAGATTCATATAAAATGTGTTTGTTTTTCAGCAATCCATTTAGAACCTTACACAATCTACGGCAGCTACACTTTGTGCATGCCGATTTTTTCAAAGCACCTATAATTAACCTTATTATAGTGAAAAGATAACCAGAGATTTTATGAAAATTATTTCAATTTATATATTCAATTTTATTATGAAAGTAGTTTTCAATGGCTATTATCCAAATGTTAAATGAGGCTAATGTGTAACTTGCATGAGTGAAATAGTTCAAAAAAAAAGTTTTATAAAAAAATATCTAATTTAAAATATTAATTTATTCATTAAAATCATGGTTCAACTTATTTAATATATGAATATTTGCAAAATCATGGGCCGATGGAGAATATTCACGAAAGATCATAAAAAAGATATTTGAAATAAAACTGCATGCATTGCAATAGAGAGCAAAAACTAACTAACCACCATTTTACTTTTATCTTTATTTTTGTTAGTATTAAAACAATCAATGGGCATATTCATGACTTGAGTGGCAACAGTTTCACAAGAATTAAACTAAGGTAGCGTTCGGTTAAATCAACTGAGTGGGCAAAGCTTACTGTGTCACTTGAAACAAGCCAAGCAAATTTCATCTAATTTCGATCATTCAAAAAATCTTGCTGCCATGATTTTTCATTAGTGTATTAAAGAAAGAACAATGGCAATCATATTATAATATGATTAATTCATAATATGATATCTTGAATATAAAAACTAAAATACAAAGCAAATTATTATAAATTATTTAAAAGCAGTATTATGGAGACTTAAAAGATAATTCATTTCCTTTGGGATTTACCTATTCTGTAAAAGGTCAAAAGTAGTTTGATTTATTGGTAAGCTACTGAATAAATATCGTAAGGAAGCACAATCACACTGACAGAAGTTTTTAGAAAACAGGCAAAAATTCTTAGGAGCAAGACAAGGCAAAATATTTCCTTGATTTCATTAGCTTTAATGCAAGTTGAACTATCAGCCACTTAAAATATATAAAACTATTTTTCAAACTAATATGGAACGATAATTGCATCCTTTTTCAAAGAGCCAGCAGGTGGTTTAATTAACAGATAAATTAAGGGAATACAACTATTAAATTGCAATTGAGCTACTGAAAAATGGGGTAACTTTGACCCTGGAGGGTAACTTGGGTTCACGCATAGGAGTCTAGCATATATGTACTTATATTGTTTTTCTTAATAATTTTTACTCATAGTTCAAAACAGAGTTTGTAAAAGGCAAGCACATTTTAAAGAAATTATTTAATAAAAAGTTATTAGCTTAAAAAGCTTGGGCCAAAGTTACCCCATTCGACGGTATTGAATATGACAAGGAATTTTTTCTCATTTAGTATATAAGGTTGTCATTTAAGCTTTATAAAAGACTACAGTCCATTCTTTTAATACATTAAATGTCTTTGTTTATGTTTCATTCAGAAACAAGAGTGTCTGATGGAAGTTCAAGGCTAACTATACAAAAAAAAGAATCAAAGTCAACTCAACCGTCTCTTAGTAACACAATGGTTTTTCGCACCACTCTTTGCATTTAGGTGAACAGACGTACTTTATTTTCGGTACAGTTTAATTTATTATTCCACTGCCTAGCTATAAAAGCTTTGCAGTCCCTGTTATATTTTTATAGGGTTTTTTTTTTAACTATAGGGTTTTTTTAAAAGTTAGATAAAGTTAAGTTAGATAAAGTTTTTAAAGTTTTATAGGGTTTTTTTAAAACTAAAAGAACATAAATAAAATTATTCAAATACATCAACTTGAAAACCTAACCAACAGACATATCCTTTATAAAAGTTTCCACTTTTAATGTTATAAATATAGGTAGTGAGGAAGCTAATGAACCAATTAATTGAACTTTAAAGAAGCTTTAAAAACGTTTTAACTATTTTTCATACCCAAAATATAAATTAGAACAGTACACTTTTGTATTTTGACCATTAAGGCTTTATAAAAAAGTTATAGTTTGCACTTGCTTATCGTTAAATTTTTTCGGTACACAAATTTTCTATGTTTATATTTTAGATACAAACTAGAGTGTCTGATGCAAGTGAACTGTAACTATAAAAAAAAGACTCAAAGCCATCTCAATCGTCTCTTAGTATTACAATGGGTTTTTTGCACCACTCTTTGCATTAAGGTGACCATACATACTCCATTTTGCAGTTCAGTTTAATTTGTTCTTCAACTACCTAGCTATAAAAACTTTGCAGTCCCTGTTTTATTTTTTATAGTTTTTATAACTTTAATAACTTTAACTTTTTATTATCAGGGAAACAAATACAACAAAATAAAGTAAACGAACGCCAAGGGGAAAAAACATGGAGATGTATAGGCGAAATAGAAAAAAGTATTAAATAATTTAAACAGACACACACAAGTAACACAACAGAGGAATGAAAAATAATAATATAAAAAAAGCAACAACAACTGCTTAACAAAATATACAGGAAAGTTTGGCAATAAGCTGCATTATCAAAATAAAGAAAAAAAATATGAGCTTCAATAAAGTGAGAAATAATGATCTATGTCGTTGATATTGATTAGAAAATTTAAAAGTGTACGTTTAAAGGTAATATAATTATAAATATTTATTAGATTGATAAGAAGTATATTGTATAATTTAGCAGTAAAGTAGAAGAAAGGTTTACAAAAGATATCTTTATGGAAATTTGGGATTTGGAAAACATCATTTGATCTAGTACTAATGAGATTAACTTTAAAACTGCAAAGAGATTTATTGCGATGGAGATTAAGAATAATGCAAAAGAAGGCATTGTATCGAATCAGTAATATCTTAAGAGTTCTAAAATTAAAGGGATAGTGTACACTTTTTATGAGCTTAAACATTTGTTTTGTATAGAAATTAATGGTTGCAAATTTGATCTGGATTCACCTCCCCAAACGATAGAACCATAATTGAATAATGAATAAAATCAAGCATAATATAAAGTTCTTAAGAAAGACGAAATAATTTTGTTTTTAAGGGGGTAACATTTAAACTAAAAGAACTTAAATAAGAATATGATTTCTAAGAATTCAATGTTGATTTCATAGTTGAAACTCCAATCTAAAAAAAAATCTTCGGTACAGTAGCTCCGTTAGTGGACCAAGACCTGCCATGCTCATTTCAGCTTATGTGACTAAGGGCTCAAAGGTGCTACTCATTTGTCCTGGTAAGATGGTCAACCACATGTGGGATCCCCAATGTTTAGTACCCAAGCATGCTTGGCCTTCATTTAATCTATCCCCTTAAGGGCTGAAAGGACGAGTCAACCCCACCTTATCCAGGAGAAAATTTAATCATTGAAACAAATTTAGTCAAAAAAAACTTTAGATTAGTAAGCATGAATTGTAATATTTAACAAGTAGGTTTGTTATAGAATCTGTCACTTAAACCACTTCCACACAATATTTATGCTCACAGGAAACACACTATTTATACACCTCAGAAAGAAATTTGCCTAACAGGGACTTCTAATTCAGAATTTTAAACGGCAAAATTAACTATTTTTATTAATATTCTTTCGCAAATCAAAAATTACTCATAGACGTTTGCTAAATTCGTTTGAATTTGTAGAATAATGATGCAATTTTTTTAATAAATATCTTTTAGTCGCCACAATTTAATTTACAGTTCGAAAACTACATTATTAGTAAAATTGATGCCCTATAAATAAAAGCAAAACTTTGTATAGTTTTTATGCAAATTTAGAATTTTGTATACATCTTTCTTCATACATATATAATGAACCATCAAAAGAACTATTATGATATTACAACAATCTAAACCAAATTATATCACATAAATAAATATTTTTTCAAAGGTTTTATATTTATTTTAAATACAGTTTCTCGTACGTTTGATGAAATGCAACAGTGAAAATATTGAATGAAAGTGGAATTTGCATGCTATTTCAATGTAGATTAAATTTTCAGTTATTTAAATTTTAATTGTACTTCTAATATAAATTATTGAAATTTGGGATTTAACCTAACCCTATTTTTTGCTACAAAATGACGTATTCCACTTGTTTGTGCGATGTTTGGTTCGTTCCGTGAAAGTGAGTGACGGACGGTCAGACAGACGGACTGAATGATTATAAAACTTCACTTTTTACATTCAAACATAGTGTGAAAGCTAAACTTAAAAAACCAAAACTCACCTTTGCGACAACAATTATGGGTACGTTTCCAATCTGCATGCTCGTGAGTACCGACATCGGTACAATCCCCGCAAACATCATGTAGACAACGAGACTGTAGAATGCCGCGAAAGCGTTAGCATTACGTGTTCTACTGCCGTACATGAGGACTAAGAATCCGATCATGGCAGTTTCGATGAGGAGAAAACATGATTCGCCCCAAGAGCTGAAATGGAATAAAATAAACAGGTAAGCAACTAAAAAATATATGTAATAGAATAACATCTATTAAAAGTGTGTCACAGCTATTAGATTATTAATTGTTCATTCTTCGATGATCAATCAGAGATTAGGAATTTGTTATAAGAAAGGGTTTAAAAGGTCAACGTGTAGGCGGACGATGCACTAAAGATCCATGGAAACACGACTGTTTGTCGTGACAGGGTGCAGTTGGGATACCAAAGTACTAAGTAATATTAAAGATATTGGAAAAGGTAATTTAAGTTATTAAGTTAAATATAAGTTTTTTAGGGGTTTAAGTCAGGATATCATATACGTTTTTTCTCATATCCGATCAAAAATATACAATATTTTCCAGTGTAAATTTAACCTATAGTACTGACATACTCTTGTGGATATAAATCATAGATATACGTACTTATTGAAAATGGGACTATATACACATAGTTAATTTTTTTAATATAACTACAAGGTAAATGGACAGTAGTAAAAATATTTTTGATTAAAATACTGTCACAAATATGCCATATTAATTGAATAAAGATAGTAGCTAAAACAAAAAAAGCAACTTCATTTCAGAAAAATGGATTACTAACTCTTAACATAGATGCCAAATTATGTTTTCATAACGATGATAAAAAAAATATATTTGCATGATATATTCTGATGTATGAAGTGGAGACTAATTTATGTTGTTTTACTACAATTACTGATTCAGAACAAGAAAAACATTAATTGTTTAATGATAAAAATTCTAAATTGAAACAAGCAAAACTTTAAAACTTGACTTCATAATTTAATTTATTCAATCTATGCAGTATTATGCATGTAATCTCTTTGTTTTTCAACAAAAATATATTTATATACTTTTATGACATTTAAAACAATCCTTGAAATTTTCCTTCCAAAGATCCAATCCCAAAACTCCTATGTTTAGGTAGGTTATTTTGCAATAGATTTATTATTTTGAGTCTTGAGTTAAACAAGCAGGTAATTAATAGCAAAATTTGACTATTAGAATGGCAATGAAATTGGGTATGTCCTTCAATAAATTTCTGAATAGTCAATTGGTAAGAGATTTGTGGATTTTTGGTAAGATATGATTTACAATGAGTCAACAGTGTTCAGTGGCAGGTTTAAATAGATATAGGGTTATATTAGGAAAATGATTACATAGAAAAAAAACTCTTGTGCCACTGTGGGTGAAATTGGTAAGACTGTGTCGAGGAAAGTTAATTTTGGTTGCCATTATGTCAAGTATTTTGAATTAATATTGCCACACCACATAAGGATGGCAAAGGAAAAAAAACCCTCTATAGGCTTCTCAACCACACAAGAAATGGCTTGAATATACATATTTAAGAATTATATTAAATTTTCAACTACTAAGGAATCTACTTAACCCACTAATTTTTCATCCCAAAACAATATATTTGTATTTTTAATACTGATACATTATGGGAAAAATACTGAAAAAAATTTAACTGCATTACAATTTAAATAATTTAAATTTTTTCCATATGACAAAAACCAACTACAAAATTCTAATTTTGATAATAATGACTAGAAAACTACTAAATATATTTCTAAATAACCCTTTTTAACTATAATTAATTTTTCAAAACAAGTTGTTTGTATTTAGTACTAATACTATTATACTTTGAATAAAGACATAACTTTACAAGTTAATAGCCTCATTCTTTAATTTTGAATACACTTTTACTACAGTCATCTATGAGGATTATTAGAACTAAAACTTCAAAATGTAATGTAATAGATGAAAAAACACAAATTTGTCGAAAGGGAGCTATAATTTAATAGAATAAAGTGGATTATGTCACTTGTTGCTAAACTGCAACATTATGCATTAGAGGGTTAAACAATTGGATATATATATATATATATATATATATATATATATATATATATATATATATATATATATATATATATATATATATATATATATATATATATATATATATATATATATATATATATCTCCAATTCATATACATATATCACTCAGAAGGTAAAAAAGAGAAATATATGTCACCTAAATGGATATCCTTTAGCGTAACTGTAGGCAGCATTGGAAGTCACAGCAGCAAGCTCAAGCAAAATGCCCAAAAAACTGATGCCTTCTGCGCTCTTGGCATTATAAATCTTCATAATCTGGGGAAACTTGACTGAAACAGAAAAATAAAGATAATAAATACAATGGCAGGGAATATTTTGTTGCCACAAATAATTATAAAAACTGAATGGTGTGGTTATAAAACTCGCACTCTCTAAAGTATAAGATATTAATAATACATTTCACCTTAAAATTATTCTCATATTTAAATTTTGTTATTAAACTTATGTTCTCCAAGACATGGATTTCTTTTAAAGGTGTTAACTTAAGGGAGTCAAATATAACTGAAGTTAAAAATTTAATTCAAAGTCATAAATATTTTATTAGCTTTTTTTTGCTAACAAATTAATAAAATCAGCACTAAATGAAAATTGTGTTCAAAAGAAAACTTTATGCAATCCAATATGATAAAAATAACATCATTAATAAAAGCTAAATTTTGGATATCAATATACTATCAAGACAATTGATATGACTGTAGAAAAACATCTATTACACAGAAGAGTAAAAATATTCTTTAGATGCATTCCACACTCTGTGTCTACCTAACTTGGGTAAAAACAAAGAGTAAAAAGGCAGCAGAAAAGCATGATTGGTCCGTTGTAAGGTAATATTTACATACAAAATGATCTGAATACAATTTAACCAAAATACTCTTTTTATTGAGATAAAATTGCGAAATTTTCTCAAATAATATTCAAATCTATTAGACCTTAAACGAAATTAATGTTTTAAGCATATTTTCCGGATGGATTCACAAATAATTTATTTAAATCTTTACATCCGCGGAAGGATCTTCTCCATAGCATATTTCTATTTACACAACTTAGGTTGGCAAGGAGTGTAGATGCATTCTAGAAATTTACTAAGATTGGATGTCCAAGGTTTTTATTATTCCATATCAAATATTTCAAGTATTAAAAGCAAAACTTTTGAATAGTAGGACACTATATTACATACATATGCAGGGCCTGTTCTTCCACAAGGCCCATTAGGCCCAGGCATAGGGCCCCCTAAATTTCAGTTTCTATTATACCCAATACTGTAAATCCCCAAAATATCAGTAAACTATAAAAAAAATTCTGATACTCCACTTTGTGTTTTTTGCTCGATTTTGACTGAGAAATTGATCCAACACAATTGTTTTGATCGATGTTTATAAGGAAGCCACTAAAATTGAAGCAAAATTTTGATACATATGTCATATAGCACCAACATTACTGGAAATCATACACAAAATTTTTCGTAAAGGGGCCCCCAAAATAGATTGTGCCTATAGTTTAAGCTTTCATAGAACAGGCCCTGGTTATCACTAGTTCCTATGTTGCTACTGAAATAAGTCTATTATAGCCTATTTTAAAACTTTCAATTATTTCATTTTTCTTTAACTCACAATGATTTACATGAAAATGTGCACATGTAACACAATTGCCAATAACTATGTTAAATCAATAACTGGTGCACCCATTGCATACCTAATGCTGATCCCAGAATGATTCCTGTTCCTAAAGCCTTGCTTACTGTTTCTTTCAGACATTCTACTGTAACATTAAAATAAACATTAGCCACTTCAGTAAACACATAAGTAAAATTTTAATAACACATAAGTAAAATTTTAATTTACTAAAAAAAGTCAACCACAAATGTTACATTCAGCAATCAGCTTGCTTTTGGTTTAAAAACTACTAAAGGAAAAGAAAAACGACAATAAAATATTTTTAAAATATTAAGTTAAAAAAACTTTCTAAAACAACAAGATTTTTAATGTAGCAGTTATTATTTTGTTCTTAATTTATTTTTCATCTAATTAACGACGCTGTTAATACTTGCGAGCGATGAACTGCTTGTTAGTAAAGTTGTGCGCACATCGGAATTGGGGTTAAGGTTGACTTCTGAATATCTGGTTTTGGTTATTATATTATTTATTCTGAATATTCTGTCGATTTGAAGAGGGCCGGTCAGCTAGCTGTCATTCAGTTTTGACAAAACTATTATTTTTGCTTTGCAAAACAATTGTTTGTTTTGTTAAACAAATAACAAAACTGCCCGGGGCCCCAAACGAAATGTTATGCCTTCAATGGACCCTACAATACTGCCCGATGTTGGATACTGATGTTTTTTTAGAGAAAAAAAATTGCCCGGGGCCCCAAACAGGTATTTAGGCTTTCAATGAGCCCTACAATACTGCCCGATGTTGGATACTGATGTTTTTTTAGCGAAAAAAAATGTCCGGGGCCCCAAACGGGTATTTAGGCTTTCAATGGGCCCTACAATACTGCCCGATGTTGGATACTGATGTTTTTTTAGAGAAAAAAAATTGCCCGGGCCCCAAACGGGTACGTACTGGATTGCCACTTATGTAGCTCTAAAGTGACGAAAATTCAAACGAAACTAAACTGCGTACTGGATAGCCACTCGTGTGGCGTTAATTCAAACCAAAGTGGATTGCCAATCGTGCAGCTCTAATGCGACATTAATTCCAACTAGACTGGATATTTGGGGTTGACCTGGGGGAAAAAATGACTTCCAACTCTCCCATAAAGGTCCGCGATCCATTAACCTTAGATATCAGTGAAAGAAACTAGGGTTGCATTGGCGTGAAGAAAGCTGGCAATGATAAAACACGTGAGTTTCGAAAAGGATTTGTTGTTTTTGGACATGTGCCAAGCAGCACCGGATTCTAAAGATTTACCAATTGAGCTACTATACTTCAGAGGTGTATTGTGTTAAACAAATTTCGTTATTGAATTAAGAATAGTAATAATAGATAGTATATTAGCTCAATCTGCAAGAAGAGAGATATTTTATAAAAAAAGCCTTTCATTTAAAAAAAATGAAATATCCTAAAATTGTTTGAGAAAGAAAAGATTTTGTCAAGCTTGAATACAAGTAGCAGCTGATCATTGCTTGAATTGCAAAACAAGTATTTATAAAAGGGCATATTTACAAACTGGTTAAAATACATATACTTAACATTTAACCTTCTAAGCCCTACTGGTACAACATATGTACCAGCAAGGGACATTCCTTTGACAACGGACCTGGTACAACGTATGTACCACTCGCTGCGACCCCCTTTTTCGCCAAGCTAGTTGTCAATTTTGACGATTTGTAGTAACGCCTTCGTGAATTCATGACAATACCGTCTTTGTGAAAGGTGAGTGTGTCCTGTTCTGGACAAGCCTTGGCGTTGAGTTCTATAAAATTTTGAAGAACTGTTGCCAACCTGTCGCCAATGCTAAGTTGTTAGTATAAATTGTAAGTGGGTAATGACTGGTTTGAGCTAATTTAAAAAATTATTTAAACTGATCATTTTAAAATAATATTTTAAAAATATATATTATAACATAACACACTAACAAAACCTTTCACAATTTGAAACAGTTTCCTTTTAGTTAGCATTATGTATGATGATCTTGAATTTTAAAACAAGTTTCAAAACATAGTTTCATTCGAGCAAATCATCTATTGGATGAATTTTTATATGTGATGGAAACTCAAGCAATTGTCTAACACTTAGTTTTAATTAACTATGGTAAGGAAATTAAAAATAAAAATGAATATTTTTTGATAAATCACTATTAGATAATTACTTGATTATTAATTACATTAGATTATTGATTGATTGTTATTTTATGTATTAAATGTAAAAATGATGTATTTCAATTAGTATTTAATAGTCTATCGGAGTTTCTAAGGGACACGCGATGTTAAAATTTTGATTGAAAGAAAAAAAACCTTTTCAATGCTAATCCTGCCCCATTTCATAACATTGAATGTATTTTTATAATTTGAATTAAATTATAATATATTTTTTAAGGTTTAAATGATAATTTCTTGTTAAGCAACAAGTATGCCGATTCTGAAGAAAATGCTAGGTGCAACCAAAATACTTTGAAAATTAAAAATTGTGTAGTGTTCTATTTCATTGTTATAGAATTATTGAAAATAAGCCAGCTGAACTAAAAGAGAACCTCCTCTTGTAAATATTCCTTTATTCATTTCGGTCAAATATCAATCTAAAACTATACAACTGTAGTTTATGTTTGCAACTTTGAATTTCGAGTGTTTGGGGAAAGAGGGGATGACAAAGAAGGTATGGTCAATAGGGTTTATTCTGAAGCTCAATGCTCAAGCTAGGGGGAAGGAACCTCTTTTTGTTATAGGTGACAGGTTCAAATCATCAGTAATCCGTTTCAGTTGAAACTACTGTGGCCGTTTGTGAATTAGTCACGCACAATAATTCCTCACTAAGAATAGGCTTTGTGTTGCTTGCACCTTTCGAGGACATCTTTTGGAAACTGTCATAACGCCTTCAATCCATCAATATAATTACTAAACAGTTTAAAATGAAGCAATACGTAAACTTAGTAAATAGTTTCCAAGGAATGCATATTTGTCGTGGTGTGGATGTTTTGTATAATTTGTAACATTTTCTTGTCATTTTCTAAAACATTCATTGAAGTTAAAATAACTTAGTATTTTTTTTTTTAAACTTTGAATAAAATAATTTCGTAATTTATTCATATAGGGTTTAAATTACGGAAGCTGTACTTGCCTTGGACTTTTTTAAATAGTTAAAGTAAATTAAATTTAGGCCGCAATAAATATTACTCTCTTTCTTCACGAAAGGTGCAATAACAGTTGCAGTATTGCAGCCTTACGAAGTCGAAACATCACTAGATAGTAAACCTAACGATCGCATGTCAAGGGGTTGAACAGGGCTTGGCAGTTGAAAGGGGTCTTTCTGTGGGGTCTACTATTGTGGCCAGAAAAAGAGAGGGGGGCGAATCCTGAAAATTCTTAGTAGCCAAGGGAAATTTTACTCAACCCAAGATAGCAGGCTAAAGGTTAAAAGATATATTTATATAAGTTAACGTATTGATAAACATTGTGACACTTCAAGGGAAAACTATTGCATTCGGATATAAAATTAGGACACAAAATGATCTTATCTTCAAAGTATACAAGGACAGAAGTTTCTAATTGTGCCACAAGTATTTTATGTAATAAATGAACAGTTTTAAGGGCATAAAAACGCCTCCCGGTTGATAAAAACAAGTATACTCACCCTCAAAGAAGTTAAATTTTACAAAAAATTCATTATAGCATTTGTCGGACATGAAATGCGAGACTAGATTTCTAAAAAAGCTACCCATTTTGAATTGAACTAATAATGGCAATTGTCTTTTTAGCTCATTAAGTGTTGAAATGATTTTTTATCTGAAGATCAAATAATAAAACTCGTTTACGAAACTAGGTTGGTTGGTTGGTTGATATACATATATTTTCAGGCTTGTGTGCTTGCTCAGAGAGCCGCTTATAAACCTTCGTCCAGTAAGACAGTCACAACACACACACACACTCACACTCTCATGCACACATATGCGCGACAGATGCTGCCATCTATCACGCGCCACCTCCACAATTTAGACATGTCCCTGAAGGGGAGGGAAATTTTCTCCAGGAACCTGTACCCATGGTAAACTGCGCAATGACCGACCACAGGACTTTCGGACCCAACAGATTTTACGAGCACGTACTCCGCATATACTCGGTAGGTCTTCAGTGGCGACCGGGTCTCGAACTCTCAACCTTCCGATCTCGATCTCCGAGATCCTTGACCACTAGGCTCCCTACAGCCTTTACGAAACTATTTTGGATCAACAACGGTGCAGAAGGCTTTTCTTCATTACACTTCACGGAATTTCCGTTTCGTCGAGGCGTTGTTTGTAGTTCAAGCTTGTTTTGGTTTGGTTAGATTAGCAAACAGATTTTTAAAAGGGATTGGGATTAGGTTGAACTCTCGTATTACTAGAGCTATCGGAGAGGGCTAATGTGGCCCCGTACCCAGAACTTTGGAGCACATTCAAAGTGCACTAACTCTACATTGGGTATCATTCATATGACTTGTAGGGGTTCACTACACGAGGAACCTCAATATATCATCTACACTAGATGGCGCTGATTTACTAACGAAATAACTCATCTCCGAGTAAGAGAATCCTTTTGGTAGAATGAGTTGCTGAGGCAGGCTACAAAAAAAAATTATCTCCACCTGGCACCTTTTTAGGCAGTGCCTGGACTCAAACCAGGGACCTTTCCGCGAAATTTCCGAAAGGGCTTCCAGCCTCCTTTTTCAAAGAATATGATACTTTTATATTTGTAAAAGGATTTCAAGAAACATACTTAATAATATTCCTATCCTATCTATATAAGCGTCATAAAATCTGTTTCTTTTAATTGAAAAAAAAATGAACGAATACTTTGAATGGTACAATCTAAGTATCTTTCACAGTTTCACATAATCGGGGGTGGACAGGATAATACGTAGAAGTCCAACTACTTTTGAGTTAGCTGCAATTTCTGAAGATATGCATATTTCTTAAATTTATTTCTATGAAATATTTAATTTAGATCTATAAATGAATTTTTAAGCTGTAACTTAAACATATCTCTCAAATATTCCTATTAATTTTGATGATTAGGAAAATATGACTTAAGTTGTTACCTAACAGAAACATAAAATACTATTTATGGTTATCTCAAACAACAATAATGGACACTAGATGGCGCTGATTTACCACCAAAATAACTCGCCTTCAAAAATCCTTTTGGTAGAATGGGTTGCTGAGGCCGCTTCAAACTTTTCTGGAACTTTTCGCATGCAAGGCAAGCGAAATTTCTGAAAGGGCTTCCATTCCCCTTTTTATAAAGAATATGTGCTATTTATAATTGTAAAATGATTTCAAGAAACGCACTTTATAATATTCCTATCTATATAAGCGTCATAAAACCAGTATCTTTTAATTGAAAAAAAATGAACGAATACTTTGAATGGTGACATTTTCTTAACTTTTGCACATAGTACTAGCAAATGCAAGTCAATGTACATTTAAAAGTGAACTAGTTATTTCTAGAGTGGTTCCATAAATAGTAAGTACTATAGTTCAAAACATAAAGTTTATAGTTCTTTCTATAATTTATAGTTCAAAAAATAGTAAGTACAAGTTCGTTCTTTTATTTAGGCTCTCTATTTCCTATTTTTGGTGCAAAAAAAATTTTAACTTTTTTACAAGCACCCCAATTAAATATACCATCAAGAAATTAATTTTCCACTTCAAATGAATTTGGAGACTTGAACAATGCTTGTTCTTTTAAGGGGACGATAAATGTTAAAATCGATTTTTTTTTTATTTCATGAATCGTTAAAATATTACCTTAAAAATGTGCAGGGCCGGATTTCTAAATAGGCTGTAGCCTAGAGCGGCAAATTTCACGTCCAATTAAAGCGGTATTAAGCATAAAAAATTATTTTAAAATAAAAATACTAATATTTTTAAGAAAGAAACAAATATTTTACATTAATTCGTGGCAAATCTTTAAGGCTGCTCATCAACCCCATACCCGGTCCTCCTTCGATCGGGACCAGAGACATAACATAGAGTGGACTGCGCATTCATAGTAAAGCTGCTTAGGGATGGAAAACCAAAACCGGTTTTCAAAAAACCGGTGGTCCCGGTTTTGACTGAAAACCGGTTTTTTGGCACGAGGCCCTACGGAACCGAAAACCGGTTTTTTAGGGAAAAACCGATGGAAAATGGAAAACCGTTTTTTTCTAAAAACCCGCCATCCCTTGCAGATTAGCATTATGTCCTAAACATCATAAATCGCCAAGAGGGGAAAGGTTGCTACATATGGCAACTTAACGCTACCGTTTCGTTACGAACTATTCCAAATTGTCGCAAGACCTGAATATCAGCTAGCAAACCGAAGTGGAGACTAACATCAATGTCCAAGTCACGTGGGTTTCTACCAATCACGGTAGCTTGAATTTTTTTTAATGTTTTTGCAGACGATTTTTTTAGCATGTTGGTATTTTTCTCTTTTGGCTTTTATAATAAATATTTAATTACATTCTTTTAATCTCTGAGCATGTTAACAATCGTGAATGTTGTACTCTTAATTCAGAAACGTTTTGTGCAAGATGCCAAATGCTTGTGAATTAGAATTCCTAATTGTAAAGAGGGGTATAAAAAAGGATTAGTCACACTTTCACGGGTAAAATTTATTTAGTTCTGCATACTTTTAGTAATTGTGAGTTCTTCATAAACTATAATTTCTATCGAGGGAATTTATTCTAAAAGTTCTTTTATACTGAAGAATCATATTCATGGTAAAATCAACGTTGTTAGAACTCTAATTATAATAAATATTTTGGGCCAAGTCAATTAAATTGATGGTCTGAACATTGACAGCTTAGAAGTAGAATATTTTTTTTACTTTTTGGTCAAAAAGAAACCTGTTTTTGCAATCGTAGTGTTTGAGTTATTTATATTTAAAAGTAGAGCATTTGTTGAATTTGGAATATATTGATGTGTTTTAGAAAGTTGATTTATTTCAGGTGAAATAAAGGAAGAAACAAAATTTCAAAAAAAGTATATTTGATTTTTTTTTATCGGACCGTTAGAACGAAAGTTATAGAGACGGCAGAAAAGATTCATCATGTCAATAACCAACTTATATTACAGCAACACTCTACATAAACCTACTAATGATCTTTTAAATTAATTTTTAATAAAGAGTCCACATTCAATTGTTCAAGTAATCTTAAATAGACGCACAAAATCAAAGAAATAATCTGATATCTATTAAGAGGATCTTAAAATAAAAGCGATTCATCCGTGCTCCTTTCCGAGCTTCTTTATCATAACATTAGATTGTCGGCCTCCGTGTTTAGGTCATTGTGGAAAAACTCGCTAAATGGTAAACTCGCCAAAGATGCGAGCCAAACGCGACACAGTCATGTGACTGTGTAAGTTAGATGTTTAGGACACTTTAGGTTTGCCAATGCGCAGTCCACTCTATGTTATGTCTCTGATCGGGACTGGCTAATGGAAAGTCTATGGGGGAAAAATGGTTTTTGTTCCCAAAAAAAGCAATGAAATTATAGGAATATTGTGATGCGGTTTTTTTTTAATTCATAAAACTCCAATAAAGTTGTGCTTTTAGAGGTTATTTTCTTAAAAACATTTTTTTACCCTTTTTTAAAAGAAAAAATTTAGATTAAAAAAAAGTAAATAACGTTTTTTAAAAAATAACCTCTATAAGCAACAACGTTATTGGAGTCTTATGAATTAAAAAAAAACCGCATCAAAATATTCCTATATTTCATTGCTTTTTTCGGGAACAAAAACCATTTTTTCCCCATAGACTTACCATTAGCCAGCTCGATCGAAGGAGGACCGGGTATGGGGGTGATGAGCAGCCTTAAATCCAGCCCTGAAAATGTGCCTGCAAATCTTTGGAAAGAAATTAGCATGAATCATTGATTAAAAACTCATTTAAATACTTCACCTCAACTCGGCGCTTGAGAGCTTTGTCAAAACTTTAAACGTGTTAATCTCAAAACCACTTTTTATTAAATTGGCGGGCTAGATAACTCAAAAAGTTCTCCATCGATCCTTATGAAAATTGGTAAACTTTTTCTCTATAGTATTATCTTCTAGTAAAACCTCAAAAATTCCGAAATTTTTTTTTAAATGAGTTTTCTTACCCAAAAACCTTTGAAAAAAGGGTAAAAAAACCCAACTTTTTTTTATTCTGAGGAATGCTGATTTTCAATTTTTAAATTTTTATTGGTTTAACTAGAAGGATGTGTTATGAAAATTTTCATGTAAAATTTTTTGATTTCAGATCCATTTTGGAGTAGCTAGAATTCCCGCCGATTGATACTTTTATCTGCGAGGATCTCAGGAGATGAGTTACTACGGCGGCCATTTTGAAAAAACTAAAACCTAAAAAATCTAATTTTTGAATTATAATGAAAAGCATACTGAATTTTAAAATGATTCATGCATTTCTTCCCCTTTAATAACCTCTCAGAAAAACGATCAAAATTGAGGTGTTTACATGTAGTGCCCCCCTTAAGTCAAACAGAAAATTATCTCTTTTTTTTAAATGTATACATGAAAGGTGTTAAAAAAATAAGTGTATAATCCAAGAAATAAATTACTCGAGTAAAACACATAACTTTGTAAACAGAAATTTATAAAAATGTATTTTTTTTTAACAAAACAAGTATGAGAGGGGTCACATACAATAAAACCCAAATGACATACAATAAAAGGTTGGTTTTAGTTGAATTACCATCAAACTAGAGCTACAGATCTCGTAATTATATAAATAAAAGGAATGTTTATAAATTAGTCCACAATTACTCAATAATTTTCCTTGCAACCAATTAAAAAAAAAATTGAAAAGTTTCAATTAAAAAAACACTAATCACATTAAGCTAACTAGTCTATTTTTATCACTAAAACATTCAATATAATATTTATCAACATTGAATAATTATCATATATTACACATGGAAAATCAGCACAAATACACATTCAAACATTTTTTTATGATTAACTAAGTTAATTTAATGTTTAATTGATAAAATAAATGAGGTTATTATTGTTTTGAAAGAGTTTCAATTTTATTGTATTTGCAATTACATTTTTTCACACAAACAAAAATCAATAGCTTAAATTATCTTATGTTTTGATGAAATACAAACTGTATGTGTTCAATGTGAAAAAGAAATACAGATGAAATTTTAACACAGCTTGATGTTTTATGTAAAAAACTTTAGGTGCAAAAAAACTATAAATGTGAAATTTGAGAAAAAAATATATTTAGAAAATACATTTCAGTTTGCTTAAGATTCATTATAAAATTTATTTCTATTAAAATAAATATATGCCTTAACTATTAGAGGCTGTATATTTTTCAATTGCGTCAATTTATCAACATTCTTGAAAGAATTTTTTTTAAATAGATATAAACGTTTTGGTCATTTTTACAAAGACAAGTAATTTCAAATTCTCTAAAAATTCCCAAATATGTATATAATCCAGTAATAGGGAACCAGGCACCCATTTGAATAACGTGATTTAACCTCTTGAGACCTGGCGTTCCCATTTGGGAACATTTTTTAAACCTCCCCACAAACAATTAACACATTAATTAGTTCCAAAATTGTCCTGGTCCTATAGAAGATCCAAATATCAGTTTTCAGCCTTCGGTTACAGGTTTAAGTCATTTATTTCCTTAAAAAATTAAGTTGAATGAGGGTAAAATAATCTGTTGACTACAAATAAGTGATACTGCCTTTTTTTGTTGCATTTATATAACAAAAATATGTATTTTTGGAGTTTAAGGCGTGTCCCTAAGTAACTATTAAACATACAGTGGTGGCCAAAAGTGTGGACACATTTTGAAATTTTCATATTTTTCAACTTTGTGTGATTACAGAATATATTAATTGTATATCAAATTAAGCAATTGTATATCAAATTAAAAGTAATTTAATCTTTATGAGGACCACTGTGTGCAGATCGCTGAAGCCGTCTATGAGACCTTTGGTCCCATATAATCTATATCCATGGACACACCATCATCATCAAAGTAATTTCATGCAGAATTAAAAATACAGTATTACAATATATGTTTTACGAATAAGTTAAGCAACTAATAGTATGATCTGTCTTAGTTTTGCAAGTCATTAAACCACCAACTTGTATTGCAATTTCAGCAAAAGAGAATCCATTGATTGTGCTTGCTTGTTCAACTAAAATAAGCATAACTTTATTTGTAATAAAGATACTTAAATTCTGTTTATTTAGTGAAATTCTACATTAAATTACCTTCAATTTAATATTCAAATGTTTGTATTTAAGCGAAATTTAATTGATGCAAGAACACAATTAACAGTTGAAACACATGAAACTTTCGAAAAGTGTCCTCACTTTTGGCCACCACTGTATTTTTAAAAAAATCTTTGAAGTACATACTTTTTAGCATATATTTGTATGAAAAGTATGTTTAGATTAAGAATACATGTGTAGGATTTTGCTTGGGTCATAAGAGGTTAAATTTATACCAATAATCCAGACAGAGAAAGTTTAATTAAAGTAAGTACAAATCTTGGTACCTTAAAGACTAATATGTAAAATATAGTAAAAAACCAGTTCGACATTATTAACATTATATGATTGGCCAATCATTTTTTGGGTTTATTTGGCATTTTGCTGTACATTTGTTGTACATTTTTGGCGACTTTATCATTTACACCATCAAAATATAGGCAAGAGTAAATTTTTTTAAAGGAGTTTAAGTTTAATGTTTGAAAAAAATCAAAAGCTTCATTGGAAATAAGAAAATTTGCATTTTAAAACTCTGCCGTTTTAAACTGTTGTTACCTACATAAAAATTATTTTAAAAAATATATTTCATTATTACATCAAATATTAACAAACTAAATGGTAATTTTTTTATGGATATTATGAAATTCTGCTTACAAGAAGCGTTTCTACACTTCTTTCAACATGTTGACAGGATTAGATTGTATGACATAACTTTTCAAAAAAGTTATTAAAAATTAAAAATTAACCCAACAAGTCCCATTATATATCTTATGACGCAAAATAAGACACAGCTCTTGTATACAATGTTTAGAGTAGTGAGTAGGGTGGGCCGAAAAAACTTTTTATTTTATATCGAATCGCTATAGTGCGGAAAAGTTGCCATTGGTAAAGACATTAAAAATGCACTAATTATTATTTTTTTATTACCATATCTTCCGTTCGCACAATGTCATCAAAGTTGGCAAAAAATTGTTAAAAACCGAAATTTTTAAAAAAAATTTTAAAACACGGTAGATGTTTTTAATTACGTTCCTATATCATGAATTAACTACTAAAAGAATGTAAAATCCATATATTATCGCACTTATTAATAATAAATGCTATTAAATGTAGTATAATAAGTTATTATACATTTGCGTCACATCTTCTGGCCACTCAACGTAGTATAAAATTAGGAAAATTCGCATTTTTCGCTAAATTTCAAAGTTTTAACTATTTGTAAATTTTAATCGTACAACATGATATCAGAAAGCAATTAAAAACATATATCGTGTAAAAAAATTATGAAAAATTACTGTTTTTGAAAAATTTTGCCATTTTTGATGGCATTGCGTGAACGGAAGATATAGTAATAAAAAAATAATAATTAGTGCATTTTTCATGTGTTTACCAATGGCAACTTTTCCGCACTGTAGCGATCCGAAATAAAATAAAAAGTTTTTTTCGGCCCACCCTAGTAGTGAGAAACTAAGATTTGTCATCAAATAGCAGAAACATTCAAATATGGCGACATTTCCTTTCATATCTTGTTGTTTACCCTCGCTTGTCAAGCGAGTGGGTCCGAGTTCAAATCACGGAAAAGGCATGGATATTTGTGTTGTTCCGAGTACATGCAAATAATGTGCATATTAAATTCTGTGGTCCGAAAACCCTGCGGTTTGTTGTAGCACAGTTAATATGGGTGCAGGTTGTCAAAAATTGAGTTGAAGAATTAACCTAGCACTAGAGATACAAAAGGGCTATTGGCACCTTAGGTCATAATTTAAAACCACAGTCAAGTGACGAGCCAACACCTGAATAGGCACCCAACACAACTGTTAAGGGCCTCGTCATACACAGTGTTGGGACTTAGGCGCATATTTAACATGCAATCCCTCTACAAGGGGTATTATTCGTTTGACATTTTTGGCTGCAGAGGCCGCTTAACGGTTGGCGGTTACTTTGGCGATGCCTGGACCTGAACTTGGGACCTTCCACTTGCAAGTCAAACACCTAAACAGACTAGGCCAACTTTTTGCTATTTTAAAGTAATTACAATCAATTACTTATTGCATTAAGTAACCGTAACAAGTTACTTTCATATTAAGTAACTGTAACATGGTTTCTTTTTAAAAGTAACTTTAAAATCACTGATTTAGAAATTAGTCAATGCACCAAACCGTGTACACTAGAGCTGATCTCAAAGTACTTACAACCAATAAATTATTATAAAAAAATCTCTACCAGCTAACAAACATGCAATTCACACACATATACAATTTTTTGGCTGTAAAGATCATTAGTTATTTGGCCTTTTATGTGTTCCTGGTTTTCTTCTCTTTCGGACAAGTCTATCTCTGATGTTCGCCCTTTGCAATAAATTGTAGTCGACGTAATTACACAAAAAGTCTGTGAAATAGGGGACGTAGAAAGCTCTTAAAAGGGTATGGGATCTGCAATAAAAAAATATAAAATGTGTAGTAATAACATATCACATAAATGAGTTCAAATATGAAATATTTAATACTACTGAACAAAAAAATCTTTTATGGGAAAAAAAACCTATTGGTTTGCTATTTATTATACTGCTATACTTTTTAGATTATTCATTATACATTTTAAAAAAATGATTTAAGAATATATCGTAAAAAGAAACATATGAAAAAAATATATGTTTGATTATTAAATACATTTTTTTGAAAATTGAATGCTCTTAAAAGGGCATGTGAAATGAAAAATAAAATATAGAATGGGGGTATAAAACTGGTTGAAAATGTAAAATCCTTAGTACTTGTCTATAACAAGTTTTTGGAATTTGTTATCCAAATGTTTATGTAAGGAACACATTTCAGTGTAACAAACTATAAGCAAATAAGTTAACAAATTTCAAATTTTATAAAAACGGAAATAATTTAAAATGAAAAACATGTAATGGAAAAATACTCAATCTATGATTAACCCTTTCAGTCCCAGTGATGCCATTTGGCATCATCACTTTCAATATTTTTTTCAAAATTTTTATGTCCCGTTATGACATCCAAACACACATCATTCGGTTCTTCACACTTTGTTCTATCAGACAATATTTTACTTTAATCTCAATAGAAGTCAGAACTACTATTTTTTTATTTAGAAAATAGTCAACAAGCGTTTCTCCTGATTTTTGATAAGTTCACTTCAGTTCCACATATTTAAAACACAATTTAAACTATTTCGGTTAAATTATTTCTTAATTTTTTTTAATAATATGGTCAGATACCTTAAAATATATAACTCGAAGTGTTTTTAGGTAATATATATTTTTTTATGTTGTTGTTTTCCACAGTTAAAAAATTTTGGCATTGTTTCAAAAACCATATAAAAAATTTAAATGAATTTTTTTTCTTATGGAATTCGTATATTTGACCTAAAATAAGCTTATTTTGTGAATATCAGATGTTTCTGTAGTGTAGTAAATTTTTGGGACTGAAAGGGTTAAATATAAATAAATGTCTCCAGGGATTTTTAATTAAGGGGGTCTAGTACCCAAAAATCATGAATTTTTTTGTTATTATTTTTTAATATTATTTGAACTTTTCTTAACATTTTGCAAAAAACTGCTTAAAATTTTACACATTAGTTTTTGAGTTATTAATTTTTGACTGAGGCGCTCTTTAAGTATCCTACCACAAAACGCTTACTTTAAATGCTCGTATCTCTGTTCGTGTTTTATAAATTTTAGGATAGCGAAAAATACTACTCCTCTTTTAATATTATACATAAAAAGTTTCTGAAAATTTCTATAGCATCCTAAAAGTATAAAAACAAAACTATGCATTAAAACTTTTCATTTATGTTGCCAGTATTTTTGAAAAAAAAAAATTTAAGTTAAAATTTCACTCTTTTCATTGAAATTTGATAAAATTTCGAAAAATATTTTTAAAAAAAAGTTGTATCTTGATTAAAACTTGGATGCATAGTTTTTATAAGATATTACTATGGAACTCATATAAAATATTTGGTGATAAAAAGTCAAAAAATAACTGAGTAGTAGGTATTTAAAAAGTTAAAAAATAAAACAAAAACTTATTTTATAAAATCCTGGGTCATTTTCAATCAATAACTAACAATCTAAATTAATAAAGAAAAGAAAGCAAGGTTACATGTGATAAATAAAAAATTATTGAAAAGACAATAAAATAAATACATGTTACAAAATATCAACAATAAACAATAAAATAAATACATAATACAAAATATCAACCTTTGGGAATCCAAAAATGGAAGGGAAAAAGTAATATTCCAATTGGGGTCTTTGGAATATCTTGGTTCTAATGATGAATGATTTGGAAAATCAGAGTCCACAATGTAATCACAGGCTTTAATATCCACCTAAAATTCAATAAATTTTCTTTAAAATGTATATAATTCAAAAGGAATATGAAAAGAAAAAATATAAGGGAAGGAATAATAGAGCTGTAACATATTTCAGAATTTCCCCTTCAGGGACCTAGCAAATGGCTTTTAAATGCTAATGGGAAGACTAATATGCAGGGTTCGTATTCTATGAGTAGTGAAATTCAGGAGTTTCTAAGGAGTTTTTCAGGAGTGCAGCAATGTAAATTCAGGAGAAGGTATCACAAAATAAATTTGAATATGTGTGTTTATTATTGTATTTTTCTAGGGTTTTAGGCCGAGAATGAAGAAAACAAGGTGTAAATGTTGTGGAAAATTTGAGGCTTTGTTGTAAAAGGCCAGCCCCCTTCTTTGGGGAAAAAATATCTTTTTTTGGCAATTTTTTTTTAATATTCCTGACCTTTGTTTAAATTTCTTGACTTTTTCAACCGGTAGAAATCCTGATACAGTACGAGAGAAAACCGACTGAGAAAGAAGATAAATGATTCATGCTGTCAATTTTTTCAGGAGAGGGGGGGGGGAGGATATCAGGAGATGATACGCACAATTAAGGAGTTACAAGGGCCCTTAAAAAATAAAATTCAGGAATTTCAGGAGGCGTACAAACTCTGAATATAGTTGCGAAGCATTGCACTTGAATTTCTGAATTTAGGTTTTATTAAGTCTTATCTATAATTTAAATTGACCAAAATGAGGGTTACAACTTGTAAAATAATATTTAAATTTCATTTCACCAAATATAACTTTTGTTCATTTATACAATGAACTTTGTAAAAAAATAATAACAAAAGAAACTTGCATATCTGGATCGTTCTTCCAGGTTTTGATCGTTCATTTCTGTCGGAATGATTCTGGTGGCATTTGGTGAATCCTCAAATGGCTTTGGGAGTTGGCCTTTGAATTCAGATTTCAGAAATTTCAAATTCCAGCTGAAATGATTATAGACACATTAACATAAAAAATACAAAGTTTTTATTTTATATTAAAAAAATGAAAATTACTTGCTTGAGCTAGATAAAAAGAAGCTAAAAAATACTTGAAACATAAGTACTGAATTAAATTTTTAATTTTCACACTTTCATTACATGAAAAAATTCCTTTCTTTTAATTCAGATGCCTAAAATAATGAAATAACCTTACATTTAGTCTTCAAAAGTTGATTTGCTTTATATTGCCACAACATACATTGTGTGCACTTAGACGTTTTATGAAACTTATATATATGATACATAGGTCAACCAATGCTATTATTCTAAACAATCATACAGAACATTTCCTGTAAAGGAGGCTATTTTGTTGTTGAGCTTATAGTCCAAGTCTTCCTAGATCAGGCCCTGAATACAGATTTCAACACTAGCATAAAATTTTATCTATGTTTACAAAAAAAATAATAATGATAATAATGTCTGTGGGAGGAAGCAAATATTTTCCTCTTAAATTGTTTTTGTTACTTGGTAGTGTAAAAATGCTTTCATAGCAACCCAACACTACGAGAGATAATGATTTCAAAACCAATGCATTAGGTCACAAAATCGAACAATAAAGGCAAATGCATTTATGAATACACAATGAAATTATAACTTCTTCCTCTTTTAATTTGGGTTTGTCCGATATGCAGGGTGTTTTGCACCTTGGACCCCTAAAAAAAGGGACTTAGGGACCTAAAGTTTAAAAAAAAGGGACCTAAGGGACCACTTAAATAAATCGACAAGTGCTTAAGACATGTTGGAAATGAGAAAATTGTTAATTAAGGCAAAAACCCGAGTTTTTCATTTTAAACCTGACTAAAAGAAACACAAGAAAAACAGAAGACTGTGAAGAACATTTTAGTGTATTAAACTATTTCAACTTGCATGGTAACTTATTGTCTTGCTAAAGATGAGCAACTTATAAGATAGTATACTAACAAGTTTTTTCAGCATGAATACAAGGTTAGGAGAAGAAACATCAATTTGCCTTAGATCTTGATGAAGCAGTTTCACAATTTGCATTGGGGCTGGGGAGCCCAGTCAGTTAGGCACTTGCCTAGCATGCGAAAGGTCCCAGGTTCGTGTCCAGGCATCCCCAAAGTAACTGCCGACCTATAAATGACCCATGCAGCCGAAAATGTCCGTCGAATAACAACCATGCAGAGGAAGTGCACGTTAAATATTCTCCAAAGTCCCAACGCTGCATAAGATGTCACCCTTGACGGTTGCGATGGGTGCCTATTCAGGTGTCGGCTTGTCACTTGAATGTCGTTCTAAAATACGACGCCCATCGCCAATGGCCCTCGACGATAATTCCTACCTAATCTAACAATTTGCAATACAAGTCATTAGGAGCGGACATTTTTTCAGTGACGCAGCTAATGAATTAAAAATTCCAAGTTCAAATCTAATATCTAAAAAGAAGAAGAAATGAAAGCAAAGAAAGTAGCTGACAAGTTGTTGGACGAAGCCACAAAGAGGTTGGAGAGTGCCATAAAACGGAAGAATTTTGAAGAGATGACTCTTGCTAAGGAAATGCTGCACCAGGCATTTAATCCCCTGATAGTCATTGCAGTCTTGTCTGAATGTTAAACGTTGCCAGAAGTAGAGAAGCCTCTTTCAACAGATGCACTACCAAGAGAAATTAATGATAGCATGGCTTTTACTACTTTAGACACAGCAGGATATTTAATACAATTGTTTGAATTTCGTAAAGCAAAAATTTGTGACCAATATTGGTCAATTGGAACAGACTTTAGATATTTCATCAAATTTAAGAAGTTTTTATTCATCTAAAAGGCGACAAATGTCTACGCAAAGGATTTCTCCAACTGAAAATAACGAATATTCCCAATCCTTATTTCTGAGTGACAAAGAATTTCGAGAAAAAAAAACTGCTGCATCCTAGTCACATGGTAATATCTTTTTTTTTAAAAAAAAAGGGACTTAAGGTACCAAACGTGAAAAAAAGGGACTAAAAGGGACCGAAAATAAAAAAAGGGACTTTAAGGGACTAAGGGACCAACTCTAAACGCCCTGGATATGTGGCACCTCTGCTTTTGTGTAGCATTTTATACCATACCCCAGACCCTAGCTCCATTTGTTAGGGTCTCCTACTTAAGTGATAAAGTCAACCAGGTCCCTGATAGAGCTAAGGTGTAACTCTTTATCATTAATGATACCAAAGGTAATCAATCCAGTATGGGGAAGGGCATCATATTCAAATATGATCTGATGTGCCGTTTCCTCTCTGTTGTGACATTTCCTACATGTAGGTTCTTGTTGAAAAAGTCCCATCGTATGAAGATGTTTTCTGAAATGATAGTGCCCCGTGATTATGAAAAGCATTTATGACTGCACAATGAAATTATAACTTACTTTTCGGGAAGGAAAAACGACGATGGGAACCTGTACCACTCTTTTCCAACACAGATATTCACTGGGTACTCTGGTGGCAGTGGATGTAAACTTTCTTCCATAGAAAATTGACCGAGCTGCATAAATGTCTCGATAGGAGCACGGTAGCCTACAGAAATAAATGTAGTTAAATAAGGTTAGAACATAGATGATACACTCAAAGTTAACTGCTAATGTGACTTGAGTTCAAAAAGACTTAGTTGACTTATCTAAACTGATAGACAAAAAACTTACAATTAGTGAATGCTTAAAATATTTTTTTTTAAAAAAAGCTAGAGCTGTGTAACACTACACAACTTCAAATGAGCATTTTTAGGTCTTGAGTGGTAACCCAAATGTTAATGAAAATTAATTCTTGCATGAGCTTTGATTGGCAAATCCATGTCATGGGAGAAATCCATGTCAGAGCACCAATTAGATCATTGATTGAAATAGCAAAAAAAAAAGCTAGAAACTTTTTTCATCTAACATAACACCATTCTGACTCAATAAATACTTTTAAAGATAATTATGTACTATAAGGTAATTTCAATAACTATAAAACCTAAAAAGTTCTCTAGCAGCTACCCATTTTTGCGACAACAATATTCTTGAAAAAAAAAAGCTATTATGATGTCAAACAGGACAGGAAACTTCTGTACTAAATTTGAAATCTCTCAGTTTGAGCTGTAGAATGATTTAAGACAGTTGGAAAAATGTTCAAAAACCTCGTTTTCCTTAATCAGTACCTAAAAAAACATGTAGAAAACACAAAATCTCCGTTTTGGAATTTCAACAATATCGCAATACTTTCAGTACTCCAAATTTAATATTAGGTAATCAAAAGTGAAACAATTTTTGCGATTAAACAATAGTTGCCGAAATAGTTATGGCCACAAAGCATTGTGGTCATTCATGTCTGGCCAAAAGATAATTCAACAACTTAATTTCAAGATTTTTGAACCCATCACAATAGTTTCATTACCTTATACAGGATGTCCGCAAAAGAATGTTCGAGTTTCAAATTGTAAATACTACCAGCTGAAATTGTTCGACAGTTGTGGTTAAGGTGAAGAATAAAGAATAACTCAACAGTTTCAGATAAGCGCACGTGCTTGAACCAAAGGTAGAAATGCCCAGGCTGTTGCTTCCATAACTCTGGACTTGCTGCAGACAGAATGGGAATAATTGCATTTTCGCTTGGATGTGTGCTGTATCACTAAAAGGCGCACACATTGAGCACTTATAGGAAAAACTAGGTTAGTTTTCCTTCAATTTCATGTATGATTTGTTATATTTAGTATAAAATAAACTCCTTTAATATGCCATCAAAACTCGGACATTATTTTACGTAAACCCTGTATTTCAAATTAGCTCAGTGAAAGTAAAGATACATTAATTAGTATACAAATAAAAATCCCCCTCCCCCCCCCACATAAAACAACAAAATAAAATAAGAAAATATTTCAACCTCTGTAAACAATAACGGTGCGAGACAGAGATGCAATGCAGAATAGGGCGCAGAAGGCCATGGAAAGCCCACTGGTGGCATCGAGGTAATCTCCAAACTTCCTTTTGGAAAACAGCTTGTGATATAGTTTCTGCAATATTTGAAAATAAATTAAAATAATTAAGCAAATATTAAATAATAAGTGTAAGATATATTTAGAGAAATGTTTTATAAGTTTTAGCAACAGTAACTTAATATATTCGATAATATTTTGTTCTTAAAGATTTCAAATGAACAACAATTGAAAAGTTTTATTAAAAAAATTAGCAAGATTACAGAACTAAACCATTGATAGAAAGTGATAAAAACATTAAAATGTTAGAGAGAAAACTGCTAATGCATCGTAAATAAAGTATTTTATACATGATTTTTTTTAGATGTTTACATTTTTTAAAAATAAGATGCATATCAATAAGTTTAATTCTAGAAAAATAATACTTTTTTATAAATCAATAACAAATAGCAGTCATAATTATCTATTTCTGAAGTTGTAAGTTCTCAACTAAAAAAAATGATTCTAACAAAAAAATCAGGCATGAAAGTGCAAACTAATCAAAAAGGCTGAACTCAGAATTTCCATTTTTTGCACTATCGGCATAACGACATACAGCAGACCAATTAAAAATTTAGTTATATTAGTTTTTATTAAATGTACACATAGAAAATTATGCTTAACTAATGTAATTTAGCCTTACTTTAAATCTGTATATAGATGCCACATCAAATCATATTTAATTTTTAAAAAACCTGATAACTAACGAATTACCCTTATACTAGAAAAATATAAAATCATAACATAAGTACCATTTAAGGAGCTAAGATCACCCCAGTACTTTGCAACCCGGTTTGGATTTAAGCTGGGAGGAATATAGCAATAACTGCATAGCAATAACTGCAGCACAAATCAATCTTTGTGTAGCACTTGATTAATTTTATTAGCAAGATAGCCCAACAACACATTGAAATTTTTTTTAAATCAGAACATTAGTATTATATAATATTTAAATTTGTATACTACTAAATGTACTCTTGGACTTTTTTTTAAAATCTTGTCTGCCTCTTAGGGATTAAAAAGGTTCATACAAAATGAGAAGAAAAAAAATTCAAACACTTCACTATTCCAAAAAAATTCAAGGACTCAAAATTCACTAACTTCCTAAATATATAAAGCGTAAGCGGGCGCTCCAATTTTTTTAAAGCTAAAAATTGTCTAAAATGAGAAACCCCAGTATAGACCGAAGTAGAAAAAAGGTTTAAACGTAAACCAAAAAGTATTTTTTTCATTCCAGCTGTTCTTGTGATCATGACTCGCGGACACCTGTGAGTCAGACACTCAATCAGAAGAAAATTTTCTGGTTGCTCGACTTATCCTAAACTGGAGCTACAAAAGTAACAAGACACTCTTCCGATCACAGAGATAGAGAACTGTCAATCATTCTGATGCAATGTGACGTCATTTCATCGGTAGATTTCGTGGGGAGATTACAATGAAAGATGGCAGTGGCCGATTCTTGAAGACCCAATGTTAATTCATCCTCAAATTTTAATTATATTGTTTATCTTTATTATTAAAATTTATTATTTTAACTTGTTTTTCATTGAAACTTAAGTTTAGTTTTTATTCATATAGACCGAGAATGGAGGAAACTATGGTTTGCTGGCCGATAATTAAAGAAAATTTACTATAATCTAATCCTAATTCATCTTCACATTTTAATGAAATTTTTTATCTACATTATAAGAATCTGTTATTTAAACTTGTTATTGTTTATTGAAATATTAGTTTAGTTTCACCTAATTACGGTGCGAAGAAAAAGTAAACAATTGTTTACAAAAAAAATTCAAAGACGTGTTACGATGATCACATTTGAAATATTTTCTAATTCTTAGCCTAATTGCATGTATGTCTAGTTATTTTTATAATATAGTTGTGGTTCAAGACGGATCTTTAAACCAAACTTCAACGAATCGTAATATTTACTAGTTTGCAGCGAAACCACACTAGTAGTGACTAGCTATTTTTATAGTTTTAATTCAAACGGACCTGTCAATCAAAGTTCAACGCCTCGTCCTCGTAATTTGTGCCTAATTTGAAGTAAAATCGCAGTGTCTTATTTTTATAGTTTAAGGATCAGTGAACCAAACCTCTATGCCTAGTAGTTTTTGCTTGCATATATGCGGCGAAATTGCAGTAGATTTCGGTATTTTTATAGTTAAAGACGGATCAGTCAACCAAACATCGACTCCTCATAATGTCTTGTTTTGTCTTGCCGAGTTTGATCTCAGGACCAGACCCCCATATATATGGGTCACAATTTCTCAACGGTTCTGCATTGATCTCAGGATCACCCAAAATGAGATTAAAAAAGGCGGAATTCTGCCGAAAGGCGGAATTCTGCCGAAAGGCGGAAAACTTTCATGCCTGAAAAATACTGCTTAAAAAAATCAAAAAGTCAGAATCTTATACATATCAATTTATATACAAATTGATTAGAATAACAACATTATTCTATAAAAAGTGAAAAGAAAACAGAATTCTGTAAAAATTAATAATTTGTACACACTTAATCAGATAAATAATCGACTACCAAACTACAGAATATTAACAGTATTCCATAAAAACTTATAAAATAATAACCAAATTCAATATTATATATAACTATTTAAAGGGTGCTGCTTTTCGGCAAATCAATCTTTTGCAGACTCTGCATATTCCTCAGAACTAGGAGCCATTGTTTGTGGCAACCTTCTAGGCAACTCTCGCTATCTCAGATTGCAATAAATTTGAGCTTTCTATGCATGTTAAAATATGACTAACCCTCTAATGCATACTGTTGCCATATGCAACAGAACATAATCCACTTTATTCTATTAAAGTAGAACCAACAAATCTGTGTTTTTTCATCTATTACATTCCATTTCGAAATTTTAGTTACTAATAACCCTCATAGATGACAGTAGTAAAAGTGTATTCAAAATTAAAGAGTGAAGTTATTAACTGTTGTGAATATGTCTTTGGCAGTATTCAAAGTATAATAATATTGGTACTTAATTACAAATAAATTGTTTTCAAAAAATAATTATAGTTCAAGAGGGTTATTTTAAAATATATTTAGAAGTTTTTCAGTCATTCTTATAAAATTTGGAATTTTGTAGTTGGCTTTTGCCACATGGCAAAAATTTTAAAAATTGAAATTATTTAAATTCCAAAGCAGTTAATTTTTTTCCAGTATTTTTCAAATAATGTATGAGTATTAAAGATACAAATATATTTTTTCGGTGTGGAAAAAAAATTCATCAATTACAGGGTTATTGAGATTTAAAATTTTGCAAGGCGCAAACCAGCCAAATGGGTGATCATGGGATCTTTCGCATGCTACATAATCCTATGACATGCATGCTGTTGACTTATTCCATCTTGAAAACCAGCCCACTTAGTCGGGTCTCAAAACCGTGATTCCAGACTTATAAGGTGGGCACACCGACCCGGCAGCACAACGGTTAGGGAGCTAGTTTTTGGAAGTTCTGGGTTCGAATCCCGGTAAGGCATGGGTGTTTGTTTTTGTCAATAAATGCTGTTATTTGTCTATGAGTTTGTGTCGTAATTTATATGTGTGTCTCTTGTGTCTGTGTCACTTCTGCGAGTGGTGTAACGCTATAAAGCCTATGCTCCTCCCTTCTAGAGGGCTCATTCCAAGTTATGTTATGAGGTGGGAACATAATACCTTATAATCACTGATCCAACGTGTTCAAGATAAATTTATAAAACACTAACAAAACAGCATTCTAAAAAATAACAATAATAACATTCTTACAAGCAGCACTTAAAGAGAAACTTAAAATTACTTCATAAATTCAAAAAAATTTTACAGATTAAAATTTTATAAATACCTGCACAGTATCCACAGACGATGCTCCAGCCAGGCAAATCATGGGGTAGATCGGAAACAGAAATCTTTCCTCCTACAAGAAAAGCATCACCAAGATTTCTGAAATCAGAATTGTCCCAACATAAGCGGCAGACAACTGCTTATAATCACTAGAATTAAATATATTGGGACATTTTGTAACGTTTAAATGTTGTTGTCTTTTTAATACGCAAATAGGGCTTCTTTTTTGGCTAACAAGAATTTTTAACACTTTGCTTATTCCTCAGAACTGGGAGCCATACATTTGTGGCATAGACGGCACTTGCTACTAATTTCGTAAAGCAAATTACAATGAATCTGAGCTGTCTGTTGATGTTAAAGTATGTCAGGATATATATTCAGCCAAGAGAACCCAAGCAAAATAGGTACTTAAGGAATCTTTCACATGCCACGAAATTGTATGGCATTCTTACTGGCGAATTTCCTATGCTGACAATCTGCAAATTTAGCCGGGCTCAAACATGCAATCTAAATCTAGTGGGGGCATGTAATACATCAAAGACACTTAGCCAATATGTTTAAATGTTTAATGGCCATGGCTAGACATTAAGGTTTTGCATAGGATACATTTATGCAAAAAATAATAATAAGGTACTAGATAATATTTCAAATAGTATATATTTTTTAAATAGCAAGTATATAGGATAGGAAAGTTAGATATCATACACTGTTTTATATTTATAAGTTGAAACTTTGAACACTTTCATTCCCAATGACAATTTGGAATCATCATTTTAAAAATATATTTCTGATCCATTTATGATATCAAAAGGACATCATTCGATTCTTTAAAAAAAAAATTGACATGAAAATATTTTTTATTAATTCCAATAGATGTCAGCTCTATTATCTTTTTTAAATTATGATCAGAAACATGATGCCAAATGGCATCACTGGGACTGAAGGGGTAAAATAAGGTAATTAAAAAGTATTGCCTAAATAACTGAGGTGCTAAATTTTCTATTATTAACTAAAAAAAACATTAGCTCCCTTTAAATACTGATATAAAAACAGCAGATTTATTAAGTTTTTTCAGCAATTAATTTATAAGACACTTAGGAATAACACAAAAGTTAGAATGGACTATTAATTAAAAAAAAAAAAACCTGTCAGAGCTTGTGGGTATAATCTTCATTACAAAAAAACTATTTCTACCACTCAAAATACCACTAAATTAAGCTCTTAGCAAATATATGTATAGGATTATTTTTGGGATTGAAAAAGCTAAAGGAGTGATCCCCAATGTTTAAAATATTAACGAACATGTACCAAGCAAAAAAAATTGGAACAATGAATCATAGAAATTAAAAAAAAAAAACATTTTTAGGAACTCACCTTATGAGCTAGAGGGAAGAAAACAAACATCCACAAGTACATGGGGGTCAGGCATAGATAAATGGGGGGACTTTTGGGAGTTTTTCTCACAGTCCCTTCAAAGCATCTAAGTATGAGCTGAAAGGAATGGTTTCAAAGTAAAAGTTTATGTATAATAAAAAGGCAAAATAGGATTTAATTTTAGCAAGATAGGATTTACTCATTACACTTGAGATTAAATTATACTGCTTGATTAAGCATCTTGTGAGTATACTTCTGGGAAAAAAGGATCCTCCCAACAACAACAACAAGAAACTACTATGCTATCTTTCAATTTAAATTTGCTAAACAGTGTATTGTCCTCATGAATGTCCGCTAATGCTCTTAGCTAAAAACAAATATATCGTTTAACAAAATATTCATGTTAATTTTAATTCAATTGTTAATATGAAAGAGAAGTTGCATGCAAATTAAAATTATTATACTTTGATTCACTATTATTATATATATTTATACTATTATTTTATATTTATCATATATTTTTGAGATATGCTTGATAGACATTGCTTGTTGTAAACTAAAACATTAACTTATATGTTAACTTCTTAGTATTCAAAAGCTGAGATAATACAACAAACACATTTTTGTAATTAACATATCAACTTAAGCAAATAAAAAACTAGAAAATTAACAAAGTAAAATAATAATTGGAAAGTAAGTATTTTAACTTAATGAACAAATAAAATAAAAAAAAACTTTAAAAAATGCAATTACCAGAGCAGGAATTGAAACTAAAGCAGCAAGGAACACAATGTTGAAGTTCAGAATTCCATTTAAGAAGTAGAAAGTACAGGGTTCAGTACCTGGAAAATAATATGAAATCACTACAGGCAAAAGGTAAGTGTTTACACTTTTTATTAAAAATGATTTTAAAGAAATAAATGGTAATTTTTAGGTTTTAAAAGTTCTATAGCTCGAAAATAGAATATGAATCAACAAGCTATTATTATAATGCAATTTATTCAAGAATTTATGAACACATTAAAAAAAATATATCTTAAACAGTATGTTTGATAAGACAAGGTTTTTAGTTTAACAAAAATTGCCAAAATAATATGTATTTTATGCTAAAAAGTGCTTCAATTTTCACTCGATAAATCAATACATATGAATTTAGTTATATACACTATAAGATAATGTCAATAGCATTCAAACTGTCAGCTATCTTATTAAGATGTCTGACAGGTAGTGGTAACTTCTGTACCTAATTAGAAGTTTCTAGGTCATTTAGCTCAAGCTGTAGAGTGCTTTCAGACAGACAGACCAAACTTTAAAAACCCTTTTTAGGAATTAGAAGACTCAAAAACAAGTAGAAAACAAAAAATATCCATTTCAAATTTTTGACTTCATACTTTCATTACCTTACATTTCATATAAGATTGAAAGTAAAAACGGCTTACCAATTCTTTTATGTGGAAAAATACATGTAAAACGCAAATATACATGTTCCTTCAACAACAAAAAATTGTCACAAAAAAATTATGCAGCAAAAGAATAAGCAGAACAGACATTAAAAATACTTCACATTCTTAACTTAAAAATGAATCAGTTCAAAGAAACATACCGTACAAGTCTGGTCCATGTGAAGTGAATACATTATACAAAATAATATTTAAGGGTGCCACAACGAGTTTCCCGAATTGTCTTGAGTCAACATAGATCAATGGAACCTATAAAAAGGAAATTATATATAAAGTGCATGTGTACATAAATTTTAAATCTACTCAAAACAATACATAAATAAAGTTGTACTTTAGAAATATACATTTAAATGCAAGCGTTATGTAAGAATTTTTGTATAAAAAACAACATCCATTTAATTAGATAAACAGTCAGAAACTGTACTTGGAACTGCTTCCACACATAATTAACCCAAGTGAATAAGGAAAAGTGCCAAACACAGCATTTGTTTTGATTGAACTTTAAAACATCAAATTTAAACAAACTATTTTTCATTGAAAATTTTAATCTCATCATTTGCAAAATGTATTTGTATTTTGAAGAATAAATATGCAACATTGCTTACAGTTTAAAATATGTAGAACTTTGGCATTAAGCTCTATTATTAATAAGTGAAGCACTTTGAATGATTTTTCTTTTCTGAAATTTACAATGATTTCTAGTTTTTGAGAAGTTGAATATTTTAAAAGATCACACACTTGTCTGTATCATTTGCTGTTCGGGTCAAGAAAGTGGGTGATAAACACACAAACAAAATAAAATTTTCCACTTTTTATGTTATAAACCTAAAGTGGAAGCTAAAAATACTTGAGCAAAAGTGAAACACCTAAAATGTGCAACCAAACTTATTGATATTTTATTCTATAAAAAAAGGTATACTAATTAAATAGTGTAATGCAACAGTTAAAGAGTAGCATTTAAACAATACATTGAAAATAAATTTCAACCATTAGAACAATAAAATTAGACATTTTTAAGCATAAACCAAAATATTTCAAGACCCGAGCAGAATAATCCAAGTATATTCTTATAATCTAAACATACTTTTCATACAAATATGCTAAAAAGTATGTTTTGCAAAGTAATTTTTTAAAAATTATTAACAGTTACTGAGAGACACACATTAAGCTATAAAAATACAATTTTTTTGTGCTATAAATGCAAAAAAGGCCGTATCACTTATTTGTAGTTAACAGTTAATTTTAACATTGTTTTTAATACAAAAAATGCCTTTAAAATTAACCGCTAAAAGAACTTTTTAAAAAGTTTGAAAAAAGTTTTAAATATTTTTTTTAAGATGTCTAAATCAGATTGACCCTCGTTCAACTTAATTTTTTAATAGAAATAAATGACTGATACCTGTAATCAAAGGCTGACAACTGATATTTGGATCTTCTATCGGACCAGGTCCATTTCAGGACATTTTTAAGAATTAATTGTGGGGAGGTTTAAAAAAATGTCCTAAATGTGGACCCCAGGTCACAAGAGGTTAAGTAACATATAAACAGTACATAGAAAGTAAATTTCGACCATCTAAACTGTAAACAATAAAGTTGGACATTGGTGAGTATAAATAAGAATAGCTTACTAAAATCAGAAACAGTGAAGCTAAGGATGTTTTGATGAACAGCATGGGCTCTTTCTTCAGTAGCAACAAATCATATGCAATGGGAAGTCTGAAAAATTATTGCTATTGTTACATTTCCAATAATAAGCTATTAATATAAATAACCTAGAAAAAGGTATTAAAACAAAATTGGTATCAGTACTAATATAAGAGTATTTAGTTATCAAAATGACCTTATTCCTTTAAGTTTTGGAGAAGCAAATAAGAGGCAGTGAAATAAAAAAAAAAAAACTTACACAGCTATAAATTAAAAAAAATCATTTTAAATCAATTAATTATCAAATTATTATTTTAATCAACTATTTTAAAGAAAAGAGTTATTTGAGACAATGCTCACCAGGCTAACTAAAGTAGGTTATTCAAACTGATTTTCTGTCATTAAAAGTGCTGACCCGGCAGCACAACGGTTAGGGAGCTAGCCTTTGGAGTTTCTGGGTTCGGGTTCGAATCCCGGTACGGGTAAAGTATGGATGTTTGTGGTTGTTAATAAATGTTGTTATTTGTCTATGTGTTTGTGATGTCCTTTCTATGTATGTCTGTGTCGCTTCTGGCGAGTGGTGTAACGGGCTATAAAGCCTATGCTCCTACCTTCAAGAGGGCATATTCCAAGTTATGTTGTCATTAAAAGTTTTATGTAAAAAGTTAAGTAAGACAGAGAGAAGACTAAAATGGTAAACTTACATTTCTATAGTATATTTTGGATACACTTCAGTAAAATTAGAAAACTCAAGGGCAAAAAAAATTATTATTTAGTGGTATATAAATTTTAAACCAAAATAATACAAACTTAACACTTTAAAGACGGGCGTTGACTGACCCATAGACTAAGAATCTTCTAGACCAGCAACATAATTCAATGCCTAGCTCTCCTAATGTGTCGAAAGGAACTAATACACTATTAACGATTGATTTGTTGATTAGCATAATTGTACTTTTCGATTGTAGAGCTACTGTTTCTTCGGAATGTACAGCTGTGGAAAAAAAATTACGAACTAGTGATTATTTCGACAGTTAGTCATCCTATAAAATCGGACCTTTTTGACTATGTGAATAAATAACATTCTGAGTTAATTGCATGACAGTGTTCTTAGTCTATGGGTCAGTCGTATACATACAAAAATAAAGTCAAAAATAAGTTGTCGTCAAAAATAGACCCCTTTTATCACTTGATTCTTGATAAGGGTTCTAAATTACGAGGCATAATTAGCTCTGTTAAAGCTCCTACAGGTGACTAGAAATAGGCAGCCAGAAACCATTACATTAGTTCCCTTAAAAACAACGGGGGAGCTAGTTTTTATGTCAATTTCAGTATAGAAATTTTCCAATGAAAATCCAATGAAAGTTTCAAACTTGTTCGAGTGTTCTTAGTCTATGGGTCAGTCGACGCCCGTCTTTAAAGTGTTAAGAGGTAACGTGTGAACTGTGCAGTGCAATCATGCAATTTCTGGTTAAATAAAATGAAAGCTTACCCTAAAACAGCTGCAAAGGGCCATCCAACTAAAGTACTGACAGCAGTTGCAAACACAGCAACCTGTAAACCAAATGAAAACAATTAAACGTTATTTATAAGAGCACTGTTGAAAGAAGACTAACAGAATATTCAATTATTAGAATATTAAGATAAGAAACATTTCAAATCAAAATGATAAACAACGTTTTAAAAAGGGATGGTACAAGTAAAATTGATACTTTTAGTTTTTGTTGGCACAAACAATAAAGTCGCCAAAAATTTACAAACACAGAATATTTCAAATTAAAACACTTAACTATGCATATTGTTGTCTTTTAGCTGTGTTAAAACTGTGTACTTTTTGCAAAAAATTCAGCTAGCTTTACAAAGATTTAATTTGGATAATAGAAAAGTATCCTAAAATATGCTATAAAAACTGGCATTTAGCTTTATATTCAAACTTTTTTCTCATTAGTTGACACAAAAATTACCAGTTAATATATTGTATATTAAATAGCTATTTCTTATAGTACTAGTATATCAGTGCACCAAAAAACAGCGCAATTCTGGCAAAACCATTTTTGCCGAGAAACATTTAATCTATACTTATGTATTTGTTAGAAGTCTTTCATTCTCCAAGAGGTTTAGAATCAATATAGGCCAAATTATCATAGATCACCCAGATCAATCTTAACTGTAACCCATCATGATAATAAAAGAAACATATATTTTTTAAACTGAAGAGCTTGCTTCAATTTTTAAAAAATAAATTGGAAAAACAAAAAAAGCTAATGTACTTAAGCGAAATCACGGTTTTATTGCATCAAACACTTAACACTCAACTGAAACTAACTTCATAAATTTTTAAGAAACCATGCAACAAACGCCAGAGTGGAGAGATACATGGAGAACGTGCTGAAAAGAATTGTGCTCGAGGAAACATACATGCCATAGCTCACAGTAAAGTGACGAGTCTGCACATGAGTAACATAACATAACAAGGAATGTGCCCAAAGAGGGAAGAGTGTAGGCTATATAGCCCATTACTCTATGCGCTTAAGATGACATGAAAAAATTTTTGTGAATCATTTACTCAGCCAATCAGCACATGAGTAAGCACCCGACACAACTTTATAACAAAACCTTAACTAGTAGGCAGTGTCAGGACTTTGAAGCATACTTAAAATGCATTCCCTCTACACTGGGTATTATTTGTTGGACGATTATATAGCTAAATAGCTACATAAACTATTTAAAGGAGGGCAGTAATTTCGTCAATGCAGGAACCTAGGACTTTTGGGATACAAGGCAAGCACCTTATGCTTACTGACTGGCGAACCCAGTTCATAATTTGTGAGGAGAAATATTCACATCCTATACTTATCTGTTTGAAGTCTTTTACTTTCAGAGTTTTAGGATTTAAATGGACTAAACAGGCATTGGACATAGATCGATCTTACTCTATCCACTCACAAGATGTATTTTTAAGTTAAACAATTTGCTTTGAACATTTAAATTGGAATAACAAAACTAATATGTCCTAATAGAATCCTGATACTATCACTATTAAAATCAACACTCAAATACAACTTACTTCGTAATTTTTAAGGAACCAAGCAGCAAGGGCCAGAGTCGAAAGATACATGGAGAATGTGCTGGGAAGAAATGCGGTTGAAGACACGAACATGCCGGAACTCATGGTCAGAAATAAAAGTGTCAGCCGGCCGACGTTGTTACCAAAGTGTTGGCAAATGGCACTGCAAGATAAAATATATCGCTGATACACATTTCACTATTAAAATTGACACATTTTAAAGGACCAAATAGGGTAGACTAACCAGTGAATGAACGTTTAAAGCGGTGAATAAACGCCAGTGAATAAACACCAGGTCCAGGACAACCAACCATATGTCAGATAGCTTCCTACTACATGGGAGGAAGTTAGAGTTGTCAATCCATCTAGTGGAATGATTTTCAATACTTATTTTTTAATTATATTTACCAAATGTTCATTCACTAGTCAGTCTACCCTACTTTAAAAATACTTTTAAAAAAGTTGACTTAGTCTTTCATGTCTTAAGTGGATCAATAAAATTAGTACCAAGCATGTTGGGAACTAAACACAGGGGGTTCCATGTGAGACTGACCATCTAACCGAGCAAGGGCTCTGGGATACACCCCAGAGCTTTTGGTCAGGAAAGCTGAATTGGGCAAGGAAGACCTTGGCCCAGTAATGGGTTGTTGCGCCGGGGATTTTAGAGTTTAGTTTTTAAAAACTATGTGTGCGTACCGGTACATGACTTTTAATTACCACTAAATTAATCAGCACACATTTAAAGATAAGTATGTACCCTATAGGGAAATTTCAATAACTTTACTTATAATTCAATAGCTTAAGTTGCACACAAGAACCATTAATGTGTATGAAATTTATAAAAGCTTCAATATTTATTAATAATAGTGTCAAAGTGAAACTAATATATACAGTCACACTTACCGATAAAAACAAACCTCACATAAAGCTGAAACAAAGGCGAACAAACATCTCATATAGTAAAACACCAAAATCTGAAAAATATAAAGCAACCATATATCATTTTTTTTTAAAGAATTATACGCAGTTTATAACAAATAAACAACAGGAAAGAAAGAGTATTGCATTACAACTTAACCTCTTGCGAACTGGTGTCCCCTATTGGGGACATTTTTTAAAACCTCCCCACAAACTATTAACATGTTAATTAGTTCCAAAATTGACCTGGTCCAATAGAAGATCCAGATATCAGTTTCAGCCTTATTACAGGTATCAATTATTTATTTCTATGAAAAAAAATGAAGTTGAACAAGGGCCAATATGATAGTTCACAGTTCTTAAAAATTATTATCTTTTTTTTCAGACTTTTTAAAAAGTTCTTTTTGTAGTTAATTTTAAAGGCATTTTGAAATAAAAACAGTGATAAAGTAATATGCTAACTACAAATAAGTGATGCGGCCATTTTTTTGTTGCATTTATAGCTCAAAATGTGTGTATTTTTAGAGTTTAAGGCGTGTTGCTAAGTAACTATTAAACATAATTTTCTTAAAATTTCTTTGCAAAACATACTTTATAGCATATATTTATATGAAAAGGATGTTCAGATTAAGAATATACGAGTAGGATTTTGCTAGGGTCTTAAGAGGTTAAACAAAGATTAAAGAATATTGAAGAATGTAGTAGCCATGCTCCCATTCTCCAAAGTATCAGACGGAACGGTCGTTCCGCCCGCCAATCTCAAAATGACGCCAAGGGCAAACGGCAGTTATGTATTCATGGTTTGCACTGAGAGTTGTTGGTGAGAGGGCGCTACGGTTTGCGTTTTACCGGAAGCAGTCCACTCTACTTCCGGTCTGCTATATTTGTTTACATTTCTAGCGCCCATGTGTGATTTCATTTTCTTTAAAACACATAATGAACAGAGTTAAGAATAAAAGTAGAACAGGCACTTGTTGCTCTGTTCCTCAATGCTCAATGAGAGTAGGAACCAATATCCTTTTATTAATTAAAGTGTATAAATTCCCCAAAGCTTTAGAGCGACGTGGATATTCAAACGATTCGCCGTTACCAACTTTAAGTAATGTGATTTGTTCCAAACACTTCATTGAAGTTAAATATATTTTATTTATACAATATTGTAAAAAATAAATAATCCATTTTCGATTTCCTAGTGAATCATTATTTAAAACTAATTTTTGAGTGTAAAACAAGGAAGCCACATTTTGATCTGTGTGCCTAAATACTCACAGAAGTTGACAGTGTGACACATCAAAAGATTCGTCTGTGCCTAGAGAGCATTAATACCACAACAGTTTGGGCAAAATATGTCCCCAGTGAGGTTTGGGTACCCTTGTGAGATTTAACACAGGCCATGAATAAAAACCAAAATTTCAGCTGGATGCTTAAATACTAACTCAAATTGATTGTGTTTGGTATCAAAAGAAAGGTTTCAGGCTCTAGAAATAGAAAACATCCAAAGTTTTGGCGCCACATGTCCCCAGAATGTTTTGGGAACAAATGTGTCACTTGACCCGGCCTCGTCAAGGGACGGGGCTTTTCGCAGGGAAACAGGCTTGGGTTTTAAAATAGGCATGTACAGGTGCCAAATCTTGTATTAAAAGTTAGCTCTTGTCTAGGTGGTGGTGTACAGCTCAAAAAACATGACTTTGAAACAACAAATAGGGTCTCAGGGGATGGAGTAAGGTTTTTTCATGGAACGAGGCCTTGTCGAGCACCGAAAGCCACATTTTGATCTGTGTGCCTAAATAATCACAGAAGTTGACAGTGTGACACATCAAAAGATTCGTCTGTGCCTAGAGAACATTAATACCACAACAGTTTGGGGCAAAATATGTCCCCAGTGAGGTTTGGGTCCCCTTGGGAGATTTAACACAGGCCTTGAAGAAAAACCAAAATTTCAGCTGGAAGCTCAAATTGATTGTGTTTGGTATCAAAAGAAAGGTTTTAATGTCTAGAAATAGAAAACGTCAAAAGGTTTGGCGCCACATGTCCCCAGAATGTTTTGGGAGCAAATGTGTCATTTTACATGGCCTCGTCGAAGGACCGGTTTTTTCGCATGGAAACTGGCTTGGGTTTTAAAATAGGCATGTACATCTGCCAAATCTTGTATTAAAAGTTAGCTCTTGTCTGGGTGGTGGTGTACAGCTTAAAAAACAAGACTTTGAAACAACAAATAGGGTTTCAGGGGTTGGAGTGTGGTTTTTACATGGAACGAGGCCTTGTCGAGCACCGAAAGCCACATTTTGATCTGTGTGCCTAAATACTCACAGAAGTTGACAGTGTGACACATCAAAAGATTCGTCTGTGCCTAGAGAACATTAATACCACAACAGTTTGGGCAAAATATGTCCCCAGTGAGGTTTGGGTACCCTTGTGAGATTTAACACAGGCCATGAATAAAAACCAAAATTTCAGCTGGATGCTTAAATACTAACTCAAATTGATTGTGTTTGGTATCAAAAGAAAGGTTTCAGGCTCTAGAAATAGAAAACATCCAAAGTTTTAGCGCCACATGTCCCCAGAATGTGTCATTTGATCCGGCCTCGTCAAAGGATCAGCTTTTCGCAGGGAAACAGGCTTGGGTTTTAAAATAGGCATGTACATGTGCCACATCTTGTAATAAAAGTTAGCTCTTGTCTAGGTGGTGGTGTACAGCTTAAAAAACATGACTTTGAAACACAAATAGGGTCTCAGGGGTTGGATTGTGGTTTTTTCATGGACCGTCTGTCACCTTCGAAAAGATTTTGTGTATTTCTTGTAGTCGACAACAAAGTTTGCAACCACTATAAGCTTTTAAAAGTGAGCAATGCTTTGTCATAAATGGTATTAAATCAAAGCTAGTTTTGTAATATGTTAAGATCGTACTGTTTATCTGAAATTGATATTTTTATTATTACCTATACCTTTTTCACTGGTGATTCCAAATGAAATCATTGGGAATAACAAGGTTAATAGATTGAATATTACTTGTCACTTGTTTAATAAACAAAAAGGAGTGGCAAGTGGTTTCTACAAGGTACAAATATATGTCTCCAAAAGTTAAATCGGGCCTCTCGTATCATCCGAAAAAACACTGTCCCTCACACCAATTTCTAAAGGATCAGGTAGATCAATGGATCCGATTTTTAGCTTTTCGGTATACCTTATCGATGTCAAAAAGTCCAACTTTTTAAAATAGTCGCTAGACATTTTCGAAAAATGAATACAAAAACTAAAAAAGACCGAAAGAAAAGTATGTAAATAAACAAACTCCTCTCGTGCATTCGCTACAGCAGAAACGGAAGTATGAAACCGGAAGTGACTGGGACCGCGAATTTTCGGGCCAATCATAAACGGGCAGGTTTGTTTCCAAACATCAAACCATGAATATATACAGGAAATATTTCGCTATGTTAACAGCGAAATCGATTTTATTTTTTACCAGCAAAACTAAAGTTCCTAGAACAACTTAAAAAATACAGTAGACAGGTTTCGTGGATTACTTTAAATAAAAAAAATTTGGTTATTCTAGAATAAAAAACAGCGGAGAAAAAAATTATGGAAATTTTCGAAAATGAAATCTTTCGAGCAGTTTTAGTCAAATTTTGACCTAATTTTTGCTGAAACCTACAGCCATTACTAGTCCATGAATCTTGAAGCGGTTTTTACTAAACGATTAAGAATGCCCCAATTCACATTCTGCGCAAGTTTGAAGTTTCAAAAATACTTCTTTCTATTTTTAATTAATTAAAATCTATATTACCTTTGGCAGTATGGTTGCACGATAAACAAGCCATCCTAGCGGCCATGTATCTCCTAAAATGCGCAAAGGTTTGCTATATTTTCGACGAAGAGCAGTTAGTAGAGCCGTTAACTATTGGAGGGATTATAACAGCTTGTAAAATATGATTAACCAAATATCTAAATAAACAGATTGAAAAAAATGTCTAATTAATAAACGAAATGCATCATTTAAACTTTTTGGCATTTTTATTAGAAAACTTATGATTAACGCGAGTTAATGAATGGATGGACTAATTGATTTATGAATGTAAACAATCATATTCGCCTATTTAGTTGCCATATTCAGTTGCCAATACCATTCAAGAAATTAATCTTTTTTTTTAACATAAAGGTTTAAGGTTTTATAAAGGTTAAAAAATTAGTTTTTTTTAAAAAAGAATTGTACTTGGTTATTGTTTTTCGTTGAATAGGCTTTATATTTTTTTAGTTTTAATAAAAGAAAATTGAAATAAATATGCCTTCAAAAGTGTATGAAACAAGGTATAACAGACGGTTGCGGTAAACAAAAAATAAAAACTGCGATGTAAGCTCGAAATGCGTTGAAAACAATGATCGGGAAAAAAAACGTCATCTAAGCGGCTCAGTGACTGAGAAGTTAAACGCGTCCGCCTCTTGATCGCGGGTTCGAGCCCCGGCTGAGTCGTCGGATTTTCTGGATGGGAAAATTCTGGGCGCGCATGTCAAATGCTTATGTGGCATGTAAAAGATCCCTGGAGGGCCTAGTTAGCCTGGGTTCTCTCGGAAAAACTAAATCTCGGTATCCACAGAGAGTACAGATTCATTGTAATCTGGGCGTCATTGGTAGCGAGAGTCGCCTAGATGGTGCCACAAAAAATGGCTTTCAGTTCTGGGGAATATGCCGAGTCTGCAAAGGCTTGTACGCCAGCGTTTCAGCACCATTAGAGAAAAAAAAGTCATCTAGAAATTTATTTCTAGATGTCGATGACGTTTTAATTTAATTTCATCGATGTGCAGTTCACTTTCACCATTTACAATATTGATGCTGAACCATTTTAGCTTCCCTTCGGCATTGTTCCCGGTGGTTATACAACTTTCCATAGACATTCCTCCCTACCTTAAAAAGAATCTCATAAAATAAATTAAAAAAAAACTACTGATATCCACCAAAAAAACTTCGTAAAAGTAAACAAACGCCGATCTCAAAAAAAAAAAAAAAAAAAAAAAACCTATTTATATTATAAAAAAAGTCATTATGAGAATTGTGGCTAAAAAAGCCGTGATATAAAATGAATGCCAATCTCTTGTGTAAAACTTCCTGGTCATAATAAATAGTATAATTTAAGTTTTGCTGCTATAAAAAAAATGCACTGTTTGAGGTTGGTGCCCATCTTAACCACCCTCTATATCTCTATATAAATGTATGGAGATCATACATTTGTTAAAGTTTTTTTTAAAGTATCCTTCGTTATTCTGATTTAGTAATTCAAGTTCACTTGGTGATTCAATTTTTTTAGTGTTATTAAGATGGGCACCAACCTCAAACAGTGCAATTTTTTTATAGCAGCAAAACTTAAATTATACTATTTATTATGACCAGGAAGTTTTACACAAGAGATTGGCATTCATTTTATATCACGGCTTTTTTAGCCACAATTCTCATAATGACTTTTTTTATAATATAAATAGGTTTTTTTTTTTTTTTTTTTTTTTGAGATCGGCGTTTGTTTACTTTTACGAAGTTTTTTTGGTGGATAACTAAGATATAGGAGCCGGTCCCTTAATTGGGACTTCATTCAATTGAATTTACGATCGTCAAAAGTCACTAATTTATATCGTATAAGTTGTTATACCTTGGGAAATGTGAGTTTTGAAAATATCAACTGAACTCTTCACTTGGTACATATTAAAAAAAAATAATAATACAAAATTTCTTCAAAAATGTAAAACAAAGAAAAAGGTTCTCATGATTGAAGTTTATAGAAATCTTCGATTGAAATAATCTGCTAGATTAGAATTAAATTACATCATTCAATGGGTAATTATAAAAAGTTAAATATATATATTTCTTATAGAAAATCCCTTTTATAATCTTGAATTTCATACACAAATAAAAACTAATTGAATGATGAATATTTTAAATACAAGTAATAAGATAAAATAAATAAACATTGAAGGAACAAGCAAAAGGACATTTAGCAATCACTTTCAAACATTTGCACAACCTCTTGCGACCTGGCGTCCCCATTTGGGGGCATTATTTAAAACCTCCCCACAAACAATTAACAAGGTAATAAGTTCTGAAATTGACCTGGTCTGATAGAATAAGATTCAAATATCAGTTTTTAGCCTGTGATTATAGGTATCAATAATTTATTTCAATAAAAAATGAAGTTGAAGGTAAGGTAATACCATATTAGAGTTCTTAAAAAAAAGTATTTTAAATTTTTTTCAAACTCTTCAAAATGTTGTTTTAGTAGTTAATTTTAAAGGTATTTTGCATTAAAATTAATGTTAAAATAAACAGTTAGCTACAAATAAGTAATACGGAGATTTGTTTTGCATTTATAGCAAAAAAATTTGTATTTTAAGCAATTAAGGTATGTCCCTCAGTAACTATTAAACATAATTTTTTTTAAAATTAGTTTTACAATACATACTTTTTAGCATATATTTGTATGAAAAGTATGTTTAGATTACGAATATATGTGTAGGATTTTGTTTGGGACTTAAAAGGATAATACAAATACTAACACATAGATAAAGGTTAGGTTAGGTATTGGCGACGGGCGTCATATTTTAGAACCACAGTCAGGTGACGAGCCAACACCTGAATAGGCATCCAATGCAACCGTTAAGGGTGACATCGTACGCAGCGTTAGGACTTTGAAGGGTATTTAACGTGCACTCTCTTACACCGGGTAGTATTCGTCGGACATTTTTGGCTGCACTGGCCCTTTATAGGTCGGCAGCTATTTTGGCGGTGCCCGGACCCGAACCTAGGACCTTTCGCATGCTAAGCGAGTGCTTAACCAACTGGGCTCCCCAGCCCCACGTAGATAAAGAATATGGTTTACTTCTATAACAGCATACAACATTGATCAATATTAACTTTTACAAGCAGTGAAAAAGAAATGGTCTTACTTCATTTAATAAATACTAAAAGATTTAGCATAGCAGCAAAAATACATACAAGTAATTGTTAATATTATTATTATAAAATTTACCTTATTCGACTGGAGGATGAGACCATACACAAAGCATGGCATGGCATGCAGCCACAGGTATGCGTAGGATCGTATGGCATACAAGGGGGAGTACTCCCAGGTTTGAAATCCCTTGCCATGCAACAAGAAGTGCATCTAGAAAAAAATTTACAAATTAATTAGTTCGATCAAACTATGAATCATTAATCTTATATTGAATTATTTTGGCTGATTCATACCTTGATAACATAAAAATATGTTACAATTACAATACTTTTTGTATCATATACAGAAGACACTCAAATTTCAACTGCATTGAACTTTCATACTTTAATGTGCGACATTTACTTTTATTTTCGTGTTTAAATGCTACTTAACTGTGTTGTAACTGCCGCATTACACTAATTAGTATATAAAATTTATTTATTATTATCTTGGTTAATAAATTACAATATTTTTGGTTGCACATTTATACTCTATTATCTAATTAAATACATGTTGTTAATGAAACATTTTTGTAACAAATTAATTGATCTTGTTGATAAGTATCGTTTTATTGTTAAGGTGTCTGCTAAAATAACAAAGTACACCACAAATACAATCATGATGACAATGATTTTTTCTTATATAATTCTTAATATGGTTATTTAGTCAATGTTTAAACATGAGTTATTTAACAGAATTAATTGTCACTATTACTGCATTTAACCATCTAATGCACACTGTTGCCATATGGCAACAAGTAACATAATCCACTTTATTCTATTAAAGTAGAGCTCCCTCTCGACAAACCTGTGTCTTTTTTTCATCTATTCCATTCCATTTTGAAGTATTCATTTAGCTACTAATAAACCTCATAGATGACAATAGTAAAAGTGTATTCAAAATTAAAGAGTGAAGTTATTAACTGTTGTGAAATTATGTCTTCGGCACTATTCAAAGTATAATAATATTAGTATTAAATACTAATAAATTGTTTTGAAAAAATAATTATAGTTCAAGAGGATTATTTTGAAATATATTTAGTAGTTTGTTTTTGCCACATGGCAAACATTGTAAAAATTGAAATTATTTAAATTCCAATGCAGTTAATTATTTTCAGTAATTTTAACATAACATATGAGTGTTAAAGAAACAAAAATATTTTTTCAGGATGAAAAAAAAATCTTGCATTACAGGGTTACAAAGAATACTTTTAAACAAAATTAATTGAGCTTGATGATAAGTATCATTTTAACCTGAATGCAGTCTTTGTACAACAAAATTATACTGCACAAATACACTCACTGGCTCCCAGTAGTTGTAAACTTCGTCGCAGTCTGATATGTTGCTCCACACAGCGGCACACACCCGAGCCGAGAGCAAGATCTTGAAAGCCGTGTAGAAAGAAGGGGTCCAGGCTCTTCCCACCATTGGTTCAGACAGGAGGCTCCTAAAAAAGGAATTAAGTGATCCTTTTCATATTTACTAATGGTACTTGGGAATTAAAGAGCTTAGTGGAAGAACGTGCAAAGTGACATTTTTTCTAAAAATTGAGATATTTGTGTCAATGAACATGTTTTTCGCTCCTTTAAAGATTAACAAGATTCCCCCTTTTCATTAACTTTAAGTAAAGTATATTTTTTAACGTATCTAAGTTCAAACAAAAATCTTTTAAAGTTAATTTTCTCGTCTTCACCATTTTATCACTCAGCACATTCTTCGACTAAGATTGATAACTATCATGTGCTATTCAGCACTAGTTTTTCACATGTCATATGTACTTATATTGTATTATAAAGTATATTAAGGAGCACAGGTGGCCTAGTGTGTTTGATTGTAGACTACTACGATAAACAAGTGCAGATTCGATTGGGCCTTCGCCCTGGGTGTACATTCTCTCTGTTAGCCAGCTTGGTTTGAATTATCGTCGCACTAGAGCAACAGGAGGGCTATTGACGACGGGCGACGTATTTTAGAACCACAGTCAAGTAACGAGCCGACACCTAAATAGGCACCCAACACTAGAGTTAAGGGCGACATTGTACGCAGCGTTAGGACTTTGAAGGATATTTAACGTGCACTCCCTTACACAGGGTATATTTCGTCTGACATTTTTGGCTACACGGTCGTTTATAGGTCGGCAGTTATTTTGGTGATGCCCGGACCCAAACCTGGGACCTTTTGCATGCTAGGCGAGAGCCTAACAGACTGGGCTCCCCAGCCATAATGGAACTTGGGCCTTATACTGTGACCTGCAAGCCTTCTCCAAATCCTTTAGAGATAGTTAATCTACACGAAACACTTATATAATTATAACTAGCTGTTATACCCGACGTTGCACGGGTAGAGGTGAAAAAGTAATTTTATAGTCAATTTTACTATTTTTTCTTTCATTTGAGTGACATAAGATATGAAGATTACCCAGTAATTTTTTCCATTTAATTACCCATCTTGGATATAGTAATAATTAATATTAATTTCAAAAATACCTTTGATAAGAAGCTCAAATTAAAGAGAATACATATTTAAGTAAAAAAATAATCAGTAAGAATTGAAAATAAGCTACTCCAGCAAACAGCAAACGATTTGCATTTTTTTATAAGTTTATTTGCTTTTTAATAAGCTTATGTTGCTGATACCGTTTGTTATTAAAGTACAAAATCCCGCTACTTATATTACATAAAAAATTCAAAATTTAAAAAATGCTATAAAATTAACAGATAATGTCGTAGTAATTTCCCGAATAAAAAATTTTTAGCTCCTTTGGCGTGCTTGAAAAATTTGGCGAGGAAAATATATAGCTAACATTACACCCATTCAGCTCTAGACAATCGCACAACCAACCAGCTAAAAAAATGCTCTTTTGCACGTTCTTTGTAATAATTTGGCGAGTTTGGCAAAGTAATTGGCGAAAAAAGGAAGACATGAAATCCTAATATGCATCTGTAGTGCAACGGTCTCTAAAAAACCAACATAGTTCAGTAAAAGCTTAACTATGCTTTTAAAAAATTCATAATTAAAATCATATTTACACAATAAAATAATAGAATGGAGACTGGTAGGATTACGTAACTTGAAACAGATCCAACTATTTTTTCAAATTATTAATTTTGTTTCTGAAGGCAATGAACAAATATTAAATAAATTAAACATTTTCGATTTCAATTGTTTTCTAAAAAGTTTTTTTTAAATATTTATGCCTGATGGCATCACGAAAGAGAAAAAATGATCGGATTTGAGCGAAAGTGGTGTATTTTTTCCCTTAAAACGTTCGAAAACGATAGAAGGAATGGTTCGATTAGAAAAATTCTTAGCCTATGTTTGTTCTGGAGATGAGATGAATTTTTGTGCCAAATTTCGTGACGATCTGTTGCGTGGTTATTAAGTTTTTGCGTCCTATACAAACAGACAAACAGAAGTCGCCTTTTATGTATATAGATACTCGTTTTGGCTGTTTTATGGATGTTTTTTTTACTATTTAATGTTATATTTTGTTAATTATTATGTCACACCAATTTATATAGCATGCTTGGTGAAAATGGTCGACAAGATACACAAGAACCATATCAACACAAAGCAGACATATTTTTTAAAAAAATAAATCAATAAGTTTAGAGATAAAATTGGAGTGAAAACAGCTTTCAATAGAGTGATTTCTTTAAGATTTTATCTAATAACAAGTTTGGGATATATGACATCTTTAATTTTCTTTGCAGCAGTAGATTCCACACATCAGCTTAAAAAACTTCATAAATGACTAATTTTACCCAAAAGTGACCAAAAACAGCGCCTTATGTACGATTCACGCTTTTGCCCTTTTTTTTTTTTAAATGACGCTATAATTTATGAATGCTTGGTTAGGATCAGCTTTACTGTACGGTAGCCATTGGCGCGATTTTTTTATTTGGCGATAAATAATTTTTTGTGGCAACCTGTCTGACTTCGACTAATGATTCGAATTCCTTGACTTTGCAACGATGACGTAGATTCCGGCAACCCCCTTTGACTGTTATTTGCTTATTTCAGTTGGGTTTCTGTTCCGGAAAGTCGCCAAAATACGGACATTTGAAGTTGCTTGGTTACTACCGCTTGGTTAAAATAAACATGTAATTTTTGCATCATAATATTCTGTGAAAAGCTATCAAACTTCTAATTCCGTTTTTAGAAATAAACTAGAACAGCTTGTACCTATTTGGGATGTTTAGTTTAAAATAATACCAAAGATATTTCAGACTTCGTCAACTATTAAAGACCGGCCTGATATCATAGCTGTACCAGAAAATGAGTTTAAATTAAAAACATGCATGCATTTACTTAATTTTTGCTGTTCATAAAATGTTCTATTACTGTTTCTTTTCATAAAATACATCAGTTTGATACTAATTAACCGTAGAAACATCTCGAATGAAAAACAAAGTACTTACACAGTTGGAGCGTTGTCTTTGATTTCGCGATCTTTAATGCTATCCCTTTTGGACTTTATACGACTTCGTGGTGGCATTTCGGATCCTTTAATTTAAGACCTCACAACAATTTTTTTATTCCTAGAAAAAAAAATTATAAGGTTACTGGTTACGTGTACTTAAATAAACAAAAATTATGCATCTCGAAACCAAAAGGTTTATATGCATTCATTCTTGTTTTATTGTAGAATTATACACTTAAAATACATTCCAAATTAAAGGGCTAATTTTAAACTCATATTTTATTGAAATAACAATAATCATTTACTTTAATTACCTTAGTCAGCATTAAATTAATTCCATATTGGAAAACAAGAAGACGAAAAGGCAAAAAACTGCCGATTTGTTTTCGAGCAAGACACGATATGTTGCCATCAATCAAAGTGAAAATGTTCTATTCATATTTTTGAATATAATATTTTAAAGATTTAATGCAATAAAAATTCATTAAATAAAATAATGAAATTTTCTTAATAAGAATATTATAAATTATTTTTATACCTACTTATTTAAAGTATTTTTTGAATTCTTAGATTGAGTGGCAATAGTACGTTGGTTGCTATGACAACAAATGCGCTCACAAAACAAATCCTCATGTTCTAAAAGTTTGTAAACATAAAAACTTTGACAGCCATCAGTTGACAAGATTTAGAATAAAGCAATTGAAATATGTTTGAAAATACTGTTGATCTAGCTGGGTACGATCTTATATGGAGGGACAAACCTGATCTACCAGCTGCAAATGAAGAAAATAGAAAATTAGAAGAAGAGGTACGTAATTTTATTTTTGCTTTAGTTTATATGGAATGAATCCATGCAATCTAAAACTGGATATTTTCACCATATTGGTTGTTTCTATTTTATAGCTAAAGAAAAATAAAATCGAAATAGAAAGGCTAAAAGTTATTTTGGATAATAACATTACCAAAGGCAACGGTATGAAGGAACATTTTAATGAATTGTGTCGGACACTTACATACAAGCAGGTAAATTAACACAGATAATTTTTTATAAAAGGTTAAAAATTTCTAAGAACTAATTTGTTATATTTTATTAATTAAATTAGGTTTTTTATCAATGATAAATGAAGTTAAAACTGTCGTAATAACGCTTAGAATGTGTTGCATAATAACGAAAAATATATATATCCATGTTATATGTGCAAGTATATTGTATCAAATTATCGTTAATGAGTTTTCCTATAAACTATTAAAAAGTACTAAAGCCATTTTTTTCCAAATTTATAAACAAGAATAAATTATTACTCATACTCACATTAATACTTATAAGTAATAATACCTTTTTTAACAAAATATTTAATGTATAAAAGTTGTAAGAACTTGATTGGAGTATTATTTTTCAGCAACTCTACAAGTCTAAAGAACATGAATTAGAATTAGAAAATCATACTGAAAAGCTTATAGAGAGGGAATGTAGTCGCCTTGAACAAGAAATGAATGCTGTTAAAAAAGAGATAGATACTTTGATTACTCGTCAAAAGCTAAGAGAGGTAAAACAAAATCATGTATTCCATTTTTTCCTAAAATGTAAAGGATGATGTTTTTTAATGTGTGAAACTAAAGCCCTATACAATATGATAGTTGGGAGCTTCATAAAACTTGATTTTTTTTTTAAAAAAAACCCTCATTTAATAATAACAACTGATCGAATTTTCTAAGGAATTTTTACACTAGTGATGTTAGATTTAATTTTTATATTGAATTTAACATCCTTATTTCTAAAAAATGCATGAAATAAAAACATTCTGTCTGTTAAGGTAGAAATTTGTTTTCACATTTTATTTTGGAAGCTATCAGAAAAAGTATACATAAAGAAGTTTAAACTACATCTCTTAAATTAAGTTTTTATAATATTTTTTAGTATTTATGTGTATATGCTTGATAAAGTTAACGATGTTAAGCATGATTTTAGGATTTTTTTTTTTGTGGCTTAATTCTATTCATTTCTGATTTCAATTTGAGAAATCAACTTTTCACTGTTTTTTTTAATGCAGATAACTATCACCGACCAAGAAGATAAAAAGAAAAGGCTCAAATCGGCCATAGAGTGGGACGAAGAAGCTCTTGTGCAGTACCTCGAAAAATCCGCCCAACTAGAGCAAGACAACATGGCCCTGATGAAGTACACGAGTGAAGATGACAGCAAGATAAATGTAAGTAAACACTCTCTCAATAATTTCTAAAACAATCGAAAAGTACACGGGAAGAATCGATTGATTTTGCAGAGAAGTTTCCTTAGCAGGCCACTTTGGCGATGATAGTGAGTGATCGCCTAAACTTGTGTAAGGAAATCAGTTCATACCACATAGATCAGTTAAAGTAATAGAGTGGAAGGTCACGTGACCTCCAATGCTAACGACGGGATACGCAAGGAGCTCCCAGAAGAGCCCCAATGAAGTCAGTGTTGTGGATATGCCACTCTAATACTTTAACTACTATATCTGTGGTTCCTAGCTACCAAGTTCAGGCGATTGGCGATCCCAACGCTTGGACCAAGCGAAGAAGAAAGAGAGAAACCGGTTTTCTGCCGCCAATGTCCGCCAAGCAGACAATTGCGGGCGTCCGCCTAATAAATCAATCGGTTCTTCCCGTGTGTTCTTCAATTAATAAATTTCCAAATGTTTGAAGTTTTTCAGAGCACATGATAGGAAATGCGTGAGAGAGCAGTTGTTAATAGGCGTTAGACTTCAGTTTCTAATCTAACATTGTCGTGTAAACCTTGTCTATTTACTAAGCGAACTTCAAAAACACTTTCCTCCCCATTCCATCATTGCTTGGTTTTCTAGGAAACGGGGGGAGCGTCGTTTCGCTAAACCTAACGCGTTTGAGGTTCTGTTGTGAGGTTGACAGTCCAAACCCAAGTAGAGTGGGGGGGAAATACGCTCACGCCGTTTCCAAGAAAACCACATGCGGGATGGAGGAGGAAAATGCTTTCGAAACTCGCATTCAGGATAGACAGGGTAAAATCAACGGATCCATTGTAAAGAAGTCTGGTGCACTCTGAAAGGTTTAACATACTGAGACTCTGCGAGTTAATATGAGTAATTTCGAACCACGGTCAAGTGACAAACTTGACAGCTGATAACAGGGACCCAACACAATTTTTTAATGGCGACATTGTACGTTGCATCGGAATATTAAAGCATATTTACCGTGCACTCCCTCTACACGCCGTAGTATTCGTCTAACGTTTTAATCCACACATACCGTTTGTAGGTCGACGGGTTTTTTAGCAATGCCCAGGACCGAACTTTGGACCCTTCGCATGCAAAACAAGCGCCTTACTAACTGGGCTCCCTAGCACTCAGAAAATGTGTGCGAGTTCCGTTGCTAATAAGAGTTGGCAGTCAGGTTCTTGGCCCTAATATAGTGTTTAACACTGCCATCTTCTTAACGGATTATTTGATTGAAAAGTAAAAAATGCTGGTGCACCTTAAATCCGAAAAGTTTAATATTCTGACTACTGAGGTGTATGTTTTTCTTGCCCTTTTTATCCTCTGAAAAATTATAAGTGTATGTTGTTTCTGGCGTAAATTGCAAATTATCATAACAATTTTAGGAACTGGGATTGACAATCGAGAGACTCAACAAAGAAGCTTACGAGCGCAAAAGCGCCCTTGACGACGTTAACACTGAAGTTCTCATTGTGCAGGTATGCTTTAAAGTTTAAGTCTTTATTAGAGAAAATATTAAATTCCATTTGGTACTTAAAAACATAAATTACTTTTTGTTTAAATATTTTTGTAGTAATAAATGTGTAAATAGATTTCTTTCATAGACAAAATTAAGTATGTTAAAATGTTATTGTAATGTATAAGTATAATATTTATTTTTTAATTACTTTATTAAACTATCGTAACAAATTTGAAACATAACTATAAATTGTAAAATATTTATAAATGTATGAAGTGGAATAACATCTTCTTCCTAGAAGAGCATACTATTTGTGTAGCTAATCTAAAAAGGATTTAGATAGGATGTCCAGATTTTTATTAATTCATATTAAATATTCAAAGTAGTCAAACTCAAGCCATTACGGCTGTTAAAGAGGGCCAAGAAATTCCGCCAAAGCACACAGAACATCACATCTTGAGGTCTTATTAGAAAGTGACTCTATTTTTAATAGTTATGAGAAGAGTGGATCAGAAGTCAAAACGAATTCTGCTGCGTCTGCGATTTCTCTGGGAAAGAATGTATTGACGCCTATTTGAGCGTGAGAACTTAAGGATGGATCGGCAAGATATTAATTGAGAGTTATTATGAAAGAACTGAATATTAGAATTTTGTGTGGTTAATGTTATAACTTTATAGAGATTTGTACGATATATCACATGCACGAAATTTATAAATGATTGATAATCTAATTTGTTTCAGGAATGAATAATTTCACATTTATTAAATTTTTAATAAAAGAGGCCACGTCTTTTCAACAACTTAATTTACTTTGAACATACTGTTTTTTTTAATTGAATTGTTAAAATTTCTTTTTCATTTCAGACTGAGCTCGATCGGTTGCAAGAAGAGTTTCGCAGCGCTTACGTGGACAGAAGCAGCCTCATCAACAACTGGGAGAAGGTCATCCACCAAATTCAGAGAAGGCATCAGGAAATTAATAAGCTGACTGAAGTATGCATTTTTATCTTAATTCGAAAGAATTCTTTTTTTTTATTAGAAAGGTAGACCTCAGAAACCCAACTTTCATACTTTTTGTCCGTCTGTCTGTACGATAGGACGGACATAAATCTACTATTTTTCGACGAATTTCCCATTGGATTAGCATTGAAATTCAATTTCGAGTCATTTAAATCGATGTTTCAAACTACAAATGCTACGGACAAGTGAGATACGTCAAAAAATTCAGCGCATCGGAATTAAAATACATTGAAAATTTCAGAAAAGAATTCGAATTCTAAGTACTTGAAGGACTAACAAATCTTATAGTTGCTTAAATTTTTATTAATTCTCCTATCTCATGTAGTACAGCTGAATTCTATGACTCCATTAATTTTAACAAAATGGAATTCCGTCTCCTTTCCAAAGTTCTCGCCTGATATCCCAATATTAGGATTATTAGGATTTTATTTTACAGCCATGTTAAATCTGTACTCTTTGTAATCACCCCTAGTTATCAATTGCCCCTTTTTATCTCCCTAGTTCATAAGAACGTTGCAACAAGAGGAAACCGACTTGAAAAGAACCCTGAAAGAGCACAGCGAGCTTTTGGCGAGCGAAACTAGCCGCAACAACCTATTGGAGTTTACCATAAACGAAAAGGACAGCGAGGCGTCAAAACTAAGAAATGAAGCCAAGTTGGCGTCTGAGAGGGAAGAAGAGTTAAAATCTCAAGTAAAATTATTAAACTATTCTTTAATTCCCGTTTCTTAAAAACTAAAACGTCTTATTATTAAAAAAAATTTTGAATTATGTTCTTTTTTGAACTTAAATTAAAACTAAAATTATTTAAAAAAGCAAGTAATTATTTTTTTGCAGTAAGTTAAACTTTATATCTTACATGTTTTCATAAGGCATGGTTTAAGAAATGTTAATGTTACAAAAGAAACACAGCATAAAAATTTATTGAAGGAGTTTAATAACGAATATTTTTTTAGCCTCTTAAGACCCGAGCAAAATCCTACACGCCTATTCTTTATCTGAACATACTTGTCATACAAATATATACTAAAAAGTATGTTTTGCAAGGACATTTAAAAATTATGTTTAACAGTTACTTAGGGACAGGCCTTAAGCTCTAAAAATACATTTTTGTGCTAAAAATGCAAAAAAAGGCCTTATCACTTATTTGTAGTTTACACTTCATTTTAATATTAATTTTAAAGGCATTTTGCATCAAAAAAATTAATAAAAAAACTTTTTAAAAAATTTGAAAAAAAATGAAATACTTTTTTTAAGAACTCTAATATCGTATTGCCCTTTGTTCCATTTGACCATTTTGAACCAGGTCAATTTCGGAAATAATTAACGTGTTAACTGTTTGTGGGGAGGTTTTAAGAAATGTCCCCAAATGGGGACGCCAGGTGGAAAGAGGATAAGCAAACCTCTTACATTCTAATAAGAAAGAAAAAGATGTTCCATAAATTCGTTTTTCTATCGAATCACTCGTTCTGTAGAACCCTCTTTTCAGCATGGGCACTTATTCGGCAGAAAAAACTGCGCTATCAAGTCCAGGGTAATATTGGTGAAACGCGCGTCTAAGTTAATGGAAATATTTTTAATGGAGTTTTAAAATGATACTTACAAAGAAACTTCAATGATTAAAATAATTAATGATTACATAAATTTATTATAAATATCTTTATATAATCTAAAATTATCATAGAAATGCTAAAAAATTTGATTTATGATTTATATAAAATAACCACTTTCAAAATTTAGTTTATGCTATAGTTTTCAATTTTTTAAATGTTTTTATCTTTTACAGTTGTCTACTACTAGAAATATGTTAAACAACGCTTTATACCAGAAACAACTTGCCGAAAATAGCTTGAAACAGCTTGAAAAGCAATTACTCCAAAGAATCGAAAGGTACTAAACAATAACTAAACTAAATTGCGATAAAATTTTATTTTGTATGCACATTATAAAATTCTATAAAATTACAAATAAACTCTCATTATAGACTTTCAGAAGAGGACAGCAAAAATAAAGACATAGAAACCAGCATTGAAAATCTGTCAAAAGATACATTCGAAGCTGACCATTACACTAAAGAGCTGGACAAAATGCTTCAAGACGAGAAAGCGAGGAGCTTGAAAATACAAAGCGAAGTGGATAGCATTATCAAGGACATTGTATTGTATGGTCAAGAAATGACAGATTTAAAATTGAAGGAAAAGTTAATGGATAATCAAGTTAAGGTAATTATTTTTCATGAGTTTTTATTTCTCTGAATCATATGTCATGTCAGTTGTATGCTGATGGCATAAATGCAAAATGTCTCATAAATTTCCCACTGAAACAGTTAAGTTTTTTACAAGACCTTTGAAATCTGCTTTTGAGAATTTAATTAAAAAAAGGTTGATAAAACGGATGTAAGTAAATTATATAAACTTTTAGGTTTTTTACATTCCGTTATTACAAGTTTTTTTAGTCAAATCTGTATTATCAAGCATAAAACTTATTACTTTCATTAGTTTAAGGAAAATTACATATCAATTTTAGAATTGCCAATCTGAAGTAAGAAACCTGTACACCAGAATCATCGCGCTCGATCAAGTCAGAACGAAACAAGAAAGCGAAAAATACGAAATCGTAAGTAGTTTTTACTCAAAATAACGCTTAAAAAAACTTTTTTTCAAAAATAATAATATAATCATTAACCTTTTAACTAAATTACTTTTGAAGGAATCAGAACTAGAAAAGGTTCAGAGGCGTGTTAAGAAAATGGTGGGGGAGACCAAAGAAGAAGAAAGGAGAAAACTAGAAAAAGAACGTTCGTCGCTGTTGGCCACTTTAGAAGAAAAGAAGAGTTCACTCAATATGTTGACCGAAGAGCTTAAGTTGATGATGGTAAGTGATTTATTTACTCTTCTTTTATGTTTCTCTCATCTTCTATCCATCTTTTTTTCTCATCTTTTATCTTTCTCTTATCTTTTTAATTGGAAATGTTTCACATCTTGAATAGCAACAAATTTACAGAAATGAAAATAAGGTCTCGATTAGTTAATCAATGTAGAGGCGGAGCTTAACGTGTTATCCAGCCAATAACCGAAACCAGCAATGCAATCTAGGAATGAAAGCAATAATGACGTGACGTCACGTGAAACAAACCAATTATGTTAAACCTTTTTCGTTAGAAAAGAGGCTGAATTCTGAGGGCCAAAGATGAAAAAAAAAAAAAACTTTCTGGAACTACACAGGAATATAGTAACTGGGGACAGTTGGTTTCAAAAGGTTTAGATATCATTTTTCTTCACCTACCGTACAATGACATTGAAATTTCTGTCCACGCACGTGTTTGAGAGGGCTTCGCTGGCCTTGTAAGTTGAGTAGGCGATGTCCTGTCTTAAAATTAAGCATCTAGTGTTATTTAAAACAAAATCATGTATCAGGTTCGTTACAATGGACAACTTGAACGGGTGGAAACTTGTCGCCACTGTAGGCTTGGTCATTCTAGTTTTCCATTATTATGATCACGCTTGCTCTATATTTTAACTTCTATTTCAGGAAAAAATAAATGTCTCCATAAAGCAATTGGAAGCGAACAAGAAACTGAATACCGAACTGAATGAGAAAATAAAATTCCTGAGTTTCTACATTTCGAACTCTCAAAAGTCACTGAAGCACTGCATCACAAGAAAGCAGGTATCTAATATTACCAATTTTTTTTTAACTTAAAATGTTTTTCTACAAATAACAGAAATAAAATGTGAATTTTTTTAGTGCAACAATAATCCAAAATACCCAAACATTTTAGGTTGATAAAGCTAACTTTAAAAGCTAAAACTGTCAAACAATTTTGGGTACAATTATACAGACAAATTTAGCAATAAGCTTATAAAGTTGTGATTATTTTTACTTTATAAATAAATATTGTTGCAATTATTTATATAATATAGGACATTTTTATTAACCTAATATTTTTTCCCAAGGATTTACTAGTTCAAGAATGCCTTGAGAAATTTCAAATGAAGAAGTTCCAAAAGCTGCTAAACAACAAAAACAAGTCTGTTGCTTCGCTTCAAAAGAGTAAAGTAGAGTTGGAAACGGTAAGTTCAATTTTTCTTAGATACATGTGAAATTTATTTTTTGAAAAAAAAAATATGGCCATAGTAGCCCCAGTGATAAGGGGTTGGCGTTTAGACCTAGTGATTTCAGGATAGGCATTGGAATGAAATATAGTCCTTGACAATGGCATCTTATTAACGGATTTATAAGCCTGAAAGTTGTTTTATAGGTTTTTTTTAAAATAGCAGTACAGTTTAAAAATACTTATACATTTTAATAAATGTTGCTTTCCCCCACTAACTCACCCGATTGATAAGTTTGATATTTATTCACTTATTTCGCTTTCATTCTAAATAATGTAACAATCGTCATAATTAATGAAAACTTAATTTATGTTAAGAGAAATCTGGATCGCTACTTTGCAATCGAGATCTTGACGAATGAGCTATAATTAATAGTTCGACAGCTAAAGGAAAACTGAACGTATTATAAACATTAAAATATTTTTTTCTTTTGTTAAAAGTGGAAATAAGAAAATAATCCCGAAATATTAGGTTGATGGATTTTAGTGCCATTAGAAATGAAAGGTCATTTTCTTGTAAAATGGAGAACCGTGTCTACCCACACTTCAACTAAAACTGAGTGTATGTAATATCAAATGATTCTAACTTGTTCTAACTATCTTGGTTCTAATGACAGATGATGAAGGAGCGCACTGAAGAGCTGAAGCACTGCAACGACTTGTTGGAGGCTGAGATCAGGACGGAAGGTGAAGAAGGCAGCATGGTCAAGAGGAAACTGCATGAATGCAAGGACAAAGCTGCTAAACTGAGAGCCAAGTGAGTCTTTTTACTTTGCATCAAGCAGAAGAAATATAAAACAGAAGGTCTATTGGTCATATTGCAGGTCTTGGGAGGCAATAGAAATAATAAATAAATGAAAATAATTTTCTTCTCGTAACTCTATGGGCTTGTTTCAACACTTTGTCAAAGAAAACAAAACACGCAGTATAGAGAGAGTGACATCATAAGAAATATGGATTCCAAAACTAATGCATTAGCTCTTTGGGATTGACAATCCCTCGTAATGGCAGATGATGAAGGGGCGCACCGAAGAGCTGAAGCACTGCAACGATTTACTGGAAGCTGAGATCAGGACGGAAGGTGAAGAGGGCAGCATGGTCAAGAGAAAGCTGCACGAATGCAAGGTCAGGGCTGCTAAACTGAGAGCCAAGTGAGTCTTTTTACTTTACATTAAGCAGAAGAAATATAAAACAGAAGGGTCTATTGGTCATATTGCAGGTCTTGGGAGGCAATAGAAATAATAAATAAATGAAAATAATTTTCTTCTCGTAACTCTATGGGCTTGTTTCAACACTTTGTCAAAGAAAACAAAACGCGCAGTATAGAGAGAGTGACATCATAAGAAATATGGATTCCAAAACTAATGCATTAGCTCTTTGGGATTGACAATCCCTCGTAATGGCAGATGATGAAGGGGCGCACCGAAGAGCTGAAGCACTGCAACGATTTACTGGAAGCTGAGATCAGGACGGAAGGTGAAGAAGGCAGCATGGTCAAGAGGAAACTGCATGAATGCAAGGACAAAGCTGCTAAACTGAGAGCCAAGTGAGTCTTTTTACTTTGCATCAAGCAGAAGAAATATAAAACAGAAGGTCTATTGGTCATATTGCAGGTCTTGGGAGGCAATAGAAATAATAAATAAATGAAAATAATTTTCTTCTCGTAACTCTATGGGCTTGTTTCAACACTTTGTCAAAGAAAACAAAACACGCAGTATAGAGAGAGTGACATCATAAGAAATATGGATTCCAAAACTAATGCATTAGCTCTTTGGGATTGACAATCCCTCGTAATGGCAGATGATGAAGGGGCGCACCGAAGAGCTGAAGCACTGCAACGATTTACTGGAAGCTGAGATCAGGACGGAAGGTGAAGAGGGCAGCATGGTCAAGAGAAAGCTGCACGAATGCAAGGTCAAGGCTGCTAAACTGAGAGCCAAGTGGGTTTTACAATAATTTTTTTTTATTATAAATGTGCTTGCGATTATGATAATAGATTAAGATCTTTAAACATGTATTCCCTGGAAAGTAGTTCATAAAACAGGGAAACATGGGGGGCATAGGTTTTACCTTAAATAGCCGGACCAGAGAACATGGTCAGAAATTGAATAAATCATGCTTTACAAGGGAGGTAAGGAAACATTACTTTTACAATAGAGTCGTCGATGAGTGGAATGCTTTGCCATAATACATGTGTATTCGAAGAGAGTTGGAGATTTTAAAAAGAATCTCGATAGCTACTGGAAACTGGTTAGGAATTAGAATATATTTTGAGCCAACCTTGCTGGGCCTCTGGCCTGTTGTTGATCGACAATTTTTGCATTTGTATTTGTAAGTAAAGCAGACTAAAACAGGATACGTTTGTGAAAAAAAATCCATCTGGAAAGAAGGAAAGCTAAAAAAAAACTCTTTCGACGCTGAATGTGAAATCGTTGTAGCTATAGAGGAAAAAGAGGCGACATCTAGCGAGCAAGTAAAAAAAAAGTATGAGATGTTCGATGAGTTTCGGATTCTGTCGAAATATGACGTAAATTAGTTACCTAAATTAAAAATTTAGATAACCTAAATAAAACTATATTCCTTAGGTACGAAGTTATATTGGAATCGTTGGGTATAACCGAACCAGGAGAAAGTGCTGAAGCAGAACTTCTCATAAAAGTATGTAATAAGTTACAGCATCATTTTACCAATCGAATCACACATTTGATTTGATTTAAGTCCCTCAATATTGACGTATACTAATATATACAAGAGTCTTGACAACCAGAAATGTCCCCTTTCTTTTACCACCTCGGGTAGTTTAGCTCCAAATCAAGGGCTAATTACGATCTCCTATGCATTTACCAAAGTAATGGAGTGATTGTTCGTATTATCTTATCAGTATGTAAGTTCTAATTTACAGTGGTGGCCAAAAGTGTGCACACTTTTTTAAAGTGTCATGTGTTTCAACTGTTACCTGTGTTCTTGCATCTATTAAATTTCGCTTAAATGCAAACACTGAAATATTTAATTGAACGTAATTTAATGTAGAATTTCATTAAAAAAACAGAATTAAAGTATCTTTATTACAAATAAAGTTATGCTCATTGAACAAACAAGCACAATCAATGGATTCTCTTATGCTGAAATTGCAAAACAAGTTGGTGATTCAATGACTTGCAAAACTAAGACAGATCATATTAGTTGCATAACTTATTCGTAATACAGATATTGTAATACTGTATTTATTTTTAATTCTACATGAAATTACTTTGATGATGATGATGTTGTGTCCATAGATATAGATTATATGGGACCAAAGGTCTCATAGACGGCTTCAGCGATCTGCACACAGTGGTCCTCATAAAGATTAAATTGTACTTTTAAATTGATACACAATTGTTTAATTTGATATACAATTAATATATTCTGTAATCACACTAAGTTGAAAAATATGAAACTTTCAAAAAGTGTCCACATTTTACGCCACCACTGTATACCGTTTCTGAAAATTGCCTCACTGTTATAAAAAAGAAATCCTTGTTTTGTTGGATGCATTTTGCGTTATTTTTATTGGGAGGCATTACTTATCATTTAAGTTAAAATTTTGAGGTTTGCACTAGAAATTTTTGTAAAGGACGGCATTTTAAAGACTTGCATCATACGAAAAAAAAATTCCACACGATACTGTATTTACCACGTGTTTTTCTGGCAGGCCGAAACCGAGAAGCGGGACTTGCAGAGCGAACGGGACGGAATGATGAGACGCGTTCTCAAAGATGACGAAGAGCTATCTGCCATGAGAAACACCGTCTGGCTGATCAACGCCGCCAATGTCGAATTCAGGGAGTGCTTGTATCCACCTGGCATCAGCTGTAAGTTGTTTATTATATTTTTAGATTAAAGTAGTGGCAGTTTAGTTGCTGAGAAGTATTACGTGTTCGCTCCTCATAAGCCCAAGTTTGAGGGTTCGAGCCCCGGCTGGGTCGTCAGATGAAATGTGTGGATTCTGAATAGAAAAATCGTAGGTCCTCATGTCATGTGGCAGGTAAAAGATCCCTTCAGTACCCATTTGGCTTGGGTTTTTTCGGCAAAATTAACTCTTGGCTTGCTTTAACATCCACAGATAGTTAAGATGCATTGTATAATCAGATCGTCAAAAATTGGTGCGGGAGTCGCCTAGATATTGTCACCAAAAATGGCTCTCAGTTATGAGGAATATGCCGAATCTACAAAAGGCTAAAGAGTCAATAAAGCATAACAGTTAGTGGAAAAAAGATTTTGTAATCGTGTAATTCAAAGAATTTGGGAAATTGAAAAGAAAGTTTAAAGTATTGACTGTGACTGTTGAAAAATAGTCTTAGTTTAAATTTCACTTTCTTCGTAAAAATTGTAAAAGCCAGGAGGTATAACGACACAGGCACGCAGTGACGTGAAGCCCGGGAAACCATTTGTGATTACGTCATTTTTTGTTTACTCTGTATCGGTAACCTGGTAAATAATATTTTTTCGTAATTCCGTTTGCGGCATGGATTTTAGACGAACTTTTTCTTCCAAAATACAACACAAAATCACAACAAATCTTAAAAAGCTGAAGTTCCTCATTGAAGATTCCAGATGCGAAACTCACATTCTTCAAAGTATATCTAAGATACAGGGCGTCCCAAGAGTGGAGTAAATGTTGTCAAAAGTTAATAAAAAAGAAATGGATAGAGATATTAACACAATTCTTGCAACAAACGAAGGAGTCATGTCTGGAATTCGATATGGAACACTTCATTATGTTAGTTATGTTTATTACGCTATTGTGTTATTACACTTTATTATGTTCAATTTAACCGAAAGATGGCGCTTCAATACCGTGTTGTGGGCTGTTTGAAAGAACTAGGCATGCGTATACATCGAAAAGAAGGACATTTGGTCAAAAATGTTCAGTCTACTGAACATGTCCTTCTTTTCGGTGTATACACATGCCTAGTTCTTTCATATAGGCAACACACGGCATTGAAGCGCCATCTGTCGATTAAATTGAACAAAATAAAGTGTAATAACATAATAGCGTAATAAACATAACTAACCTTATAAAGTGTTTTATATCAAATTCCAGACACTACTTATTCTTTTGCTGCAAGAATTGTGTTAATGTCTCTATTCATTTCTTTTTTATTAACTTTCAAAAAAGGTAGTCCATTTTGGGACACCCTATATCATAGCAGTTCCATTTATTGGTAACTTTTGATAATAGCAAATTCAATAGGACGAAACCGCCAATGAAGAGGCCGGAACTTATATCCTAGTTACACTTTGGAAAATGTGCTTCTTTTTAACTTAACAATTCAATTAAGATCCATGTACAATTCCAGCTGAGGACAGCGATCTCCTGCGAACTCTTGAAACCGAAAGCCAGTCTTTGGCCATCGACCTTCATTCGAAACGAAGTGAACTTCGAACTTTAGAACAGACAGTCGAGGATGAGAAGAGGGAGCTGGAGGAAGAACAGAACTACTGCCGAGAACTGGAAGAGGTGGGTTAAATATTAAGTTTAACAGATTCCTTATAAACAGATTGGCTAGAAAATTTAAAGCTGAAGTTTAGTTTAGTTTGAATTATCGTCGCACTAGAGCTACACGAGGGCTATTGGCGACGGGCGTCATATTTTAGAACCACAGTCAAGTGATGAGCCGACATCTGAGTAAGCACCCAAAGGAACATTTAAGGGCGACAGTGCAGAGTTGGGACTTTGGCGAGTATGTAACGTGAGCTCCCTCTACACGGGATATTATTCGTCATTTTTGGCAGCACGGGCCATTTATAGGTCGGCAGTCATTTTGGCGACGCCCGGACCCAAACCTGGGACCTTTCGCATGATAGGCGAATGCTTAACCGACTGGGCTCCCCAGTCCCTTTAAAGTTGAAAAGGGCGACTGCAGTTTATTTAAATAAACAATATATAAAACAAATGAAGACCAGAAATAAAGGACAAATTAAGGTAGGCAAAAAACGAATTTAAAATACTTCAATTTAAAGGTTTTTGATGGAAAATGAAGGTGTTAATGGTAGGGTCACTCGATGAGTTGCTTTATTCAGCGTCCCTAGTTAATGGTATTTACAAAGTTGAGGTTTATGTATTGTAAGGAGACGTTTCGTCTATTTGTGTGTTGTTAAATAATTTGAAACATTGTTCCGAGGGACTGTCGTCGAAGTTATTAACCCGTATTATTTGCAAAAAAACAAACAGGGCTACTAAAACCAAACTGATTGGTTTAGCATTTAATCAATTCACCAATGTCTTTTTATATTAAAAACCACAGAAAACCCGATTTCCAGTTGATGGGTATACAAACCCAAATAGTACCACTTAACACTTTACCGACCGGTAGCGGTTCGAACTACAATAGTATGAAACGAGCTCGGTTTCCCGCAATAGCCCTCGTGTAGCTCGTGCGACGATAATTCTAATTTCTATTCATTCTCTAGATATGTGCGACGATTAAACTAAACTAAACAGGCTCGGTTTCGGCCTAGACTTATAAGAGGAATATGCGCTTTTCTTAAACTCTGTTGAAATTGTACGCTTAGTGTTATTATAGGGTAAAGAAATTTAATAAAATATTCACGAGGCGTAGATTGAATACGGCCTAGCCTCACCGAATCTAACAGAAAGATCAAAAGTAGATTAATCGACGGCCGGTCGGTAAACTGTTAGGGTAGACTAACCAGTGAATGAACACTTAAGCACAATCTGTTTTAAGAAAATTCATACATTTTAAGAAAATATAGCTTGTGGGTTTATGACAATGTGAACACATCTGTTATTATATGTAAATTCTACAACAACAAAAAAGGAGGTGGCTTTATATTGCATTGCTTTGGGGGTCCAAATAAAAAGTGGTACAAAAGCCAAGTTGAATGAACAGTACTTTTACCAGTGAATGAACACAGAAATGTCCAGTCAATAAACATGTTGGATTTTAATTAATGACCAGGACAACCAACAATCACTGGCCAGGCTACCCTAACATGTTAAACTTCAAGATTTTGCTATGACTATCTGTTAATTCTGAAGGTGCTGCGCGACAGGGAGTTGGAGAGTGCCACCGTGTTGCGGGAACTGGAGGACCTCGAGGCGAAGATGGGCAGAGCAGAGAAGGCAGGGGCGAAGCTCGCAGCGAGGGTGAGGAACGAGGCGAATCAGCCCGGTATCCTGGAGGTGAGGTCCTATTCCTGAAGGGTCTACACTCTTAAAACAAAAGAGTGAAATCCACTCCAGTAGGAGAAGTGCATTTTCGACACTGGAAAGGAGTGAATATTAACTCAGACTGAGTTAAAATCACTCGTTTGGAGTTATCCTGTCGGAGGATTAACACACAAAGGATCCACTCCAAAAGGAGAAGTGCATTTTCCAGACTGGAGGAGTGAAAATTAACTCAGACTGAGTTAAAATTGCTCGTTTCTTTTAAGAGTGTACACTCTTAAAACAAACACTCCTAATTTAACTCAGTCGGAATGGATTTCACTGCTCCAGACTGGAAAATGCACTTCCCCGAAAGGAGTGGATCCTTTGTGTGTTAAAACTCCGACAGGATCACTCCAAACGAGTGATTTTAACTCAGCCTGAGTAAATATGCATGCCTTTAGGGTGTCGAAAATGCACTTCTCCAACTAGAGTGGATTTCACTCTTTTGTTTTAAGAGTGTAAGGAATATAATTAAGATATGTTGGAGTAGTAAGTCAATCTCACCCCTTCTACTAAAAGGTTGCGTCCCCTGTAATGTGACGTAACTGTATAACGTACTTTTTAGAATGATTCATCTTCTCTTATGTCTGGTACATGTATGTTAGTGTTCGTGTTAGTATTCTGTTAATTACACTCTTAAAACAAACGAGCGATTTTAACTCAGTCTGAGTTAATTTTCACTTCTCCGGTGTCGAACATGCATTTCCCCTATAGGAGTGGATACTTTGTAAGTTAAACCTGCGACAGGATCACTCCAAACGAGTGGTTTTAACTTAGTCTGAGTTAGCAATCACTCATTTCCGGTGTCGAAAATGCACTTCTCCTACAGGAGTGGATTTCACTCTTTTGTTTTAAGAGTGTAGTTGCAATAACGTACATTTTCTAAAGAATATAATTAAGATATATATAAGGCCCGGTGCATTCATTGCCATTAGGTAGGCTGGTTCATGTATGTTACGATTTGTGTGTTTAAGGGGGTTCAATACCCAAAAATCGGTGAAAAAATCGAAACAAAAGTTATTGGCTTAAAATACTATTACAACCTTTATTAATAATGTCACAAAGTATCAAGACGATTGGAAAAATATTTCTGACATTAAAAGCCATTTTATGTCATGGCTTCGCAAGGAAATGGGTTAACAATAAAAACTTTAAATGCGTTTTTCTCAGAACTTGATTTTTTGAACTTCGATGTGCCTTTTCTCAAAAACTGTGCTATGTTTTCTCGTAAACTTTTTTTTTATATGATGTAATACATAGTGTAGATTAATCTGAGGTTATAAATTTTAATGAAACTAAAGTGAATAAAATTTTATGGGGCAAAAAAGTGAAAAATGTCATGATTTTTGGGTACTTTAAAACTTATTTTATTTAAAAAAATCTAACAGTTATTTAGAAAAAACTTTTTACCTCAGATTAATATATAAGGTTGGTATAATACACACAGAAATTTTTAAGATGATCTTATCAGTAATTATTGTGAAAAGGTACATTGCAATTGGCCAATTTAACATTACCGATATACAACATACTGAAACCCCTTAATGAGATCCGCTTATAAACCTTTGTCAAGTAAGACAGACACAGTTAGAATATTTTTCTGACCCAAAGAGAGAAAGTACACCAAGCGCATGGCGGGATTCGAACCAGCAACCGGACTGTTAGCCAAATGAGCTGCGATCAATAATTCTAGGCCACCAGGCCCCCTCATTAGCGTTATTTGGTGATCGTAAAGGGTAAAACAACATAGGTTCGCGATATTTATTTTTATGCTAGAACATTCAATACATGTCCCTATAGGTTTAGCCACCTTTCTTCAATTTTGGGCGATTTAAAAAAAATTCCAATGAATGGACATTTGACTCTATGAAAATAAAGTATTTCTCGAGACACGAATTTAATCGAATGTGCTGAATATTTCGTCGAAAAATGGTCGCAACGCAAAGTTGACACTCACTTTTTAGAACTTAGGACTTTTTGGAATCTTATACCATTTGATGCCAAATAAGTTCTAAAAATTAATAAGTTGTTATATGAAGTTTAATTTTTTTTACTGATTAATGTCCTTTCTTGCATTAGCTTCCACACTACGTTTATAACGTAAAAAGTGGAAGGTTTTATAATCGTGCAGTCCGTCCGTCCATCTGTCTGTCACCCACTTTCACAGAACGAACCAAAAGTCACTCAAACAAGTGGGATACGTCATTTTGAAGCAAACAAACAGTTTTTTTTTTATTAGTAGTTTATTTAAAATTTAAATAACTAAAAATTTAATCTACATTGAAATAAGACGCAAATTCCATATTTACTCAATGTTTTCACTGTTGCCATTTCATCAAACGTTCGAGAAACTTTATTTAAAATAAAATTAATATTCTTGAAAAAATATTTATTTTTGTGTAATGATTCAATTTGGATTGTTGTAATAGCACAATAAAGTTATTTTGAAGGTTTATTATATTTGAATGAAGAAATATGCATAAAAATTCTAAATTTGCATAAAAAATATGAAATTCTTCGCTTTTATTTTTAATGCAACATTTACTAATTTATTTTTCAAAATGTAAACTTGAGGCTTCAACAAGATATTTATTTAAAAAATACATCATTATTCTTCGAACTTCAAAAAAAAGATAGCAAATGATAAAGATTAATTATCAAATCTTCAAAAGAAGATTAAAGACAATTATTAATTTTGGCTTATAAAAGTTTGAATTAGAACTAGCTAAAAGCCCTGTTTGGTGAATTTATTTCTGTGGTGCTGTTAGTGTGTTTCCTGTTGAGCGTAAATATTGTGTGGAAGCGGTGTAAGTGACAGATTCTGTAACAAACCAACTTGTTTGTTTTTATTATCAGGATATTCGAATTCATCTTTTGAGGGAAGTCAGAAGAACTGTTTCCGACTTGTTGTTTTCTGCGGTGGAAAACTCGCCCGAGATTTCCGACAAGATTCAAGAGTTGTATCAAGAGGTAAGTTGACTTGAAAAAGAGCATTATAAGTTAGGTACAGCTGCAGAAATAAAAAAAGTACCACTAGTGATTATTTCAGCCATTAGTCACCCTATAGAATCGGACCTTTTTGAGATTGTGAACAATTAACGTTCTGAGTTAATTGCATGACACAAAATTTGCATAAGGGTCCATCCTTATATTAAAAATGTTACGAACTTTGAAATTTCCAATAGCAACACCCAATTTTAATAACTTAGAAATGTTAAGCACTCTCGAAAACCCTTAAATCTAAGTTTTTGTTACATTTGAATGAATATTAGATGAGTTATTCAATCGAATCACCTGTGGATCTTTTGGGGACCATCTTATAATGACAAGCAAGCATGCATGCAAGGCCGTCTTTATTTATCAATGACACATGTAATCTTATACACAGTCCCCTAAAGGGTAATTAAAAAATATTTTGAGATTTACTCAGCAAATTATGAATAAAATTTTTTAAAAATTGGGATTTCGCTTAAACTTCCTGTCTTGAATTTATTTCTGTAAAAATATTAAGGGTTTCTATTCATATTTTTTTAAAAAATTAATATAATAATTATTAAAAAATATAAAAATTGTTTTAAATACCCCAATATTGAATGCATTTTGTTTGGGTTATTATAATTTCTTTTCAGGAAGAAATTCGTTTCATTATCTTAATTATTTATAGATTGGGATAGTTTTTTATGTGCAACTCATTTAACATTATGGAACCTAAACTTTGCACGTCTCTAACTCACCTAATAATGCTTAAAAACTAACAAAATTTGGCATTTCGTATTAACATAGGTTATAGATTTGAAATATGGACTCAAAAAGGGGTGTTACTATTGGAAATTTTAAAGTTAGTAACATTTTTAATATGAAGATGACCCCTTATGCAAAATTTGTGTCATACAATTAACTCAGATTGTTAATTGTTTACAATGTCAAAAAGGTCCGATTCTATAGGGTGACTAACGGCAGAAATAATCACCAGTGGTACTTTTTTTATTTCCGCAGCTGTACCATTAAAAAAATTCAAAACAACTTTTTGGTTAAAGCCAACGAAATGGAAACTTGCCACATAGTTTAGACGTTTTTCAACAGCATCATATGAATGGGGTCCCAAGGTCTGGTATCTACAACGTATCTACAGGGTGTCCCAAAATTGACTACCTGTTTTTTAAAAGTTAATAAAAATAAGGATAGAGATATTAACACAATTCTTGCAGAAAACGAATGAGTCATGTCTGTAATTTGATATGGACACTTTATTATCTTAGTTATGTTTATTACGTTATTGTATTATCACACTTTATTACGTTCAATTTAACCGACAGATGGCGCTTTAATACAGTGTATTAGCTGTGTGAAAGAACTAGGCCAGAATATTCACCGAAAAAAAGGACACGTGATCAGAACTGAACATTTCTGACCACGTGTCCTTTTTCGGTGAATAAGTTTGCCTAGTTCTTTTACACAGGTGTAACACACGGTATTAAAGCGCCATCTTTCGGTTGATTTGAACATAATAAAATTAATAACATAATAACGTAATAAACATACATAACATAACAAATTGTTCTATATCAAATTCCAGACATGACTCATTCCTGTTCTGCAAGAATTGTGTCAATATCTCTATACATTTTTTGTTGTTGTTAACTTTTAGAAACAGGTAGTCCATTTTGGGACACCCTGTATAACGAAAAGCCATTTTAAACTAATTTTTTACATTTTAAAGATAAAAAATATTCGTCCGGTTAAAGCGAAGTACGGTTAAAGAGGGATCCGACATTATATTACTTATTTTCAATTAATTAAATCAACCTCAGAAATATTTAGTGAGACTACACAGGTATCTTCAGATGTCTTACAAAGTTGGTTGGTTGGTAGACATAAAGTTTCAGGCTTGTGTGCGTGGTCGCAAGGACCCGCTTATAAACCATCGTCAAGTAGGTCAACACAAAAAATACACATACACAAATGACAGATGCTGCCATCTGTCTCCACCTCCACAATTTAGACATGTCCCTGAATGGGAAATTTTCTCCAGGGACCTGTACCCATGGGAAACTGCGCAATGATCGTCCACAGGACTTTCGGACCCAACAGATTTAACGAGCACGTACTCCGCATATACTCGACAAACACAAACATTCATGACTTAAATTCGAACCCGAACCCAGCAGCTCCAAAGACTAACATCTTAATCACTGCGCCGCCGGATCGGCTTCTTACAAAGTATAGGGTGATAGTTAATAAAACACCACCCCTATTCCGAGCCCTCTACACAGCGAACTACTCAGAGTAAAGACTAAAAATTTGGTAAGCATACTATTTAGGACATGGGGAAACTTTTTATGCAAAAAAAGTTACCAATGTTCATTTTACCTATTTTCAGCATATATACAGCGCTCTCTATCGGAGTTTCTGGAACTTTGCATAATCCGTTTCCCCATTTTCTGAATAGTACGAGTGATCGGAAAAAAAGACCCATACTCTGAGCATTCTATAGAGTAAACTGCTCAGAGCAAAGATTAAATTTTTCGTAAGCAAGCAAACTCCTACAGAGGGCGCTGTACATCAGAAAATATGCTAAAAAGAAACAAAATACATATTGGTAACTATTTTTTACATAATCCGTTTCCCCATGTCTCGAATGTTATGCTTACTGAATTTTGTACAAAGTTTAGATTTTTAATATATACCAATAATTTTTCTTTATCTTACTTGAGTTACAATGTGTTAAGTTTTAACCATTTTGTGAATCATATAATCAACAAATATCATCAATGTATAGAAGTACAATCGAATGTCCAGTTCTTAATTTCCTTTTTCTTGTTAAACCAACCTTATTTCTGCTTAACCAGCTTGCACTCGGTAAAATCTCTTAACTGGGTCCAATTTCAGCCGGAGAGTGTTTACTGTAATAAGTTTAGCATTGCAGTTCATTAACCCTTTCAGTCCCAGTGATGCCATTTGGCATCATCACTTTCAATATTTTTTTCAAAATGTTTATGTCCCGCTATGACATCCAAACACACATCATTCGATTCTTCACACTTTGTTCTATCAGACAAAATTGTACTTTAATCTCAATAGAAGTAAGAACTACTATATTTTTTATTTAGAAAATAATAAACAAGCGTTTCTCCTGATTTTTTATAAGTTCACTTCAGTTCCACATATTTAAAACACAATTTAAACTATTTCGGTTAAAATAATTACTAAATTTTTTTTTAATAATATGGTCAGTTACCTTAAAATATATAACTCGAAGTGTTTTTAGGTAATATATATTTTTTTATTTTGTTGTTTTCCACAGTTAAAGAATTTTGGCATTGTTTCAAAAACCATATGTAAAAAATTTGAATGGATTTTTTTCCCTTATGGAATTCGTATATTTGACCTAAAATAAGCTTATTTTGTGAATATCAGATGTTTCTGTAGTGTAGTAAATTTTTGGGACTGAAAAGGGTTAAACATGATTTTACAGTGCATAAATTGTATTTATTATGGTATCATAAAAATTCCCTTTTATTTTCGTAGGCCAACTTACCCCTTCCCACCCGCGGCCGTTCTTCTCTGTCTCTCAGGTCGGGTTCGATATCCAGCTACCGATCTCTTGCGTCAGCCGGACGGGTTTCAACCGGTCGGATTTCGAGATCTTCTGACTCATTTCAACCTTCTGTAGTGAATGTAGGGAGCTTAGGTGAGCTTTTATAATTGTTTCTTTTTGTCAGGGGCTGCTTTATTTTAAACTGTTAAGCCAGTAATCCATTCACGCTGTAGCTATGCTGTAGCTGGATTTTGTGACGTCATTTGCTGTTCTAGCGTGGATGGAAGTTCCTTGATTTATGGGTTATTTCTCTCAATAAAAAGTAAACAAACAAGAATATTAAGCTAAAAACCACGGACAATTAAAAACTAAATGACTCTTATGACTGCTCATGCCCGAAACCAATTTACAGCTTTGATATCGCTTGGAAAACGATTCAAAAATCCAGCCTCAGAAGTACAGCTTTGACCACGCGCGCATGCGTACTAGTGACAGTTACGTCACAAAATCCAGCTACAGCATAGCTACAGCGTGAATGGATTACTGGCTTTAAGCCTTTGCAGACTCAGAATATTCCACAGAACTGAGAGCTATTTCTTTGTGGCTCTCTCTACCAATTTTTACGTTCAGATTGCGAAGCGGATCAGTCCTTTTTCAGACTAAGCATATTCCCAGAACTGTTTTTTTTTTTTAATTTGTAGCAACGAAAGATGCTATGATGAATCGGAGGTATGTTCATGTTAGAGCATGCCGAGATTTTAAATTTGCAGAGAGAATCCAATCCGAATGGGTTATCAAGGGCCAATTATAATTGGTGGTATAACTTTACATGTGGCAGGTTATTACCTGCCACATGTAAGGAAGTAAAGTTAACCAGCACACATTCAAAAGATAAAACATAAATTAATAGAACTGTCATCACTTAAAGGTGCTAAGTTATTGAACGCTTTTTTACATCTTTTTATCTCAAATGTCTAACTGAAGTTAACGATTTTTAAATATTTACAAATCTTAAAAATTAACAATGTGCTTTATTTTTTCTTATAGATATTTAAACTCTCACAAGCCTCATAAAGGACTTTAAGGACCAAGTTCAAAGTATTTTGCAGATTTGATAAGGAACTGTACTTGTTATATACCAAAGATCTATATTGATTCTGCAATTTCTTTACACATGAATTGGTTTATATATTTTGCTGAAAATACCGATTCTTTTGAATAAATATTTAAAGTATTGATTTTCAAGTGCATCTTTGAAAAATATTAAATTTAAATATATCCAAGAATATTAGTGGGCAGATGGCTGACAAGACTTTCATAGTGAAGCTTCAGCTTAGTCTATTTCATAATGCTTTCAAAATATGACAAATAGCAAGAATTTACAGGCTGTCAAGAAGAGGTTTCGTTGGTAGTGCCATCTGTGAGTAATCGGTTGTTGGGGCTTAGGCCTACTTTCAATTATACTTCTAATTAATTGTTCATTTAAAAAAATACTTAATTGTTCAGTATAATTAATTAAAAACCATTATTTTTCCATTAAATTTTTTATGGAATATATTACATTCCACAGTAGAAACTTAGACTAAAATAAAGCAAGAGAAGCATACTTGATGAGCTTACCAGGTCATCGCACTAGTTTGATCGAATGCGCCATCTATCGACTGATGAGTTCATACTTATAGTCGTATTCGGAAGGCATTATTATGTAGGAAGCTATAGATTTAATAGATTAACACGTTTCTTATGTACAGGGTTATGACATTGACAACATTTTTTTTTTTTTCTCAAGTTACGCGATCAGAAATTTGAATATTTCAGAGAACACAAGAGAAAAAAGCAAAATATCCACTTCGGTTATTCGATCTTCTCCGCAATTATTTTATTACCTTTTGTTTCATATTACATAATTGCAAATTATGTTTGATTGTTTTCATAATTGACATAATTGAATTAAGTTTTCCCGTGTTCTAAATCAAAACAAATTTTTAATAATACCAGTAAAAGCATTTTCAAAAATTTAATTTAAAATTTCAGATACTATCAATCACTGACCATTGCTCCTATTTACACTCCTATTCAGCACTAGACGATCCCATGTAATCGGCAATTACGTGACATTTTTATCAAAAACCGCAACTGTTCCGTTAAATGTTTCAGATGAGACAGAATCTTGTTTTACTTCAATTTTACCATTCAAAATGTCAATTGTCGTCACATATGGAATTGTCCACCTCTAAAATTTGATATTTAAAAAAAAAAATTAACACAACTTTTACCTTAGCACAAGAAATTAGATTGAAACTTGGTATTTTCCTCCCCAAAACCTTATTTAAGTTTCCCTGTGCTATAAGTCAAGATGAATTTTGTAATAATACCAGTAAAATTATTTGTATTGTTTTTTTAAACGATATCAAAAAAATTTTGTTTGCTTAAAGATTTTAGTCAGATAGTTTACTAAAATCCATTGAAAGTGGTTCCATTTTCAATGTTTGAAATTCAAAAAGATACTTGAAAAAGCTATTCGGATGCTCTTATTTCTTGCAGAGTAAAATTTTTAGTTTATGTATAAAAGATCAGATTTTACAAATTGAAAAAAGGTTAGAAGCAAGAAATAACGACTGAGAGTATATACACCATTACCATTTTAGGCATCAATCTGATCACACTTTTCGACACCACTATTGCTTCTGAAGTACACTAAAATCCCAATTAATCAGAATGACTACTCTCTCTGTCCATATCACCTCCTTACACTCCTATTCAACACAAGAAGATTCCATGTAATCGGCCCATCATGTGACATTTTTATCAAAAACCGCCACTTGTGAAAATAAGCAAGTCGCAATACTAATTAATCGTACTTAAGGCAGTATTACTTGAGTGAGATTAAGTATTCCCGTGCTATGTGCTTAAGTCAAGACGAATGTTTTAATAATACCAGTAAAGATATTTTCAAAAATTTGAATTATAATTTTAAAATAACTATAACAATTTGTGCAGAAGGAAGGTGATCATGGTTACTAAAATTCATTGAAAGTGATTCCATTTTCAATGTTTGGTGAACATAAAATAGGTTCATTTGACAGTTATCCGGATGCAACTATTTTATTGCAAAGTAAAATTTGAAATATCCGTATAACAGATCAGATTTTATAAATTGAAAAAAGATTAAGGGTAAAAAATAACGGCTGAGAGTATACACACCATTACCATTGGAGGCAGCAATGTGATAGCACTGTTCGACACCACTATTGCTTCTGAAGTGCACTAAAATCCCAATCAATCAAAATGACCCACTCTGTCCATACCACCTTCTTACACTCCTATTCAACACTAGACGATCCTATGTAATCGGCACATCATGTGACATTTTTATAAAAAAAAAAACCGCCACTTGTGAAAATAAGCAAGTCGCATCTGTAATCTATCGTACTTAGAGAAGTATTAAGTACTAATTGAATGAAAGCTTTCAACATTTTATTTTTACATTATTTGTTTTCCTCAAGTTTCAAACTGAAGTGCCCGATTTTTAAATATATTAGTTTATATATTTAAGTGAAAATACCAAATCTTGAATAAATATTTAAATATTGATTTTCAAGTGCAAATTAAAAAAAAAAGAAAACAACCATATAAGAAGGCGGTATATAGCTGATAAGGCTTTGATACAGGATCTACCAAAGCTATCTTCCGAATTTGAGAAATAACATGGATTTACATTGTGTCAGGAAGCAACTTGTTTAGTAGCGCCACCTGCAGGCTAAAAGGGGAAGGGGGGATAAGGACGTCTTTCAATCATTTCAGTTTAGAAAATATGTAAGTCATTCAAATGAGTAGGGAATCTTCAATTATCTTCGAAAATTCATAAAAAAAACTTAAACCAAATCAAAACAAGCGGAGCACGTCGTGCGTTACTCGATGAGCTTACCATGAGCCACTTGTCATAGGGCAATTCCATAAAAAGGTCAACTTTTTGAAATGTCAATTTATTCGAAATATTTCCTAATTAGATTTTAAAATATATTCCAAGCTTTCAAATTATGGCTTCAGAAAGCAGGGGGATAAAGGACGCGTATTCACATTTCCCGAAAAAGAAGATACATGCCGTGTGGACAAAAAAGATTTGTTTTCTTGGCTAATTCAGCCGCATTTCAACTAGTTGGAAATCGACCTCGATAAGTGCTTGAAAAACCTTTCATTTGTGAATAAATGTATATAATGTAATATTTAATATCTCATTAGTATTCTAGATAATAAAAAATAATAAATTCATTACTTTATACCTTTATTTTAGTATATATGTTCATGAAACTTTTAGTATTCCGTTACGGTCATTCCGTCACGTCAAATGACATTTAATAACTTAATCCATGTTGGGTGCTCTTAATTATAATTTACATAGCTTGTATATCATATTAAGATATGCACTATTTAAACAAAACAAAAAAATGTACTGTTAATTCACAGAAATTTCCATTTTTAAGTACCAGGATGAAGTCCTAGTTGCAAAAATGTCATTCCCTGATTTATGGAATTGCCCCTCTAAAACAAGAATTGAAAAAAAAAATCAAAACTTTTACCTCAGCACGCGAAATTAGTTTTGAAACCTGGTATTTTCCTCACAAAACATTAATTAAGTTTTCCCGTGTTCAAAATCAAAACAAATTTTTTAATAATACCAGTAAAATCATTTTCAAAAATGTAATTTAATGTTTCAGAAATAATATTAAATGCGGTATTTCGGTACGGGGAATCCTAAAATTCATTGAAAATGGCTCCATTTTCGATGATAGATGTAATGAAAAAAGACACCTTTGGGACTTGACTTCTCGGTCTGAATATCTCGTGATAGTTTTTACTTCTATTTTATGTTGCCGAGCAGTTTGAGAAGATGGTCGACTTTCTTGTCGATAGTTTTATCGTCATTGGAAAATGTTTTGCTGTACATAAATTTTTCGAGAGCGTCCTTCGTTTTAGCGCTTCATGGCAGTTTAAGAAGATGGTAGACATTTGTTTTAGTATTGGGATCATCATCAAAATTGTTCTCGTTGTGAATCTTGCGATACAGTTTATATATCAAATTAATATTTCACAACATTTTGTAGAGGTGGTCGACTACCGTCATTGGAAAAACCTATACTGCGTAAGAAAAGGACCACTGTTTTTACTGATGACCGGACACATTTTTTTGCTGTATTAGCCTTTTGTTTGTGGGAAGGAAATAAGTCATTTTTACTTTTTGAGAGTTTACTTATTAAAAAGGCTGCACGGTCCTATTTTTCAGGTTGCTTTGCAAATGTCGCAGATAGTGGTAGATGTTTGTACTACACATTTCTTTACAGTATAAGAAAACGATTATTTCTCTATTGGTATATTTGGATATGCATTTTGTTATATCGTTCCCCAAGCCTTTTTTTAAAAAGTAGAAACGATGTTTATCGAAATAGATTGATGAGATTTTTTATCACACTATCGAGCAATTTTTTTTTTTTTTTTGGATGACTGGCAGTAGGTGGGATTCTAACCTGAGAAGGTTGAATCCTGAGGCTGATGCCGTAACCACTCGGCCACGGATGGGCCCATAAATTTCATAGTAGAAACCTAGATCGAAAACAAAACAAGAGAAGCACGAGGCGGCGTTGCATGATGAGAATACCATGAACCACTTGTCATTCATATAGTTGAATTAGTCTGACTGAGTGCGCCACCTATCGACTGCTGAGTTCCTACTTTTGGTCATATTCGGAAGGCACTAAAATGTTGTAGGCTATGGCTGCATAAACGCACGATCCTTCTAGCCTTCTAGTGATTGACTACAACTATTTTTCTTTTCAAATTACGCAATCAGAAATTTGAAAATTTCACAGAACACAAGAAATAACGTAAAATATCCATTTCGGATATTCGATCCCCACCGAAATTATTTTATTACCTTTTATAGTTTTTTGGACTAGCATTTATTAGGGGACTATGTAACCCTTTCCGACCGGGCAATCACGATCGTGCGGGTGTAAAAGAGAATGTTCAAGCTTTTTAAAAATATCGATAGCGAAGCAGCTGACTAGTAGTTATTCATTCTTTTTTTTAAAAAAAGGACGCGGTTTTTGATTAATTACCTTCATTGAGGTTGTCTAAGGCACCTTTTTCGATTAATTTCTTAAAATTTAGTCTCATAAACTTAAATCGGCGCCTTCTGACGGTATCTTAAAGGGTTAAACACAAAAAAAATAAATAGTTCTGAATCTCGATTTGAAAAAAGAAAAGATTCCGCGCAACTTTTACCTCAGAAATCGAAATTAGTTCGAAATTTGGTATTTTACTTTCAATGCCTTATTTAGGCTTCCCCAATTTTCGGTCAGAATAGGTTAAGCGAGTGGCCAGGTATCGAATCCCGGATAAGGCATGGATATTTTCTGTATATGCGGCGAGCACGTTTGTTTAATCTTTGGATCGGATAATTCTGTGGTGGATCACAGCTCAGTTACCATGGGTGCAGATTGGCTGAAGAAAAATGCTCGCGATGTGCCTAATAAAGGGAAGAGGTGGCGCCCTCACGTAGCAGAAGTCCGATTTCCAACCCACACGGATGCTTAAAGGCCTTGTGCAAATTAAGCTACTGCACCCTCTCATGCCATTGGGCATTCGACAGCAAAAAATCTAGTTATGATGATAACCCATTTAGACCCAGTGATGCCAATTGGCATCATCATGTTACTGATCGTAATAAAAAAAAATAATAGGGCTGACATCTAATGGTATAATAAAGAATATTTTTTCCAATAGAAAAAGTTTGAAGAATCGAATGATGTGTTTTTAATATCGTTAATGGCTGTAGTCTATAACCCTTTTCGACCGCCGGTCAGGTGGCTCCCAAAATCTTATTTAAGTTTCCCTGTGCTATAAGTCAAGATGAATTTTGTAATAATACCAGTAAAATTATTTCTAAAAAAAGTTGTAAAAATTTCAAAAAGAATAGTTAAGTGCATGAAACTCTTAACACAGTTTAATAAAATTCATTGAAAGTGGTTCCATTTTCAGTGTTAGAAATTAAAAAAGATACTTGAAAAGCTGTCCGGATGCTCTTATTTCTTGCAGAGTAAAATTTTAATTATCTGTATAAAAGATCAGATTTTACAAATTGAAAAAAGGTTAGAAGTAAGAAATAGCTACTGAGAGTGTATACACCATTACCATTGGAGGCATCAATGTGATCGCCCTTTTCAACACCACTAGAAATAACATGGATTTACATTGTGTCAGGAAGCAACTTGTTTAGTAGCGCCACCTGCAGGCTAAAAGGGGAAGGGGGGATAAGGACGTCTTTCAATCATTTCAGTTTAGAAAATTTGTAAGTCATTCAAATGAGTAGGGAATCTTCAATTATCTTTTAAAATTCATTAAAAAAATCTTAAAACGAAATAGAACAAGCGGGGCACGTGGCGGCGTTACTTGGTGAGCTTACAATGAGCCACTCGTTTATAAAAACGTCAACTTTTTGAAATGTCATTTTTTAAAAAAAATATTTACTAATTAGATTTTAAAAAAATATTCCAAGCTTTCAAATTATTGTTTAAGAAAGCAGGGGGATAAAGGACACGCATTCACATTTCTCGAAAAAGAAGATAGATGCCCTGCGGACAAAAATAATATTTGTTTTCGTGGCTAATTCAGCCGCATTACAACTAGTTGGAAATCAACCACGATAAGTGTCGGAAAAACCTTTCATTTGTGAATAAATGTATATAATGTAATATTTAATATCTTATTAGTATTCTAGATAATAAAAAATATTAAATTTATTACTTTATACACATTTATTTTAATATATATGTTCATGAAACTTTTAGTATTCCGTTACGGTCATTCCGTCACGTCAAATGACAGTTAATAACTTAAGCCATGTTACAGGAAGGTTGCTCTTAATTATAATTTACATAGCTTGTATATCATATTTAAGATATGCACTATTTTAAAAAAAAATTCAATGTACTGTTAATTCACAGAAATTTCCATTTTTAAGTACCAGGATGCAGTCCTGGTTGCAAAAATGTCATTCCGTGATATATGGAATTGCCCATCTAAAACTAGAATTGAAAAAAAAAATCAAAACAACTTTTACCTCAGCACGCGAAATTAGTTTGAAACCTGGTAATTTCCTCACAAAACATTAAGTTTACCCGTGTTCTACATCAAAACAAGTTTTTAATAATACCAGTAAAATCATTTTCAAAAATGTAATTTAAAATTTCAGATTAGTTAATTAATAATAATTGGTTTTAAAGTTAATAGGTCCTGAAATTCATTGAAAATGGCTCCATTTTCGATGTTAGAAGAAATGGAAAAAGACACCTTTGGGATTGGGACTTATCATGTGCTTCTCGGTCTGAATATCTCGTGATAGTTTTTACTTCTATTTTATGTTGCCGAGCAGTTTGAGAAGATGGTCGACTTTCGTGTTGATAGTTTTATCATCATTGAAAATGTTCTGCTGTACATAAATTTTTCGAGAGCGTCCTTCGTTTTAGCGCTTCATGGCAGTTTAAGAAGATGGTAGACATTTGTTTTAGTATTGGGATCATCATCAAAATTGTTCTCGGTGTGAATATTGCGATACAGTTTATATATCAAATTAATATTTCACAACATTTTGTAGAGGTGGTCGACTACCGTCATTGGAAAAACTTATACTGCCTAAGAAAAGGACCACTGTTTTTACTGATGACCGGACACATTTTTTTGCTGTATTAGCCTTTTGTTTGTGGGAAGGAAATAAGTCATTTTTACTTTTTGAGAGTTTCCTTATTAAAAAGGCTGCATAGTCCTATCTTTCAGGTTGCTTTGCAAATATCGCAGATAGTGGTAGATGTTTGCACTAGACATTTCTTTACAGTTTAAGAAAACGATTATTTCTCTATTGGTATATTTGGATATGCATTTTGTTATATCGTTCCCCAAGCCTTTTTTTAAAATGTAGAAACGATGGTTATCGAAATAGATTGATGAGATTTTTTATCACACAATCGAGCTTTTTTTTTTCCCTAGATGACTGGCAGTAGGTGGGATTCTAACCTGAGAAGGTTGAATCCTGAGGCTAATGCCTTAACCACTCGGCCACGGATGGGCCCATAAAATTCATAGTAGAAACCTAGATCGAAAACAAAACAAGAGAAGCACGTGGTGGCGTTGCATGATGAGAATACCATGAACCACTTGTCATTGATATAGTTGAATTAGTTCGACTGAGTGCGCCACCTATGGACTGCTGAGTTCCTACTTTTGGTTGTATTCGGAAGGCACTAAAATGTAGTAGGCTATATGTGGCTTCATAAACGCGCGATCCTTATAGCCTTAGTGATTGACTACAATTAATTTTTTTCTCAGTTTACGCAATTAGACAATTGAAAATTTCACAGAACACAAGAAATAACATAAAATATCCGTTTCGGATATTCGATCCCCACCGCAATTATTTTATTACCTTTAATGTCAGATTTTTTAATTAAAAACTGACATTTAGTTGTTTTTCGGACTAGTATTCATTAGGAGACTATGTAACCCTTTCCAACCGAGCAATCACGATCGTGTGGGTGTAAAAGAGAATGTTCAAGCTTTTTAAAAATATCGATACCGAAACAGCTGACTAATAGTTATTCGGCAGGTATAATAGTTTGGTTTCAGATGTCACAGACACTTGTTTTATTTCAATTTTGCAATTAAAAATGTCAATTGTCGCCTCATATGGAATTGCCCATCTCAAAAATTTGATTTGAAAAAAAAATTTAACGCAACTTTTACCTCAGCACGCGAAATTAGTTCGAAACTTGGTATTCTCCTCCCAAAACCTTATTTAAGTTTCCCCGTGCTATAAGTAAAGAATTTTTAAATATTACCAGTTTAATTATTTTTAAAAATTTATAATAAAAATTCAAAAATAAAACTTTTTTGTAACAACATTTATGGTTAAGCAATGTTTACTAAAATTCATTGAAAGTGATTCCATTTTTAATGTTTATGTAAGATATTAATAAGACCCTTTTGATAGCTAGCCGGATGCACTGCACTTATTTTATTGCAGAGTGAAATTGAAATTATCTGTATAAAAGATCAGATTTTATGAATTGAGGAAAAATTATATGTAAGAAATAACGACTAAATGAAAAACATCATTCATTGCCAGTGGAGGTAAGAATGTGATATCACTGTCCAACACCTCAATTGCTTCTGAAGAAGGAAATTCATTGTCAATCAATGGCCACTGTCCATCTCCTTAAACTCCTATTCAGCACTAGGCGGTCCCATGTAAGGGACACATCCCGTAAAATTATCAAAAACCGCCACTTGTGAAAATAAGCGATTCGTAATAGAAATTAATTGTACTTAGAGCAGTATTACTTGAGTGAGTTATAGTATTCCCGTTCTATGTGCTATAAGTCAAGAGGAATGTTTTAATAATACCAGTAAGATTATTTTCAAAAATGTGTTTGACAATATAATGTATAATAAGTGATTGAAAACTGACAATTCAGTTGTTTTTTGGACTAGCATTCGTTAGGGGACTATGTAACCCTTTCCGACCGAGCAATTACGATCGTGCGGGTGTGAAAGAGAATTTTCAAGCTTTTTAAAAGTATTGATACCGATGCAGCTGACTAGTAAATATTCATTATTTGTATAGAAAATAACATGATTTTGAAGGAGTTGGTGGCATTGACGCTGTACAAGGCACCTTTTTCGAATAAACTCTAAAAATTTCGACCCATAAACTTAAATCAGCGCTATCTAACGGTATCTTAGAGGTTAAACAAAAAAATAAATGACCTTAAACCTCGATATGAGATAAAAAGATACCGTGTAACTTTTACCCCAGCACGCAAAATTAATTCTAAATTTAGCATTTTACTTTCCATGCCTTATTTAAGTTTCCCCGTGATCAAAATCGAAACCAATTTAAAAATATTACCAGTAATGTTATTTTAAAAACTGTGTTATACAATTTAAAAAACTATAGTTAGATTTTCCAAACCATTCAGTCTGAACTGACGAACCTAGGATATGATATTAAATCTGTATTCCAATTTTCCAAGATGGTAGATGGTGTTAAATGGCCACTTCCAGTCTATTTCATAGAACTCCCCAATAATGAAAATTCTAAACGAATATTCAACATGACAGACTTAATGCACCTCATTGTTTCAGTTGCCCCTTACAAACGTAAGAAACAGCCAACCCAATGCCATAAATGCCAGAGGTATGGGCACGCTAAATCAGGCTGCTCCAACAAACCCCGTTGTGTCAAATGCGCTGGAGACCACTTTTCTGCCGACTGCCCCACTAAAGGCAAAATCCCCAACCCCAAATGTGTCCTATGCGGAGGACAGCACGTAGCTAACTACCGAGGTTGCCCAAAAGCCCCCAAGCCAAAAAAGAAGGAAATCGAACAAGATGTTCCCTCTAATGCCAATAATTTCAACACACACAGGCAAGCCACTCTCCTCCCAAGGCCAGTCTTACTCGCAAACAATCAGGCTAACACCCCCAGAGCCTTCGTGAGTAATCTAGCACAAACAGGGAGAAGCTACTCCCAAACAACTTCAGGAACCACTTCCCCAGTGCAACAAACCATCCCCACCCCTAATGTAAATAACTCCTTAGACGAGTCAGAAGATCTCAGCTTATCTGATATCATAAGACAACTTCAAAGCTTCCTAAAATGTGTAAATCTAAGGAAGTTCATACAAATAGCAAAAAACACCGCCGCAAAGATCAAGTCGGCTAGTAACTTATGGGAAAAAGTAGAAATAGGCATGAACGCCTTTAATGAGTTATCAACGGCCCTAAATTATGAATAATTTAGGCACTAGTAATACTCGTACCTTTCTGCCAACCATGTATACCAATCTCGGGTTTGCTAACCTAAATGGCCTTAGAAGACAACTTGAGGAGGTCAAACTCTTCATTGAAGAAAATAACCTCGACATTCTTCTTATCAATGAAACGCACCTAAGACCCTGCGACAAAGTTAAAATCCCCAATTTCCACCTATACCGAAAAGACAGACTTATTAATAGAGGCGGAGGAGTCGCCATCTACGCTAAAAGGAATATCAAAAGCACAGAATACATCCTGCCAAACCTCAATACCATCGAGGCTACTGCAGCTATCATTGAAAATAACCAATTCGGACAACTTCTCATTATTTCTGTCTACAATCCCCCCAACTCGAGACTCACTATTGAAGACATGCACGCTCTCATGAATACAGGGCTTCCCACCATACTAGCCGGCGACTTAAACGCCAAGTCGACCACATGGAGCTGCAGAGCAGATAATAACAATGGTCTGTTCCTCAAAAACTATATTACAAGGAGTGGAATTACTCTCATAGCCCCCGACGAGCCTACACACTACCCGGGTACCTTGTCACATAGACCAGACATTCTGGATATTATGCTGCTCAAAGGTATCCCTAGCTACCCCTCACTTAAAGTTCACCATAGCCTTTCTTCTGACCATTGCCCTGTCACCTTTACACTGTATGGGCTAACACAATCACCTGAATCCCTCAGATACACCACCAACTGGGATAAATTCCATGATCTCACCCACGACAATATTAATGCCAGTCCAGACCTCACTTCCAACGACAAAATTGATAAATCAATTGAGTTACTCACTGAAAAAATCAGAAGAGATATCGACTGCAGTTCTAGACCAATCATTACTAACAGAGACCACAAGTTACCTCTCGATATCCGCAACGAAATAAGAGCTAAAAATAGGCTGAGAAATGCCTACAAAAACTCTAGACACCCCAGGGACAAACGCCTGTGGAATGAGGCCTGTCGTATAGTCAGTGACCTCATCAGAGACTACAAACAGTCCAACTGGGAAGAAACGGTTATGAGACTATCTACTGAAAACAATACGGTTTGGCGAATGGCAAAGGCCTTGAAATCAAAGACGCAAACCATCGGTCCGCTCAAAGGGCCGGATAAGATGGCATACACCGAACATGACATGGCTCAAGTTCTGTCCAATAGCCTCAGTAGACAATTTACACCTCACGAAAACCCGATAAACCACGACTTAGTTGAAGAAGTAGAAAGAGAAGTCTCCCACTACCTATCCATCAACCCCACCACCACAATAAACCACACCACCCCTACAGAGGTCTTCCAAATAATCAAAAAGCTGGACCCCAAAAAAGCTTCGGGTCATGACCAAATTTCCAATAAAGCCTTGAAACATCTTGCCCCAAAAGCAATTGTCCTTATCACAAATATCTTCAACGCGTGCATCAGGAAACATCACTTCCCAAAGAGCTGGAAGAAAGCTATTGTTGTCCTTTTTAAGAAACAGGGCAAAAGCCCCCTCCAACCCTCAAGCTACCGACCCATTAGTCTGCTCCCAACACTCGCAAAAGTCTTTGAGAGGGTCATTCTTGCTAGACTACAAAACTTCACCCAAACCAACAGGACTATTAACCTCAACCAATACGGCTTCAAACAGGGTCATTCCACCGTACATCAAGTCCACAGGATTGTCGAATTTATTGGCAATGCGTTCAATAACAAAGAACATGTTGGAGCGCTCTTTCTCGACATTGAAAAGGCCTTCGATAGCCTATGGCACCAGGGCCTTATTAAGAAGCTTATTAATGTCAACCTCCCGAAAACCCTCATCCATATGATTCATTCCTTCCTCACCGATAGATCTTTCAGGGTTAGGATTAATAACACCCTCTCTGATAATAAGACCATCAAAGCTGGAGTGCCCCAGGGTAGTTCCCTCTCACCAAGCCTCTTCAACCTTTACATAAATGACTTCCCGACCAGCGACAATACCATTACTGCCCAATTTGCAGATGACACTGCAATATTGGCAAAGTCAAGAAGAGGCAATATTGCCTTCGAGAAAATCCAAAACGCACTCTACTCTGTCGAGAACTGGTGTGTGAGGACTGGCGCATCAAAATCAACGCACAGAAAAGTGTCTCGGTTCTATTCCGCAATCACAAGGTCAGAACACATTTTGACACATACCTCGAAATCTTCAACGACGAAATTCAAAATCAACCTCATACCAAGTATCTAGGAGTACACCTAGACAGTAGGCTCAACTTCAAAGAGCACATAAAGCAAACCATCGCTAAAGCTACAGGTGCTTCTATCAGTCTAGGGCCCATAATCGGGAGGAACTCAAAAATGTCTTTAAGGAATAAAGTCCTTCTTTATAAGTCCATGATTAGACCTGTTCTTATGTATGCTTCCCCAGTCTGGGCAACAGCAAAGAAATGCCAACGCAAAAAGCTCCAAACATTCCAGAACAAAACGCTGAGAAACATTACCAACGCCCCTTGGTATGTAAGGAATACGATCCTACACAAGGACTTAGGCATCGAGCCCATTGACTCCGCCATCCTGTCGGCCTCCCACAATTATTTCAAGGCTATGGAAGCCACCGAGCATGAAAATATTGGCCAGATTATCCATTATGATCATCTCATTGAACAGGATTTCAAACGCCCAAGAACAATCCATCACGACCCGACGTGGTAGTGGTCGGATTGGAAGGCTTGATCAAAATCGAAACCAATTTAAAAATATTACCAGTAATGTTATTTTAAAAACTGTGTTATACAATTTAAAAAACTATAGTTAGATTTTCCAAACCATTCAGTCTGAACTGACGAACCTAGGATATGATATTAAATCTGTATTCCAATTTTCCAAGATGGTAGATGGTGTTAAATGGCCACTTCCAGTCTATTTCATAGAACTCCCCAATAATGAAAATTCTAAACGAATATTCAACATGACAGACTTAATGCACCTCATTGTTTCAGTTGCCCCTTACAAACGTAAGAAACAGCCAACCCAATGCCATAAATGCCAGAGGTATGGGCACGCTAAATCAGGCTGCTCCAACAAACCCCGTTGTGTCAAATGCGCTGGAGACCACTTTTCTGCCGACTGCCCCACTAAAGGCAAAATCCCCAACCCCAAATGTGTCCTATGCGGAGGACAGCACGTAGCTAACTACCGAGGTTGCCCAAAAGCCCCCAAGCCAAAAAAGAAGGAAATCGAACAAGATGTTCCCTCTAATGCCAATAATTTCAACACACACAGGCAAGCCACTCTCCTCCCAAGGCCAGTCTTACTCGCAAACAATCAGGCTAACACCCCCAGAGCCTTCGTGAGTAATCTAGCACAAACAGGGAGAAGCTACTCCCAAACAACTTCAGGAACCACTTCCCCAGTGCAACAAACCATCCCCACCCCTAATGTAAATAACTCCTTAGACGAGTCAGAAGATCTCAGCTTATCTGATATCATAAGACAACTTCAAAGCTTCCTAAAATGTGTAAATCTAAGGAAGTTCATACAAATAGCAAAAAACACCGCCGCAAAGATCAAGTCGGCTAGTAACTTATGGGAAAAAGTAGAAATAGGCATGAACGCCTTTAATGAGTTATCAACGGCCCTAAATTATGAATAATTTAGGCACTAGTAATACTCGTACCTTTCTGCCAACCATGTATACCAATCTCGGGTTTGCTAACCTAAATGGCCTTAGAAGACAACTTGAGGAGGTCAAACTCTTCATTGAAGAAAATAACCTCGACATTCTTCTTATCAATGAAACGCACCTAAGACCCTGCGACAAAGTTAAAATCCCCAATTTCCACCTATACCGAAAAGACAGACTTATTAATAGAGGCGGAGGAGTCGCCATCTACGCTAAAAGGAATATCAAAAGCACAGAATACATCCTGCCAAACCTCAATACCATCGAGGCTACTGCAGCTATCATTGAAAATAACCAATTCGGACAACTTCTCATTATTTCTGTCTACAATCCCCCCAACTCGAGACTCACTATTGAAGACATGCACGCTCTCATGAATACAGGGCTTCCCACCATACTAGCCGGCGACTTAAACGCCAAGTCGACCACATGGAGCTGCAGAGCAGATAATAACAATGGTCTGTTCCTCAAAAACTATATTACAAGGAGTGGAATTACTCTCATAGCCCCCGACGAGCCTACACACTACCCGGGTACCTTGTCACATAGACCAGACATTCTGGATATTATGCTGCTCAAAGGTATCCCTAGCTACCCCTCACTTAAAGTTCACCATAGCCTTTCTTCTGACCATTGCCCTGTCACCTTTACACTGTATGGGCTAACACAATCACCTGAATCCCTCAGATACACCACCAACTGGGATAAATTCCATGATCTCACCCACGACAATATTAATGCCAGTCCAGACCTCACTTCCAACGACAAAATTGATAAATCAATTGAGTTACTCACTGAAAAAATCAGAAGAGATATCGACTGCAGTTCTAGACCAATCATTACTAACAGAGACCACAAGTTACCTCTCGATATCCGCAACGAAATAAGAGCTAAAAATAGGCTGAGAAATGCCTACAAAAACTCTAGACACCCCAGGGACAAACGCCTGTGGAATGAGGCCTGTCGTATAGTCAGTGACCTCATCAGAGACTACAAACAGTCCAACTGGGAAGAAACGGTTATGAGACTATCTACTGAAAACAATACGGTTTGGCGAATGGCAAAGGCCTTGAAATCAAAGACGCAAACCATCGGTCCGCTCAAAGGGCCGGATAAGATGGCATACACCGAACATGACATGGCTCAAGTTCTGTCCAATAGCCTCAGTAGACAATTTACACCTCACGAAAACCCGATAAACCACGACTTAGTTGAAGAAGTAGAAAGAGAAGTCTCCCACTACCTATCCATCAACCCCACCACCACAATAAACCACACCACCCCTACAGAGGTCTTCCAAATAATCAAAAAGCTGGACCCCAAAAAAGCTTCGGGTCATGACCAAATTTCCAATAAAGCCTTGAAACATCTTGCCCCAAAAGCAATTGTCCTTATCACAAATATCTTCAACGCGTGCATCAGGAAACATCACTTCCCAAAGAGCTGGAAGAAAGCTATTGTTGTCCTTTTTAAGAAACAGGGCAAAAGCCCCCTCCAACCCTCAAGCTACCGACCCATTAGTCTGCTCCCAACACTCGCAAAAGTCTTTGAGAGGGTCATTCTTGCTAGACTACAAAACTTCACCCAAACCAACAGGACTATTAACCTCAACCAATACGGCTTCAAACAGGGTCATTCCACCGTACATCAAGTCCACAGGATTGTCGAATTTATTGGCAATGCGTTCAATAACAAAGAACATGTTGGAGCGCTCTTTCTCGACATTGAAAAGGCCTTCGATAGCCTATGGCACCAGGGCCTTATTAAGAAGCTTATTAATGTCAACCTCCCGAAAACCCTCATCCATATGATTCATTCCTTCCTCACCGATAGATCTTTCAGGGTTAGGATTAATAACACCCTCTCTGATAATAAGACCATCAAAGCTGGAGTGCCCCAGGGTAGTTCCCTCTCACCAAGCCTCTTCAACCTTTACATAAATGACTTCCCGACCAGCGACAATACCATTACTGCCCAATTTGCAGATGACACTGCAATATTGGCAAAGTCAAGAAGAGGCAATATTGCCTTCGAGAAAATCCAAAACGCACTCTACTCTGTCGAGAACTGGTGTGAGGACTGGCGCATCAAAATCAACGCACAGAAAAGTGTCTCGGTTCTATTCCGCAATCACAAGGTCAGAACACATTTTGACACATACCTCGAAATCTTCAACGACGAAATTCAAAATCAACCTCATACCAAGTATCTAGGAGTACACCTAGACAGTAGGCTCAACTTCAAAGAGCACATAAAGCAAACCATCGCTAAAGCTACAGGTGCTTCTATCAGTCTAGGGCCCATAATCGGGAGGAACTCAAAAATGTCTTTAAGGAATAAAGTCCTTCTTTATAAGTCCATGATTAGACCTGTTCTTATGTATGCTTCCCCAGTCTGGGCAACAGCAAAGAAATGCCAACGCAAAAAGCTCCAAACATTCCAGAACAAAACGCTGAGAAACATTACCAACGCCCCTTGGTATGTAAGGAATACGATCCTACACAAGGACTTAGGCATCGAGCCCATTGACTCCGCCATCCTGTCGGCCTCCCACAATTATTTCAAGGCTATGGAAGCCACCGAGCATGAAAATATTGGCCAGATTATCCATTATGATCATCTCATTGAACAGGATTTCAAACGCCCAAGAACAATCCATCACGACCCGACGTGGTAGTGGTCGGATTGGAAGGCTTGGTCCTCGCCCCCCCCCCCTTTTTGTTTATACCGGTCAGCTGACCACCTTTTGAAACCTGACTTGTTTCGCCCCTTCTAGGGATAATTCGATGTGTAGTAAAGACGCTCCGCGTCGAGGCTACAAAGTGTTATTTTCGATCTCCGATCTCCGAGTAAGATTTTCGTATGTCGTGACTTTTTAAATCTCACAGATAATGGTTTTCCTCCATTATTGGTGTTTGTAGAAGAAAAAAAGAAATTGTTATTGATACTTTTCCGGATTCATTTACACATTTAATTCCGGCGGTCAGATGGCGCTGATTTAAAAAAATGAGACTAAATTTGGAGTCTTATCGAAAAAGAAAAAATGCTTTAAACTTAAACAGCATCAATGCCAGCAACTCCTGATGAACAAAGTAATTTTTTATACAAATAACGAATGGTACAAGTCAGCTGCTTCTTTATCGATATTTCTGAAGAGCTTGAACATTCTCTTTACTACCCACACGATCGTGATAGTTCGGTCGGAAAGGGTTATTTCATTACAATCTAAAATTGAAATTATCTTTATAAAAGATCTTACGAATAAAAAAAAATACATATATATGTAGGAAATAACGACTAAAAGTATATACATCATTGCCAGTGGAGGCAGTGTTGTGATCGCACTGTTCAACACCTCTATTGCCTCTGAAGTACACTAAACTCCCTGTCAATCAATGGAAATTGTCCATTCCTCCTCCTTACACTCCTGTTTAACACTAGACAATTCCATGTAATTGGCACATCACGTGATTTTTTTTAATCAAAAACCGCCACTGTTCCGTTAAATGTTTCAGATGAGACAGACCCTTGTTTAACTTCAATTTTACAATTCAAAATGTCTATTGTCGTCACATATGGAATTGCCCACCTCCAAAATTTGATATTTAAAAAAAAAAATAACGCAACTTTTACCTTAGCACGCGAAATTAGTTTGAAACTTTGTATTTTCCTTCCAAAACCTTATTTAAGTTTCCCCGTGCTATAGGTCAAGATGAATTTTGTAATAATACCAGTAAAATTATTTTAATTTTTTTTTAAATAATATCAAAAAAATTTTGTTTGGTTAAGAATTTTAGTCAGATAGTTTACTAAAATTCATTGAAAGTGGTTTCATTTTCAATGTTTGAAATTCAAAAAGATATTTGAAAAAAGCTATTCGGATACTCTTATTTCTTGCAGAGTAAAATTTTTAGTTTATGTATAAAAGATCAGATTTTACAAATTGAAAAAAGGTTAGAAGCAAGAAATAACGACTGAGAGTATATACACCATTACCATTTTAGGCATCAATCTGATCACACTTTTCGACACCACTATTGCTTCTGAAGTACACTAAAATCCCAATTAATCAGAATGACCACTCTCTCTGTCCATACCACCTCCTTACACCCCTATTCAACACAAGAAGATTCCATGTAATCGGCACATCATGTGACATTTTTATCAAAAACCGCCACTTGTGAAAATAAGCAAGTCGCAATACTATACTAAAACCGACCTTAAGTATGCAGTGTACAAATGTTCTACCAGAAATAGGGTAAATAGTTCTCATTTCCGAGTGCGAGGATCGAATAAAAAAAGGTACTTCACATTCAATAAACTACTTTGTTCGTTATTTCAACACATATTTTTATTATTTTCATTAGTTTTTGCTTCAGTTAAAGTGCAATATTAATTATTTTCTCATTCGGTTTTGACGTAACAGGGCGCACGAATATCAGAGTATTGATAAGGAGGAGCCAATCAGAGCATGCCAAAGTTTGGCTCCTTTGCTTGGCGAAATTTTTCGTTGCATTCGTGCTCTTTCGACAACGTGATTGATAAGCTTTGTTTTGATTTCATTCTTATTTTTTGTTTCCTCTCTTTTTATAACACAATACTATTGAAAATAGTTAAGAGGTTAGTTGGCTCATATTGGAATTTTTTTTTGTACTACTACAAAGTTACTGATTTTTGAGATTTGTATTTTAGCGTATGGATATGTGTTAATAAAATTGTGCATTTAAAACTGTTAAAATATGTCATTTTAATAAAAAGTTAAAGTAAATATATGTATTTCTTTTTTCATCAAAAATTAATGTACTTGCAATAATTATCTTAATCACAAATTGCTTAAAATAAATGTTATGGAATTATGCTTAAAATATTAATTTGATTTTTTTATTATTTTATTTCTAATTTTGAAGATTGGATACTGAAAAAAAAAGTAACTATGAAAAAGTGCTTTACAATCCTTTGCTTTCGTGAAAAGCCTAAAACCTGGGGCTCCTTAAAATCTAGAATATGGTGAAACTTAACACCCAAAAAAAATTGTGAAACCAAAAACCATCTATATGTTAAAATCAAAAACGAGTAAATTGGTTCAGCCAAGAACAGAGAATATGGTGAAAAGAAAAACCAGAATAATGGTAAAACCAAAACGTGAAAAATGGTTCAACCTAGTACCGAAATTATGGTTAAACATTTCACCACACTGCCTTTGCGGCTACAAGGAACCATTTTTTTGGTGAAACCTAGCGCCAATTTTTTAACAGTGCATATGTGTTTCTTGAACCATGAGAAGGTATTCATTCTATCTTCTTATTTTTTAAAAAAGGTAAATTCTTGAAAAATTCATTAATTGAACCACAGCTTTATAACATTAGAGTAATTAAAAATGAAGTATTTTCTTATATATTTTAATCAATTAGAACAGTGGTTTCCAACATGGAGGCGATCGCCCCCAAGTGGGCGATTTGTGCTATCAAGGGGGCAATAAATAGTCGGGGGGGCGATGAGTATCTAGTTTGCGTTGAGTGCGTAATTAGGTGGTGGCTCGTCACTTGACTGTGTGGTTCTAAGTTACGATGACCGTTGCCAATAGCCCTCATGTGGTTCCAGTGCGACGATAATTAAAACCTAACCTATTATTATTATCCGGGGGCTGGATAGCCCAGTCGGTTTGGCACTCGCCTAGCATGCGGAAGGTCACAGGTTCGGGCATCGCCAAAATAACTGCCGACCTATAAACGGCGCGTGCAGCCAAATATGTCCGACGAATAATATCCCGTGTAGAGGGAGTGCACGTTAAATATTTCTCAAAGTCCCAACGCTGCGTACGATGTAGCCTTTAACTATTGCGTTGGGTGCCCACTCAGATGTCGGCTCGTCACTAGATTGGGGTTCTAAAATACGAAGCCTGTCATCAATAGTTCTCGTTTAGCTCTAGTACTACGATTAGCTCTAGTACTACGATAATTCAAAACCTACTTAACATATAATGCAAAGTATTAAAACTTTTTATATAAAAAAAATGTTTTGATCTTGCTATATTTTATTTTTCGAATCTGTAAATCTTTTCTATTTATAAACACAAAACAAAAAAAAACCGTTTTATTTTAATGAAGAAGGTATTTAACAACTCAAAATATGCAGACTTTATTTGTTTACAGCTTACAAGCACACAAGCCTGAAAAAATATGTCTACCAACCAACCAACAGTAAAATAAATTAACAACATAACAGATAACGCGCCAAATCTGATACGCCAGTAAGGATGACATCATCAAAACACGATGGCAACCCGAACCTGATCACGAAGTTTCCTCCGCGGGATGCGCGCGCAACTGCATTCTTAAGGTCGGTTGTAGTATAATTAATCGTACTTAAGGCAGTATTACTTGAGTGAGATTAAGTATTCCCGACGGGAATACTTAATCTCACTCAAGTAATACTGCCTTAAGTACGATTAATTAGTATTGCGACTTGCTTATTTTCACAAGTGGCGGTTTTTGATAAAAATGTCACATTCGTCTTGACTTAAGCACATAGCACGGGAATTTCCCGTGCTATGTGCTTAAGTCAAGACGAATGTTTTAATAATACCAGTAAAGATATTTTCAAAAATTTGAATTATAATTTTAAAACAACTATAACAATTTGTGCGAATTTTGTATTTTAAGTCTTTCAATTGTGTTGTTTCGATAACAACAATCGTGTGATTGTTGGTGTTTGTTCTTAATTCCAGGGCGGTACCCGCGTGCTTGCACGTGCGGTCGCCATATTTGATTCTTTTTATTGTTGATTGTTTTGACTTCTACTTTTTAGTAGATTTTATTCCGTGTTTTGAATTGATTCTTGTCTCTTATTTACTTGGCTTTCCTTTAAACTTTGTGCATTTATTTTATATTGAACTACGCCGTGCTTGCATGTGCGAATACTGTTTTTATTGACTCGAATATTTTTATTCTGGATAGTTAAACTTTTATTGTTCATAGCCGTGTTCACACGTGCTTTTATTGACATAGCGATAAATCATTTTTGATTCTTCTGCTACAATTTTATTAATTCACTTCTATCATGGCCAATTCACAAATTGCGTTGGACCTTTGTGATCAAATCCTTAAAGCTGAAGAAAGCTATAGGATCACTCAAAAGTCACTCGAAGACACGAGACTTGCTCTTCATAGCAGTCATGATCACTTACCCGACCAGTATCAGGTTTCAGCCTCAATAATTTCAATGTACCATGAAAATATGGTGAAAGAGGTTATGATGTTTCTTCAGAAATTGGGAAAATGTTCAATTCCCAACTGTGAAAAGCATAGTGTTATAGTTGACTATGAAAATCTGGTTCAACTTGAACATGACCTGATAAAAAAGGGATCCAAACGTGTTTTTGATCATGCGTCAAACCCTAATGATGATGAACTCACTATGACCAGGGCAAAGCGCTTGGCCAAAAACCAATCATTTCATTCATCAGACGATTTCCGGTCGGATTTAAACGGATCTCGGACGAACGAGGACAATGTGCAAGAAAATGCACAGTCACATAATAGTGACGAGGTTTTCACTACCCCAAGGCATACTGTCAAAAAGTCGCATGATCAATTTAAACCCACACAAATTGAAATCCAAAATAAATATGCACCCCTTCAAAATGACCTTCCAGAGGCTATAGAAATAGACGAAATTTCTAACAATAAAAATGATTCCCTATTTTTACCTGCTCCTAAAGCTAGTTCAAAACCACCTCCAATAGTGATTTCAAATCCTAAAATTAACTGGCCAGAATTGGCAAAAGACCTGAAAAAGGCAGGTATTAGTAATTTTACGGGGAAGGCAAACCCGGAAACTCTGAATATAAGAGTCCAGACGGAAATGGACTACAGAAGTGTTACCACCGTTCTAGACGAAAAGAAAATCCCTTTCAACTCGTATAAGCTTAAGAGTGAAAGAACTCTTAAAGTAGTTCTCAGAAATGTCCCTTCTGACATTAATATAGAGACTATTAAAGACGAACTAAATTATTTAGGCTATCCTGTCATTTCTGTATTCCAGTTTTCCAAAACGGTGGAGGGCAATAAGATACCCATTCCGGTATACTTTCTGGAACTTCCAAACACAATAGCAAATAAGGCCATATTTAATCTTACTGACTTTATGCATTTAAAAGTAGATGTTGCCCCATATAAGCGCAAAAAACAACCTACTCAGTGCCATCGATGCCAACGCTATGGCCACGCAAAATCGGGCTGTCACAACCCACCCAGGTGTGTAAAATGTTCGCTAGACCATATGACAGTAGATTGCCCCTCAAGAGGGAGAATCGAAAGTCCAAAATGTGCATTATGCCAGGGCCCCCATGCCGCTAGTTTCCGTGGATGTCCGAAGTATCCAAAACCCAGACAATCTACTCCGTCTCGGACCCCTACAACACCTGTAGTAGATACTGCAATATCCTCTAATGACCACAGATCTGACTCTGTTCCAAATAGGGCTTCTATTCCAAACTTGACTAGACCAGGTGTCAGCTTTTCGCAGGCATTGATTCCCGATGAGGTCAATACAAATGATCCTCACACTCCTTCCACTTCTCAAAATTATGCACCAAATACGTCGGTACTCACACAGGATGGAAACCTATTTCCTCCAAATCAGGGCGACCAAGAGACTGATGAGTTGAACTTCTTCGATTTGATTCGACAATTTCAAAATTTTATAAAAGGCACTAACATTAAACGTATAATAACTATTCTTAAAAAAGCTGCCCTAAATTTTAAAACTGCCAAAGGAATCACTGCAAAAATAGAGGTTGGGCTATCAGCCTTCGAAGAGCTAATGACACTATTCCAACCATGAAAAATTACAGCTCTCAAAGAGATCACACCTTTCAGCCAATTATGTATACAAACATTGGGTTTGCTAATCTAAACGGTCTCAAAAAGCAACTGGAGGAACTAGGGCAATTTATTAACGAGCAAAACCTGGACATAATGTTAGTTAATGAAACTCACCTTCGCCCTTGTAACAATGCTAAAATCCCAAATTTCAAATTGTACAGAAAGGACAGACTAACTAATAGAGGTGGTGGAGTTGCGGTATACATAAAAAATAGTCTTAGAAGCACTGAATACATATTGCCCAAACTTAAAACAATAGAAGCATGCGCAGTCATAATTGAAAGCGAAACTTTTGGAGAAATATTAGTGGTATCAGTTTATAATCCACCCAATTCCAAACTGGTAGCAGATGATCTAGAGGCTCTTGTCAACTCCGGTCTTCCAACCATACTCGCTGGTGATCTCAATGCTAAATCCGATACCTGGGGCTGCAGGGCAAATAATGTCAATGGAAAGACTCTTCAAAAATTTATTTTAAACAAAGGCATTACTTTAATAGCTCCTGATGAACCTACACACTTTCCAGGCACTTTATCCCATAGACCGGACATTTTAGATATCATGCTCCTTAAGGGAATTCCCAGCTTTCCTACATTAAAAGTTCATAGTTCCTTGTCTTCCGACCACAGTCCGGTAACTTTCTCTCTATATGGCCTCACACAATCCCCTGAATCAATAAGACTTACAACAAACTGGGAAAAATTTCATTCCATCTCAAATGACAATATCAATATCAACCCTCCTCTTCCGACCATAGACCAAATAGACACTGCTATAAAGGATCTTGTATTTAAAATAAAAAATGACATTGAAAATAGTTCAAGACCAATAAGCCATAGCAACAACTATAAACTACCCCAGAAAATTAGAGATGAAATAAAAAACAAAAATAAACTTAGAAAAGTTTACAAAATAACCAGACAACCGGAGGATAAAAGCAAATGGAACGAAGCGTGTAGGCGAGTGAGAGCAATTATTGCTGACCACAAACAAACAACGTGGGAATGTACAGTTATGAAATTATCCACCCAAAATAAAACAGTCTGGAAATTGGCCAAAGCATTAAAATCTAATCCTCAAAATATTGGCCCACTACAAGGCCCAAACAAAATAGCTTACACAGAAAAAGACATGGCAGACGTACTTTCAAATAGCCTTTATAACCAGTTTTCGCCCCATGACAATCCAATAAATGACGAAATGGTTGACAATGTTACGGAAGAGGTTCATCGATACCTAAGCTCTAAACCCAATGCAACTATTCTAGAAACTTTTCCTGAGGAAGTTGCACACATTATTAAAAACCTTGATCCTAAAAAGGCATCTGGATACGATATGATTTCTAATAAAGCCCTAAAAAATCTATCCCAAAAGGTCATTGTACTTATCACGAATATCTTTAACGCATGCCTCCAACACTACTACTTTCCGACTGCATGGAAAAAAGCCATTATAATACTTTTTAAAAAACCAGGCAAAAGCCCACTTCTCCCTAGCAGCTACAGACCAATTAGTCTCTTACCCAGCTTAGCAAAAGTTCTTGAAAAAATTATTCTGACTAGATTAAACACTTTCTTAGATGCCAATAGGATTATCAATCTTAATCAATATGGTTTTAAAAAGGGACATTCAACAACACACCAAGTTCATAGAATAGTAGAAATAATTGGAAATGCCTTTAACAACAAAGAAACAGTGGGAGCCGTATTTTTAGATATTGAAAAAGCTTTTGATAGCCTTTGGCATGAAGGCCTAATTATAAAACTTGTCAAACAGAACATACCAAAACCACTAATACATATTATTAACTCTTTCCTCACAAACAGATGTTTCCAGGTTCAAATCAATAGTACATTGTCCAAACTAGCAACCATTAGGGCCGGAGTTCCACAAGGAAGCACAATGAGTCCCACATTATTTAATCTGTATATTAACGATTTCCCTACTCAGACAGACTGTATTACTGCCCAGTTCGCGGACGATACGGCCATACTAGCCAAATCTAAGCACGGTAACATAGCCTTTGACAAATTGCAAACAGCGCTATTCTTGGTTGAAACTTGGTGTGAAGATTGGAGAGTCAAAATTAATGCACAAAAGAGTGTCTCAGTCCTCTTTAGAAAGCACAAAACATTGACAAATTATGACACCGATCTAGAGATCTTTAATACTGATATCAAAAATGAGCCACATACCAAATACCTCGGAGTACATTTGGACAATAGACTCAGCTTTAAGGAACATATTAAGCAAACAATAGCTAAAGCCACAGGTGCCAGTGTCTGTCTAAATCCCATCATTGGGAAACACTCCAAAATGTCCCTTAACAACAAGGTTTTACTTTATAAGTCAATGATAAGGCCAATTTTACTCTACGCCTCTCCAGCGTGGGCCGCTGTTCGCAAGACACACAGAAACAAACTACAAATATTTCAAAATAAAACCCTGAGAAGAATGACAAATGCTCCTTGGTTTGTGAGAAATAAGATCCTTCACAGAGACCTTAATATTGATTTTATTGACTCAGCGATTCTTTCTGCTTCACATAATTACAAAACCTCAATTGATGGATCTGCATATGAGAACCTTAAAGATATTATCGCTTATGATCATATAGTAGAACAAAAATATAAACGTCCATGCACCGTTCATCACGACCCTTCTTGGTAATACCGTTATGACAGTTAAGTTTTTTCTTTACTAATACTTTTTAGCCTGACGACAAGTTGCACCTTGAATAGCATTGTTATGTCCAGTGTTTAAAGATATGTGTTCATTGTCCTTTTTGGTGTTCATTTTCATCAGTTTTTTATTAGACAAGCCTATCGCTTTGCCCTGGGGTCTCTCCCACGGGTTTTCCACATTATTTTTATATGGACTTAAGGTTTACTTTTGAAACACAAACGCTCTCCCTTTTAGGGGTATCTTAGATGGAGAAGTAAGGACGCTTCGCGTCGATGCTTCGTATTGCTACTTCGATCTCCGATCTCCGAACAATTTGTGCAGAATTATAGAGATCATGGTTACTAAAATTCATTGAAAGTGATTCCATTTTCAATGTTTGATGAAAAAAAAATAGGTTCATTTGACAGTTATCCGGATGCACCTATTTTATTGCAAAGTAAAATTTGAATTGTCCGTATAACAGATCAGATTTTATAACTTGAAAAAAGATTAGAAGTAAAAAATAACGACTGAGAGTATATACACCATTACCATTGGAGGCAGCAATGTGATAGCACTGTTCGACACCACTATTGCTTCTGAAGTGCACTAAAATCCCAATCAATCAAAATGACCACTCTCTCTGTCCATAGCACCTTCTTACACTCCTATTAAACACTAGACGATCCCATGTAATCGGTACATCATGTGACATTCTTATAAAAAAAAACGCCACTTGTGAAAATAAGCAAGTCGCATTTGAAATTTATTGTACTTAGAGCAGTATTAAGTACTAATTGAATGAAAGCTTTCAACATTTTATTTTTGCATTATTTGTTTTCCTCAAGTTTCCAACTGAAGTGCCCGATTTTTAAATGTATTAGTTTATATATTTAGGTGAAAATACCAAATCTTGAATAAATATTTAAATATTGATTTTCAAGTGCAACTTTAAAAAAGAAAACAACCAAAAAGAACGCGCTGTATATGGCTGATAAGGCTTTGATACAGTATCTACCAAAGCTACCATCCGAATTCGAGAAATAACATGGCTTTGCAGTCTGTTAGGAAGCAGAGTGTTTCGTAGCGCCATCTGTAGGCAAAGGAGGGGTGGGGGATAAGGGCATCTTGCAATCATTTCAGTTTAAAAAATATATATATAATTCATTCAAATGAGTAGGGAATCTTCAATTGTCTTCGAAAATTCATTAAAAAAAACTTAAATCGAAATCAAAACAAGCGGAGCACGTGGTGCGTTACTCGATAAGCTTACCATAAGCCACTTGTCATAGGGAAATTCCATAAAAAAGGTCAACTTTTTGAAATGTCAATTTAGTCGAAATATTAACTAATTAGATTTAAAAATAGTATATTCCAAGCTTTCAAATTATGGCTTCAGAAAGCAGGGGGATAAAGGACACGCATTCACATTTCTCGAAAAAGAAGATAGATGCCGTGTGGATAAACACATATTTGTTTTCTTGGCTAATTCAGCCACATTTCAACTAGTTGAAAATCGACCTCGATAAGTGCTTGAAAAACCTTTCATTTCTGAATAAATGTACAAAATGTAATATTATTATCATATTAGTATTCTAGATAATAAAAAATATTAAATTTATTACTTTATACCTTTTTTTTAATATAAATGTTCATAAAACTTTTAGTATTCCGTTACGGTCATTCCGTCACGTCAAATGACATTTAATAACTTAAGCCATCTTACAGGAAGGTTGCTGTTAATCATAATTTACATAGCTTGTATATCATATTTAAGATATGCACTATTTAAAAAAAAACTAAATGTACTGTTAATTTGCAGAAATTTCCCTTTTTAAGTTCCAGGATGCAGTCCTGGTTGCAAAAATGTCATTCCGTGATCTATGGAATTGCCCCTCTAAAACTAGAATTGAAAAAAAAATCAAAACAACTTTTACCTCAGCACGCGAAATTAGTTTGAAACCTGGTATTTTCCTCACAAAACATTAATTAAGTTTTCCCGTGTTCAAAATCAAAACAAGTTTTTAATAATACCAGTAAAATCATTTTCAAAAATGAAATTTAAAATTTCAGAAACAAAATAATGTGATTTACTTCTAGTGCGTTGTGATTCCTGAAATTCATTGAAAATGGCTCCATTTTCGATGATAGAAGAAATGAAAAAAGACACCTTTGGGACTTGTCATGTGCTTCTCGGTCTGTATATCTCGTGATAGTTTTTACTTCTATTTTATGTTGCCGAGCAGTTTGAAAAGATGGTCGACTTTCGTGTTGATAGTTTTATCATCATTGGAAAATGTTCTGTTGTACATAAATTTTTCGAGAGCGTCCTTCGTTTTAGCGCTTCATGGCAGTTTAAGAAGATGGTAGACATTTGTGTTTGTATTTGATCATCATCAAAATTGTTCTCGTTGTGAATCTTGCGATACAGTTTATTTATCAAATTTATATTTCACAACATTTTGTAGAGGTGGTCGACTACCGTCATTGGAAAAACCTATACTGCTTAAGAAAAGGACCACTGTTTTTACTGATGACCGGACACATTTTTTTGCTGTATTAGCCTTTTGTTTGTGGGAAGGAAATAAGTCATTTTTACTTTTTGAGAGTTTCTTTATTAAAAAGGCTGCATGGTCCTATCTTTCAGGTTGCTTTGCAAATGTCGCAGATAGTGGTAGATGTTTGTATTCGACATTTCTTTACAGTTTAAGAAAACGATTATTTCTCTATTGGTATATTTGGATATGCATTCCGTTATATCGTTCCACAAGCCTTTTTTTAAAAAGTAGAAACGATGGTTATCGAAATAGATTGATGAGATTTTTTATCACAATATCGAGCTTTTTTTTTTTTTTTTTTTTTGAGATGACTGGCAGTAGGTGGGATTCTAACCTGATAAGGTTGAATCCTGAGGCTGTTGCCTCAACCACTCGGCCACGGATGGGCCCATAAATATCATAGTAGAAACCTAGATCGAAAACAAAACAAAGAGAAGCACGTGGCGGCGTTGCATGATGAGAATACCATGAACCACTTGTCATTCATATAGTTGAATTAGTTTGACTGAGTGCGCCACCTATCGACTGCTGAGTTCCTACTTTTGGTCGTATTCGGTGGCAGTAAAATGTTGTAGGCTATGGCTTCATAAACGCACGATCCTTCTAGCCTAAGTGATTGACTACAACTATTTTTCTTTTCAGTTTACGCAATCAGAAATTTGAAAATTTCACAGAACACAAGAAATAACGTAAAATATCCATTTCGGATATTCGATCCCCACCGCAATTATTTTATTACCTTTTATAGTTTTTCGGACTAGCATTCATTAGGGGACTATGTAACCCTTTCCGACCGAGCAATCACGATCGTGCGGGTGTAAAAGAGAATGTTCAAGCTTTTTAAAAATATCGATAGCGAAGCAGCTGACTAGTAGTTATTCATTTTTTTTTTTTAAAAAAAGGACGCGGTTTTTGATTAATTACTTTCATTGAGGCTGTCTAAGGCACCTTTTTCGATTAATTTCTTAAAATTTAGTCTCATAAACTTAAATCGGCGCCTTCTGACGGTATCTTAAAGGGTTAAACACAAAAAAATAAATAGTTCTGAATCTCGATTTGAAAAAAGGAAAGATTCCATGCAACTTTTACCTCAGAACTCGAAATTGATTCGAAATTTGGTATTTTACTTTCAAAGCCTTATTACCAACCATTATCGGTGTTAGATGAAAAAAAAAAAGAAATTATTGTTGGTAGTTTTCTGGATATATTTACACCTTTAAGGCCGGCGGTCAGATGGCGCTGCTTTAAAATTATGAGACTAAATTTGAATTGTTATCGAAAAAAAATATCTTTGAATAGCATCAATGCCAGCAGCTCCTTATATATATTTACATCATTACAGTCATTTTTTATACAAATAACGAATGGTACAAGTCAGCTGCTTCGGTATCGATATTTTTGAAAAGCTTAGGCATTCATTTTTATACCTGCAGGATCGTGATAGCTCGGTCAGAATAGGTTAAGCGAGTGGCCAGGTATCGAATCCCGGATAAGGCATGGATATTTTCTGTATATGCGGCGAGCACGTTTGTTTAATCTTTGGATCCGATAATTCTGTGGTGGATCACAGCTCAGTTACCATGGGTGCAGATTGGCTGAAGAAAAATGCTCGCGATGTGCCTAATAAAGGGAAGAGGTGGCGCCCTCACGTAGCAGAAGTCCGATTTCCAACCCACACGGATGCTTAAAGGCCTTGTGCAAATTGAGCTACTGCACCCTCTCATGCCATTGGCACGCGACAGCAAAAAATCTAGTTATGATGATAACCCTTTCAGACCCAGTGATGCCAATTGGCATCATCATGTTTCTGATCATAATAAAAAAAAATAATAGGGCTGACATCTAATGGTATAATCAAGAATATTTTTTCCAATAGAAAAAGTTTGAAGAATCGAATGATGTGTTTTTAATATCGTAAATGGCTGTAGTCTATAACCCTTTTCGACCGCCGGTCAGGTGGCTCCCAAAACCTTATTTAAGTTTCCCTGTGCTATAAGTCAAGATGAATTTTGTGATAATACCAGTAAAATTATTTTTAAAAAAATCTGTAATAATTTCAAAAAGAAATCTTTAAGCGCATCAAATACTTAACACAGTTTAATAAAATTCATTGAAAGTGGTTCCATTTTCAATGTTAGAAATTTAAAAAGATACTTGAAAAGCTGTCCGGATGCTCTTATTTCTTGCAGAGTAAAATTTTAATTATCTGTATAAAAGATCAGATTTTACAAAATGAAAAAAAGGTTAGGAGTAAGAAATAGCGACTGAGAGTGTATACACCATTACCATTGGAGGCATCAATGTGATCGCACTTTTCAACACCACTATTGCTTCTGAAGTACACTAAAATCCCAATCAATCAAAATGACTCACTCTGTCCATACCACCTCCTTACACTCCTATTCAACACTAGTCGATCTCATGTAATCGGCACATCATGTGACATTTTTATCAAAAACCGATACTTGTGAAAATAAGCAAGTCGCAATAGTAATTTATCGTACTTAGAGCAGTATTAAGTACTAATTGAATGATAGCTTTCAACATTTTATTTTTGCATAATTTGTTTTCCTCAAGTTTCAAACAGAAGTGCCCGATTTTTAAATATATATTAGTTTATATATTTAAGAGAAAATACCAAATCTTGAATAAATATTTAAGTATTGATTTTCAAGTGCAACTTTAAAAAAAAAAAGAAAACAACCAAAAAGAAGGCGCTGTATATGGAAAATAAGGCTTTGATACAGTATCTACCAAAACTACCATCCGAATTCGAGAAGTAACATGGCTTTACAGTCTGTTATTAAGCAGCGTGTTTCGTAGCGCCATCTGTAGGCAAAAAAAGGGGTGGGGGATAAGCACATCTTTCAATTATTTCAGTTTTAAAAAATATATATAATTCATTCAAATGAGTAGGGAATCTTCAATTATCTTTAAAAATTCATTAAAAAAACTTAAAACGAAGCAGAACAAGCGGAGCACGTGGTGCGTTGCTTGATGAGCTTACAATGAGCCACTCGTTTATAAAAAGGTCAACTTTTTGAAATGTCATTTAAAAAAAATATATTTACTAATTAGATTTTAAAAAAATATTCCAAGCTTTCAAATTATTGTTTAAGAAAGCAGGGGGATAAAGGACACGCATTCCCATTTCTCGAAAAAGAAGATAGATGCCATGTGTACAAAAAAGATTTGTTCTCTTGGATAATTAAGGGGTCATAGGAGTCTTAAAAATGTGCAAAGAAGGTACTACAAAGCATAGTTTGATCTTTCATGTCATTTTTCACCTACTCAATATATATGCAATATTTTTTTATATGTAATTCTGCAAAAAAAATTTAAAATAAAACAAATTTTAAAATTTCTGAAACTTTAGCCAAAATTAAAATAAATGATATTAAACATAAAACTATTTGAACACATTGGGATTAGGCTTGTGCGGCAAATTTAGAGGTCAAAATTGAAAAAATTACCAAGAAAATGACTTTATATTGTACAAATATGCACAGACAAAGACTTATACCTAAATTCTCAGCTCAATTTTAATTAGAAATTATTAAATATATATTCCAAGCTTCCAAATAATTGCCATTATTCCGAAAGCAGGGGGATAAAGGACGCGTATTCACATTTCTCGAAAAAGAAGATAGATGCCGTGTGGACAAAAAACAGATTTGTTTTCTTGGCTAATTCAGCCGCATTTCAACTAGTTGGAAATCAACCACGATAAGCGTCGGAAAAACCTTTCAACTGTGAATAAATGTATATAATGTAATATTTAATATCTTATTAGTATTCTAGATAATAAAAAAATATTAAATTCATTACTTGATGCACATTTATTTTAATATATATGTTCATGAAACTTTTAGTATTCCGTTACGGTCATTCCGTCACGTCAAATGACAGTTAATAAGTTAAGTCATGTTACAGGTAGATTGCTCTTAATTATAATTGACATAGCTAATATATTATTTAAAAAAAAAACAACCTCAACGTACTGTTAATTCTCAGAAAATTCCATTTGTAAGTACCAGGATGCAGTCGTGGTTGCAAAAATGTCATTCCATCATATATGGGATTGCCCATCTTTAAAACATGAATTGACAACAAAAATATTCAGGGCATCTTTTACCTCAGCAAGCCAAATTAGTTTGAAACTTGGTATTTTCCCCTCGACACCTTATTTAAGTTTCCCGTGCCCTAAGTCAAAACAAATTTTTTAGTATTATACCAGTAAAATTATTTTTAAAAATGTGATTAAGAATTTCAAACATAAATTTATGATAGAGTATTCTTTCGGCATTGACTACTAAAATTCATTGAAAATGTTTTCATTTTCAATGTTAGATAAAACTACAGCAATCCGGATCCTAGGATGCACTTATTTTATTGCAGAATAAAACTAAAATTATCTGCAAAGAAGATCCCAAGGGTAACCGTACATTAAATCTGATCCGTTCTTCAAAGTTAGATAGCACATGTGGGTACTTAAGTAACGATCTACACTATTGCCAGTAGAGGCAGTAATGTGATCGCACTGTTCAACTCCATTCCTCCTCCTTGCACTCTTATTGAACACTAGACGGTATATCATGTGGCAATTTTTATCAAAAACCTCCACATGTGAAAATAAGCAGGTAGCAATAATAATTAACTGTACTTCGAGCAATATTAAGTACTAATTGAGTGAAACGTTTTATTTTTGCATCATTTGTTTTCCTCAAGTGTCAAACTGAAGTGCCCGAATTTGGTTTATATATATGCGAAAATAGCTTAGTCTTTAGCGCCAGCAGGTATATGGCTTCAGGCTATGAAGGTATACCTTCGAAGGTTCTGTCTTTACTACAGTCATCCCAAAAATAAATCTTTTGCAAGAGAAAAACTATTAATGCCAGGGAAACTAAGCTCCTTAGCCCAACAGCCCGTTAGTGGGTCAAGCAATGACGTGCCCATTTCAGCTTTCGAGACCATAGGCTCTGGGATGCTAGGCATCTGTCCCGGTTAGGTTTGCAACCTCACGCGGAACTCCCCAGTGTTTAGTTCCCAAGTATACTTGGTTCTCATTCTATCGACCCACTTAAGGGGTCATAGGAGTCTTAAAAATGTGCAAAGAAGATACTACAAAACATAGCTTGATCTTTCATGTAATCTTTTAACTACTCAATATATAAGTATAATTTTTTTTATATGTAATTCTATAAAATTTATTTAATATAAAACAAATTTTAAAATTTATGAAACTTTAGCCGAATATAAAATAAATGATATTAAAAGCTATTTGAACACATTGGGATTAAGCTTGCGCGGCAAATTTTGAAGTCAAAATTGAAAAAATGACCAAGAAATTGACTTTATATTGTACAAATATATACAAACAAAGACTTATACCTAAATTCTCAGCTCAATTTTAATTAGAAATTATTTTTGAAAAAGTTTAAATTCAAAATTAAAAAAATTTTATTATTTTTTTTAGAAAAAAATTCTTAAAATAATTTCTAATTAAAATTGAGCTGCTAATTTAGGTAGGGTAGACTAACCAGTGAATGAACGTTTAAGGACAATTTGTTTTAAGAAAATTCATACATTTTCAGAACATGTAAATTCAGAGTGTATGACAATGTCAACACATCTGTCATTATATGTAAATTCTACAAAAAAAAAGGAGGTGACTTAACATTACATTGCTTTGGGTCTTTTGGGGGTCCAAATAAAAATGGGTACAAAAGCCAAGTGAATAAACAGTTCTTACCAGTGACTGTCTTAAATAAAATGAACTTTTTGAAAAAAATTAAAATCTTTTTTTTATAAGAGGCACTATTATAAAGTGTAGTGTTTTTCTGAAGAAGACGAGCCGAAACTTGTATAATTTGTACAGCAACAAATAAACTATTTGCGCCAATAACGTGGTTTCTTTAATGAATCCTCTCATGCTTGTTTCAAACCAGAGACATAACATAGAGTGGACTGCGCATTGGCAAACCTAAAGTGTCCTAAACATCTAACTTATACACTCACATGACTGTGTCGCGTTTGGCTCGCATCTATGGCGAGTTTACCATTTGGCGAGTTTTTCCACAACGACCTGAACACAGAGGCTGACAATCTAATGTTATGATAAAGAAGCTTGGAAAGGAGCAAGGATGAATCGCTAGGTTTTTTTAAAAAAAGATCTTTGTAATAGATATCAGATTATTCCTTTGCTTTTGTACGTATGTTTAAGATTACTTGAACAATTGAATTACGTGGACTCTTTTTTAAAAATTAATTTAAAATAATGCTAAGTAGGTTTTTATAGAGTGCTACTGTAATATAAGTTGGTAACCCACGTGACTTGGACATTGATGGTAGTCTCCACTTCGGTTTGATAGCTGATATTCAGGTCTGGCGACAATTTGGAGTAGTTCGTAACGAAACGGTAGCGTTAAGTTGCCATTTGTTGCAACCTTTCCCCTCTTGGCGATTTGTGATGTTTAGGACATAATGCTAATCTGCAAGGGATGGCGGTTTTTTAGAAAAAATCGGTTTTCCATTTTCCATCGGTTTTTCCCTAAAAAACCAGTTTTCGGTTCCGTAGGGCCTCATACAAAAAAAACCGGTTTTCAGTCAAACCGGGACCACCGGTTTTCTGAAAACTGGTTTTGGTTTTCCATCCCTAAGCTGCTTTACTATGAATGCGCAGTCCACTCTATGTTATGTCTCTGTTTCAAACTCAAAATAGAAGACACTTTAGAATAAATTCCCATTACTAAATATCTGCGATTTTCATCGAGCATTTAGAGTAAAATTGAAACAACCAATAAAATCACGATGGACAAAAATGAAAACTGGAACTTATATAATCTAAAACAACCAAATTGCAATTTTCTTTGAAAATAATTTGGCAATCTGGATTTGAAGGATGCTACCTCGAATAATTAGCTATCTTCTAGGAGTTAGGGAAAATTTAATCTAATTGAAACTAATAAGGTTTAATGCTGTTGTTGTGATCATGGATATCCTATGGAAGAATGTTACCAGAGCGTCTGGAGAGAATGGACATCTTTTTACACAAATTAAGACCAACATGTAGACAATTAACATTGTATTGAACGCTGAGTACGATGTCGCCCTTAGCGGTTGCGTTGGGTGCCTATTCAGGTGATGGCTCGTCACCTGACTGTGGTTCCAAAATACGATGCCCGTTCTCCAATAGCCCTCGTGTAGCTCTAGTGCGACGATAATTCAAGCCTTACCTAACCTAACATTGTATTGACAAGTCAATCATCCATGCGCTTACCAACCGGGATTCGAACGCGGAAACTACTGGTTGGGATTTATACGAGATATTCGGTATGCCGAGTATGCAGCGATAAAGGTTTAATAAATTACAGGAATAAGAAAATGATGCACATAAAGAAGACAGAACAGATCAGTCGGTTAAGGCATTTTTTTGCCTTAAATGTGAAAGGTCCCAGGTTCGGTCCGGGCATCGCCAAATCAACCGCCGACCTATAAATCGTCCGTGAAGAAAAATGTCCGACGAATATTACCCCTTGCATTGGGAATGCACGCTAAATATTCTTATTAGTCCCAACACTGCGTACGATGGCTCCTTGAACAGTTGCATTGGGTGCATACCCTGATGTCGACTCGTTACTTGACCGCAGTTGTAAACTACGACGCCCGTCGTCAATAGCCATCATATAGCTCTAGTGCGAAGATATTTCAAACTAACTTTACTAAACTATATTAGAGGGGCTGGGGAGCCCAGTCGGTTGAGCACACGCTTACAATTCGGAAGGTACTAGGTTCGCGTCCGGGCATCGCCAAAAAGTAGCTGCCGACCCGTGCAGCAAAAAATGTCCGACGAATAATACCCCGTGTAAGGGAGTGCACGTTAAATATCCTTAAAAGTCCTAACGCTGCGTAGGATGTCGCCCTTAACGGTTGCGTTGGGTGCCTACTCAGGTGCTGGCTCGCCACCTGACTGTGGTTCTAAAATACGACGCCCGTCGCCAATAGCACTCGTGTAGCTCTAGTGCGACGATCATTCAAACCTAAAACTAAACTATATTAGAACACAACGGACGGAACACAACAAGACCTCACATTGAGAGTGGAACCGAATTATTAATTAAAATCGAGGAAGTTCAAAAATGAAAAACTGAAAAAAGTTACCTAATATTAAACACGCCAATACTGCTATCTAATGCCAAAACAGATTTAAAACGTTATGCAAAAATCCTTTTTGAAAGAAATGGTAAATTATACAACAAAAACTTCAAGAAGTACATGTTTTTCGGATTTTAACTTAAATTAATATTTCAACAAAAATATATAAGTCCAAATTTGTGCAATTGTTCACACTTTGTAATGCCTTTTTCTGAACTTCAAGTCCCCAAAGCATATTTCAAACTCTCCCAAATAAATCATTTGGAAGAAATTAAAAAAGATTTTTTTTTTACTAATTAAGAATTAGAATCCAATAGAATGAATCAATGCCACTTTATTTTTTAAAAAAAGTTTTAAACTGGACGCTACAGTAAAAAATCCATTTGTATTTTCGAAATCGGCGTCCAAAAACACTCAATGAATTGAAACTTTAGCTAACGGAGCAGAAGTTAAAATTCGCAGACTCTTGAAATTGAACTACACGTACCTTATCTTATCTGAGTTTCAGCAATTATAACTAAAAGGGGAGGAGCTAATTTTAGGGGGAGGAGCTTAATTTCTACTCCTAGGGGGCGCTACTTCCTGGATAAGACTGGATATTGAAAATTTCATAATTTCGCTGCCGTTTTTCTACCCTAAAAATGCAAATAATTGCTATTTTTTTTCAAAATTAATGAAATTAAAAGTTGTACGTCCCTTTAACACATTCGCTGCCACTAAATCATCGAAAGAGTCTTCATCGATAGAGGCTGATGAAGTAGAAAAACATCATGTTTTTTAAAACCTGTTCGTTACAATGGAAATAATCTACTGTTCATTTTTGAACAAGTACAAATCCTAGTTCGAGATCGTAAAATAGCAAGGTTAGGTTGAATTAACGTCCCTAACTAAAGCTACACGATAGCTACCTAGTCGTAAAAATACAAGAAAATGATCCTGGCCTTTTACCACCGGATAACTCATCATCTGTCACTAATAATTGAATTGAAAGCCAATTACCAATGATTGTGTGTGCGGGGGTTGGCAAGGGGTGGGAGGTGGGGGGGGGGTGGGGGGGGGGAGGGGGGGGGGGACGTCGTCTTGATCGGAGACTGATGAGTATAGATGAGTGCTGTGGTGGGCATGTAAAGATTGATGCCGGTAAGATGCAGTATGTCAGTAGAGATTGGTGGGATCTGAGTGGGTATATGTTTGTTATTCTGGTATTAAGAAGAATGTGGGAAGACATATTAATCTCACTATAAAGAGAGACTAACGGCGTTTCTCGGTAGCAATATTGTTGCGAGATTTCTCTTGATTGAGTGAGACATAGACAGTTTATAGGTGTGACTATAATCCAAAACAAAATTCGCGCTTGTAAAGCGATAAACAGGGCGACATTATGGGGGGGTCCAGTCTGTATGCTGATATCGAGTGAGGCCCTACATGGCGAGGAGACGGAAGGGAGCTGTACTTATTTTCCTATCGCTGCGTGTAATATATTAAATAGAAGCCCTCATTTCAAATCACCATAAGAGCGGGTGTATTTGTTGCTCAAGCAATACTATGATAAATGAAGTCTGTGAGATAGAGCAAGAGGAGAGCAGCAGCGGGGGGAACGCGTGGAGACTTGCGGGCGCTCATAAGAACGGGAGGTGGTGGGGGGGCCGAAATGGGTGGGGGGTGCGTCTGAGCGCGTTGGGGGGGTGCATCAGGAGGGGAGTGTGCTGGTATGCGTGAATGGAGAGATCCATGGGCCTCGCATAATATGGAGTCAGGGGCAAGGGCCATCTCTCATGCGATATATGCCGACAGGTTTTTAACTAACATTGAGCTCCAAAGTGTACATATATCGTATAAAAACACAGGAGACGGCAAGGTATAATACCTGCTCACTTAAAACTGTAGTTTCTCATAGAACACATTCACAGAAATAACTGTTAATCTATGTCATACGACTGCAACTGCATAACTGCATGCTATCATATAAAAAAAACCGCTTGAAATACATATCACATTACGAGCCATGGTGGCAGACTTTTTATTTTTTTTTCCGGGCGGGGGGGGGGGGACAGATAGACACACACAAAGGGAGGGCGGGGTAAAAGACCGGTTTTAACCATTACTGCTGTGATCTCTAGCTATCAAGAGAAGCTCGATTACTCGGATACAGATGCGAGTCTCTCATCTAGAACTGACACTATTCTAGAATAGCGACGTTTTTGCCATTCTCATCACCAACGGCGATGTCGAAATGCACTCTAAAACATGTATGCTCTAGAGGAGCAACGTAATTACAATAAGGATGTTGGGGGCATACTGAACATTAATGTATCTCTAGTATAAACTATGGGGAGTAAGCACGTGCTAAGCTCTAAAAAATACCGAAATAATCATTTTATTATTTAGAGTGCTACTAAATCGATCGAGTGGATAGACAAAGCGCGAGGAGGAGGGGGGAGGGCCTCTCTATACGGAGACTCTTATTCAACTAGTAACAGTGTTATCTTTTCACACAGTCATGGCGTATATGTAAGGGAGGCCTCTTCCTATTACTGAGAATATACGGAGCGCGCGCGCTCGTTACTGGGCACAGACTCCGAACACAATGGCGATACTACGAGTGCGAGACAGTTACATCCTAGAACAAGCAGTTACGTGGAGGTAAGCAAAATGCTCCGTTATCTAGAAGACAAGAACAGGGACATGCAGCTATTTGAAAAATCTACGACCTGTACACTTGCAAAATGCCTTTACAAAAGATATAACTCCGAGAAGATACAACTATATCTACTCTAGCACAAACCTCGTTACTGGAGAAAAGAGAGGGAGGTAGACACAGATGTAATTGGAGAAGGAAGTTAGAGAGGAGAGAAATGAGCCTAATATCGCGTAACTTGCGCCCTAGCATTACGAACATGTTATTAGACACTAGAGCAGGATCTGAATACATCTATCCATCTATCTCACTGTCAACAAATGATGCTTGGCGAACACCGATATTTGTGAGATCCTGTCCTCCTAAGCTGACCAGGTATAGATAAGCCAATTGTCGAGATGATCATATTACCATTGAGTAACACTGTAGGGATGGGAGGATGTGTTGTCTTATGAGGTTTAAACAACATCGATCCAAAATGGGGACAATGCCAGTGGCCGCCTACAGAGTGATGTGAGATTGGATGGGATAGTCATAGTTTACCATTGAATGTATTAGGATGTTTTTCACTCACCCACTCTTTCTCTATGTATCGTATGCTATTGATCACTAACGATCAATAAATGGATTCTTAGTTTTGTTTGAATTATCGTCACACTAGAGCTACATGAGGGCTATTGGTGACGGGCGTCGTATTTTAGAACCACAGTCAAGTGACGAGCCGACATTTAAGTAGGCACCCCACGTAAACGTTAAGGGCGACATCGCACGCAGCGTTAGGACTTATAATGGTATTTGACGTGCACCACCTCCACACGGGGTGCTATTCGCCGGACATTTTTGGCTGCACGGGCCGTTTATAGGTCGGCAGCTATTTTGGCGATGCCCGGACCCGAACATGAGACCTCCCGCATGCTAGGCGAAAGCCTAACCGACTGCCCCTCTGCCCCAAAATGTCTAAGTCAAAAATTAAAGATTAAAAAAGGGACATAAAAAATACAAAATCTGCTAAATATTTTTGGGTCCACAATCATTTACCATAAAAGAAACTTAAATGTAGGGTCCCCTAAAATTTGGGGGCCCCGGGGGAAGATAAGGCCCTGGCTACGAGGCTCTATTGTAAGGGGTGCGGGTCCCACTTCTGTGAGGCTGGGGAGCTCAGTTGGTTACTCACCCGCCAAGCATGTGAAAGGTCCCAGGTTCGGGTCCGGGCATCGCCAAAAAAACTGCCGATTTATAAACAGCCCATGCAACCAAAAATGTCCGACGAGGAATTCCCCGTGTAAGGGAGTGCACGTTAAATATCCTTCAAAGCCCTAACGCTACGTACGGTGTCGCCTTCAACGGTTGCGTTGGGTGCCTATTCAAGTGACGGATCATCACTTGACTGTGGTTCCAAAATACGACGCCCGTCGCCAATAGCCCTCGTGTAGCTCTAGTGCGATGACAATTCCAACCTATCCTAAACAATCCCTGTAAGATCACCATTACAGTAGCAGGGGGTTGGCCTTGAGATTTTATGGTTCTTCAAACATTAGGATTTAATATTTTATGTCTTTATTTGACTATTTTTTTAAAGAGAAGATATTGATTATTAACAATTAATGGTCGACCCGGCGGCGTAACGGTTAGGATGCTAACTTTTGGAGCTTCTGATACCGGGCTCGAATCCCGTTAAGGCAAATGGATGTTTGTGTTTGCCGAGTATCTGCGGAGTACGTGCTCGTTAAATCTGTTTTTCGGTCCGAAAGCCATGTGGGCGGCTATTGCGCAGTTTCCCACGGGTACTGGTCCCTGGAGACTATTTCCTTCCCTTTCAGGGACATGTCTAAATTGTGGAAGTAGCGCGCGATAGATGGCAGCATCTGTCGCGTATGTGTGTTTGTTGTGTCTGTCTTACTTGACGAAGGTTTATAAGAGGGTTTCTGACCAAGCACACAAGCCAGAAATATATATTTACCAACCAACAATTAATGCACATAATAATAATAACTATACGAAAAATTGGCCAGGTCGTGACTGAGTGGTTAAGACATCCGCCTCAGGATTCAGCCTCTCAGGAGTGAGGGGATTCGAATCCCACCTACTGTCAGTCAACCTATAAATCGGATATCTGTACTGGGAAAGAGTAGAAAATCCAACTCGTGACGGATAGGCCCGAGTACACTGGGACAGACGTGCTCGTTAAATCTGTGGAGTCCAATGTCCCGACGGCGTCAGCGTACTATGTCGTTCGAAGTTCCGTTGGGTGCCCGCTCAGGTGTCGACCTCGTCACTTGACTGTTTAAAGCTCCGAAAGGAGGCTAGAAATAGGCAGCCGGAAACGATTACACAATACGCAATACACACACAATACGAATAATTTAAAGAGCAGGACAAAAAGCTATCAATCAAACATTTGCAAATTGCAATAAAGTTAGAAAATATTGTGTTCTAAAATTTAACAATTTATTTAAAATAATGCATATTTTTAAATTATATCGATTCGAAATTGATTATTAAATGATTTACTGAGAAATTTTAAAAGATATTTAAAAAAAAACAACGTGAAGGTACTGTTCCTTTTCATTCTAAATAACAAGCTAAAATTATCAGATCGTTTTTTCCTTTCACATCAAAACAGGTCGTTTGAGTTCCCCCAAATTAAATTATAATTTACTGTGAAACTCACCCAAACTCTTAATGTAATTATTCCCAGACCCAATCAGACGTAAGATACATGCGTTACGTCATTGCAACTCACGTGAAACCCCTAATTTTATGCAAATTTCGATGCTGTTTGCATGGAAAGTGACAAAATTGTTCTCGTTCCACATTTGAACTTTTAGCGTGAAAATTGGCGACAAAATCGTCGAAAACGGCAACCCTGTACGCTTTTCATCGAATCAGAATCCTGAATGGCATGGCGCGTTGGCGATCAAAATTCAAGCTCGTATCATTTCTGTCATTTGCAATTTTGACGCCGACTAAAGATGTGAGGTTTCCTTGATGTTTTGAATTGGTAAGTTAATTTTTAATGTTCCATTACGAAATGTTTTTCAGTTAATTAAAAAAAATTATGTTTTAATTGGTATATTTGTTGTGTATTTTTACTTTCTAAATATATTTAAAAGTAAGAGCCAGTTTTGAGGGACTAGATTAAGCTGATCAAGAGCAATCATAATTATTTTCGTCAGACGATATTTCCAATTTGGAATAAAGCAATTATACAGTAAATTATTGAATTATTTATATTGTTATTGGTTTATTTGTTGTGGTGAATTTTTACGTTTTAAATGTATTTAAAAGTAAAAGAGTCAGATTTGAGGGACTAGATTAAGATGATCAAGGGTAATCATAATTATTTTCTTCAGACGATATTTCTAATTTGGAATCAAACAATTTTTCAGTAAATTATTGAATTATTTATATTGATATTGGTTTCTTCATTGCGTATTTTCGCTTTCTTTACAAATTGAAGTATAATTAGCTATTTTGAGTGACTAATATAGACTTAGTTGATCGGTTCAAGAGTAATCGTAAAAAATTCGTTGATATTTCTAATTTGGAATAAATCAATTATACAATATATTATTGAATTATTTTTATTGTAATTAGTTTTTTATTGCGTATTTTTGCTTTCTTAATAAATTGAAATATAATTAGCTAGATTTGAGTGACTAATATAGACTTAGTTGATCAAGTCGAGTAATCGTAACTATTTCCGTCAGACGATATTTCCAATTTGAAATTAAGCAATTATACAGCATATTATTGAATCATTTATATTTTAATTGGTTTCTTTATTGCGTACTTTTTCTTCCTTAACAAATTGAAATATAATTAGCTAGTTTTGAGGGACTAATATAGACTTAGTTGATCAAGTCAAGAGTAATCGTAACTATTTCCGTCAGGCGACTTTTCTAATTTCGAATAAAGTACTACTATTGAAGTTTGATTTTTCTTAAAATGATTGTCGAAATAATCCCATATTAAAATACTTAACTCATTATTAGTTATTTTATTGCGTATTTAAATAAATTGCTGATGATTTGAAATAATTTAATTAGCACTAGAAGTTAGTTTATTCACCTCTTGCGACCTGGCGTCCCCATTTGGGGACATTTTTTAAAACCTCCCCACAAACAATTAACACGCTAGTTTCAAAATTGACCTGGTTCGATAGAAGATCCAAATATCAGTTTTCAGCCTTTGATAAGATATCAGTAATTTATTTCTTTAAAAATGAAGCTGAACGACCGACGGTTATAATACGATATTCGAGTTCTTAAATTTTTTCAAAAAGCTCTTTTAGTAGTTAATTTTCAATTCATTTTGAACTAAAAACAATGTTAAAATAATCTGTTAACTAGAAATAAGTGATACCTAGTCTTTTTTTTTTGTTGCATTTATAGAACAAAAATAATTATATTTTTATAGTTTAAGGCGCGTCCTTAAGTAACTATTAAACAATTTTTTTAAAAAAATTCTTTCAAAAACCATACTTTTTGGCATATATTTGTATGAAAAGTATGTTTAGAATAAGAATATACGTGCAGGATTTTGCTCGGGACTTAAGAAGATAAAGTAATCAGTTTTAAGTTTTACCAAAGTTAGCCTGATCGGATTTGTTTCATTCATTAACTTTTAGATTATAAAATCGTAATTGAATTTTTATAAATCATATTTTTGTTTAAAAAAAAAAAACTATGTAAAAGTTAATCGGAGACTATAGTTAGACTCGGTTTCCTTGCACAGAAGCCACGACCATGGGCGGAGCTATAAAACGCGTGGAGCAATCAGATGAAGACAAAATAAAACGGATGAAATTTTCTCTTCATCTGATTGCGGAGAGCGCTTTATAGCTCCGCCCATGGTCGTGGCTTCTGTGCAAGGAAACCGAGTCCAACTATACTTGCCCGTTTTTTATTGGTAGATGGTTGATTAACCCTTTAATTACTAAAACGGCCCATGACGGCCCTACCGACTAAGGATTCGATAATGTTATTCTTATCAAATATTACGAGGATGAAAAATCCTTCGTACACTCTTAAAACAAAAGAGTGAAATCCACTTCTATAGGAGAAGTGCATTTTCGACACAGGGAGCGAAAATCAACTCCTAAATCGCTCGTAACCGCTCTAAATCGCTCCTAAACACTTTAAAATCACTCGTTTGTTGTTAAGATAGTTGCAGGTTTAAAAAAAACAAGAGTGAAATCCACTCCTATATCGTTATCTGAAAAATAGGATGTGTATGTGCTGTATAAAATATATACACATATTCGAATCATCTATGTATCTTTAAAGCGAAAACAAAATAGGATAATTTCTTAAACTGATCTATTTTTCTTTCAACTTCGAAATCCGGGAGGAGGGGTTGCAATTTCCCACTCAGCGACCATGTGTGTTACGAAGTATTAGTACTATATATACATTTAGGGTTTACGCATTAATGTAAATTATTTTTTTTCCCTCTTAAAAATATTCGTATCTTTATAATATTTTTTATGCTGAATCCCGCTTTAATCGGTTGTAAAATTTGCCGCCCCAAAAATTTGCCGCTGTAGGCTACATCCCACTTAGCCTATTTAGAAATCCGGCCCTGAAGGAAAGGGTTAACAAACTAAACTGTACTGTGACATGCGGTACGTCTAGTCAACCCTAATTAAAGTATCTTAATCATTTCAGTTAGTGCCTCCAAGTCGTCAGGATCATCTCATTAGATTCAACTGCTGGTCGTGGATTCATCGATGATCCAACGCTAACGTTCGGTAAGTTTTTGAAGATTCGACGGTGGAACTATCCTGGTAAGTCATTATTTTATTTTTGTCTAAAATCAAAACGTTGTTTTCGTAATATTTGTGTGCTTGGTATTTTTACCAATGGATTGATCTTCTTTTAAATATGCGTCATTTTTATGATTGACTAATTTTCTTTGAAACTTAGGTTTAAATAAACTTAATTTAGTGCATGTAATTTGCAGTATATTATGTAGACGTAATTTGAATTATTTAGGGCGTGTGATTTTATACACAATTTAGTGCAAACATATTTTTTTTGCAGAAGTATTTTTTAAATATTTTATATCGAATCATTTCATGCTCTAACTTCTAGTTCACGTGCATGAGGTTCGACTTGCACTGAGATAATTTTCATTTCCCTTCTACCATAACTAACAAAATAATTATAAATTAAGGTTCATTGCTGCAAAACATATTTTATTAAATTTAGTTAAAATAAACATTTACAGCCTGCATCACTATTACAGCCTCGACGCTCACGTCAGCGTACTTCTGTGGTCAATGTATGTAACTACCACAATTTCTCAAAGCGTCTGTTCTCCAAACCTCTGTCGTATTCTCCAGATATTACACGTTTATCGGCTTTCCCGACCCAGCAGCGTCCAACAATTCATCCGCTGACTCTCGTGTCCGACTCCCGAGAACGTCCGACGTCGCGTCTCTCGACGTTCGCGTCTCGACGTCGACGTTCGCGTCACGACGTCCCTGCGTCCATCTTGACGTCCGTATTTGTATGTGGACATCCACATGGCCGCTTTGATCCCTCGTTTTGGGTGTCTGTTTTTGCGAGAACTGCGCACGCGGCAGTTGGTGGCGGATGCTGTGGGAATGATTGATGGAAAGTGGTTTTGATACTTTGTTGTTTAAGATGTCACAGCGTATAAGGGTTAATATTAGGAAGATAGCCAATTTAAAGACTTGATGAGGTGTTAAAGATTCAAATGTTATGAAATCAAAATATAAAACCAATAATCCATTAACGCTTCAAAATATAACGAAAAGCTATGTTTTATTATGATTTAAAGCAAAAATGTTTATTGACAAAAATATAAAAAAAGTTATTAAAAAAAATATTAAAACAATATTTTGAATATTTAAAAAACAAAAAAGATTAAAAAATAAAATATTTAAAAATATTTGAATATTTAAAAAATATATATAAAAAGTTAAGTATATTTAAAAAAATAAAATATAAAAAAAAATTGAATATTTTAAAAATAAAAATATATTAAAAAAAAGCAAAAACAAGGTTATTACAAAGCAAGAAAAATAGTTAAAAAATCCCATTTTTTTTAATAAAATATATTAAAATCATCGGTAGGTAAGCAAATTGGCTATTTTCCTAATATTGACCCACAAACACATGTGCTTTGAGAAGTTTGAACATGAAGGCAGTTGGTGTGTGAAGAAAATTTCCCTCGTGAAGTACACTTCTCAAAACAATCAGGGGAGCGCATAGTTTAAACCCTTTCACTCCCAATGATTCCATTTGGGATCATCTTGCTATTTTCTTTTGTGCGAAGTTGTATTTTCTTTTTGCGTCGTTAGATGGAAGAATCATGTATTTTGAATGCTTAAAATGTTTCTTTTAATTAAATTAAAAATAACAAAAACATGAAAAAATAAAATTCTTTCTAAAACAATTTTCACAAATAAATCGAACCTGAATTCTTTGCATTTCTAGAAGCTTAAAAATGGATTTCAACTCCTTTTAACAATGTTTTGAAAAAATTATTGTTATAATTTATTCAGATGTGATTCCATATTTCTACCTTAAATTTTAGTTGAAAAAATTAAGATTTTCCCCGTTTTTCACAGTTTCATTCTGGATGCATAATGAATCTATTTCACAACATTTAGATTTTTAGAATAAAAAAATAAAAAGTTGGGACTGATATTGTAACGCAAAGTGCTTCCCTAATTGTTTTAAGCAGTGTACTTTCAGAAAATCACTTAACTTCTAACTCCTGTTAGTGAGTCTCAAACGTTCTGCGAAACTGATCAGGAGTCCTGATTTGCCAAGTCGAAAACCGTTATCCTAAAGAGCAATGCGAGCCCATCGGTCTTCAGATTTTATCATCAGGCTAACCATATCATACCAAGATATGTGCTGTGCACGCCTCTCACAATTTCAGGTTTACCTTCCACAATACGTTTATAACGTAAAAAGTGGATGGTGTTATAATCGTTCAGTCCGTCTGTCCGTCCGTCACCCACTTTCATCTCCCAGACTACAAATGCTACGGATAAGTGTGATACGTAAAAAAATTCAGCGCGTCATAATTAGAATACATTGAAAATTCCAGAAAAGAATTCGAAGTGCTTCAATTATTAAAAAGAAACCTGCACAATTTAATGCTCTTATAAACAGCATACAACCGCATTTTTATTAGAATTAAACCACCATTGCCATTACTAACAATAGCTTGAGGAACTTAAATTCTTTTAAACAATAAATTAATTTTTGCTCCATAAATCAGTTTAAAATGACGTCAAACATATTTTACAAAGAGTTTCTTTGATTGTATGTTGATATGAAATGTTTTCCGTCTATTTCAAATATATTATTATTACATATTTATTCTTTGAAATATAATTGTTTTTAGCAAACGATAACAAATAATTACTGAATTTTCGAAAAAAAACAAGGAAAACTAGCCAAATATAACTTACAAGTCTCTATAATCTCACTTTTTTAAATGTCTTCTTATATTTTGTGTAAAATTATTTATTCAATATTTAAAAAAAAATTCGTACCGATTTCCAATAGTGGGATTGTCGGGACCTGTAAGTCAGCTACATTTATCAGATTAAAATCCGTTTGTAAAAATGTTTAATACAGACGGAGAAATGTGGGAAAGAATTTTTTTTGTCTCCATTGGATTAACACTGAAGCGCTCTGCTTTGGTGACCAGCCGTACAGCACATCGACGGAGTTTTTAAATACCGAATGCCACCGATAAGCGATATTGAACTGCACTAAATAATAATTCACATCAGTTTAAAGTTAATATAGTAATCTTCTGCGTCAATTCCATTATTAAAAGAAGGGGGGGGGGGGGGGGGAACTACTTAATAATGTAGTATACTCAATCTAAGCGCATCAATGATTTGTCCAGAGTGGGCAAGATATAGCGTTACGAATTTTGAAACTATTTAACGGACGACATAGTAATGGAAATTTAAGAATTTGAAAGTGAAATTATTTTAATGCTGAGCTGGAAGTCTAAAAATTGAAATGCAATCGCCTAAATTTTTGTCCATCTACAAATCGTGGGACATGTATATTTTTAAAGTACCAATTTCTAAAAAAATTCATGACTTGATCAGTTAAAGTTAGTGGGTTATTTTCTTTTATCCGTCTTTTAAATAATGCTAAGGCAATAATACGTGAATTACGTATCACGTATCACGTAAAATACATAAGTATTTTACGTGAAATTACTTCGTTACATTAATTTGTTATGGTTTTTCTTTAAGCTTTTCGAAGTTGTTGCATCTTTCTGCTTTTGCACCCAATAAAAAAATTAACGTGCATTTTATGTGCATCTTACCGCTAGAAACTAGCACAGTTATCATAGTAAACCTTAAAAAGGAAACTGAGTTTTAAAAAGCCCCCTCCCCCCCCATAATCTTAATTCATATCTAGGGCTGGGGAGCCCAGTCGGTTAGGCATTAGCCTACCGTGTGGAAGGTCCCAGGTTTGGGTCCAGGCATCGCCAAAATAACTGCCGACCTATAAACGGCCCGTGCAGCCAAAAATGTCCGACGAATAATACCCCGTGTTAGGGAGTGCACGTTAAACATCCTTCAAAGTCCTGACGCTGCGCACGATGTCGCCCTTAACGGTTGCGTTGGGTGCCGACTCGGGTGTCTTCTTGTCACTTGACTGTGGTTCTAAAATACGACACTCGTCGCCAATAGTCCTCGTTTAGCTCTAATGCGACGTTAACTCAAACTAAACTGTGTGAAAGTTATAATTGATTTAATCTTGCCGTTGAGGATCACGCGGCACCGTACTTAAGGTACAAATTATTCTCGAACCTTTTTGTGTAACGGACTTTAACATTGTAACTACTATACCAAAACCGACCTTAAGTTTGCAGCAGAGAAATGTACTACGCGGAGGAATTTGCGTAAACAACGCGGCTGGCGCCGAAGCTTCGCCTGCTCCGATTGGTTGATACTTTGACCCTGATATTCGTGCGCCCTGTTACGTCAAAATCGAAGGAAAAAATAATTAAAATTGCACTCTAACTGAAGCTAAAATAATAAATTTATGTCTTGAAATAACAAATAAGTTTGTTTATTGAATGTGAAATACCTTTTTGTATTCGATTCTCGCACTCAAAAATGAATACTATTTACCCTTTTTCTCGTAGAACATTTGTATACTGCAAACTTAAGGTCGGTTTTGGTGTAGAGCAAATTTTGTTGATAAAACCGTATGATATACCTCTTTCACCGTCGCGGAACAAATCTGTAAATGCCGTTTCTTTACTATGGGAGTTTTTCAGTTGAAAAGCAACATACTGGGGTAAAATATTTTAGTTTGGATTTTAATACAAAGGTCGAATTTTCACCGAAAATACATGCCCTTTCTCTCAACCGTTCAATTTCAATTGATTGTTATAAAACACTAGAGTTGTGTAACACGACATAGCGACATGTTAGAAAAGCATATAAGTCTCAGCGATTTATTATAGATTATTATTGTAATTTCATTAATGAATTCTAATTCAAATATTTGATTGATTATTTAATGTCTTTTCAATCTTCCAAATGAATCGGTGAGTGCAGAAACTACTTCAGTCGAAAAAATCCGAAAACTCGTTTTCAATAAAAATAAGCGTAGTAAGGCAAGATGCGTGTTGGTTGCAAAAACTACGTAAATCTGTTGAGTAGTTCCGTAAATACAGGACGTTTTTTACGAGTGTTGAGTGCAGAAATAGAGGAGGAGTTAATACGTTTTTTCTCCCTCCTGAAAAATTTGAAATTTGTGACTAACGTTGTTTCTGCACTCACTGATTCAAATGGGTCAACATTTTTACGATACAGAAATGAATGAAATAGCTAAGAAACGAATGTTGAAATATATTTATTTTTTTAATGAACAAGAACAGAATGATGAGAATTATGAAGTGTGTGCCTCGTTATTTTCAAACTTATTCAAAAAAAATAGTTTCCAAGTGATTATAATGTCCAGTTAGATATTAGTAACTTTTTTTATCGTTTATATATTGGGTGTATTTATAGGATGTCTATGAATTTGGGCAAGAGTCCTGTATTTATTGGTTTTTTTTAGTAAAGTCTCTCATAATATTTTAATCAATAAGGGACAAACGCTTCAGTATAAAGCCATTAAATTTATTGTGAGCAAACAACAAAAAACGCACTAATTAAAATTATATGAAAAATCTAAATTTATAAACCTATCATAATCTAATGATATGGTCAACAAGGGCAAATTTTATTCGGTTTATAGATTTCAAACACAGAAAAAAACCACTTTTTTACCCTTTAATGGGGCTGCAGCATCGGCGGTCAAGCCTTTGCAGACTTGGCAAATCCCCCAGAACTGAGAGACATTTTTTGGGGGCATTATCTAGGCGACTCTCGCTGCCAATTTTGACCCTCGGAATATAATGAATCTGAGCTCTTTGTGGATGTTAAAGTATGCCGAGATTTAATTTAGCCGAGAGGACACAAGCCAAATGTGCCCTCCAGGGATCTTTTACACGCCACATAATCATATGACATGCATGCCCAAGATTTTCCCATCCAGAAAATCCGACGAATCAGTCGGGGCTTGAACCCGCAATCTTGGGCTTACGAGGCGGACACGTTTAAAGTCTCAGTCCATTGAGTCGCTGGAAAAACCATTTATAGTAACTAAACAAAATTCTTTTTATGACCAAATTGTTAACTTTATCTACGGATCCGATATTCATACACCAATTATAAGAGTTTCGTAATTTAGAACCATAGTGAAGCTAATGGATAGAACACGTATACCACTGTACAAGTGTACAATGCAAGCGAAAGAAAATTGTGTTTTTTCTATTATAATGGGGTATTTGAATAATTGTTTCATTAGCTTTTAAAGTATTCTTTGCCAAAAATATTAGACCCGTATTTTGTCTCTGATACCCCTTAAAAAGGGAGGAAAATAAATTTTAAAGTTGGGGACGAAAAATTACGCACTAAAACGCTTTGTGGCTGTCACGTAGCATCTGTGACGTCACTAGTAACTACATACAAACTTTTAAACACCATTTTGGAATCTATTTTAAGCACATTTGAACTATTTTTTTTCTGTAAAACCTCCTATACAATTCTTATTTTAATAGTAAATTAGATAAATCCAGTTTAATTGCAAGCAAAAAAACATCGCACCTGTTTGTTAATACATACTAGTGACGTCAGTCAAATAAACGTGTTTGTGATCACGTGACGTACCGATGAAATATAAGCCATTCCAAAATGATTTTATGAGTTAAGATTTATTTTGCAAAAAAATATATACGTTTGTTATTTTTGTGTTTAAACTATATTTAATTTAATATTGGAAAGTATTTTAGCGATGCAATCAAGTACCCTATTACAAAAAGTTCATTGAAAGCATACAGGATATTTTATGACTGCATGTGATGAAAAAAAGGACAAGAGCTTTATTGGTGGCCCTGATTAAAACCAGTACTGGTTACTAATACTCTTTTTTTTTAATTAGAAATATGTGCACGATGAAATAAAACAGGGTGAATGAAAAACGGGAAATAAACGCGGAAAAAAATTGGACTGACAACATTGACTGTGTTAAAAAAATAAGTGAGTTGCCATGGTTTTGTAACCTGGGTATAAAACTACAATATTTGAAGTGTATTTACAACCGTGTCTCCATCTCCAAGTAATTGACTCTTCCCCTCTCGGGTAATTGACCTTTGAATATGACCTTTTTTTTGGAAATGGTTATCTTTGAGAACTTGTAACTACCAAAGTAAACAGTCACCTCCATTATGTTTTATATTTTTCTTAAAATTTTACTAGTAACTACAAATAACCGTCATTACGTGTAGGCTTCTAACTTTAATTTAAGTAGCTAGAAGCCTACATGTAATTAAGGTTTTACCATATATGTATAGGTTTTACTAAATAACCTTCTTAATCAAATGCAAGTTAAGACGCAACATCTTTTTTTTATCTATTCCAAGTGTATGTTGAAAAACGAAAAGTTGATTTTTAAAATGTTCACACATGATTTCTCTAAAAATTCGGTTAATATTGTTGAAATTCACCCAGAAAATGGGACAAGCATTTGGTACTACATTGTACTTTTAAAATTGGCAGTTCTCTTTTTTTTTATTAAGAAATTAAGATTTTATTTTACATCATTATTCTCCCCACTAGCCCCCCCATTTTCATTTATCTTTTCATTTTAGTTTGAAGTTTTCATTATACTTTCGTGAGAAAATATCTAAAATATGACAAATACGATAACGAAACTGAATTCATCCAGCAACGGGAAAGTATCTGAACATATATTGTGCTTATAAAACTGGCAGGTAGTTACAAAAATGGTACGAAATACAGTAATGATAGCTGCAAATTAATGTAAAATTATTTTTAAGTTAAGCTTTGGTGTATCTTTTGTACAGTTAGAAAAATAGTAGAAATAATTACGAGGGACCAGATCCTAAGTTTCTTTAAGAATAGTTGCTCAGAGTTTGCATAAGCTATATATGACTACTTTTGATATGTGGCCTTTAACGGTTGCGTTGGGTGCCTATTCAGGTGTCGGCTCGTCACTTGACTGTGGTTAAAGCTCTTTAAAATACGATGCGAGTCGCCAATAGACTCGTGCAGCTGTAGTGCGACGATAATTCAAAAACCATAACCGACTACTTTTGGTTAAATTAATTAGATTTAGGGGAAGTTTTTAGATAGGAAGAAAAATCCAAAACTATGAGGGTAAAATCGGTCTTTGGAAAAAGTTAAAAAAATAGACTGTTTAAAGGTTGATCTGCGTAACTTGTACAAAACTGAAAAATATATTTTTTTTCAATGAGGCTGCAACATTGGCGGTCAAGCCTTCAGACTCGGCATATTCCCCAGAACTGAGAGCCATTTTTTGTGGCACCATCTAAGCGACTCTCGCTCAATTTTGACGCACATATTACAATGAATCTGAGCTCTCTGTGGATGTTAAAGCATGCCGAAATTTAATTTTGCCGAGAGAACCCAAGCCAAATGGACCCTCCAGGGATCTTTTACATACCGCATAATCATATGACATGCGTGGCCAAGATTTTCCCATCCAGAAAATGCGACGACTCAGCCGGGGCCAAAATCCGCGATCTTGGGCTCAGGAGGCAGAAACGTTTAACCTCTTAGAAATTGAGCCGTCACTTGTACAAAACTAAAATATATTTTGTCAACAAAGAAAACATATATCTGAACTTTATTGGTATAAAATAAAGATAATTAGGTAAAAAATCGAACTTGGCGAGCAAAAAGTACTAGGCATAAACTCAATTGCTATTTCAATGAAAAACCTTCCTAACCGAATGCTACTTGCTATGGAGCATTGATTGAATAAATCCAAAGTGCATGATGGCTACCGGAAAGTGGATTGTTCCATTGTCACACGGGATTGCTCTAAATATTCGGTGAGGATTGTTAAATTGCACGCTTAAGTTCTCGTAGGAATTACGTTAGTGATAGAAAACAAATATATTTTCATGCGTAGCATATTATATTCTCGTATTTGTAATTTTTTAACGTCAAAAAGCATTCCAGCGCTCTTTCCTTAAAAAAAAAACATGTGCAACTTTTTCCGCTATTTTGTTCATTAATTCTTTAAACCGGTATTCTATACTCGTCGCCCACCAAATTAGAGCAAGGTAGGGATTGCGGTTTTTCAGTAAAACCAGTTTTTCCAAAAACCGGTTTTTACAACGCCATTAATTGAAAAAAATAATTAATTTTTAAACTTTATTACGAATTTAAAAAAAAATTACACGGTCAATTTTAGATGTTTAAAGTGTTTGTTTCGTTTTTTCCATTCCTAAAAAGTGGCAAATAAGGGTGGCGGGAAATAGAGACCGAGAGCGAATATAAATAAGAATTGAGTACAATGAACTACATTTTTTTAAAATTGTGCTATTTGCATTTACATGAATTTAATAATGCAAGTCAAGCGATGTTTTTTTTTTGTGAATTTTTTATATGCTGTGTACAACTTGAACACGCCTTACTAATTAGTTTCAAGGAATAATAACATAAAAGCTACTAGCTACTAAACTGAACTCATCAGCGCAACAACCCATTAGAGGACCAAGGCCTGTCGTGCCCATTTCAGCGTTCGTGACCTAGGGCTCTGGGGTGCTCGGCATGTCCCGGTAAGGTGGTTAGTCTCACGCGGAACCCCCTGTGCTTAGTTCCTACCCATGCTTCGTACCCATTTCATCGATTCACTTAAGGGATGAAAGGTTGGGTCAACCTCACCCAATCCGGGATTCGATCCCCGCACCTGTGGCGTGGCAGTCAGGGCCGGATTTAAAGATTTGCCGCCTGTAGGCTACGATCGATTTCCTTCAGATATAGTTTTCTCCACTATTTTTTTTCTTTCTACATACAGTATTAGAATCATCTATGTACACATGTACACCGTAAATCGAAAGTGAAATAATAGAATTTTTTAAAACTTCTCTACTATTTGTCTGTCAATTTCTAAATCACGAGGAGAGTCTAATTGCCCTCGCAGCTATCATGTATAGTACTAGTAATTAGTACTACATATACGTTTACGGTTTACACATTAATGTAAATTGTTTTTTCTTTCTTAAAAATATCAATATCTTTATAATATTTTTTATGTCGAATGCCGCTTTCATTGTTCGTAAAATTAGCCGCCCTAAAAAATTTGCCGCTCTAGGCTACAGCCTACTTATCCTATTTAGAAATCCGGCCCTGGTGGCAGTGCGAAGATCTACCCTAAGCCACTGAGCCTCATAAAGGCTACTACACTAGATATAAAGTAATAAAACTAGGTTTATTCACTCAAAGACGGAGTATTAGTTTTAATCGCATATAAACGCTTTTCACCCAATTTCATGGGATTTTAGAGATGTGCCTATAACCACAAAAATGAAATCCTTTGTGTCAAATCCTTTTTCCAAAATTGAAATTTTTTGTATCAAAGAAATTTATCGAAGAGGGGAGGGAAAATCAAGTACTGCCAGTATAAAATCGGTCATTAAAAAAAAGTTTGAAATAGAAGGGTTAAAGGTTGAGCTGCGTAAATTTTACAAATAAATATATATATATATATATCTGAGAATTATTGGCAGTTAGGTTATATAATAGGACTGAAAGTTTAAAAGTTATGAAGCTTGAACTCAATTACTATTTTAATGAAAAACCTTCTTAATCGAATGCTACTTGCTATGAAGTAATGTGAATTTTTAAAAGCTGTGTACAACTTGAACACTCCGAACTAATTAATTTCAAGGAATTATAACATAAAGGCCACAAGAGATACAAAGTAAAAAAAGAACTTGGTTTATTTACTTGGTGCTAGGAATGTCCCGGAAAGGGGGTCAGTCTCACGCGGAACCCCCAGTGTTTAGTTCCCAAGCATGCTTGGTTCCCATTTTATCGATTCACTTAAGGGATGAAAGGATGGGTCAACCTCGCCCAATCCGGTATTCGTTCCCCGGACCTGTGGCGTGGCAATGCAACGCAGTACCACTAAGCCACTGGGGCTCTATTTGCATTTACATAATTTTAATTAATAATGTAAATCAACCGTTTTTTGTGATATTTTAAAAGCTGTGTACAACTTGAACACTCCGAACTAATTAGTTTCAAGGAATTCTAACATAAAGAACACAAGAAAAATAATGTTAAAAAAAACTTGGTTTATTCACTGAAGGATTGAGTATTAGTTTCCATTGCATTAAAACGCTTTTCGTTCAATTTCATAGACTTTAATAACGAATTTTATGTTGAGTCCGTTTCCACAAAATTATATCCTTCAAAGTTTTTTTTGTGCGTCAAAGAAATTTAGGGAAGAGGTTTTAGATAGGAAGAAAAACCGAGTACTGCCAGCATAAAATCGGTCATTGGAAAACGTTAAAAATAGAAGGGTTAAAGGTTAAGCTGCGTAAATTTCACCCAAAAAATGTTTTAAAAATAAATTTGAGCATTTTTGGCATTTTGGGTAAAAAAATAATAGGATTGGAAGTTTGAAAGTTATGAATCTTAAACTCAATTACTATTTCAATGAAAAACCTTCCTAACCGAACGCTACTTGCTATGAAGCAATGTGAAGTTTTAAAAGCTGTGTACAACTTGAACACTCCGAAATAATTATAACATAAAGGCCACAATAGATATAAAGTAAAAAAGGAACTTTGTTTATCTACTCAAGGATGGAGTATTAGTTTCCGTTGCATTTAAACGCTTTTCGTTCAATTTCATAAGCTTTTATAACGAAGAATTTTATGTTGTGCCCGGTTCCAAAATATTGAAATCCTTCGGATTTTTTTTTTTGTCAAAGAAATTTAGGTAAGAGTTTTTAGGTAGGAAGAAAAAATCGAGTACTGTCAGTGTTAAATCGGTCATAAGAAAACGTTGAAAATAGACGGGTTAAAGGCTGAGCTGCGTAAATTTCACAAAAATAAAAAAAATCTGAGCCTTATTGGCATTTAGGGTATAAAATAAGACTGGAAATTTGAAAGTTATGAAGCTTAAACTCAATTACTATTTCAATGAAAGGGCTGGGGAGCCCAGTCGGTTATTCACTCGCTGAACATACGAAAGGTTCTAGGTTTGGGTCCGGCCATCGCAAAAATAACTGCCGACCTATAAACAGCCCATGCAGCCCAAAAATGTCCGACGAATAATGAGTGGAGGGAGTGCACGTTAAATATCCTTCAAAGCCCTAACGCTGTCCTAAAAATCACAAAAGCGCTTTGCCCTCAACGGTTGCGTTGGGTGCCTTTTCAGGTGTCGGCTCGTCACTTGACTGTGGTTCTGAAATACGACGCCCGTCGCATCCCCGTGTAGCTCTAGTGCGACGATAATTCAAACCTTACCTATTTAAATGAAAAACCGTCCTAACCAAATGCTACTTGGCTATGGAGCTCTTATTGAATAAATCCAAAGTGCACGATGGAAACCGGAAAGTGGAGTGTTCCATTGTCACACAGGATTGCTCTAAATATTCGGTTTGGATGGTTAACCCTCTAATGCATACTGTTGCCATATGGCAACAAGCAACATAATCCGCTTTATTCTATCAAAGTAGAGCTTCCTTTAGACAAATCTGTGTTTTTTCATCTATTACATTCCATTTTGAGGTTTTAGTAACTAATAACCCTCCGTGATGACAGTAGTAAAAGTGTATTCAAAACTTAAGAAGTGAAGGTATTAACTGTTGTGAAATTACGTCTTTGGCAGTTGTCATAAAAACGACATCAGTGATTTTTTTAAAATGTATTTTTATGCGTGGTATATTAAATTCTCGTATTATAACTATTTTTTACGTCACTAAGCATCACCATATTTTTCCGAGTAACAGAATTTTTAAAAAAAAAAATTACAGTAGAACGTTTCTTATTAAAGAAACTTAAAAGACAGCTTTAATTCTTTTCGCAATATTTTATAAAACCAAGAAAAGGCTCCCATGAGTAATAAGTTTAATCCGAGGAGCGGATTGAAAATTAAACTGTTAGGTAATTATTATTACATTGCTTTTGTACAAATAATGCCTGAAATCTTAACTGTATGTTAATGACGATTGGTTTTGCAATTTATAGTAGTATTAAATTTTTCCATTTTTGACTTAAATAATGGAATATTTTTTTAAAACAAAATACAAGTTTATTAAGAATTGACTTATTAAAAACATTTAAAATAGAGGTTTAAGGGGTCTAAGGAGTCTTAAAAATGTGCAAAGAAGGAACTACAAAGCATAGCTTGATCTTTCATGTCATTTTTTAACTACTCAATATACAAGTATAATTTTTTTATACGTAATTCTACAAGATTTATTTAATATGAAACAAATTTTAAAATTTATGAAACTTTAGCCAAAACTAAAATAAATGATATTAAACATAAAGCTATTTGAACACATTGTGATTAGGCTTGCGCGGCAAATTGTGAGGTCAAAATTGAAGACATGACCAAGAAAATGACTTTATATTGTACAAATATGTACAAACTAGAACTTATACCTAAATTCTCAGCTCAATTTTAATTAGAAATAATTTTTAAGATTTTTTTAAATCAAAATTCAAATTTTTTTATAAATTTTTTTAGAAAAAAGTTCTTAAAATAAATTCTAATTAAAATTGAGCTGAGAATTTAGGTATAAGTCTTTGTTTGTACATATTTGTACAATATAAAGTCATTTTCTTGGTCATTTCTTCAATTTTGACCTCACAATTTGCCGCGCAAGCCTAATCACAATGTGTTCAAATAGCTTTATGTTTAATATCACTTATTTTAGTTTTGGTTAAAGTTTCATAAATTTTAAAATTTGTTCCATATTAAATAAATCTTGTAGAACTACATATAAAAAAATTATACTTGTATATTGAGTAGTTAAAAAATGACATGAAAGATCAAACTATGCTTTGTAGTTCCTTCTTTGCACATTTTTAAGACTCCTTAGACCCCTTAAATTTATCGAAAGTATAATAAAGCAATGAATTAATTATTTCTAACTATAAAGCGGTGTTTATTACCAACGTAATTCTGTATAAATATGGATTAAAAATAATTAGAGCTTGAAAATTTTTATAGTGGACAAAACCTATTTTTCCATTTATTTTAATTTTTCGAGGTTTAACTTATTTTTACAAAATTTTAATCAACTAAAAGCAGCTATTCATGATTTTTTTTAAAATGTAGTTTACATGAGTTTTGCAGGTGTTTTAAGAACTCAAGTTTATTACGTGAATTACATGAATTACATGATTACGTGAAATTAAACTTAAGTTTAAATACATATTTGGATGATATATATGAAAGGGCATGAATTAAAATACATATCATTACAATATCATTACCTTTCATTACATTTCAATATCATTACCTAACGTTGTGTTTTTCAGTTATATAAAAAGTCTGTAATTTGCAACTGATAAAAAATTAGGATTTCCCATTGAAAAAGGAAGTTTTAGTTGACTCATTGAATGCAGTGCTTATTCAAAATTTTACATTTATTAATTACAAATACTTCAAATTGAGTCGAATTTTTGTAAAATTATATTTCAAAAATATAGTTTAGCTATCCAATTCAAAATGTTAAAAAAATGTGGTGATTCATTTTCTCAGTAAAATTTTTTCTTCTACAAAAAAAAAAGTAGTTATCTAATCTTAAAATTTTCATTGAATACCCCTCGTCGTGATTTGTAAAGCTTTCTTGGGTTTCATTACAACTTTTTAGAGCTGAGAGGTATGGTGTAGTTAGTATTGACAATTGCCTCGACTTGGGGAATACGTTAAAATATTAGGTATTAGGATTTTTTTTTGTAAAGTTTCGTAAACATAACTTCTTGAAAATAAACTTCCCTTTCCTCATATTTTAAAGTTTAAATACGTATTTTTTTAATCTTTTTGATATTTTTTAAAGTTTAAATACATATTTTTGATTTTTTTTTAATCTATTTAATAGTAAGATAGCAGACTTAAACGAGACGGCAACTAATTTTTTGTTTGATAGATGTTCTACCTCAATTTAGTTTTACTCTTTACTATAGTAGCTATTATGTACTTTGCAAAATTGTAACAAAATCTTAAGTATTTTTAATTAAATATCATTTAAAATGATATTGTTGTCTTGGTAATGTAAGGTAAATGGTGATGAATGCAGACATGCATTTAGCAAAAATTTTGTTGTCGCCTCACACACGTATAATAATTAGGTTTTAATGTCTTTTTTTTAAATTAAATTAAAACCAATATTTTCGCATTTTTGTTGTGTACGAATTTTTATAAAATAAGTTTTTGTATTATAAACTAGCGAAATATATCGTATTTTATTTAGTTTATTTAGTTACCAATATAATGTATATTAAGTTATTAAAGTAAGATTTTACATGACGCTTAAAATATTATTGAAGCAAAAAAATACATTTGCTTGATTGTGTGATAAAAAAATTAAACATCAATCGATTTCGATAAAGATCATTTCTACTTTTAAAATTAAGGTTTGACGAGTGATATAACAAAATGCATATCCAAATATATCACTAGAGAAATAATCGCTATCTTATACTGTAAATAAATGTCTAGCAAAAATATCTATAACTATCTGTGACACTTGCAAAGCACCCTGAAATTTAGGCTCACTGAAAGTTTTCTTAAAGTAAAAAATCACAAAAATTAAAAGGTGACATACCATTCGCACAAACAAATGGCCAATACAGAAAAAAATGTGTCCGGTCATCAACAAAACAGTGGTGTCCAATGCCGAACGTCAACCCCCTTTACAAAATGTTGTGAAATATTAATTTGATAAATAACTGTCTCGCAAGATTCACAACGAGAACAATTTTGATGACGAATCCCAATTCAGACACGGAAGTCTACCATCTTCTCTTAAACTGCACTGAAGCGCTAAGACGGAGAAAGCTCTTACAAGATTTATGTACAACAGAACATTTTCAACGATGAGACAACTATCTACACGAAAGCCGACCATCTTCTCAAACTGCTCGGCAACATGAACTGGAATTAAAAACTATAACGAAATATTCAGGCCGAGAAGAACATTTTCCGCCCGCCATTCACATTAAATTGTACCACCTTCTCAAACTTCTGTGTTTAAAGAAATTAAAGAAGATGGTCCTACGAAATTCGCATGAAGTTGCAGTAAATTCTCAAGCTGTCCTGAAGCGTGAATTCGAAAAAAAGAACTGTCAAGTGATTCACGATAAGGAGAACTTTTCCATTACGAACAATGCTCACTTGAATTTCTACCACCTTCTCAAAAAGCTGTGTTTCATGAAACTGAAGAAGATGGTCTCTCGAAGTTTGCATGAAGTTACAGCAAATTCTCAAGCAGTCCTGAAGCGTGAATTCGAAAAGAAACTGCCAAGTGATTCACACCGAGATCCACCATTCACATAAAATTCTATTACCTTCTCAAACTTCATGACATTGAAGAAGATGGTCTCTCGAAATTCCCATGAAGTTGCAGTAAATTCACAAGTTGTCCTGAAGCGTGAATTCGAGAAAAAAAACTGCCAAGTGATTCACGCCAAGGAAAACTTTTCCATGACGAGCCCTGTTCACATAAATTTCTACCACCTGCTCAAACTGCTGTGTTTCATGAAATTGAAGAAGATGGTCTCTTGAAGTTCAGATGGACTAACACCACATTCTCAAGCTGTCTTGAAGCGTGAATTCGCAAAAATATTGCCAAGTGATTCACGCCGAGGAGAACTTTTCCCATTACGAGCCCTGTTCACAAGAATTTCTACCCACCGTCTCAAACTGCTGTGTTTCATGAAATTGAAGATGGCCTTTCGAAATTCCCATGAAGTTACAGTAAATTCCCAAGCTGTCCTGAAGCGTGAATTCGAAAAAAAAGCTGCCAAGTGATTCACGCCGAGGAGAACTTTTCCATTACGAGCCTTGTTCACAAGAATTTCTAAACCTTCCCATACTGCTGTGTTTCATGACATTGAAGAAGATGGTCTCACTCGAAGTACAGATGGAGTTACACCACATTCTCAAGCTGTCCTGAAGCGTGAATTCGAAAAAAAAACTGCCAAGTGATTCACGCCGAATAGAACTTTTCCTACGAGCCCTGTTCACAAGAATTTCTAAACCTTCCCATACTGCTGTGTTTCAGGACATTGAAGAAGATGGTCTCTCGAAGTTTGCATGAAGTTACTGCAAATTCTCAAGCTGTCCTGAAGCGTGAATTCGAAAAAAAAACTGCCAAGTGATTCACGCCGAAAAGAACTTTTCCATTAAGAGCCCTGTTCACAAGAATTTCTAAACGTTCCCATACTGCTGTGTTTCAGGACATTGAAGAAGATGGTCTCTCGAAGTTCAGATGGAGTTACACCACATTCTCAAGCTATCCTGAAGCGTGAATTCGAAAAAAAAACTGTAAAGTGATTCACGCCGAGGAGAACTTTTCCATTACGAGCCCTGTTCACAAGAATTTCTAAACCTTCCCATACTGTTGTGTTTCATGACATTGAAGAAGATGGTCTCACTCGAAGTACAGATGGAGTTACACCACATTCTCAAGCTGTCCTGAAGCGTGAATTCGAAAAAAAAAACTGCCAAGTGATTCACGACGAATAGAAATTTTCCATTACGAGCCCTGTTCACAAGAATTTCTAAACCTTCCCATACTGCTGTGTTTCAGGACATTGAAGAAGATGGTCTCTCGAAGTTTGCATGAAGTTACTGCAAATTCTCAAGCTGTCCTGAAGCGTGAATTCGAAAAAAAAACTGCCAAGTGATTCACGCCGAAAAGAACTTTTCCATTACGAGCCCTGTTCACAAGAATTTCTAAACGTTCCCATACTGCTGTGTTTCAGGACATTGAAGAAGATGGTCTCTCGAAGTTCAGATGGAGTTACACCACATTCTCAAGCTGTCCTGAAGCGTGAATTCGAAAAAAAAACTGCCAAGTGATTCACGCCGAATAGAACTTTTCCATTACGAGCCCTGTTCACATGAATTTCTAAACGTTCTCAAACTGCTGTGTTTCAGGACATTGAAGAAGATGGTCTCTCGAAGTTCAGATGGAGTTACACCACATTCTCAAGCTATCCTGAAGCGTGAATTCGAAAAAAAAACTGTAAAGTGATTCACGCCGAGGAGAACTTTTCCATTACGAGCCCTGTTCACAAGAATTTCTAAACCTTCCCATATTGTTGTGTTTCATGACATTGAAGAAGATGGTCTCACTCGAAGTACAGATGGAGTTACACCACATTCTCAAGCTGTCCTGAAGCGTGAATTCGAAAAAAAAACTGCCAAGTGATTCACGACGAATAGAAATTTTCCATTACGAGCCCTGTTCACAAGAATTTCTAAACCTTCCCATACTGCTGTGTTTCATGACATTGAAGAAGATGGTCTCACTCGAAGTACAGATGGAGTTACACCACATTCTCAAGCTGTCCTGAAGCGTGAATTCGAAAAAAAAACTGCCAAGTGATTCACGCCGAATAGAACTTTTCCTACGAGCCCTGTTCACAAGAATTTCTAAACCTTCCCATACTGCTGTGTTTCAGGACATTGAAGAAGATGGTCTCTCGAAGTTCAGATGGAGTTACACCACATTCTCAAGCTGTCCTGAAGCGTGAATTCAAAAAAAAACTGCCAAGTGATTCACGCCGAAAAGAACTTTTCCATTACGAGCCCTGTTCACAAGAATTTCTAAACGTTCCCATACTGCTGTGTTTCAGGACATTGAAGAAGATGGTCTCTCGAAGTTCAGATGGAGTTACACCACATTCTCAAGCTGTCTTGAAGAGTGAATTCGAAAAAACAACTGCCAAGTGATTCACGCCGAATAGAACTTTTCCATTACGAGCCCTGTTCACAAGAATTTCTAAACCTTCCCATACTGCTGTGTTTCATGACATTGAAGAAGATGGTCTCACTCGAAGTGCAAATGGAGTTACACCACATTCTCAAGCTGTCCTGAAGCGTGAATTCGAAAAAAAAAACTGCCAAGTGATTCACGGCGAATAGAAATTTTCCATTACGAGCCCTGTTCACAAGAATTTCTAAACCTTCCAATACTGCTGTGTTTCATGACATTGAAGAAGATGGTCTCACTCGAAGTGCAAATGGAGTTACACCACATTCTCAAGCTGTCCTGAAGCGTGAATTCGAAAAAAAACTGCCAAATGTTTCACGCCGAATAGAACTTTTCCATTACGAGCCCTGTTCACAAGAATTTCTAAACCTTCCCATACTGCTGTGCTTCAGGACATTGAAGAAGATGGTCTCTCGAAGTTCAGATGGAGTTACACCACATTCTCAAGCTGTCCTGAAGCGTGAATTCGAAAAAACATCTGCCAAGTGATTCACGCCGAATAGAACTTTTCCATTAAGAGCCCTGTTCACAAGAATTTCTAAACCTTCCCATACTGCTGTGCTTCAGGACATTGAAGAAGATGGTCTCTCGAAGTTCAGATGGAGTTACACCACATTCTCAAGCTGTCCTGAAGCGTGAATTCGAAAAAAAAAACTGCCAAGTGATTCACGCCGAATAGAACTTTTCCATTACGAGCCCTGTTCACACGAATTTCTCAACCTTCCCATACTGCTGTGTTTCATGACATTGAAGGAGATGGTCTCACTCGAAGAACAGATGGAGTTACACCACATTCTCAAGCTGTCCTGAAGCGTGAATTCGAAAAAAAAAACTGCCAAGTGATTCACGCCGAATAGAACTTTTCCATTACGAGCCCTGTTCACAAGAATTTCTAAACCTTCCCATACTGCTGTGTTTCATGACATTGAAGGAGATGGTCTCACTCGAAGAACAGATGGAGTTACACCACATTCTCAAGCTGTCCTGAAGCGTGAATTCGAAAAAACATCTGCCAAGTGATTCACGCCGAATAGAACTTTTCCATTACGAGCCCTGTTCACAAGAATTTCTTAACCTTCCCATACTGCTGTGTTTCATGACATTGAAGAAGATGGTCTCACTCGAAGTACAGATTGAGTTACACCACATTCTCAAGCTGTCCTGAAGCGTGAATTCGAAAAAAAAAACTGCCAAGTGATTCACGTCGAATAGAACTTTTCCATTACGAGCCCTGTTCACAAGAATTTCTAAACCTTCCCATACTGCTGTGTTTCATGACATTGAAGGAGATGGTCTCACTCGAAGAACAGATGGAGTTACACCACATTCTCAAGCTGTCCTGAAGCGTGAATTCGAAAAAAAACCTGCCAAGTGATTCACGCCGAATAGAACTTTTTCATTACGAGCCCTGATCACATGATTTTCTACCACCTTCTCAAACAGCTGTGTTTCATGACATTAAAGAAGATGGTCTCTCAAAATTCACATGAAATTACAGTAAATTCTCAAGCTGCCCTGAAGCGTGAATTCGAAAAAAAAACTGCCATGTGATTCACGCCGAGGAGAACTTTTCCTACGAGCCCTGTTCACACGAATTTCTAAACCTCCCATACTGCTGTGTTTCATGACATTGAAGAAGATTGTCTCACTCGAAGTACAGATGGAGTTGCACCACATTCTCAAGCTGTCCTGAAGCGTGAATTCGAAAAAAAAAACTGCCAAGTGATTCACGCCAAGGAGAAGTTTTCCCATGAAGAACCCCGTGCACATGAAGTTCTACCACTGTCTCAAACTTCTGTGTTTAAAGAAATCGAAGAAGATATTCTTACGAAGTTCACATATAGTTGCACAAAATTCTCATACTGTACTAAAGCGCGAATTTGAAAAAGAAAACTTTCAAGTAATTCACGCCGAGATCCACCATTCTCATGAAATTCTATAACCTTCTCAAACTTCATGACATTGAAGAAGATGGTCTCTCGAAGTTCAGATGGAGTAACACCACATTCTCAAGCTGTCCTGAAGCGTGAATTCGAAAAAAAACTGTCAAGTGATTCACGCCAAGGAGAACTTTTCCATTATGAGCCCTGTTCACTTGAATTTCCACCACCTTCTCAAACAGCTGTGTTTCATGAAAATGGAGAAGATGGTCTCTCGAAAGTCCCATGAAGTTGCAGTAAATTCTCAAGCTGTCCTGAAGCGTGAATTCGAAAAAAAAAACTGTCATGTGATTCACGCCGAGGAGAACTTTTCCATTATGAGTCCTGTTCACTTGAATTTCCACCACCTTCTCAAACACCTGTGTTTCATGAAAATGGAGAAGATGGTCTCTCGAAAGTCCCATGAAGTTGCAGTAAATTCTCAAGCTGTCCTGAAGTGTGAATTCGAAAAAAAAAACTGTCATGTGATTCACGCCGAGGAGAACTTTTCCATTATGAGTCCTGTTCACTTGAATTTCCACCACCTTCTCAAACACCTGTGTTTCATGAAAATGGAGAAGATGGTCTCTCGAAAGTCCCATGAAGTTGCAGTAAATTCTCAAGCTGTCCTGAAGCGTGAATTCGAAAAAAAAAACTGTCATGTGATTCACGCCGAGGAGAACTTTTCCATTATGAGTCCTGTTCACTTGAATTTCCACCACCTTCTCAAACACCTGTGTTTCATGAAAATGGAGAAGATGGTCTCTCGAAAGTCCCATGAAGTTGCAGTAAATTCTCAAGCTGTCCTGAAGTGTGAATTCGAAAAAAAAAACTGTCATGTGATTCACGCCGAGGAGAACTTTTCCATTATGAGTCCTGTTCACTTGAATTTCCACCACCTTCTCAAACACCTGTGTTTCATGAAAATGGAGAAGATGGTCTCTCGAAAGTCCCATGAAGTTGCAGTAAATTCTCAAGCTGTCCTGAAGAGTGAATTCGAAAAAAAAACTGTCATGTGATTCACGCCGAGGAGAACTTTTCCATTATGAGTCCTGTTCACTTGAATTTCCACCACCTTCTCAAACAGCTGTGTTTCATGAAAATGGAGAAGATGGTCTCTCGAAAGTCCCATGAAGTTGCAGTAAATTCTCAAGCTGTCCTGAAGAGTGAATTCGAAAAAAAAACTGTCATGTGATTCACGCCGAGGAGAACTTTTCCATTATGAGTCCTGTTCACTTGAATTTCCACCACCTTCTCAAACACCTGTGTTTCATGAAAATGGAGAAGATGGTCTCTCGAAAGTCCCATGAAGTTGCAGTAAATTCTCAAGCTGTCCTGAAGTGTGAATTCGAAAAAAAAAACTGTCATGTGATTCACGCCGAGGAGAACTTTTCCATTATGAGTCCTGTTCACTTGAATTTCCACCACCTTCTCAAACACCTGTGTTTCATGAAAATGGAGAAGATGGTCTCTCGAAAGTCCCATGAAGTTGCAGTAAATTCTCAAGCTGTCCTGAAGCGTGAATTCGAAAAAAAAAAAACTGTCATGTGATTCACGCCGAGGAGAACTTTTCCATTATGAGTCCTGTTCACTTGAATTTCCACCACCTTCTCAAACACCTGTGTTTCATGAAAATGGAGAAGATGGTCTCTCGAAAGTCCCATGAAGTTGCAGTAAATTCTCAAGCTGTCCTGAAGTGTGAATTCGAAAAAAAAAACTGTCATGTGATTCACGCCGAGGAGAACTTTTCCATTATGAGTCCTGTTCACTTGAATTTCCACCACCTTCTCAAACACCTGTGTTTCATGAAAATGGAGAAGATGGTCTCTCGAAAGTCCCATGAAGTTGCAGTAAATTCTCAAGCTGTCCTGAAGAGTGAATTCGAAAAAAAACTGTCATGTGATTCACGCCGAGGAGAACTTTTCCATTATGAGTCCTGTTCACTTGAATTTCCACCACCTTCTCAAACAGCTGTGTTTCATGAAAATGGAGAAGATGGTCTCTCGAAAGTCCCATGAAGTTGCAGTAAATTCTCAAGCTGTCCTGAAGAGTGAATTCGAAAAAAAACTGTCATGTGATTCACGCCGAGGAGAACTTTTCCATTATGAGTCCTGTTCACTTGAATTTCCACCACCTTCTCAAACACCTGTGTTTCATGAAAATGGAGAAGATGGTCTCTCGAAAGTCCCATGAAGTTGCAGTAAATTCTCAAGCTGTCCTGAAGCGTGAATTCGAAAAAAAAAACTGTCATGTGATTCACGCCGAGGAGAACTTTTCCATTATGAGTCCTGTTCACTTGAATTTCCACCACCTTCTCAAACAGCTGTGTTTCATGAAAATGGAGAAGATGGTCTCTCGAAAGTCCCATGAAGTTGCAGTAAATTCTCAAGCTGTCCTGAAGCGTGAATTCGAAAAAAAAAAACTGTCATGTGATTCACGCCGAGGAGAACTTTTCCATTATGAGTCCTGTTCACTTGAATTTCCACCACCTTCTCAAACAGCTGTGTTTCATGAAAATGGAGAAGATGGTCTCGAAATTCGTATGAAGTTACAGTAATTTCTCAAGCTGTCCTGAAGCGTGAATTCGAAAAAAACCTGCCAAGTGATTCACGCAGAGAACATTTCCATTACGCACCCTGATCACTTGAATTTCTACCACCTTCTCAAACAGCTGTGTTTCATGAAATTGAAGAAGATGGTTTCTCGAAATTCCCATGAAGTTGCAGTAAATTCTCAAGCTGTCCTGAGACGTGAATTCGAAAAAAATAAACTGTCAAGTGATTCACGCCGAGGAGAATTTTTCAATTACGAGCCCTGTTCACATGAATTACTACCACCTTCTCAAACTGCTGTCTTTAATGAAATTGAAGAAGATGGTTTCTCGAAATTCCCATGAAGTTACACCACATTCTCAAACTGTCCTTAAGCGTGAATTCGAAAAAAAAACTGCCAAGTATTCACGCCGAGGAGAACTTTTCCATTACGCATCCTGTTCACTTGAATTTCCACCACCTTCTCAAACTGCTGTATTTCATGACGTTGAAGAAGATGGTCTCTGGAAATTCAGATGAAGCAACACTACATTCTCAAGCTATCCTGAAGCGTGAATTCGAAAAAAAAAGAACCATCAAGTGATTCACGCCAAGGAGAACTTTTCCATTACGAGCCCTGTTCACTTGAATTTCTACCACCGTCTCAAACTGCTGTGTGTCATGACATTGAAGATTTTCTCTCGAAATTCCCATGAAGTTGCAGTAAATTCTCAAGCTGTCCTGAAGCTTGAATTTGAAAAAAAAAACTGCCAAGTGATTCACGCCAAGGAGAACTTTTCCATTACGAGCCCTGTTCACTTGAATTTCTACCACCGTCTCAAACTGCTGTGTGTCATGACATTGAAGATTTTCTCTCGAAATTCCCATGAAGTTGCAGTAAATTCTCAAGCTGTCCTGAAGCGTGAATTCGAAAAAAAAAACTGCCAAGTGATTCACGCCGAGGAGAACTTTTCCATTACGAACAATGCTCTTTTGAATTTCTACCACCTTCACAAACAGCTGTGTTTCATGAAATTGAAGAAGATGGTCTCGAAATTCGCATGAAGTTACAGTAATTTCTCAAGCTGTCCTGAAGCGTGAATTCGAAAAAAAACTGTCAAGTGATTTACGCCGAGGAGAACTTTTCCATTACGAACAATGCTCTTTTGAATTTCTACCACCTTCACAAACAGCTGAGTTTCATGAAATTGAAGAAGATGGTCTCGAAATTCGCATGAAGTTACAGTAATTTCTCAAGCTGTCCTGAAGCGTGAATTCGAAAAAAAACTGTCAAGTTATTCACGCCGAGGAGAACTTTTCCATTACGAACAATGCTCTTTTGAATTTCTACCACCTTCACAAACAGCTGTGTTTCATGAAATTGAAGAAGATGGTCTCGAAATTCGCATGAAGTTACAGTAATTTCTCAAGCTGTCCTGAAGCGTGAATTCGAAAAAAAACTGTCAAGTGATTCACGCCGAGGAGAACTTTTCCATTACGAACAATGCTCTTTTGAATTTCTACCACCTTCACAAACAGCTGAGTTTCATGAAATTGAAGAAGATGGTCTCGAAATTCGCATGAAGTTACAGTAATTTCTCAAGCTGTCCTGAAGCGTGAATTCGAAAAAAAACTGTCAAGTGATTTACGCCGAGGAGAACTTTTCCATTACGAACAATGCTCTTTTGAATTTCTACCACCTTCACAAACAGCTGAGTTTCATGAAATTGAAGAAGATGGTCTCGAAATTCGCATGAAGTTACAGTAATTTCTCAAGCTGTCCTGAAGCGTGAATTCGAAAATAAACTGCCAAGTGATTCACGCCGAGGAGAACTTTTCCATTACGAACAATGCTCTTTTGAATTTCTACCACCTTCACAAACAGCTGAGTTTCATGAAATTGAAGAAGATGGTCTCGAAATTCGCATGAAGTTACAGTAATTTCTCAAGCTGTCCTGAAGCGTGAATTCGAAAAAAAACTGTCAAGTTATTCACGCCGAGGAGAACTTTTCCATTACGAACAATGCTCTTTTGAATTTCTACCACCTTCACAAACAGCTGTGTTTCATGAAATTGAAGAAGATGGTCTCGAAATTCGCATGAAGTTACAGTAATTTCTCAAGCTGTCCTGAAGCGTGAATTCGAAAAAAAACTGTCAAGTGATTCACGCCGAGGAGAACTTTTCCATTACGAACAATGCTCTTTTGAATTTCTACCACCTTCACAAACAGCTGAGTTTCATGAAATTGAAGAAGATGGTCTCGAAATTCGCATGAAGTTACAGTAATTTCTCAAGCTGTCCTGAAGCGTGAATTCGAAAAAAAACTGTCAAGTGATTCACGCCGAGGAGAACTTTTCCATTACGAACAATGCTCTTTTGAATTTCTACCACCTTCACAAACAGCTGTGTTTCATGAAATTGAAGAAGATGGTCTCGAAATTCGCATGAAGTTACAGTAATTTCTCAAGCTGTCCTGAAGCGTGAATTCGAAAAAAAACTGTCAAGTGATTTACGCCGAGGAGAACTTTTCCATTACGAACAATGCTCTTTTGAATTTCTACCACCTTCACAAACAGCTGAGTTTCATGAAATTGAAGAAGATGGTCTCGAAATTCGCATGAAGTTACAGTAATTTCTCAAGCTGTCCTGAAGCGTGAATTCGAAAATAAACTGCCAAGTGATTCACGCCGAGGAGAACTTTTCCATTACGAACAATGCTCTTTTGAATTTCTACCACCTTCACAAACAGCTGTGTTTCATGAAATTGAAGAAGATGGTCTCGAAATTCGCATGAAGTTACAGTAATTTCTCAAGCTGTCCTGAAGCGTGAATTCGAAAAAAAAACTGTCAAGTGATTTACGCCGAGGAGAACTTTTTAATTACGAGCCCTGCTCACATGAATTTCTACCACCTTCTCAAACTGCTGTGTTTCATGAAATTGAAGAAGATGGTTTCTCGAAATTCCCATGAAGTTACACCACATTCTCAAACTGTCCATAAGCGTGAATTCGAAAAAAACTGCCGAGTGATTCACGCCGAGGAGAACTTTTCCATTACGAACAATGCTCTTTTGAATTTCTACCACCTTCTCAAACTGCTGTGTTTCATGAAATTGAAGAAGATGGTTTCTCGAAATTCCCATGAAGTTGCAGTAAATTCTCAAACTGTCCTTAAGCGTGAATTCGAAAAAAAACTGCCAAGTGATTCACGCCGAGGAAAACTTTTCCATTACGCACCCTGTTCACTTGAGTTTCTACCACCTTCTCAAACTGAGATGTGTCATGACATTGAAGAAGATTTTCTCTCAAAATTCCCATGAAGTTGCAGTAAATTCTCAAGCTGTCCTGAAGCGCGAATTCGAAAAAAAAACTGTCAAGTGATTTACGCCAAGGAGAACTGTACTCGAAGTTCACTCAAGTTGTACAAAATTCTCATACTGTACTAAAGCGCGAATTTAAAAAAGAAAACTGCCAAGTACTTCACGCCGAGATCCACCATTCACATGAAATTTTAACACCTTTTCAAACTGCTGTGCTTCATGAAATAGAAGAAGATGGTCTCTCGAAGTTCAGATGGAGTTACACCACATTCTCAAGCTGTCCTGAGGCGTGAATTCGAAAAAAAAAACTGCCAAGTGATTCACGCCGAGGAGAACTTTTCCATTACGAACCCTGTTCAGATGAATTTCTACCACCTTCTCAAACTGCTGTGTTTCATGACGAAGACGGTCTCTCGAAGTTCACATGAAGTTACTATAAATTCTCAAGCTGTTCTGAAGCACGAATTCGAATAAAAAACTGTCAAGCGATTCACTTCTTGGAGAACTTTTAAATTACGAGCCCTGTTCACATGAAATTCCACCACCTTCTCAAACTGCTGTGTTTCATGAAATACAAAAAGATGGTCTCTCGAAGTTCAGATGGAGTTACACCACATTCTCAAGCTGTCCTGAAGCGTGAATTCAAAAAAAAAACTGCCAAGTGATTCACGCCGAGGAGAACTTTTCCATTACGAGCCCTGTTCACATGAAATTCTACCACCTTCTCAAACTGCTGTGTTTCATGAAATTGAAGAAGATGGTCTCTCGAAGTTGAGATGAAGTTACACCACATTCTCAAGCTGTCCTGAAGCGTGAATTCGAAAAAAAACTGCCAAGTGATTCACGCCGAATAGTACTTTTTCATCACGAGCCCTGTTCACATGATATTCTACCACCTTCTCAAACTGCTGTGTTTCATGACATTGAAGAAGATACCATCTCGAAGTTGAGATGAAGTTACACCACATTCCCAAGCTGTCCTGAAGCGTGAATTCGAAAAAAAAACTGCCAAGTGATTCACGCCTAGGAGAACTTTTCCATTACGATCCCAGTTCACATGACATTCCACCACCTTCTCAAACTGCTGTGTTTCATGAAATAGAAGATGGTCTCTCGAAATTCAGATGGAGTTACACCACATTCTCAAGCTGACCTGAAGCGTGAATTCAAAAAAATATCTGTCAGGTGATTCACGCCGAGGAGAACTTTTCCATTACGAGCCCAAATCACATGAATTTCCACCACCTTCTCAAACTGTTGTGTTTCATGAAATAGAAGATGGTCTCTCGAAATTCAGATGGAGTTGCATCATATTCTCAAGCTGTTCTAACGCGTGAATTCGAAAACAATAACTGCCAAGTGATTCACGCCGCGATCCACCATTCACATGAAATACTAGTAACTTCTCAAACTGCTGTGTTTCATGAAATTGAAGAAGATGGTCTCTCGGAGTTCACATGAAGTTACACCACATTCTCAAGCTGTCCTGAAGCGTGAATTCGAAAAAAAACTCCCAAGTGATTCACGCCGAATAGAACTTTTCCATGACGAGCCCTGTTCACATGATATTCTACCACCTTCTCAAACTGCCGTGTTTCATGACATTGAAGAAGATACCCTCTCGAAGTTGAGATAAAGTTACACCACATTCTCAAGCTGTCCTGAAGCGTGAATTCGAAAAAAAACTGCCAAGTGATTCACGCCGAATAGAACTTTTCCATGACGAGCCCTGTTCACATGATATTCTACCACCTTCTCAAACTGCTGTGTTTCATGACATTGAAGAAGAAGATACCATCTCGAAGTTGAGAAGTTACACCACATTCTCAAGCTGTCCTGAAGCGTGAATTCGAAAAAAAAAACTGCCAAGTGATTTACGCCGAATAGAACTTTTCCATGACGAGCCTTGTTCCCATGATATTCTACCACCTTCTCAAACTGCTGTGTTTCATGGCATTGAAGAAGATACCCTCTCGAAGTTGAGATAAAGTTACACCACATTCTCAAGCTGTCCTGAAGCGTGAATTCGAAAAAAAACTGCCAAGTGATTCACGTCGAATAGAACTTTTCCATGACGAGCCCTGTTCACATGATATTCTACCACCTTCTCAAACTGCTGTGTTTCATGACATTGAAGAAGATACCCTCTCGAAGTTGAGATGAAGTTACACCACATTCTCAAGCTGTCCTGAAGCGTGCATTCGGAAAAAAAACTGCCAAGTGATTTACGCCGAGATCCACCATTCACATAAAATACTAGTAACTTCTCAAACTGCTGTGTTTCATGAAATTGAAGAAGATGGTCTCTCGGAGTTCACATGAAGTTACACCACATTCTCAAGCTGTCCTGAAGCGTGAATTCGAAGAAAAAAACTGCCAAGTGATTCACGCCGAATAGAACTTTTCCATGACGAGCCCTGTTCACATGATATTCTACCACCTTCTCAAACTGCTGTGTTTCATGACATTGAAGAAGATACCCTGTCGAAGTTGAGAGGAAGTTACACCACATTCTCAAGCTGTCCTGAAGCGTGAATTCGAAAAAAAAACTGCCAAGTGATTCACGCCGAATAGTACTTTTCCATGACGAGCCTTGTTCACATGATATTCTACCACCTTCTCAAACTGCTGTGTTTCATGAAATTGAAGAAGATGGTCTCTCGAAGTTCACATGAAGTTACAACACATTCTCAAGCTGTCCTGAAGCGTGAATTCGAAAAAAAAACTGCCAAGTGATTCACGCCGAGGAGAACTTTTCCATTACGATCCCAGTTCACATGACATTCCACCACCTTCTCAAACTGCTGTGTTTCATGAAATAGAAGATGGTCTCTCGAAATTCAGATGGAGTTACACCACATTCTCAAGCTGACCTGAAGCGTGAATTCAAAAAAATATCTGTCAGGTGATTCACGCCGAGGAGAACTTTTCCATTACGAGCCCAAATCACATGAATTTCCACCACCATCTCAAACTGTTGTGTTTCATGAAATAGAAGATGGTCTCTCGAAATTCAGATGGAGTTGCATCATATTCTCAAGCTGTTCTAACGCGTGAATTCGAAAACAATAACTGCCAAGTGATTCACGCCGCGATCCACCATTCACATGAAATACTAGTAACTTCTCAAACTGCTGTGTTTCATGAAATTGAAGAAGATGGTCTCTCGAAGTTCACATGAAGTTACACCACATTCTCAAGCTGTCCTGAAGCGTGAATTCGAAAAAAAACTCCCAAGTGATTCACGCCGAATAGAACTTTTCCATGACGAGCCCTGTTCACATGATATTCTACCACCTTCTCAAACTGCCGTGTTTCATGACATTGAAGAAGATACCCTCTCGAAGTTGAGATAAAGTTACACCACATTCTCAAGCTGTCCTGAAGCGTGAATTCGAAAAAAAACTGCCAAGTGATTCACGCCGAATAGAACTTTTCCATGACGAGCCCTGTTCACATGATATTCTACCACCTTCTCAAACTGCTGTGTTTCATGACATTGAAGAAGATACCATCTCGAAGTTGAGAAGTTACACCACATTCTCAAGCTGTCCTGAAGCGTGAATTCGAAAAAAAAAACTGCCAAGTGATTTACGCCGAATAGAACTTTTCCATGACGAGCCTTGTTCCCATGATATTCTACCACCTTCTCAAACTGCTGTGTTTCATGGCATTGAAGAAGATACCCTCTCGAAGTTGAGATAAAGTTACACCACATTCTCAAGCTGTCCTGAAGCGTGAATTCGAAAAAAAACTGCCAAGTGATTCACGTCGAATATAACTTTTCCATGACGAGCCCTGTTCACATGATATTCTACCACCTTCTCAAACTGCTGTGTGTCATGAAATTGAAGAAGATGGTATCACGAAGTTCAGATGAAATTACACCACATTCTCAAACTGTCCTGAAGCGTGAATTCGAAAAAAAAAATGCCAAGTGATTCACGCCGAGGAAAACTTCTCTGTGACGAGCCCGATGTTCACATGATATTCTACCACCTTCGCAGACTGATGGAAAACTTGAATTTGAAAAATAGTTTCATAAGATTTACGCCTATTTTTAACTCGTATGCCGAGCCCAAGATCAACACGAAATTTGACCTTCTCAAACTGCTCAGATAAAAATTATCTGTTTTAAAAATAATTTAACATTCACACCAACTTTCCGAAGTGCCCTGAATGTGAAATTTTACAAAAATTATCCAGCAGGATTGTTTCTAAAGAGAACATTTTATTTACTGACCCACCAACAACAAATATGTGGTCTTAATCTCGAACAGTTTACTGATATTGAATTATAAGAAAGTTTGCCAATTGCCCTTTTGTCAAAGTGCTCTGATATTTGAAATGGAAAACCATTTCATGTAATTCAAATAATCTGACGCCTTTACCATTTCCAAACTAATGTGAAAATTAACGAAACCAATGAAACTAGTCAAACTTAGGTCATCACTGTTGAACAATGAAGGTATTCTATTTACACCACCTTGCCAAACCTTAAAATTGAAAAGAAATTTGCAAGTGTCACAATTCAAACATGTAAACCAAAATATCACTTACAGTAGTGAAGTTGTACCATTGCCCAAGTGGTATGTAGATTTGGAATTTCGAAAGCCTAACGCCTTCTCGTGGATGAGGCTTAAATAAAAAAAATAATAAGCTCTTATGACATTCACGACAAATAGAACACTTAGGCGGTATCGTTTTCTAACAATAATCGCAAAAAAATATTCCGTTTACCACCTTATCATGGTACTTTCAAAAGTAAATTCAGAAAGTAAAATAAGTTAAGACTTCATGCAGAATAGAAAAAAAAGGCCCACTAACTCGACAAAGGTAGTCTCATCTTAGTAGAGTAGATCGTTGTAACATATTTTAAATTAAATATCCGAAAAGAATTTCTTTTATTAATTTTCTTTCAACTTTTTTAAATAAATTTTTCCTTAATTTTTAATTAATTTTTTCTTTAAATTTTTTGTATAAATTTTTTTCCATAAGTTTTTGGTAAATAGTTTTTCCTTAATCTGTTTTATTAAATTTTTTTTTTGTAATTCTTTTTTTTTTTTTTTTTTTTTTTGAGGAACTGGAAACTTAAATTTTATGTATTTCAAATTCCATCAACAAAATCCTGATGCTCAGTTCTGAAAAGTTTACAATGAAGCCATAAAAGAAATTAGCATTACAACCCCCCCCCCCAAAAAAAAAAAAAACGTCGGGGGACTTTTTACAGTGTAGGTGTTGAATAAAAGATTTTAATGGATTTGTTTCTCACCACGTGGTTAATGAAATTTCATTTCTCAATAAATTAAAACTGAATTACCTTTTGATAACTGATTTGCTATGTAATGGGTTTATAAGAAAAATAGAATTTTTAAATGAAATAGTTAATGTTAAGAAAATACGTCCTGCATTTAATGAAGAATTAAATATCTTCATGAATATAAGGCCATGGCCACAATTAACTGTTAATTGGTACTATGAAAGATTTCGATATTTTTTAGCCAAGTACCTTCATCAAAATTAATTTAAAACTATAGACTTTAATAAATCTTTTCACAAAATTCTCAAAACGCTGTAATTTCTGAATGTGGCTCTGAATTGCAACATTGCATGTGCATCACAGAAATAGTATACTGGCACGATTCTTAAACGACTCGCGATGCATAAAAACAAATTACAAAATAATCCCTTTTTTTGCTTTTGCATTGAAATTACACAAATATTTTTTGCAAAACAAATATTTCGCAACAAAAAAAATTCAATATAAAGTATGAAAGGATGCATTTTTACTCAGCTAGAATAGTTCCTGTTTTATCGTTTGTAAAATAGTATTTACTGTAATGAATTATCTTTAATCCTTATTTTTGCATAATTACTTTGGTAATAACATATATTTACAATCTTAATTACAAATTCTATACTAGGCTTTTTAACAATGTAATGCATAATTTTTTTTCATCGCGAAAAAATATATATTGATCTTTAATACTCATACAATATTTGAAAAATTAACTGCATTGTAATTTAAATAATTTCAATTTTTTAAATTGTTGCTGTATGGCAAAAAAAAAACACAAAATTTCGAATTTGATAAGAATGATGAGAAAACTACTAAATATATGTTAAAATAACCCTTTTGAACAATCATTTTTTCAAAACTATTTATTTGTATTTAGTACTAATATTATTACTTTGAAAACTGCCAAAGACGTAATTTTACCACGGTTTATAAATTCGCTCTTTAATGTTGAATACACTTTTGCTACTGTCATCTATGAGGGTTATTAGTAACTAAAACTTCAAAATAGAATGTAACAGATGAGAAAAACAGATTTGTCGAGAGGAGGTCTACATTAATAAAAGAAAATGGGTTATGTTACTTGTTGCCATGCGGCAATAGTATGCATTAGAGGGTTAAGGTTTATTATTTATGTTCTGAATTTCGGCATTTCTTTGATTTACAAAATTGATGCAAGTAGGTATTTTGTCTTTGAAACAATGGAAAAGTCGATGAAGAATTAATAGAAAGTAATTAATTTCTATGATTAACAAAACTCTAGGAGTCTATCTGTACCTTTAATGAGATTATTACTAAAAATTGTATTATCTGAAACCGTAACATAATCAAGAAATAATTCTCTTTGAATATTATACAGTTTCAGAAATTAATAATGATTTTTTATTCTCTGATATAAACCTTAAAAAAAGTTTCAATTTTAAATGTTATAATTTTTTATATGCTGAATATGGACAGTTTTTGTAAAATATATCCATATAACATGCATTAATATTTAGGCCCTGAAAATTTAATTACACGCATGGAAATATTTTTAAATTATCCAAATAATATCGTTAACAGAACTTCGCTCAGTTTTAGTTTTTTTTAACTGTCCCGACAAATCTTTCTCTTCAGATGTGATATTTTTTTGGGTGCAAATGGCATGTTCAACTTGTACTTTGCTGTAGTTAAAACACAGTGGAACATAGCCGTTTATTAAAATGGCAAATGCTCCGGCAAACCTTTCTCTTCAGAAGTATTTTTTTTAGTGCAAATGGTGTGTTCAAGTTGTACTTTGCAGTAGTTAAACACAGTGGAACATAGCCGTTTATTAAAATGGCAAATGCTCCGGCAAACCTTTCTCTTCAGAAGTATTTTTTTTAGTGCAAATGGTGTGTTCAAGTTGTACTTTGCAGTAGTTAAACACAGTGGAACATAGCCGTTTATTAAAATGGTAAATTATCCGGCAAACCTTTCTCTTCAGAAGTAATATTTTTTTATGAAATGGTGTGTTCAAGTTGTACTTTGCGGTAGTTAAAACATAATGAAACGGTAGTCATATATTAAAATGGTAAAATCAAATGATTTTGAAAAGTTTTACTGTGCTACGAGAGCATGTTCCTTAATTAAATGAATACAACAACGTTGTGTGGAATGTTGAAAAATGACTTAATTACCGAATTGGAGGACTTTATTCTTTCTAATTCAAAAACCAGTGGTGGGCAGCGCTTGCAAAAGTCTTTAAATTTACAAATAAATAAATCATTTGGGGAGCCCAATCGGTTAGGCATTCGCCTAGCATGCGGAAGGTCCCAGTTTCGGGTTCGGGCATCGTCAAAATAACTGCCGACCTATAAAATGGCCGTGCAGCCAAAATGTAAGACGAATTATACGTTGAGGGAGTGAACGTGAAATATCCTTCAAAGTCCTAACTCTGCGTACGATGTCGCCCTTAACGGTTGCGTTGGGTGCCTACTCAGATGTCGGCTCGTCACCTAACTGTGGTTCTAAAATACGACGCCCGTCGCCAATAGCCCTCGTGTAGCTCTAATGCGACTATAATTCAAACTAAACTAAACTAATAAATAAATCAATACCTACACTTCAAGGTAATTATACAGGGTGTCCGTAAGAGAAGGTCCGAGTTTTATTGGTATATTACAGAAGTTTATTTTGTTCTAAATATAGCAAATCGTACATGAAATTTGAGGAAAACTAATCTAGTTTTTCCCCTATAAGTACCCAGAGTACGCCTTTAGTGATACGGCTCACATCCAAAAGAAAATACAATTCTTCCCATACTGTCTGCAGCAAGTCCGTAGTAATGGAATGGATGACACTGCATGTGTGAAAAAGATGTAGCGGTATAAGCGCATGCGCTTATTTGAAACTGTTGGAATTATTCTTATTCGTCACCTTCAACCGCAACTTTCGAACGATTACAGCTGATACTATTACAATTTAAAACTCGGATATTCCTTTGCGGACACTTCTGTAAATTGCTGGTAACTCGTGTACCAAATTCGAAATCAGCAGCTCTTTTAGTTTTTAGCTTTTCCGTTAACACCAAAATCCTTCAACCCTTAGAGCGTAGGGCAGCTAGTTTATCGAAAACCTTATAATGACGTCCTACAGGTACTAGGAGCTCGTGTACCAAAATTTGAAGTGAAGTTCAAAGCTACTTCAGTTCAAAAATGCTCGAAAACCACTTTTTCTGAATCAGCACCCTCCAAAACGTGTAAAAAAATCGAGAGTTAAAAACCTGCCAGTTTTGAATCTAATATAGTTCATTACTTTCCCTTGGTGGTTCATCTCAAAGTATGTTGGTTTCATAGAGTTAGGAAAGAGAATAGAGCGGTCCGTGCTTGTGCGCAGAAACACAAAAAAGAAACAGGCTAGAGCAATGCTTCTTGGATACCTCAGTGCCGGTATGTTATGCGCAGTAAGGTAGACTGACCAGTGAATGAACAGGCCCCAGTGAACGAACAGTTGGTAAATACATTTAAATAGTAAGGATTAAAAATCATTCCACTGGATGGATTGGTAACACTGACTTCCTCTCGTATAGTAGGAAGCTATCTGACATCTGATTGGTTTCCCTGGTCCTTAATTAAAATCTAACATGTTTATTGACTGGACATTTTTGTGTTCATTCACTGATAAAAGTACTGTTCATTCACATGGCTTTTGTACCATTTTTTTATTTAGACCCCCAAAAGGACCCAAAGCAATGCAACATAAAGTCACTTCATTTTTTTTTTTTTTTTTTTTTTTTTTTTTGTAGAATTTGCATATAATGGCAGATGTGTTCGCATTGTCATAAACCTACGAGCTATATTTTCTTAAAACAAGTTGTGCTTAAGCGTTCATTCACTGGTTAGTCTACCCTAGCTCGAAAAACCTGACAGCCCTTCTTCAAACCATTTGAACTAATAGACCTCTCTACTCCTCCTTCCTAACTCTATGGTTGGTTTACTGTTCATTCATTCGCCTGTTTTATGGAAATTCGAATTAACAATCTCGACTCAATGTTCTCTTTCCTATTTAAAAAACTAAACTGTTTCTCAAAAAACACCAATATCGAATTCTCCCCTTTCCCACCTCGAGGTCTCTGCAGCCAAATGAATGTCATGTACAGAGGGAGTAAAGTTAAAATATGATTCTAAAACCAAAAATATAGCTTAAAAAAACTTGCGTTGGGTACCTCCTCAGAAGTTGGCTCGTCACCTGACTGTCATTCTAATAAGTTATGAAGCCTGTATCCAATAGTTCTCATGTAGTTATTGCGACGACAATTCAACCCCCTTTCGAGTATCCAGCCAAAAAAGCCGAATTGCTTTAGCTACTTGTTAAAAAAAAATGCAATCTCGCAGGTTGGCATTTCTAAAAATCCATGACCATTTCTCATCCTTGAATTTTTTTTTTAACCAAAATGTGTGGCATTCCTGTAAAGCGTAAACTCTCTAATTTCAAAGGGTGCAAAAAGGGCTGAGCAGCTACGTCGGTAAGGCTCTTAAATAACAGAAGAAAGGTCTCAAGTTCGGGCCCGGGCATTGGTAAAATAACCGCTGACCTATAAAAGGTCAGTGCGGCCATTGCAACTCCGACCACTAATATCAACAAGTTAAGTACTTCAAATTCCAGACGCTGCGTATGATGATGTCGCCCTTTAAAGTTGCATTGGGTTCCTACTCGCGAGTTTGGCTTAAGGGGTCACAGGAGTCTTAAAAATGTGCAAAGAAGGTACTACAAAACATAGTTTGATCTTTCATGTCATTTTTTAACTACTCAATATATAAGTATAATTTTTTTATATGTAATTCTACAAGATTTATTTATTATAAAACTAGTTTTAAAATTTATGAAACTTCAGCCAAAACTAAAATAAATGACATTAAACATGAAGCTATTTGAACACATTGTGATTAGGCTTGCGCGGCAAATTGTGAGGTCAAAATTGAAAAAATGATCATGTAAATGACTTTGTTTGTACATATTTGTACAATATAAAGACTTACACCTAAATTCTCAGCTCAATTTTAATTAGAAATTATTTTAAGAACTTTTTTTCTAAAAAAATTAATAAAATTTTTTAAATTTTGATTTTGAATTCATTTTTTAATAATTTCTAATTAAAATTGAGCTGAGAATTTAGGTATAAGTCCTAGTTTGTACATATTTGTACAATATAAAGTCATTTTCTGGGTCATTTTTTCAATTTTGCCCTCAAAATTTGCCGCGCAAGCCTAATCACAATGTGTTAAAATAGCTTTATGTTTAATATCATTTATTTAGTTTTGGCTAAAGTTTCATAAATTTTAAAATTTGTTTTATAATAAATAAATCTTGTAGAATTACATATAAAAAATTATACTTGTATATTGAGTAGTTAAAAAATTACATGACAGATCAAACTATACTTTGTAGTTCCTTCTTTGCACATTTTTAAGACTCCTTAGACCCCTTAAAGCGTCATTTCAATATTTGAAACAAGAACATTTTTTATTTTTTGTGTTTTTCAGCATTTCTTTTTCTGTAACATAAAAGCGGGACGTTTTCGGTACAGTGAGACAAAAGAAACGGGACTGTACCGCCAAAATTGGGATATCTGATTATATTAGATGTGCGCAGTAGTACTGACATATTCTTAATTTGTTGAAAGCCGAACTGTGCATATTTTTGTTTCTCTTTGTGTTACACTATGTTAAGTCATGCACTTAAAACAGAAGATATAATTAGCTTATCACTCTGTTCTTGTTCACATCAGTACCATTTATTTACACACGAGTTTCAAGATGGTTCTTCAAAACAGCATTAAAAGTTATGATGAACAATTTTGTGTATTTTTAGAATCGAAAAATAGTCTGCAAACTTTCAAAATTTGTTTCCCTAAACAAAATTATCGTGAAAAATTTCGAAATGTTGGTGAAAACTAATTTAAACTACCTTTAAGTGGACTTAATAAGTTCTCTCTATAGTTTTTATTTCTTTTTCAAATGCTGCATTTTAATTGTAAACTGGTCCGTAACTAATTACACACTTTTTGCACATAAACGTTTGACTAACTTTTATACAAAGAATACTTAAACCCTTTCGCTACGAAAGATTTTTGTTTCCTCATAATATGTGATAGGAATATCATTACCGAATCCTTAGTTGAATGGCCGTCGGTTGCCGTTTCAGTAGTGAAAGGGTAAATAAATTAATATATTGATTTTAAGTGATCCCAAACCAAAATTGGTTATTCAGTTCGGATTTTTGACCCCATCGCAATACTTTCTTTACCTTATATTTCATACTAGCTGTTATACCCGACGTTGCACGAGTAGAAGTGAAAAAATAATTTGACAGTCAATTTAACTATTTTTTCTTTCATTTTAGTTTCATAAGATATGAAGATTAACCAATAATTTTCCATTTAATTACCCAACTTGGACATGTAATGATTAATATTAATTTTTTAAAAAAACCCTTTCATAAGAAGCTTAAATTAAAAAGAATACGTATTTAAGTAAAAAATAATCTATAAGAATTAAAAATGGAAAAACAGAAATTTTGAAAGGGTCTCAAACATTAATTTTAACTCAATTCAAGGGAGTTCTATAATAATTAAGTTACTTTTTTTGACACTTTGTAGAAATAAATACAATAAGCAGTACAAATTTCTACCATAATTCAATACAAATGCTGAAAAATTAAAAATTTAATGCAAATGTATACAGTTATAAATCAATGCAGATATGTACAATAATTGAATGAAAATAAATACAACAATAACTGAATGAAAATAAATACAATAATATTTCAAAGAAATGAATACAATAATAATGCAATGCAAATATGCTGTTGAAAATTAGTCTTTTTGAACATTTCTTTAAAGTTTAACCAGTGAAATACACTTAAAAATCGTTTTAAAAAAAATTTGTAAAATAAAACTATAAACAATCCATGAAAACGCGAAGTTTAAGGAGCAATAAACCTCCAAGGTCTACAATGCATTGAATGAGAAACATAAAAACGTTCGAAAACGATTGAAAGAATGGTCTGATTCAAAAAATTCTTAGCCTATGTTTGTTCCGGAGATGAGATGAATTGTTGTGAAAAATTTCGTGACGATCTGTTGCGTGGTTCTTTAGATCTCGTGTCTTATACAAACAAACAGAAATTGCCTTTTATGTATATAGATAAGTTAATTGAAAGTAAAAAAAAAGTTTGTTAATTTTTTTATAAGATGCACCAAAATCGTAGAGCAATCGTTGATTTTTCTAGGAGAAATTTAATTTTGCCGAGCGAACCCAAGCCAAATAAGCTCTCCAGGTATCTTCTACATGCCGCATAATCATATGACATGCTTGTCGAAGATTTTCCCATCCAGAAAATCTGACTACTCAGCCAGCAATCGAACCCGCGATTTTCCCGCGAATAGCAATTTTGTCACTACTCAAATAATGTTCATAGTATTTAAGTCACTAAAGTTTAAAATTTTAGGTTTGTCTTGATAAAACCCTTAACTACAGAAATATTCTAAATATTTTAAATAGCGGGAGCTAATTTTTTTTTAACTCGTGCAGTGAAAATAAATGTACGCTTATGACCATTTTTTTCTACTTAAAGGTTGATATAATCACATATTTCACACAATGACAACACTGATCACGGTGATGACAACACTGGCAACTTTCCGCCCTTTCCGCCACATTAAGAAAAATAATACTGCGAAAAAACAAAATTTAATTCTAAAATAACAAAAAATATATAAAAAAATACTAGATAAAAGCGTTTCAAGTTTTTTTTTAAAGCCACTAAAAATGTTCCAAAATGCAGCTAGTATTTTTATGGTTTTTTTTTTATTTTATTTTAGAATAAAATTTTATTTTTTCGTGTCATTTTTTTTAATAATGTTGGCAACAGTGGCCCCATAAATTTCCAATTTTGCTCTCCATGCTCGTCCCGTCGTTAGCATTGTAGGTCACGTGATCTGCCGATCTAATACTTTAACTATGATCTCCATCTCCATACTCCTAGTCGATGTCTTTGTGCTGATCAAAAAGGGGAAATAATTTTCGGAGAAATGGGAGTATAATATCACGTCAACTTTGCGACTAAAAAATTTGTATAAAAGTTGTTAGCGGGTTTGTGAGAAAATAAAAATGGCCGACCCATATTTGTTGTTCTGTTCCCAAGCATAACAAAATGGGTGATGTTTGAAAGTTAGTTATTGAGTGCAAAAGCAGAGTATGCTTTTTGATATGAAAAAATAGTGTTAATGAAACGTGGTACTAGTGTTTCGTGAATAGGTTTATGTACCTCTACCTTTATTTTAACATAAGCATCAAGATTTAGTTTAAGTTTTTACTTCATATGATAATATTCCAATACTTCAAACTGTATCGTGAACACGGCTGTTAGAGTGGCTTCGTTCCTTATATTGAAGTAGGGTGTCTTCTGCTATGTCAATTTTTAATCTTTATTGTTGTTGGGGTGCCCAGTAATTGAGGCACTCGCCTAGCATGCGAAAGGTCCTAGGTGCGGGTCCGGGCATCGCCAAAATAACTGCCGACCTTATAAACGGCCCATGCAGTCAAAATGTCCAACGAATAATTCCCAGTGTAGAAGTAGTACACGTTAAATATACTTCAAAGTCCTAACGCTTCCCACGATGTAGCCCTTAAGGTTGCGTTGGGTGCCTACTCAGGTGTCGGCTCGTCACTTGAATGTGGTTTTAAAATATGACGCCAGTCGCCAATGTCGCTTGTTTAGCTCTAGTGCGACGATAATTCAAACTAAACTTTAATCGTTATTGCTCACTATGGTAATGAAACTCGTTTTTATCTATAAGGAAGGCTCGGGAAACAAAAGTAACTTGGATTTCAATCGTCATTCGTTAAAATCAATAATAAGAATGCATTTCAATTGCAAGTATTTTAGCCATTCCAATAGGTTTAAAACCTGTCAAAAATTTGGATTAATAACCTGAAAAATCAAGTTGGTTTGTAACAATAAATGTCACTTAGAACAGCTTTTGCAAATGATGTCTAAAAATTAGAAACAGAATCACCAATTACAGCCTTTTTTTCTAATTTTAACTTTAATCTACAATAACTGACAATTTTCATTATATTTCTTTAGAAGATTCAATTAATATGCTTTGTCGTTTGCTAAATGAATTTGCATTTAGAATAATATACAGGATGTCCTTAAAAGAATGTACGAGTTTTAATAGAATATTACAGGAGTTAATTTTTAGTAAATATTACAAATCATATGTGAAATTGAGGAAAAACTAACCTAGTCTTCCCTTCAAGTGCTCAATGTGTTCATACTTTAGTGATAAGGCACGCATCCTAACGAAAATGCAATTCTTCCCGTACTGTCTGCAGCAAGTCCGGAGTAATGGAAGCAGCTGCACTGCAACTGTGAAAACGATGTAGCGGTACAAGCGCATGCGCTTATCTAAAACTGTTGGAGTTATTTTTCACCTTCAACCACAACTGCCGAATGATTACAGCTGATACTATTACAATTCGAAACTCGGACATTCTTTTACGGTCCCCTGTATATTTTTTTAGAACTATTACTTGCTCTAAAAATTGAAGCAGAATTTTTTCTAATATCGTTCTTCAAATTTTTTATTATAAATATTTAATTATATTTCAAAATTGCACTTAACGAAATTCGGAAAATGCAACCATGCCTGGTATTTTTTTGCTTCACTATTACGTATTTAAATTGTCTGAGACTTGTGGTTCGTTCTGTGAAAGTGGGTGACGGAAAGGTGGACTTGAACGATTATAATACCTTCCACTCTTTTTTTAACATTATAAACGTATCATACAAGATCTAAAAATCTTTTTCATTGATGTCCATTTTTTAAAAGAGCTTGTATCTGAAAAGTAGGCAACATTTTTATTTTGCAAGTATTTTTTTCCTAAAAAAAAATTTGCTAAAAAGGGCTCGTCAATTTTATGAAATTTGAAATCTTAGTCCGTATAAATAACATTTTTTTTTGGTGCTATGAATGCAAAAATAATCTAAGTCTTTTTTGTAAACTTTTGTTTTGAATGCAAAGTATTTTTTAAATTTACTGCTGAAAAAAATTATTGTTGCAAAACTTTAGAAATTGTTGCGACCTTGTATAACTTTTAATGGGAATCGACTGATATCTATAATTAAAGTCCGAAAATTGATTTTTTTTAATCATTTCAGTGATTAAAGTTTGAAATGGTGTTTAATTAAAGGAAAGTAAAACAAAACATACATTTAAAATGGATGTCCATTCTCAGGAGGATAACATAAAAAAAATGCACCCAATAGGGAAGGACGTAGGCTATGTAGCCCGTTGCCCTGTACGCATAGAATGACGGATGTATACTGTATGTAAAAATATTTTTTAAAAAATTACTATTCCATTTAACTCGACTTTTGGGTCAGGGAAAGGTGATTATGATTTAGGGAGGTGTCATGTGAATATTGCATACCATCCCCCTATTTATGAAGAAAAGGTATAGCGGCAGATGAGCCACTATCCATCACACTCCTCTGTAATTCCACTTTGCCGGATAATATCACTCTGCCGCAGTGGACATAGTAGTTTTTAGGGTATTATTCCGAAGAGGTGTCCTGCAAAGTAAAATAAAACAATATTCAAATGAAAATTGTTAAAAGAGCATATTTAACACAATTTAAGAAAATGACCTATGCAAAAGCGAGCCCAACAGAGGGCTATAGACACTATGTATCATTCATGCAAATTGAGAGACGAGATGTATTGTGTAGTTTAAATACCAATAAGAGCAGAAAGACCTTTATATGAGAGAACGTGATCAAAGCTTATAACTCACTCATCAAAGCTAAAAACTCAGACTCAGCTAAAAACTCAGACCGAATTATCAGGAGGATACGATAACAGTAAAAAAACTACTTTAAAAAAAAACACTGCATTTGTAATCTGTGACATCTTAAACAACAAAGAATCAGAACTACAACTTTTCATCGATTGGGGTGGCACTGGATAATTATTGGATAAAAATTAAACTTTCACCATAGCTCCCACATATATGAAATTTTCTAACCAGTATTTTTTTTTTTCGTTGTGACTACTGGATATATTTGTTGGGTACTATTGAAAAAAAAAATACTATTTCGTCACTTAAGCTCCCACATGTGCTATCTCATTGTTGTGCAAGGATCACATTTACTGTACGGTAACCCTTGGCGCAATTTTTTCGGATTTGGCGATATTTTTTTGTGGCAACTGCCTGACTTCGACTGATGATTCGAGTTCTTTGACTTCGCAACGATGGTTTTCGGGAAAACCTATCTGAAAAATTATTTGCTAATTCCGGTTGGGTTTTCGGTCGACTTTTGGCGCCATTATGGAAGGTTCGCCAAAGGGTTACCGTTCAGTAAGTTTCTACCGTTGCGCAAAGTGAGATAGCACTTGTGGGAACTAAAGTGGCGATTTCCTCTGTAAAGTTTAAAAAAAACACATTCAAAAAATTACCCCGCTAATTTGGATAATTATTGGACAGTTGTTTCCAATCTGTTTTGCACAGTATTTAGAATGGCTACAAGGAGTACATTGTGTTATAATTAGTGCACTATATTACTGTGTAATTGATAATTATTCAAGGGGATCCAGTACCTTCCCCAACTTTTTTTGATTAATGAACTTATAATATTCAGATTTTTTTTATTCAGCATTTAAAGTATAGATCTGTGGTCGGATACTTGGAGAGTGCGTCTCATTCAAACACCAATGCATAAAATTTGAAGCGGTTTTTTGCAAAATGGTCAAATAATATTTTTTAAAAAAAGTAATAAAAAATTGAATTTTTCATAATTTTTGGGTACTGGACCCCTTTAGTACCACATGGCTTCTACAAAAACATATAACAGGGTTAAAAAAACATTTCAAAATTTAAATTTTACCAAACATTATCAAACATTTAATTTTCTTTTTTTTTTCCAAGTTCAAAAACTATACTCACAAAAACTATACTCGGTAAATTTAAGCATAGTCCGATTCTGTCTGTCTTGCCCCATAGCAAGTAAAACAATTACCCCGCTGTGTCCAATAATTACCCCGTAACTAAACATGCTTGTCATAATGTTACTATTCATCCTATAATGGTGTTTTTCTGTACACACAAACCACCTTTATAAATATAACCAATACTGTGCATTACAAAATTCAAGATCATGTAAAAGAAAAAAAGTTATGCATAATTTGGCATCGATAGAACAAAATTTTAACCCCTTTTTTTTCAAGCGCTTTGGAATTTTTTTTTGAAAAAAAGTACTAATCTAATCAAAATTAATTAATCAGAGCATTGCTGGATATGCAATTAACAAATTGTTGCTTGCTGACGCAATAAATTGTAGAGTACAGGGGGAAAACCGCTTGATTTCGTAGAAGGCTTTCCTCAATAGGCCTCTTTGGCGAGGATAGCGATAAATCGCCTAAACTGGTGTAGAGAAACCGGTTACTCGCTTTATTTTTCTTCCGCGGCAACCCTGATTCGCACCAGAGATCAATGGACACGAGTCACACGTTTGTACCGCCGATGAAGAACCGGAAAAAACCGGTTTCCTTTCTCCAGTGTCCGCCAAGCAGACACAATTATGGGAAGACTCCTAATTAATCAAGCGGTTTTTCCCGAGTACTCTTCAATCATGATGCATTATGGCTGTTGGGCTCCATTCCAATAATTACCCCGGGTCACCCTATTTCCATAGCAACCGCCGCGCCGCTAATTGTCACAAGCATGTTCTCGCAATAGACACTCAAAATGATACATCACAGAGGTCATGTGGACGCGTCGACATGCAAATGCGGACGTCAGATCGACGCACGGACATCGCGACGCAAACGTCGACGTCGAGAAACGCGACGTCGGACGTTCTAGGAAATCGGACACGACAGTCGGTGGGTTGGGTTGGTGGACGTTTTGGGGACGTGAAAATCGACAAGCGTGTAATATCTGGATAATACGTTCGGGAAGTTCGGAGGACAGAACGTTTTGGGAAATTGTGGTAGTCCATCCATTGACTACTGAAGTACGCTGACGTGTTTAAAGGGACTGTAATAGTTATGTCAGTTGTTAATACTAGGGGTATCGGGTAACTTTGCAGTCATATTAATGAATAATTGCAGCAATTGACCTTAATTTAGATTGTTATTATTTTTAACTAACACTGTTAACTTTTTCAGTCCTAGTGAGGCCATTTTGCATCATTATGTTTCTGATCATAATTAAAAATATTAGAGCTGACATCTATTAGAATTAATAAAAAATATTTTCTAATCGAAAAAAGTTTGAATAATCGAATGATGTGCTTTTTGATATCATAAATAGCTATAGGCGATCAGAAATAAAATTCTAAAATGATGCCAAATAGTCATTGGGACTGAAAGGGTTAAAAAGTTCGCAAGATTTCACTGGAATCCTGGTATTTTCTAACTGTCACCACTATTTGGAGCGTGGATTTACCACTTTTTGTGGAAAACAATAGTTTGGAAAAACCACAAACGCAATAAATAAACGCTCAAAATAGTGGTGACAGCTATTAGATACCAGGATTGTGGTGCAATTTTGTGAACTTTTTATAACCGTATTTGTTACCTAACAATAAATTTTTGATTATTAGAACTAGTAACTGTTAGTATGTTTAAACTGATCATGTAATGCTTGTATTGACACATTCAACGCTTAACACTTATTGACACATGCTTAACACTTAATGCTTGCACTTAACACATGCAACTTCTGCAACAGTTAGTGGCTGCAATTAACACTAATTAATTTTACAATAATTTATTAGCGTTTAAAATTAACTAGTAAAATCCTACATTACTCATAGATGTTTATGTGACATGAATGTGTGTTGATGTTTGTGTGTGATTGAGGTGATTGTGTGACATGAATGTGTGCTGATGTTTGTGTATGATTGAGACGATTGTGTGAAATGAATGTGTGATTAAGATGATTGTGTGACATGAATGTGAATGTGTTGATGTTTGTGTAATTGAGATGACTGTGTGAGAGACATCATGAATATTGAGATTGTGTATGATTAAAGTTTTAATTTTGGTGAACGAAGTTAGTTGTGATAGCATATTACAAAGATGTTCATAATGATATCTCATATAATTCCTGAGAAAAATGTTCCTAAAGTAGGGAAAATTATAATGAACGAGATGGAACCATTCGACAACCTTTAAAAGGAGTTATTATTGTGCGATTATTTTTTCATTTGAGTTTCAGTAGCTGACAACCAAAGAGTTATATAGTAGGGTAGAGGAACGACTCGTACTGAGCAGCCATCGGCAAGCCATGGCTCACTACGGAAGCCGAATAGAGTGGCAAAAGAGCTAGTTAACTTATAATTTTGATACTGAGAAATTAAGTACATCCAGGGCAAAGGCTGGAATCGAACCCGCACCGTAGCTCGCGGACTACTGTTATGGCCTGCGATCCAAACCACTCGGCCATTGGGCCCCACATGCCACCCTAATTGTCTGCGTGTTGATCCATGGTGCTGTTGGTAGGTTCAGTCTCTACCCTACCATAGAACGGGGTGAAGGAGCCCAGTCTGTTAAGCACTTGCCTAGAATGCGAAAGGTCCCAGGTTGGGATCCTGGCATCGCCAAAAAAATGCCGACCTTATAAACGCCCCGTGCAGTCAAAATTGTCCGACGAATAATACCCCGTGTAAGGGAGTGCATGTTAAATATGCTACAAGTCCTAACGCTGCGTACGATGTCGCCCTCAACGGTTGCGTTGGGTGCCTATTCAGGTGTTGGCACGTCACTTGACTGTGGTTCTAAAATACGACGCCCGTCGCCAATAGCCCTCGTGTAGCTCTAGTGAGACGATAATTAAAACCTAACCTACTATAGAACTCTTTGCCGACTCCCCTTACCCTTAGAAGGAGTTACATTGTGTACTATTTTTTTTTTCATTTGAGTTTCAGTAGCTGCCAACCTGGATTCCCAATGGATTGAAAGAAAATTGTAAAAGAAAAGGTGACTATGAATTAGATTTTTTTAAACATTTAATTATTGTCTAGAGTGAGTTTGCTCAATACCACCTAGATTAGAAGGCCAACGAACTAAATGCTTGACGTCATAATAGTGGGCCGATTCTGTGGTTTTGACCAATGATCATTCGTGACTAGATCTTGTATTTGAATAAATTTTTAAGATACGCTGAATCAATATGCGACGTTATTGGTCAACAAATCGAAATTGGTCCACTAGTGTGACGTTGTGTTGCTTAGTTCTTCGGTCTTCTAATCTATGTGGTATTGGTTTGCTTGGGCTTTGGGGTTGCTTTAACCCGAGCCTCATTTAGATTTGTTCGATAATTTGTCTTCACAGAATGATCCTATCTTGGTTTAAGTTTTGGGAAAGGTGCTTTAATGCATTATTTTAATGCTTGAACCTCTTCAGACCCGATCAAAATCCTACGTATATTCTTAATCTAAAAATAGTTTTCATACAAATAGATGCTGAAAAAGTAGGTTTTGCAAAGATATTTTTAAAAAAATTATGTTTATAGGGTTACTTTTTATACTTACTTTTTTGTGTGCTATATATGCAACAAAAAAAAGCCATATAACTTATTTGTTGTTAATTATTAGTTATTAGTAGTTAGTGTTTTAACATTGTTTTTACTGCAAAATGGCTTTAAATTGAACTACTAAAAGAACTTTTTGAAAAGTTTGAAAAAATTTAACTTAATTACTTTAAGAACTCTAATATCGTATTGACCCTCGTTCAACTTCATTTTTTATGGAAACAAATGGCTAATACCTGTAATCAAAGGCTGAAAACTAATATTTGGATCTTCTTCTAACGAACCAGGTCAATTTCGGAAATAATTAACATGTTAATTGTTTGTGGGCAGGTTTTATGAAATGTCCCCAAATGAGGAAGCCAGGTCGCAAGAGGTTTTAGTGCTTTAATTTCATGTAAAAAAAATTATAATTTTGGCATCACCGCAAATAACGTTTGTATTTTAACAAATGAAGAGTATAGGTTAAAAACAACTTCATTGCATGGGAATCTGTCGGCATTAGGCCTCTTTGGCAACAATAGCGAGTCAGATCATAAAGTTGTGGAAGAAAACCGGTTACTCACTTTGTTACGGCTACCCTGATTAACGCCAGAGATCAATGGACACGTGTCACACGTTTGCAACGCGAAAGAACCAGGGAGAGAAACCTGTTTTTCTGTCAACAATATCCACCAAGCACACCAGAATGCGGGAAGATTCCTATGCAATGAAGTTGTCCCCCCCCCCCCCCCCCCCCCCCCGTACTCTTCACATGTTAAATGACAAATATGTTTCGTCAAAAATTTGTCTGGAAATATAACAAAAATATTGAAATTTATTTAAGATAGCACTCAATACTATTCTTTCATTTATTTGGAGGAATATTACAGTATTTATGTGCTTATACTGGCTTAAGTTCAGATGTATTTTACTTGCTAATTTTGGGTTGCAGTTAGAGGTTTACTTAAATGTATGTTTAGAGTTAACTTTGGTGGGAATTTTTTTTAATAGCGTGTTCTTATATGCGCACGTCTAAAATGTTTTGACAAAAATATTTTGAGTCACAAAATGCCACTGAAAAGGTTTGGTTAACAAAAGTGGCGATAGTAAGGATCCGAAAGTTATAAAGAATTTTTTAAAAATTCATGGATCATTAAGATAATATTAATTAATAAATTTTATTAATAATGAAAAGTACCCAAAAAATCTGTCAAAAATATAGAAAATTTTAATTTAAGGCACGTTGAATGGCCTAATTTCGTATTTTAATTGCTTAATTTATATTAATTTTTGATATGATATAATAAAAAAACAAGATCTCGTAAATTTAAGATTAAGTAACTCTCTCTTGGTTCAATTTTATACTTAAACTGCCAACATAGCCACTTTTACTATTTTACAGTAAAATATTACTGTTCATTTGCGTCACTTGACTGGTTTCTAAAATGCGACGCCCGTCACCAACAACCCTCGTGTGGCTCTAGTGCGACGATAAATCAAACCTTACTGCTCATTTGCTTTAAAATTATAATTTAAATATCTCAATCCGAACCTCATGCGGGGCTGGTGAGCTCAGTCGGTATTCACTCGCCTAGCATGCGAAAGGTCCCAGGTTCGGGTCCGGGCATCGCCAAAATAACTGCCGACCTATGAACGACGCGTGCAGCCAAAAATGTCTGACGAATAATACCCCGTATAAAGGAGCGCACGTTAAATATCCTTCAAAGTCCTAACGCTGCGTACGATGTCGCCCTTCCAACAACGCCTGTCGCCAATAGCCCTCGTGTAGCTCTAGTGCGACGATAATTCAAACGTAACCTAGCCCTGAACCCAATGCTTACCAGTATATCAATTTTAAAGTTTTGCCACGAATTCGTCATGCACTGACCGATTTTCTTGATGAAACATGCAGTAATTCCCATGTAAAATTACGAAGTAGCAACAAATTCTTCTTTTGCACTTTAACATAATGCAGAGCTAGACACCTCTTAACACTTTAAGGACGGGCGTCGACTGACCCACAGACTAAGAATCTTCTATACCAGCAACTTAATCCAATGCCTAGCTCTTCTAACATGTCGAAAGGAACTAAAACACTATTAAAGATTGATTTGTTGATTGGCATAATTGTACTTTCCGATTGTTGGGCTACTGTTTCTTCGGTGTGCACAGCTGTGGGAAAAAGTTATCCACTAGTGATCATTTCAACCGTTAGTCATCCTTTTACATCGGATCTTTTTGACTATGTGAACAAATAAGATTCTGAGTTTATTGCATGACACAAAATTTGCATAAGGGGCCGTCTTAATATTAAAAATGTTACGAACTTGAAAATTTTCAATAGCAACACCCAATTTTAATTACTTAGAAATGTGAAAACTCCTCGAAAACCCCTAAATCTCAGTTTTTGTTTCATTTGGATGAATATTCGACGAATTATTCAATCGAATCACTTGTGAACCTTTGGGGGACCATGTCTAAAATGAAAAGCGTAGTCAGCGTGTAGGTTTATAAATGGAAGAAAAAGAAGCACAAGGTCAAATATCTTGAGGATGGGCCTACGAGGGATATAAAAGTCAATGAGTAGCTGTACATATTAAAAAACAACGTCGAAAATAAGTTGTCGTCAAAAAAAGATCCCTATCGTCGTTTGATGAGGGTTCTAAATTACGAGGTGTAATTGGCCCTGTTAAAGCTCCTAAAGGTGGCTGCAAATAGGCAGCCAGAAACCATTACATTAGTTTCCTTAGACACAATGGGCGCGCTAGTTTCTATGTTAATTTCAATGTTGAGATTCTCCAATGAGAGTTTCAAACTTAGAGTGGTCTTAGTCTATGGGTCAGTCGACGCCCGTCTTTAAAGTGTTAAAAAAAAGACTAAAAAGTATGTCCTTTAAACATAAATTCACTCCACGCCATTACGAAAGTTTCGTCTTAGTCCTCTTGCAAAGTTGCGTCCCCATTTGGGGAAATTTCTTTAGAACTTCCTCACAAACGATTAATACGTTAATTAGTTCCGAAGTCGACCTGGTCTGATGTAAGAAGATAAAAACATCACTTTTCAGCCTTTGATTACAGGTATCAGGCATTTATTTCTATAAAAAATGAAGTTAAACGAGAATCAATACGATATTAGAGTTCTTAAAAAAATTAAATAATTTTTTTTTCAGAAGGTTCTTTTAGTAGTTAATTTTAAAGGCATTTTGCATTGAAAACAATGTTAAAATAATCAACTACAAATAAGTGATAAGGCCTTTTGTTGCAGTTAAAGCACAAAAAATGTGTATTTTTTTATTTTAAGGCTTATCCCTAAGTCACTAACTACTACAAACATTATTTTTTATAAAATATCCTTGAAAAAACATACTTTCGCATATATTTGTATGAAAATTATGTTTAGATTAAAAATATACGTGTTGGAATTTGCTCGGATCTTAGGAGGTTTTCCTTTATAAATTAACAGATCAGTTTAGTGCTATTTAATACATTCGATGTAACTGCGGTGTTAATACTTCTCACTATTAATTGAAATAAGTTATTATTTATTTTCTTTGTAGTTCATGAAATCTTTGATTTCAAAATATTAAAGACAAAAATATCAGCTCATAGTCATTCAACGGAATGTAATTGTTGTAATTTAGTAAATACAGGGTGAGGCAAATAAAAGTGGCCCCTGTTTAGAGATAAGAATACGTTGAAATGCTTGGCGAGGAAAAACTCTTGAAGCTGCTTGAAACCTGTTTTTTTGCATCGGTTGGATCGGATTAGCTTCACATTAGAGCTACTCATAGACAAGTGGCGGGTTCAGGTCTTAGTTCGTATTATATGAAGACGTCGCATTATGCAAAAATTTTGTGTCCTGCAATCAATTTAGAATGTTTTGCATTGAAAAAAAAGGTCCTATTCTTTAGGAAAAATAACAACCGAAATCACTAGTGGGATTTCTTTTCCATCAGCTCTACTAACCTTGCTTATATTTAATTTCAACTAGCTTCTCAAACCATAGCGTAGTTGCTGGCAAATAATTCGCCAAGCGTTTGTTTGGGCTTAATATTAAAGTGATCAACAGCTCCAGTTAGCATACCTGTTTTGGTATTGGGCTTTGACTTGGCAACATTTCTGTCGTATTCTTTTCTCCACGTTGGGGCCGCTTATATTTGCCTCACCCAGTAGAAAGGAGGAAAAATGAAAATTTCTCAAATTGCGCATTTATGTTCAAACGGATTTTTTACCCAAAATATTACTAATTGCACAGATAGCTTTAAAATAATCAAGGCAAATAATCAAAATTTAATATTCAATGTGTTAAGGGTTTATAATAGTACTAATCTATTATATTTTATTTCAGTTGGGGCGGGAAGTTTTCAATCCGTTTTGTACTGATTCAGTATCTTAATGGTAAGTGAAAATTTTTCTAATGTTTCTAATATTGTCCTATAAAATATTAGAAACAATAACACATTCCTGTACTGATTAAAGTACGCTTCTCAAAACAATTGAAGGAGCGTATGGTTTAAACTCTTTTACCCCTAATAATTCCTATTGAAATCATCAGCTTGCAGGTTTTTCTCACTAAGTTTAGCTCGCACTTATTTATCGTTAAAAGGAAGAATCATGTATTTTAAAGAATTTAATAATGGTTATTTTATTTACATTATAATGTGAAAAATATGGTAAAATAAAATTAACTCTCAAAAAGTTTAATGGAATAAATTGTTCCTAAATTCTTCCCGCTTGCATTTTTGGATGCTTAAAAATTAATTTTACCTTTTTTTTACAAATAAAGTTTTGAAAAAATTATTGTTATTATTTATTCAAAAATTATGTGTCCAATTTTATTAACCTTATATTTTATTTTTAAAAAAATTAAGATTTTTTCCCCTGTTTCTTACCCTTTAATTCGGGGTGCATGATACGAATCTATTTCGCAAATTTTAGTTCCAACTTTGTTTTTTATTTTAAAAATCCAAAAGTATAAAAAAGTAAAAGATTTTCAATTGAAAGGTGGTATGAACTTTTATCGAGTTCACTATCAATGCATTGTTATATTTTAGGTTAGGTTTGAATTATTATTAACCACGCAAATTCAAGCTCAAGGGCGTGTCATTCGTGCAAACGACAAGAACCACTACGCCCGTCTCTTAAGCCTTGGTTTCCTCGGAGTCTGTCGCCAGAAGAATGCGACCGTTATTATACGTGAATGACGTCACTCTACCGGCCACCGCTTCATCGGAACGTTACGTTGACACGAAACTGGAAACCTAGCGAACTCACTCAACCAACTCTGTTGTTGTTTTGGTTTTCGTCTTTGCATGTCAAAAATGGAAAATTTAGGTTATTCGTGATTTCTCACAAAATCAATTAGCATTTCTTCCTCGGCAAGCGTAAAACAACTCTCGCCTTCCGTCATTTCCTCAATTTTTTAATTTTGGGCAAGCACACCGCACAAGAGACAACAGCAAAAAACGCTGTCACCAGGATTTCCCCATCGCACTCAACAGCAACTCAATCTGGCGGTCGTCGGCAACGCTCCCGAGGAAACCACTCTAGCGTAATCAATGTCAATAGTTTGTATGACGTCACTCACCGCATTTGTCCGACCGCTCGCTTACAACTGTTGACGGACTCCGAGGAAACCGTGGCTTTAACTAGAAGTCGACCAATGAAATATTCGGGACCAGCATCGCAAAAATACTGCCGACTTATGAACGGCCCGTGCAGCCAAAAATGTCGGACGAATAATACCCCGTGTAGGGGAGTGCACGTTAAACATGCTCCAAAGTACCAGCGTACGATGTCGCCCTTAACGGTAGCGTTGGGTGACTACTCGGGTGTCGGCTCGTCACTTGACTGTGGTTCTAAAATACGACGCCCGTCGCCAATAGCCCTCGTGTAGCTCTGTGCGACGATTATTCAAACCTAACCTAGCCTTAACAACAAACGAGCAATTTTAAGGCAATTTGGAGCGATTCAGGAGTTAATTTTCACTACTTTCCAGTGTCGAAAATGCCCTTCTCCTTAGGAGTGGATTTCACTCTTTTGTTTTAAGAGTGTAGTTAATTTATAATTTTGATATTGAGAAAGGAAGTACACCCAGGGCAAAGGCGGGAATCGAACCCGCTCCCGTTACAGCGCGCGGACTTCTAGGGTTATGGCCTGTGATCCAAACCACTCGGCCATCGGGCCCCATATGCCACCCTATATAATCTCCGTGTTGCTCCATGGTGCTGTTGCCAAGTTCAGTCTCTACCCTACTATAGAACTTTGGGAGCGTCTGTGGAGGGTGCATAACAGTTCTAGTTTATATATTGTTTCAGCTGGCGACATGTTCTCGACCCGTTCCATAATGGCTCAGTATCGCCTTGGTAAGTAAAGCATTTCCTAAAGTTTCTAATATTGTCCTATAAAATATTAGAAACACTAACACACGCATGTAGAAGATACTAGTTAAAAGCAGCTGTTGATCGAGATCTATGAGGATGCAATCCTGCCAATCGTAGAGTTATTGATCAGTTTTTTTTAAGAAGCTATTCTTTACTGATCAATAATGTCCTGGAATATTTTCCCCTATTACAGTAAGACTTCGTACAGCCCATTTTAAAGAAATGAGGTGTTATCTGGAGATATTTTCAAGATCCTAAACCATTCTTCCGAAATTATCCAGAAAACCAACTAACGCCTGACCATTTGAGGGGCTGGGAAGCCCAGTCGGTTAGGCACTCGCCTAGCTTGCGTAAGGTCCCATGTTCGGGTCCGGGCATCGCCAAAATAACTGCCGACCTATAAACGGACACAATGTCCGACGAATAGTACGTAAGGATGTGCACGTTAAGTATCCTTCAAAGTCCTAACGCTGCGTACGATGTCGCCCTTTACGGTTGCGTTGGGTGCCTATTCAGGTGTCAGCTCGTCACCTGACTGTGGTTCTAAAATCCGACGCCCGTCGCCAATAGCCCTCCTGTAGCTCTAGTGCGACGAAAATTCAAACCTACACCAAAACCGAGCTTAAGTTTGCAGCAGAGAAATGTACTAGGCAGAGGAATCTGTAAACAACGCTGCTGGCGCCGAAATTTCGCCTGCTCCTATTGGCTGCTCCTTCGACCCTGATATTCGTGCGCCCTGTTACGTCAAAATCGAAGGGAAAAAAATAATTAAAATAACACTCTAACTGAAGCTAAACTAATAAAAATAATAAATTTGTCTTGAAATAACAAATTTGTTTATTGAATGTGAAGTACCTTTTTGTATTCGATTCTCGCACACAAAAATTAGAACTATTTACCCTTTTTCTCGTAGAACATTTGTATACTGCAAACTTAAGGTCGGTTTTGGTGTAACCTGACTATTTGTTTATATACAAAGCGATTGCTGTCTCGCTCTTTGGGTTTAGCGCCCCACCGCAGAGCGTACTTCTATAGTCTCCATGACCTGGCGACTCTCGCATCATCAACGATAGTTGGTTGACATATATTTTCTGGCTTGTGTGCTTGGTCGCAAGGACCCGCTTATAAACCATCGTCAAGTAGGACAACACAAGACACACAAAAACACATATGACAGATGTTGCCATCTGTCGCCACCTCCACAATTTAGACATGTCCCTGAAGGGGAGGGAAATTTTCTCCAGGAGCCTGTACCCATGGTGAACTGCGCAATGACCGAACACAGGACTTTCGGACCCAACAGATTTTACGAGCACGTACTCCGCGTATACTCGGTAAGTCTTCAGTGGCACCGGGTCTCGAACTCTCAACCTTCCGATCTCGAGTCCGAGATCCTGACCACTAGGCTCCTTACAGCCCCATCATCAACGCTTTTGGCACTTTATGGAAATAGCTTTATGGACACGATAACATCGCATTGGTAAGTAAAACATTTCTTAACGTTTCTAATATTGTTCTATAAAATATTAGGAACACTAACACAAGCACATAGTTAGGAAGGAGAAGTAGAGGGGTCTATCCGGTCAAATGGTTTGAAGCAGGGCTGTCGGGTTTTTCGAGCCACTGCGCATAACAAACCGGCACTCGGGTATCTCAAGATGCACCGCTCTAGCCTGCTTCTTTTGTGCGTTACTGCGCACATACATGGCCCGCTCTATTCTCTTTCCTAACTCTATGCACAAGCATGTAGAAGATACTAATTAAAAGCAGCTGTTGATCAAGATTTGTTTTTTCTTGATATTGATTTTTTTAAAACATTTAATAAGGAACCGCTCTTATGGGGCTCTGGAGGCATAGTTGTAGCGCGCGAAGGGTATAATTATCGTTCATCGTTTTCATGGGGTAAACTGTACTGCGTTTTTTTTTGGTTAATTATGTGTCGTATTAAAATTAGTTTTTTGGTTGGTAGACATATTTTCAGGTTTGTGTGCTTGGTCAGAGGCCAAGAAGTAGTTCGATTATACCTCTAGTGCATACTGTTGACATATGGCAGAAAATAACATAGTCCACTTTATTCTAGTAACCCTTTCCGACAGAGGTATCACGATCGTGCGGATCGTTTATTTGTATAAAAAAAGGTTTTGTTTTTAAGGAGTTGCTGGCATTTATGCTGTTAAACGCATTTTTTCGATAAAACACTAAATTTAGTCACATAATTTTAAATCAGCGCCATCTGACCGCCGCCGTGACAACGGGTTAAACGGGGCTAACTAAACTTTATGGTGTATTGAAGAGAACAGCTGTGGAGAAAAAGTTGACATTAGTGATTATTGTACTCTTGTTTCATCAAATAGAATCGGAAATTTTTGTCTTTGTAAATAACATTTTGATTTAATTGCATGATAACTTGCATTAAATCAATTGGGGCCGTGATCATATTAAAAATTTTGATAACTTAAAAATTTTCCAATAGCAACACTTAATTTTATTAACTTACACTCTCAGAAATAACTTGCGTTTTTGACGATTCATGAATCCTCAAGCCTCATTTCGTTAATTTTGAGGATTGTTTCATCAGGGGGGGGGCAATCACGTGACTTTTGAGTAAACGCGAATCCTCACCTTTACGATCGTGGATTGACGATTCTGTATCTTGATATCTTGATTTTGAGAAAAATGAATCTCATTGTTGTACTCACATGCTCAAAAATGACGAAATATTTCTTTAGATTAGACGACATTCAAATCCTCAAAAATGACGATTCAAATTTCCTCACTTTGAGGAAACGAAAACTCGGAGCATTTGCCAGTAACGGAATCGTCAAAATTAAGGAAAATTTCGTCGATTTTGAGCATTCATTTTTTAGAGTGTAGAATTGTTAAGCACCCTCAAGAACCCCCAAATCTTAGTTTTTATTACATTTGGATGAATATTCCACAAGTTTTTAAAGCTAATCACTTAATGACCATTTGGGAAGCATCTTTAAAAGCACGAGAGTATTCTGCAGCTTTATTGAAGTAGGAAAAATAAACGTAAGGTTAACGACATTGTGGATGGGGTCCTACATGGGCCGGGGGTTGGGGAGCTCAGTCGGTTAGGCATTCACTTATCATGTGAAAGGTCCCGGGTTCGGGTCCGGGCATCGATAAAATAACTGCCGACCTATAAAGGCCCGTGCAGCCAAAAATTTCCGACGAGTAATACCCCGTGTAAGGAGTGCTCGTAAAATATCCTTCAAAGTCCTAGCGCTGCGTACGATGTCGCCCTTAAGCCTTGGTTTCCTCGGAGTCTGTCGCCAGAAAAAGGCTACCGTTATAATACGTGGATGACGTCACTACCGGCCACCGCTCAATCGGAACGTTACGTTGACATGAAACTGGAAACCTAACACACTCACTCAACTCAACTCAGCTGTTTTGGTTTTCGTCTTTGGTTTTCGTCCTTGCATGTCAAAAATGGAAAATTTAGGTTCTTCGTGATTTCTCACAAAATCAATTAGCATTTCTTCCTTGGCAAGCGTAAAACAAGCCTCGCCTTCCTTCATTTCTCAAATTTTTAATTTTTGGCAAGCACACCAAGCAACAGACAACAGCAAAAAACGTTGTCATCAGGATTCCCCTAACGCACTCAACAGCAACTCAATCTGGCGGTCGTTTGAGTTGTCCGGCAACGCTCCCGAGGAAACCACTCTAGCGTAATCAGTAGTTCCTAGACGTCACTCACCGCACTTGTCCGACCGCTTAAATCTGTTGACTCAGAGGAAACCGAGGCTTTAACTGTTGCGTTGGGTGCCTATTCAGGTGTCGGCTCGTCACCTGACAGTGGTTCTAAAATACAACGCCCGTCGCCAATAGCCCTCGTGTAGCTAGCTCTAGTGTGACAATAATTCAAACATAACCTAACCTACAAGGGAGGTGTAGTGAGTGAGAATGAATTCCTAAGGTTATTTTTAGGCAACTTAAGAATTTCCCTTAAAACTCGAAGTAATTGAAAAAAAAAAGAAAACTGTTTTGATAATTTAAAGATGGACCGTCTGCATAGCCTTATACAGGGTGAGGCAAACAAAACCGGCCCCGAGATGGACATAAGAATACGACAGAAATGTTGCCAAGTCTAAAACCAATACAAAAACAGGTTTGCTTACTGAAGCTATTGATCCCTTCAATATTAAGCCCAAACAAACGCTTGGCGACTTATTTGCCAGCTAATACGCTACGCCTTTAGAAGCTAGTTGAAATGGAATCTAAACAAGGTTAGTAGAGCTGATCAAGATTTAGTGATTATTTGATTGTTTCGGTTGAAATTTATCCTAGAGAATCGGACCTTTTTGTTTTTGGTAATACAAAACATTCTAAATTGATTGCAAGACACAAAATTTGCATTATAGGACGTCTTCATACAATGCGAACTAAGATCTGAAATCGCCGCTAGTCTATGATGAGTAGCTCTAATGCGAAGCAAATCCGATCCAACCAATGCAAAAACAAATTTCATGCGGCTTCAAGAGTTTTTCTCGACAAGCATTTTAACTTATTCCCATCTCTACATCGGGGCCGGTTTTGTTTGCCTCAACCTGTACTTTAGTGCCTACAGGGCCTGATTTCCGGCAGGGCAATCGGCACAAGTGCCAAGGTTCCCCACTTTGAGGGGGCCAACATTATTCATGGACATTTACGCTCAATACAACTTTTTAATATGAAATAAACAAAAAAATTAAATTCATGAAGAAAAGTTGACCATGAAATTGAGTTTAAACTCTGAATTAATCAATTAACAAAAATAGTTTGGGGGGATAAGCTAAGCATGCCTTTGAAGCTAATAATACTTTCAGCTGTTTTTTTTTTGGTGAACACTGTGAGATAAGAAAATATTTTATCGATATGTTTTCGGGGCCCCAAATTCGCTCGTGTCTTGAGCCCCAAAACTTGTAAGTCGGGCCCTGAGTGCCGAAATCCCCCCCCCCCCCCCATTACCCTCTCTCCCAGGTGATAGTTCGTGATATTTGGCTCAAACCCCCCCCCCCCTCCCTTGATTAAAGGTTGCGTTGGCTGCCTATATTCAGGTGTTGGTTCGTCACTTGTGGTTCTAAAATACGACGCCCGTCGCCAATAGCCCTCGTGTAAGTCTAGTGCGACGATAATTCAAACCTAACCATTGGTATTTAAATACGCCCCTTTGTTTGATTCTCAATTTCGGTTTCTACTATGGAATGCAGTATTTATAGCAATATAATTTATAAATTATAATTTTTAATGAATTTTCAAAGATAATTGAAGATTTCCTATTAATTTGAATGAATTATATTTTTATTAACTGAAATGGTTGAAAGATGACCTTATGGCCCTCCCTTTCGCCCACAGATGGCGCTCCTAAACAAATAGTAGTCACCGAAACTTATATAGTAAAGTGTGATTGAAAAATCACACTTTATCCCTAATTCAAAATTGATGAAAATTGAATTTCTGGGGGTAGGGCAATTTTTTTTTAAATCTTTAATTAAAATTATTTATATAAAAAATTATATTTAATTTTAATCATTTTTGATTAGAATTATTTCCAGTTAAAATTATTTTTAATTGAAAATATTTTTTCATTTAATTCTTCATGGAAAATACATATCTTTAAAAAAAAATGAAAATTGAATTCCCGGGGGGGGGGGGGGGCAGAATTTTTTTCCAGTTGCACCCTGACTTCGGTGTGCCCCCCTATCCCTCAGAAAAATCTTAGATCCACCACTGTACCTAAACCACCTTCCGAATTCATGAAATAACATGGATTTAGCTTTCAAGAAGCAGCTTGTTCAGTAACGCCATCTGCAGGCAAAAGAAAGGAGGAAAGGAAGGCCATCTTTCAACCATTTAAGTCAATAAAAAATATTTAATTGAGTAAGAAGCATAGCTTACATATCATTTAGGACATGCACTTGTTAAAAAACTCTGTATTGTTAATTCACAGAAATTTCCTATTCTAAGTACCAGGATGCAGTCGTGATTGCAGAAATGTCATTTCGTTACACAAAAAGAAGCTAGTCAAAAATGAAATAAACACTTTTTTTATATATAATCTTTTAATCATTACACGTAATATATAAACCGGGAAAATAGGATTTTCCTTTGAAAATAGCTTCGTGGTAAATTTTTATCTTCAATTCTACGGTGCTAAATGTCATGGCGTCACATATGGAATTGCCCATCTCTAAAACTTGATTTGAAAAAAAAAATCAACGCAATTTTTAAAACAGCACGCGAAATGAGTTCGAAATTTGGTATTTTCCTTGCAAAGCCGTATTTAAGTTTCCCCGTGTTCTTTGTCAAAACCAATTTTTGTTATTACCAGTAACATTATTTTCAGAAATGTTTTTAATAATTTCAAAAATGATATTGTAATGTGGAAATGAAGCAGGGGTATTTTACAAGATAAAAATTGAAAATGGTTCCATTTTCAATGTTAATATTTACTGTAGTTATCCGGGTTTTTTTTTGTTTTGTTGTAGTTTTTTTAAAGCGCTCAGTGCCACTGGGGTTTATATACTGTGGGCCCTCTGGCGATCGAATCCGGTCATACTTCGTGTTGCCAGACCCAATCGCCGCACCATGAGTAAAATCGACTAATAAAAATTATCTATTTAACTAATTAAAGCTTTTTACCAGTTTTGCTAGCATAAGTTTATAGGTGGATAGGAATTGATAATTTCTGGCAGATATGAGGTTTATATTTATAAAAGAATTATATTAAAAATGCAACTTTCTATTGCATGTAAATCTTCGGCAAAAGCATTTTTTATGAACCAGTATCCCGTGATGCATTGCGAAAACGGCGAGAAGTGGTTTTATCACACAATCGTAGGGTTTGTATTGCGTTGTACGGGGTTGCGCAATCGATAGGCATATCTGCTACTTTCTAAATCAATGATAACTTCCCCCAAGGATCCTCTGTTTTACTGCAAGCGCCATCTTCACCTGTGCACTGATCAGATCAACTCTGTAGCTAAAGTGCGACGATAATTCAGACCGAACTGAACCAATACCACCTAGATTAGAAGGCCGAAGAACTAAGCAACAAAACGTCACACTAGCAGACCAATTTCGATTTGTTGACCAATAACGTCGTATCTTAAGATGATGTCGCATCTTGATTGATCTTATCTTAAAAATGTATTCAAATACGAGATCTAGTCACGAATGATCATTGGTCAAAACCACAGAATCGGTCCACTAATATGACGCCAAGCATTTAGTTCGCCGGCCTTCTAATCTAGGTGGTATTGACTGAACTGATCAACAAACTTGGACGCATGTTGTAAGATCCGAACTCGCAAAAGTACATGTGCAGCTCTTGTTTCGTAACAACCAAACCAACTAATGACAAAAACAGTTTCCCCAAATGATCGGATTTTGACGATATTTTAACCCTCTCTCTCCCTGGTGATAGTTCGTGATATTTGGCTCAACCCACCCTTGTATTTATTTAAGGATTGTTTTATTAATATAAAAGAATAGCATGTCTAAAAGTTGCATCGTCCAAATGTACTAAACGGTGAAACTTTGAGGAAAATCCGTAGTTTTTTTTGCGAATTTTCAATTTGTACTACGGTGCGTGGCCGGAAGATCCGACACAAATGTATAATGAGTGCATATACATTGATTTTACGTACTTTTAGTAGTTAATTCCTTATATATGAACGCAATTATATTATCATATATCAAGTTTCAAAAAATTTTGAAAAACTTTCGTTTTTTGACAACTTTCATGTCATTGCGGGAACGGAAGATAAAGCAATAAAAAAAATAGTGCATTTTTCATCTCTTTACCAAAGGCAACTTTCCGCAATATAGCCATCCGAAATGAAATAAAAAGTTTATATATATATATATATATATATATATATATATATATATATATATATATATATATATATATATATATATATATATATATATATATATATATATATATATATATATATTATATATATATATATATATATATATATATATATTAGTAGTATGAGCCCGCCTTACTGGGAACCCGTTAACTTCGCATTGCTTCCTTTTAGAGGCATGTTTACTTTTGAAAATACACTCAAAATCAAAACAAAATTAAACTCGTGTTGTCACATGCGAACTTAAAAAAGCAAACACTAATGGAGGATGAAGCTGCCTTACTGCGAGCGCATATCTCAACCAAACTAATAGAGGATGGCGTTAAGCCCCCGTTTCGGCCCGGTCCATGTATTTTCAAGCCCTGCTTTGTCCCGCAATCCCACGTGGATGACGTTTTTTTAAAACTAATTATATTAATTAAAAATCACAATCAAATATGAAAAAACAAAGCCTCAGGTGCACACGTAGGTAGTAAAAGGAATCTGCTCTAAAAAATTCGAAATTTTTAATATAGTCTAAGTAGGTCTTTTGCGATCCACAGGCAGAGACTTTTATTATTATATATAACCATGGGATATTAGGAGGCGGCATATGGATGACACGATTTTGATACCGTAACTTTACCAAAGCCACAGTTGGAATTCGAGAAATAACACGGATTTACCGTCTTTCCAAGAGGCAGCTTGTTTAGTAGCGCCATCTGCAGGCAAAAGGGAAGGGGGGGGGGATAAGGCTATCTTTCAATCATTTCAGTCGAAAAAGAAACTAATTCAAATAAATTTCCATTTTTAAGTACCAGGATGCAGTAGAGGTTGCAGAAATGTCATTCTGTCACACAAAAAGAAGTTAGTCGAAAATGAAATAATAAAATACTTTTTAAAATAAAAACCTTTTTTTTTATAACCTTTAAATCATTAACAGTAATACATGGCTTTAAAAAAAACTCCTTTGAAATTAGCTTCTTGGTAATAGTTTTACTTCAATTCTGTGATTCAAAATGTATGTCAGTGCGTCACATATGGAATGGCGAAATTAGTTCGAGTTTTAATATTACCAGTAACATTATTTTTAAAAATGTGTTAAATTTTTTAAAAAATAATAAAATTCGACTGTGACGCAGTTATTCAGTTTCCAATAATTTAATTGAAAATGGTTCCATTTTCAATGTTAGATGATTACAATATAAAGCTTTGATAGTTATCGGGTGCACTAATTTTATAGCACAGTAAAATTGAAATTATCCCAAAATAGTAGAAATTACGTAACAAAAAAATAATGAACTAATTTTTCAAATTAATGAAAGAAATTTAATCAATATAAGATATATTTATCAAGTTAGTTGCTGATTAATTTCTTGTTATATTATTTTAAATAAAAAAAAATATTTTTCTGTTACTTGCTAATATTAAAGTTTTAATCCTAATAAAACAATGATGAAAGTGATGATTCGAAAGTCAATTATTATGTGTTTGCAGTAAGCGTGTGCATTATTATTATTATTATTATTATTTTTTGTATATAGCATGTTTGATTACTTTATTTAATTATGGTCTTGGTTAAAATAATAAATAAAAACAAATAAGAGCAATAAATTTAAAGTTATTTAAAAATTACAGTCGAGATATTTTTATAAAAGATGCTTTTGATATGAAATAAGAGATCCACAATTTTACATTCTTTTTATAAGTAAATGCAATATTTCGTTTGCATTTAACTTTTCATTAAAATATAAAAAAAAAATTTATAATAAAATACAAATAAAAGTTATCATATTTTAATTTAGCTTTCAGTGAAAAAATAGATTAATAAGCATTACAACAATATGTAAAACGAAACTTTTAAATGTTAGTAAAAGCATTGTATCTGCACAATTTTAAACGAAAATTATTTTAAAAACGTGAAATAGAACTAACGTATAACTATACCATTTACTTACTTACTCCTCGGCACTACAGTCCATGAAGGACCTTGGCCTCCTTAACTATAGCATTTAGTTAGAATAAATAAAGATTATTTTTTATGCTGTTTGAAGTAGTTACATGTTCGTTGTTCATTATAAAATATTTAATTGTTAAATTAAGCTATATTTATTCTATGGACGTAGAAGAGAAGAAACCCACAGAAACTGATTTCAAAAGAGGAAGGTTGTGGGGATGGGCAAAAAGTCAAGTAACAAATCAAAAAAGGTTTGTTATTTTCGCCACCGACAGGGTCTCATAAAAGTGGTGTGGAACTATTAAGACAGCCATATTTACCAACTGAAAAATAAAATAAGAAATAGCGTCTAAATGTATATACACCATTACCAGAAAAAGCTGCTAAATGATCGTTTTGCCGTCCAATGCTACAGATTGCTTCAGAAGTTCAATAAAGTCCCGATTATCCATGGCAACTCCTTACCCTCGTTAGGGCTGGGGAGCCCAGTCGGTTTGGCACTCGCCTAGCATGCGAAAGGTCCCATGTTCGAAAACCGTGTTCCCGTGCAGCCAAAAATGTCCGATGTATAATACCCCGTGTAAGGGAGGGCACGTTAAATATCCTTCAAAGTCCTCACGATGCGTACGATGTCGCTCTTAACGGTTGCGTTGGGTGCCTATTCAGGTGTCAGCTCGTCACTTGACTTTAGTTCTAAAATACGACGCCTGTCGCCAATAGCTCTAGAGCGACGATAATTCACACCTAACCTTCACCTCATTATTTTATAGACATTTTAAAGGGAATTTTTGTGTTCTAAGGCAGGGGTTCCCAACCTTTTTGCATCTGCGTACCACTTGACTTTTTGATAAAATTTGGCATACAATCAGACCTAAATATTTTGATAAACGTATATTGACTCTTCAAAAAGTGTCAAAAGGCTTTTTGAATTAAATTCTTGAGAATATATAACCCTTTTCGACCGGCGGACAGGTGGCGCTGATTTAAAATTATGAGGTTGAATTTGGTATTGTACCGAAAAAATTCATTAAACAGTATAAGTGCCAGCAACTCCCTAAAAACAGTCATTTTTTTATGCAAATGAAGAATGGTAAAAGTCAGCTGCTTCTGTACCGATATTTTTGAAGAGCTTGAACATTCTCTGTAACACCCGCTCGCTCGCGCGAGCCCGGTCGGAAAGGGATACCATCAGACCTAAATATTTTGATAAACGTATATTTACTCTTCAAAAAGTGTCAAAGGGTTTTTTGAATTAAATTCCTGAGAATATTTAATGATTATATATTTGTTTATTATGACAAACTCGTAATAAGATGATAAATAAAAAGATTAAAATAGTATTAATTTACCGCTTAATTTATTATAAATAGGTCTAAAACCATACAAGTAAAAAATTAGTACTAACTCGGCAAAAACGTGATATACCTTTGTGGTCTTTAGTGCGAAACGTGTTGTTATTTGCCTGTGATTAAATTATCGAAATTTGGAATTGGAGTTAATTTATCTTCACTGTTAAGTCTTCTTTAACACTTATTCTAATACGATGTTTATTTTTTATGCACACGAGTTCAGAATATCCACTCTCACACAAGCAGAACTTCCCGGAAGATCAAAGGGTACTCTGGTCATAAATCTGATTTGGAAATTATTTAAAGATCCAAGAAGTTAATGATTGTTCTGATATTACTCACGCGTACTACCAGTGGCACGTGTACCACCGGATGGGAACCCCTGTTCTAAGGTATACATTATTCTGCGTATTTTGTCTTTTAGAATTTAAATGTAAAATATAAGTAACCGGATATATACTTTACAATGCATACAACAATAACATGAGAATATTTTCCTGTAGCAGATCTTAAGACTTTCTTTAAATAATTTTAGAAAATTAAGCCAATAAATTTCGTGGCGGCGTTACTTGATGAGTTTACCACGAAACGCACGTCTCCACATAGTTCAACAAGTTTGACTGGTTGCGCTACCTATCGGCTACTAACTTTATACTTTTGGTCGTATTCGGAAGGCATTATTTTATAGGATGCTATGGCTTTTTTAAAATCGCACACTCATAATTGACAACAACTAAACGTTTTTCTCAGTTTACATTATCAAATAGGCTTAAAACTGACAACTAAACAACAGTTTTATATTTATTTTTAATCATTCAGGAAGCGGCTTGTTTCGTAGCGCCATCTGCATGCGAAAGAGAGGAGGAAAGGAAGGCCATCTTTCAACCATTTAAGTCAATAAAAAATATTTAATTGAGTAAGAAGCATAGCTTACATATCATTTAGGACATGCACTTGTTAAAAAACTCTGTATTGTTAATTCACAGAAATTTCCTATTCTAAGTACCAGGATGCAGTCGTGGTTGCAGAAATGTCATTTCGTTACACAAAAAGAAGCTAGTCAAAAATGAAATAAACACTTTTTTTTTATATAATCTTTTAATCATTACAAGTAATATATAAAACCGGGAAAATAGGATTTTCCTTTGAAAATAGCTTCGTGGTAAATGTTTAACTTCAATTCTACGATGCTAAATGTCATTGCGTCACAAATGGAATTGTCCATCTCTAAAACTTGATTTGAGAGAAAAAAAAAAGCAACGCAATTTTTAAAACAGCACGCGAAATAAGTTCGAAATTTGGTATTTTCCTTTCAAAGACTTATTTAAGTTTCCCCGTGTTCTTTGCCAAAACCAATTTTTGTTATTACCAGTAACATTATTTTCAGAAATGTTTTTATTTCACTAAATAAAAATTGACAATGGTTCCATTTTCAATGTTAATATTTACTGTAGTTATCCTTTTTTTTAGTTTTGTTGTAGTTTTTTTTAAAGGGGGATAAGGTCATCTCTTAACCACCGGTTGGTAATCATTTTAGAATTTCTTCGGGGGGGGGGGGGGTGATTTTGGGTTCTTTGATAAAATGAATTCAAATCACGGGATGGATAATTAAACTTAACGGTTTTTTCTAGGTTATTTAATGTCAAGATGATTGATTAGGACAGTTAATATTGCATTTCTCTTCATGTAAACTTTCTTATTAACTTCTTCAAAATTAAAATTATTTTCAACTACCTATAAAAATAAATTACCAAATTTTTAAATTCATATAATTAATTAGTAGGTGATGGTTAACGAACAGCTTAAGACTATACAATTCTAATATTTTTTTTAAATAGTAATACTAAAATATATTATTGAATAAATACTGCACATGGATTGAAAAATACTTTATAGAAAATAAGATAGTAATACATTTTCTAATGTAAAAACGTACTAATAATCCAAATATTTTGACGTAGATTTGAAAGATGTTTATTTCAGAAATAACTTCTGATTTAAAAAAAAAATTCTTGAATATTTTTTCCGGAACTAAATTTTGTTTCACAAATGTTTTTTAAAAAGTTCGTGCTTTTAGTTGTTTACATTTCTTTCCTCAATAAAATTGCGAAAATATTGTTGAACAAGAATGCATTTTAGCAACAACGTGTAACAAGACTATGTAAACATTAATAAAAATGAAAAAACTTAAATGAATCAAATGTATGATGTCGTTGTCAACCAATCTTCTTAAGAACATCTAGTAACAATTAAATTCCAGAGCAAATTAACTGCAAAATAGGTTCTCTAAAAAGAAATAATCAAACATAGACACGCACGTGTAGACATTCAACAGCAATCGCGTAGCGATAAGATCGGTAAAGCGCCATCTGGTTAAATTTCGAGAGATAACATATGAAGAGTACACGGGAATAACCGATTGATATTTCAGAGAAGTTTCCACAGCAGGCCACTTTGGCGATGATAGCCAGTGATCGCCTAAACTTGTGTAAGGAAAACAGTTCCTACCATAGATATCATAGTTAAAGTAATATAGTGGCAGATCACGTGGCCTCCAATGCTAACGACGGAGCGGGACGCGCAAGCAATGAAGTCAGTGTTGTAGGTCACGTGATATGCCAGTGTAGTACTTAAACTAATATCTCTGGGGTTCCTAGCTACCAAGTTCAGGCGATTGGCGATCCCAACGCTTGGACCAAGTGAAGAAGAAAGAGAGAAACCGGTTTTCTGCCGCCAAGCAGACAGTTGCGGGCGTCCGCCTAATAAATCAATCGCTTCTTCCCGTGTACTCTTCATATAGATACAGGATGTCAAAAGGTAGTTTGTTGTTTGTTTAGTAGCGTCATCTGTGGGTTAAAAATGAGGGGATGAGTAAGGCCTTCTTTCAACCATTTCAGTAAATAAAAATATATATATATATTCATTCAAACGAATAAGACATCTTTAATTATCTTAAACCATTTTACAAAAATAATCTAATTATCCAGTCAAAAATTAATAAAATATCCTTAAATATTCATTAATAAATTAGTTATATTGTTATTAATAATACATTCCATAATAGAAACCTAAATTGAAAACAAAACAAGCGGATAGTACGTGGCAGCTTTACTTGATGAGCGTACCACGAACCATTTGCCATCTTCATAGTTGCATTAGTTTGACCGAATCCGCTACTGTCGATTTGCAGATACTGAGGCTTTCTTTAAACCATTTTAGAAAATTAAGCTAACTAATTATCCATTTAAATGAATAAAATTCCTTAAAAAATCATTGAAAACTATAAGTTATATATTCGATCTATTAATAAAAAATATACAATCCAGAAAAATAGTAACTTTTATCGAAATTGAAACAAATGCAGCACGTTGCGGCGTTTTCCTAATGAGTTTGCCACGAAACGCTCGTCTCCATATAGTTCAGTCACTTTGACTGGATGCGCCACCTATCGACTGCTTACTTAATACTTTTGATCGTATTCGCAAGGCTTTTATATAAGAATAGAATGCTATGGCTTCTTCAAAATGGCACAATCATTGTTGACAACAATTTACTGTTTTTCCCAGAGTAAATGATGAAATATTTGAACATCTCACTAAAAACACAAAACATCCATTGCAGTTATTCGAAAAAAAAGTCGATTTTTATGGTACCAGTAAATTAAATTTTTAAAATGTAATTTAGTATTTTGAGATAGAGAATTTTAATGTTCTAACATCTAATGATCAATATTAATAAAAATTTCGTTGAAAATGGTGCCAACCGTTTTCAATGTTAGAAAACAAAAAAAAATATCATATTAGGTTCTTTTTTTTTAATGTAACAACATAGAAATTATCTTAAGATATTCATATTTACCAACTTAAAGATGAGAAAGCCGTCTAAAAGTATATACACCATTACCAGTAGAGGATGCAAAGTGATCGTTTTACCAAACCCCACACATTCCCTCTGGAGTACGTGGCAACTCCTTCTCCCTTTTTTCTATAGATATTTTAAAGACGATTTTAGCGTTCTGGAGGGGATACATTTTATAACGCTTTTTGAATTTCAAGATAGAATATAAGTGTCACCAATAGCCCTCGTGTAGCTCTAGTGCGACGATAATTCAAACCAATAGAATTTAAGTAACGAGATTTAAACATTACAAAGTGCAGGAACAATGAGATGAGAATAGTATACTGCAGCAGATCGTTAGGCCTTCTCATAAACCATTTTTTAAGCTAATTAATTATACTTAAAAATTCATCAAAAACTATTAGTTATCGATTCAATTTATCCATTAAAATATTACATTCCATACACAAATTATTTATTACATAATGTTATTTAAAATTAAACTAACTATAGGGGTAAGTGGTGTACCTTGGACGTATGTGTACCTCGAACCTATGCTGATTCTAGCTCGATTAGCTTAGATATTGAAACAACACCACATGCAGTTAAAGTATTTGCTACCAGGGATCTCAGTGAAGTTCTATCTGTTTGTTTAAAAGGTCAATTTATTAAAGAGGTTTCGAAAAACTAAATTCACAGTTCAAAAGTAAATTTTTGTCACATTCTTTAGTGTAATTTTATACTCAAACATGTAGTATTTATTCAGAAACGATGGTTATGCAATATAAAGCAAAGTTTTAGCTATAAAACAGTGTGCTTGAAATTAAGTTAAGTCTAACCTTAACTTGGTGATTAACTATTTTGTTTTTAATATCCAAGTGGTGTACCTCAAACCTAATACAAATGGTGTACCTTGGACTGGTCCAAGGTACACTACTATAGGTCTTATGTGCTTCAGATTGTTGAAAACCTTTTTTAAATTCAAGTAAATTCTTTCCTTTGAAAAATTAAGTATTTTAAGCTATTAATATGCAACCCTGATTTGTAAAATCTAGAAAAATGGAAATTTGTAAGAAATTTTGATATGATGTGATAAAGAATTTTTTTTGTAGTTAATTATTTAGATTTATGGAAGCCTATAAAATGTTTATCATATTGATATAATATAGAAAATAATTATTGCATGCTCATCTAAAAAGATATTTTTTATAATAAATATCTAAGCAGAACATCCTTCCGTTTAGGCCTAGTTGAATAAACATAGGGGGAAATATTTGAGGTTTTTTTTTTTTCAAATTTAAGACAGAAAGATAGCCATACGTTTTTCTATGGCATGAAATAACAGTTTAATTTTATGCTGCATTTTAACGAATACACCCGCGAAAGATTGCATTGCAGCTGAAAAAGCCAAAAGGGCACTAAAAAAACTAAGGCAATAAAACCCCTTACTGAGCCAATTGACCTAACATAACCAATTACTACAATCTTGGCTAGAAATAAGAGTAGGTTGTAAAATGTATTTTTGAATTTTATGTGGCTAATAAATATTGGTTATCGGACTGTAAATCGGGTCTCTATACCTATTAATAATTGGTCCAAGGTACACTACCGGTTGGACCAAGGTACACCGCCGGTGGTGTACCTTGGTCCTAATTACAATTTTCAGTATTTATTTTTTTAATAGTTGAAATCATTTAAATAGCATGTTAAAATAAATATATGTTGTATATAACAACATAAAGTATTCAGTAAAAATATTTTTATTCACTTTTTGCAAGCAATTAAGAAAATAAAAATTGAAAAGTCAAAATAGGTCCGAGGTAACCCACCTTCCCCTAATGAAATAAAACAAGTTTTTCAGATTTTCAATTCATATAACTAATCAGTAGGTGATGGTTAATGAACAGCTTAAAACTATACAACTCTAATATTTTTTAATAGTAACACTAATATGTATTTAATTTAAAAAATACAGCACATAGATTGAAAAATAATATATTCACAAGTAATAGAAACGTTTTTATCAAGATAATTAGAATAAAAACTCATTTTATATTTTGGATGAATAAGATTAGATAGTAGTACATAATTCATTTTCTTATCCAGAAACGTACTAATAATCCATGGATTTTGACATAGATTGGAAAGATTTTGATTTTAGGAATAACTTCTGATAAAAAAAAAAAACTTCTTGAGGAATATATTTTCAGAAACTAAATTTTCTTTAACAAATTTTTTTTTTTAAAGTTCATGCTTTTAGTTGTTGTTTTTTTCTTTACTTTAGAAACAACGTGTAACAAGACACAAGACAATGTACACATTAATAAAAAAACGGCAAAACTTCACGATATCATACACTTCATTCATTTATCAACCAATCTTCTTAAGATCATGTAGTAACAATTAAATTCCATAGCAGAATAGGTTCTCTAAAAAGCAGTAATCAAACATAAACATGCATGTATAAACGTTCAACAGCCATCGCGTAGCGACGGGATCGGTAAAGCGCCATCTGGTTGTACTGGGCCAGATGAGTAGTGAAGCTGCTGTGCTCTATTCGCGGCGGCCCCGCTTTGATTCAGTATCTTTACCAAATCTACCTTCCCAATTAGAGAGACAACATGGAGATACAGGATGCCAAAAAGTAGTTGGTTGTTTGTTTGGTAGGGCTATCTGTGGGTTAAAAATGAGGAGATGAGTAAAGCCTTCATTTTACCATTTCAGGAAATAAAAATAAATATTCATTCAAATTAATAAGACATCTTCAATTATCTTAAACCATCACTTGACGGCATTACTTGATGAGTGTACCACGAAACGCTCGTTCCATACAGTTCAACAAGTTTGACTGGTTACGCCACCTATCGACTTCCTACTTCATACTTCTGGTCGAATTCGGAAGGCATTATTATGTTGGATGCTATGGCTGCTTTCAAAACGCACAGTCATAATTGACAACAACTAACTGTTTTTCTCAGTGTACATGATCAGATATTTGAATCTCTCACCAAAAAACACAAAACATCCATTGCAGATATCCGATCACTACCGAAATTCTTTCATTGCCTTATATTTCATAAAACTATATTTCAATTATTTTCTGCATTGGCATTCTTTCGGAGACTAAAACATTTTCTATCAAGGAAAGTTAATATTTCCGTTGTTTTTATAAATATTTCATTGGTCAACGTTACGTACAAAGAATGGCTCAGTATTCTTGCCGAATGAACAAATGACACGATCTTAAGCATGAATTCGCAAGGTTTGGGAAGTTAAATACTGATTTTCAAAAGCGTTCGGTGTACGGGAGTTTAAACCTATAACAATTACAACCAGCAAGCTCGAAATTACGAGGAATTACGAGCCCCAGCAAGCTCGAGCTTCAAACATTTGATCGATGAGTTTAAGTTCAATTTCGGTATTTTCCTCCTAAAGCCATATTCAAACTTAGCCGTGCCCAAAATAAGTCAATTTTTATATAGTACCAGTAAAATTAATTATTTTAATGAATTTTAGAATTTTAAAGTACGAAATGTTTGACGATTATTTTAAACATGTTTCTACAAAATAACGTTGATAATATCGTTTCAATGTTAGAAAAAAAATGATCACGTTCTCGGATATCGAAATAGCAATATGAAGTATCGAAGCGAAGCGTCCTTGCTTCTCCATCTAAGATACCCCTAAAAGGGAGAGCATTTGTGGGGAGCTTGTCTGGGGCTCCCCCAGATAAAGGGGAGCCCCAGACGAGCCGACTCATTACCCAGACTGTATTAACAATAGACCTGATATTTTGGACATTATACTCCTTAAGGCTGAAGATTTTTCTCTGAGAACATGATCAAATATTGAACATCTCACAAATAACACAACACTTATTGCAGACAGATAATTTTTACTTACAAATTCATCAAAAACAATTAGTTATCGATTCAATTTATCATTTAAAATATTACATTCAATAGACAAATTATTTATTACATAATGTTATTTAAAGTTTTACTATAATTAAATAAAGCAAGTTTTTCAGTGTTTAAATTTAGATAATTAATCAGTAGGTGATGGTTAATGAACAGCTTAAAACTATACAATTCTAATATTTTTTTTAATAGTAACGCTAAAATATATTATTTAATAAATACAGCACATAGGTTGTAAAATAATTTATTCACACATAAGCGAAGCGTTTTTATCAAGATAATTAGAATAAAAACTCATTTGGATGAATTAGAAAAGATAGTAGTAATAAATTTTCTTATCTAGAAACGTACTAATATTCCATGGATTTTGACATAGATATGTTGAGTATGCCTAGACAGATGAGTACTGTAGTTGATGTGCTCTATTCGCGGCGTTTAGAAAATTAAGCTAATTATCCATTCAAATTAATAAAATATCCTTAAAAATTCATTAATAGATTAATTGCATTGTTATAAATAATACATTCCATAGTAGAAACCTAAATTGAAAATAAAATAAGCGGAGTACGTGGCGGCTTTACTTGATGAGCGTACCACGAACCATTTGTCATCTATATAAGTTGCATTAGTTTGACTGAAAGCCCTTCATAAGTCGATTTGCAGATCGTAAGGCTTTCTTTAAACCATTTTTGAAAATTAAGCCAACTAATTATCCATTTAAATGAATAACATTCCTTAAAGAAACCATTATATTCGATCTATTATTCGGAAATATACAGTCCAGAAAAATAGTTACTTTTATCGAAATTGAAACAAGTGGAGCACGTTGCGGCGTTTTCTTGATGAGTTTACCACGAAACGCTCGTCTCCATGTACACTGCTCAAAACCAGTTAGGGGAGCACTTTTTAATTCCAACTTTAACTTCACTCCCAACTTTTTAATTTTTATCCTATAAATCTGAAATTTGTTAAATAGGTTCACTATGCATTCGAAATGAAATAGTAAAAAAACAGGAGAAAAAAATCTTAAGTTTTTAATACTTAAATTTAAAGGGGGTAAATGGAATAATAACTTTTTAATATGTTATAACAATAATTTTTTCAAAACTTTTTAAAAAAAAAAAATAGTTGAAATATATTTTTAAACATCTAAAAAATGCAAGCATGAAAAATTTAGGGGCAATTTATTTTCTAAAACTGTTTTAAAGTGAAATTTTTTTTTACCATATTTTTCACATTTTCATTAATATTAAAAAAATATATTAAATTCTTCAAAATATGTTATTCTTCCATATAATGATATAACTAACGATACATAAGTTGCGAATTTAACTTAGTCAGAAAAAAATCACAAGCTGATGATTCTCAATGGAATCATTGGGAGCGAAAGAGTTTAAAACGTGCTCCCCTAATTGTTTTGAGCAGTGTATATAAGTTGCATTAGTTGGACTGAAAGCCCTCCATAAGTCGATTTGCAGATCCTAAGGCTTTCTTTAAACCATTTTTGAAAATTAAGCTAACTAATTATCCATTTAAATGAATAAAATTCCTTAAAGAAGCCAGTATATTCGATTTATTATTAGAAAGTATGCATTCCAGAAAAAAAGTAACTTTAAACGAAATCAAAACAAGTGGAGCACGTTGCGGCGTTTTCTTAATGAGTTTACCACGAAACGCTCGTCTCCATATAGTTCAGTCATTTTGACTGGTTGCGCCACCTATCGACTGCTTACTTAATACTTTTGATCGTATTCGGAATTCTTTTATGTCCCTTTCCGACCAAGCTCGCACGATCGTGCGGGTGTTAAAGAGAATGTTCAAGCTCTCCAAAAATATCGGTATCGAAGCAGCTGACTTGTACCATTCTTCATTTGTATTTTTTTTTAAATGACTGTTTTCAAGGAGTTGCTGGCACTTATGCTGTTTAACAATTTTTTTTTCGGTAAAATACCAAATTTAGCCTCAAAATTTTAAAGTAGCGCCAACTGTCCGCCGGTCGAAAACGGTTTAAGGAATAGAATGCTATGGCTTCTTCAAAAAGGCACAGTCATTTTTGACAACAATTAACTGTTTCTGAGGGTAAATGATGAAATATTTTAACATCTCACGAAAAACATCCATTGCAGATATTCCAAAAATAAGTCGATTTTTTATAGTACCAGTAAATTTAATTTTTAAAATGTAGTTGTCAATTTTAAGGTATTTATTACATAATGTTATTTGAAATTAAACTAACAATAATTAAATAAAACAAGTTTTTCTGTTTTTAAATTCATATATAATTCATCAGTAGGTGATGGTAAATAAACAGCTTAAAACTATACAATTCTAATATTTTTTTTTAATGGTAACACAAAAATTTATTTTTTATAATTGCGTGAAAAAATCTGACTTCTACATTGTAATTTCAATATCAGAAGCGTGCAAAAAGTTAGACTTTTTGAAACAAAGTATTTTTTGCACCCAAAAGCAGCGAAAAAGACTTTTTTTCACTCTCTTCATAAACATTTCAAGTTAAAATATCTATTTCATAAAATAAATAATATCCATACATTTTTTATCGATCTGCTTTTATTTAACGATATTAACGCGCGTGAAATATTTTGGGACCAATGATATTTTTTTTCACACAATTATAAAAAATACTGGATTTTGACATGATGAGAAAGATTTTGATTTTAGTAATAACTTCTGATATAAAAAAATATATAACTTCTTGGGGAATATTTTTTCAGAATCTGAATTTTATTTTACAAATGTTTTTTTTTTTTTTTTTGAAAAAGTTCGTGATTTTAATTATTAACATTTTTTTATAAAATTTTTTTTAAAAAAAATGTTAAACAAGAACACACATTAATAAAAAACGGCAAAGCTTAAATGTATCAAGTGTATGATATCGTTATCAACCAATCTTCTTAAGAACATCTAGTAGCAATTAAATTCCACAGCAAAATAGGTTCTCTAAAAAGCAATAATCAAACATGCACGTATAAACATTCAACAGCAATCACGTAGCGACAAGATCGGTGAAGCGCCATCTGGTTGTACTGGGCCCGATGCGCAGTGTAGCTGCTGTGTTCCATTCGCGGCGGCCCCGCTTTGATTCAGTATCTTTACCAGTGCTACCTTCCGAATTCGATAGAAAACATATCGATACAGGATGTCAAAAGGTAGTTTGTTGTTTGTTTGGTAGTGCTATCTGTGAGTTAAAAATGAGATGAGTAAGGCCTTCTTTCAGCCATTTCAGGAAATAAAAAACATATATATTCATCAAAATGAATAATACATCTTCAATTATCTTAAACCATCACTTGTCGGCATTACTTGATGAGTGTACCACGAAACACTCTTTCCATACAGTTCAACAAGTTTGACTGGTTACGCCACCTATCGATTGCCTACTTCATACTTCTGGTCGAATTCGGAAGGCATTATTATGTAGGATGCTATGGCTTCTTTCAAAACGCACAGTCATAATTGACAACAACTAACTGTTTTTCTCAGTGTACATGATCAAATATTTGGATCTCTCACCAAAAAACACAAAACATCCATTGCAGATATCCCGATCACTGCCGAAATTCTTTCATTGCCTTATCTTTCATAAAACTATATTTCAGTTGTTTTTTGCATTGCCATTCTTTCGGAGACTAAAACATTTTCTATCAAGGGCATTTAATATTTCCGTAGTTTTTCTAATTATTTCATTGGTCAACATTACGTAAAAAGAATTTGGCTTAGTATTCTTGCCGAATGAACAAATGACACGATCTTAAGCAAGAATTCGCAAGGTTTGGGAAGTTAAATACTGATTTTCAAGAACGTTCGGTGTACGGAGTTTAAACCTATCACAATTACAACCAGCAAGCTCGAAATTACGAGGAATTACGAGCCCCAGCAAGCTCGAGCTTCAAACATTTGATGGATGAGTTTAAGTTCAATTTGGTATTTTCCTCCTAAAGCCATATTCAAACTTAGCCGTGCCCAAAATAAGTCAATTTTATAAAGTACCAGTAAAATTTAATATTTCAATGAATTTTATTATTTTAAAGTATTGAATATGAGACCATTATTAATAATACATGTTTTTACAAAATAACGTTGAAAATGGCGTCAACCATTTTCAATGTTAGAAAAACAAGAAAAAAAGCTGATAACATTCTCGGATATCGAAATAGCAATATGATGTATCGAAACGAAGCGTTCTTACTTCTCCATCTAAGATAATCCAGAAAGTTAGAGCGTTTGTGTTTTCCAAAACTAAACTATAAGTATATGTAAAAATAATGTGGAAAACCCGTGGGAGAGACCCCAAGCGATAGGCTTGTCTAATAAAATACAATGATGATAATGAACACCAAAAAGGACAATGAACACATATCTTTAAACAAGTTGACGACAAGTTGCACTTTGAATAGCATTGTTATGTCCAGTGTTTAACGAATTGTGTTCATTGCCCTTATTGGTGTTGATTTTCATCATTGTTTTTTTATTTATTGTTAGTTTTATTAGACAAGCCTATCGCTTTGCCCTGGGGTCTCTCCCACGGGTTTTCCACATTATTTTTATACGGACTTATAGTTTACTTTTGGAAAACGCAAACGCTCTCAATTTTTGGGGCATCTTAGATGGAGAAGTAAGGACGCTTTGCTTCGATATATTGCTATTTCGATCGCCAATCTCCGAACTTCATTTGGAAATTTATTCCTTTAAGAACTGAAAAATGAAATAAAAATGCATTAAAACTCCAAAATTTCCCCCAAAAAAGGTATAAAATCTCCAAAAAAAATATTTAAATATGTTCTGTTTATGTTCGCTGTGAAATTGCTGTCTTGTTAGTGTCCGTCCAAGTGTTTGTCAAAAGATGGTAACTCATTTTTCGTCCACGTCTAAAATTTTTGTCACTCAGGAGCGTTTGTCGCATCTAGGGTACCTTCAAAACACTGTGTGTTGTACAGGGTAACGACAAGGAGCTTAGCAGGTGTGCCATGCTAAAATCGTTATCGCTCAGCCAAACTCGCCAATAAAACAAAACTAGTTATTTTTTCCAGTTTTACTCATATAAACATTCTGTTGTTGCTTAGTTTGGAAGAAATAAGAATGTTTTCAATCTTCAAGTAAGCAATGACTTTGATTTGCGGTTTGTTTACGTTACCCTGCCAACTATTGTTCCGCCAACGCATGCCAAAGACACGCCAAATACCGTCTGCTAGCTTCGACATTAAAAAAGGCATTTTCTGGTAGTATAATGATAAAAAATACTATTTTTAGAAAGGTAATAGTCCACATGATCTTTAATTTACAATACAAAGATTAAAAAGTAAAGCTTTATACACTTTTTCCGAGCTTAAACAACTTTTGTAATCCATAGCAGTGACACACGCCGGTATTAAAACATGGATAACAGCTTTACCGTTAAGAATTTTAATCCAAAAAAGAATAAATATTGAAGAATATAGATCATTAAAAACAAAATCAATACCAAATAGTGGTTACATTCCTTTGATTATATCGTTTAGATGCGATTTATTAGAGCTTCGCTGAGTCACCGTGAAATGTCTACGGGGAAAAAATAACAGCGCCGTATCTCTGGAGCATGGCTATGCTCCAGCCAATCAGGTGAGAGCATCATGTCGCAACCCTCATACGCAGATATTCCAGTAACCCTAGTCGCATCCTACGACAGTGGCTTTGCAATTTGTGAATGAATGAAAATTCAGAAGTAAACTCCCGATTATCCGCGACAACTCCTTCCCTCTTTTTTCTACATCCGTTAAGACTGGCGTTCAGATGGCGCTGATTTAAAAATATGAGACTAAATTTAGATTTTTTTTAAAAAAAATAAATCCGTTCAACAGCAGCAATGCCAGCAACACTATAAAAACAGTCATTTTTTACATAAATAATGAATGGTACATGTCAGCTGCTTCGGTATCGATATTTTTGAAGATCTTGAACATTCTCTTTTTTTTTACTCTGCGAGCCCGGTCGGAAAGGGTTCGTTCTGAGGCGATACATTTTACAACGCATTTTGCAATTTAAGATAAAATATAATTAACGGGATTTATACTTTACAACGGGCAGGAACAATAAGATTAGAATATTATACTGCAGAAGATTCTAAGGCCTTCTTATAAACCATTTTAGTTAAGCTCATTAATTATACTTAAAAATTAATCAAAAACTAATAGTTACAGATTCAATTTATCAATTAAAGTATTATATTCCATACACAAATTATTCATAACATAATGTTATTTTATTTAAATAAAAGCTCTTTAAAATTAATTTCTGGATGTTTTGTTTACTTCTGCGGATTATACGAGAATTCACCTTTCCGCTGATAATCAGGAGTTTGCAAAATTTGTCACCAACGCAACTGCAAAACCAATGGACTTCTGGAACCGCCCAGTGCGTAAATAAAATTGTGAGCTATTGCACACTTTCTAGAGCAGGGGTTCCCAACCGGTGGTACGCGTACCACTGGTGGTACGCAGGAATATTTCAGGTGGTACGCGTGAGTAATGTGAGAAACATGATACTATCAATAGCTTCTGTACGCATGTGAGCATGCAAACATGTTGCTCCTTATTTTAAACATTAACATTATTTTAAAGAGAAATCTTTAACTAACTTCCGAATCGGATTTTGCTGAGTTTGTAATATTTTTTATTTGTATGTTTTTAGACCAATGGACAATAAACAAAACTGTAGATTAATACAATTTTAATCTTTTTATTTCTCTTTTATTATAATCATGCTATGAAGAGACAAATATCTAACCATTAAATACGAAGTTTTCTGAGGAATTTTACTCAAAAAACCTTTGAACACTTTTAGAAGAGTAAATATTATACGCTTTATCAAAATATTTAGGTCTGGTGGTACGCCAAAATTTCTCAAAAAGGCAAGTGGTACGCAGGTGCAAAAAGGTTGGGAACCCCTGTTCTAGAGGATACACCAGGGAGGATGGGGCTAAACGTAGTGCAACTACGAGGCGACTTTTGGACTGGGTGGCAGCCATGTTCAGGTCTGCTTGAGGAGTTTTGTAACATAAAAGGTACGATTTGGCTTTTCTTGGTAGCTGTTGTATGGGAGTCTAGTTACTTCATCAATTAATCCCCAAAAATCACAAACAAGACAAAACTACAAAAAAGGCTTTTGTTCGAGGAATAATAATCCTGCCAGAGAAATGTGTGTTTTCTAATCATTCTTACTAAAATTGGAATTTTGAAGTTGGTTTTTTTCCATATGGCAAAAATTTAAAAAATTGAAATTATTAAAATTCCAATGCAGTCAATTTTTTCAGTACTTTTCCCATAATGTATAAGTATGAAAAATACAAATATATTTTTTCGGGATAAAAAAAATCACGCAGTACAGGGTTAAACAATTACACATTAAAATGAAAGAAATCTTTGCTTTTCCATTGTAATTCATTAAAATCTATTATTTACCCATTAAATCTATTATTGAATATAATGTATTCCATGGTAGAAACCTAGATCGCAAGCTAAACAGGCAAAGCACTTGGCGGTGTTACTTGATGAGCATGCCACGAACCACTTTTCATAAATATAATTGAATTAGTTTGACTGGTTACGCCACCTATCGATTGCTGAACTCCTGCGTTTGTAAGTATTCTGAATCATTATTATGAAGGAGCTATGGCTTCATTAAAAACGGACCATCCTTTTAAACCAAAGTTATGATTGAAAACAACATTTTTTTCTACGTTTAAGCGATCAAAAATTCGAATATTCCCAAAATCGCAAAATATTCTTTTCGGATATTCGATTCTCACATCAATACTCTCATTATATTTTATTTCATATTAGGAAATTGAAAACTTGCATTTCAGTTGTTAGTAAAACTAACACTCTTTCGGGGACATTTTAACACTTTACCTACGGGCGTCGACTGACCCGTAGACTAAGAACACTCTAAGTTTCAAACTCTCATTGGAGAATTTCTACATTGAAATTGACATAGAAACTAGCGCGCCCCCTTTGTGTCTAAGGGAACTAATGTAATGGTTTCTGGCTGTCTATTTGCAGTCACCTTTAGGAGATTTAACAGAGCCAATGACATCTCGTAATCTGGAACCCTTATCAAGTGACGATAGGGATCTATTTTTGACTACAACTTATTTTTGAATATATACAGCTAGTCATTGACTTTTATATCCCTCGTAGGCCCATCCTCAAGATATTTGACCTTGTGCTTCTTTTTCTCCATTAATAAACCTACAGACTGACTACGCTTGTCATTTTAGACATGGTCCCCCAAAGATCCACAAGTGATTCGATTGAATAACTCGTCAAATATTCATCCAAATGTAATAAAAACTTAGATTTAGGGGTTTTCGAGGGTTTTTCACATTTCTAAGTAATTAAAATTGGGTGTTGCTATTGAAAATTTTAAAGTTCGTAACATTTTTAATATTAAGACGGACCCTTATACAAATTTTGTGTCATGCAATTAACTCAAAATGTTATTTGTTCACATAGTCAAAAAGGTCCGATGTAAAAGGATGACTAACGGTTGAAATAATCACTAGTGGCTAACTTTTTTTTAACAGAGAACATTACGAAGAAACAGTAGCCCTACAATTGAAAGAACAATTATGCCAATCAACAAATCAACCTTTAACCCTTTCAGTCCCAAAAATTTACTATACTACAGAAACATCTTATATTCACAAAATAAGCTTATTTTAGGTCAAATATACGAATTCCATAAGAAAAAAAAATTCATTTAAATTTTTTATATGGTTTTTGAAACAATGCCAAATTTTTTTAATTGTGGAAAAAAACGAAATAAAAAAAATCTATATTACCTAAAAACACTTCGAGTTATATATTTTAAGGTATCTGACCATATTATCAAAAAAAAATTTAGTAATTATTTTAACCGAAATAGTTTAAATTGTGTTTTAAATATGTGGAACTGAAGTGAACTTATCAAAAATCAGGAGAAACGCTTGTTGACTATTTTCTAAATAAAAAAAATAGTAGTTCTGACTTCTATTGAGATTAATGTAAAATATTGTCTGATAGAACAAAGTATGAAGAATCGAATGTTGTGTGTTTGGATGTCATAACGTGACATAAAAATTTTGAAAAAAATAATGAAAGTGATGATGCCAAATGGCATCACTGGGACTGAAAGGGTTAATAGTGTTTTAGTTGCTTTCGACACGTTAGAAGAGCTAGGCATTAGATTAAGTTGCTGGTCTAGAAGATTTTTAGTCTACGGGTCAGTCGACGCCCGTAGGTAAAGTGTTAAACACACAAAAAATAAATATTTGGGCAATCCATAAAAATGTCAACTTCGATAAAAAAAAATGCAATTTTTGTAATTTTAACAAATTAAGTTTAAAAAACGGCAAAACTTAAATTAATCGAATGTATCGTTATCAACCAATTTTCTTAAGAACATCTAGTAACAATTAAATTCCATGGCAAAATAGCTTCTCTAAAAAGCAATAATCAAACATAAACCCGCACACGTAAACATTCAACAGCCATCGCGTAGCGTCAAGATCGGTAAAGCGCCATCTGGTTGTACTGGGCCCGATGAGTAGTGTAGATGCTGTGTTCCATTCGCGGCAACGGAGCTTTAAGGTAGGCGAATACCCAAAATTCTAAATTTTTTACTATTACTTTAATCTTTTCCAAATTTGGCATAGTGATTTCAAATATAATGAGCAATGCTTTTTGGGCAATTTTTTTAATTTAAATTTAATTGATTTATTTTAAACGGTGTTTTTCAACTAAAAAAAGGGGTTTGCGCCAACACTTCTAGCATAAAGAGTTTTACATTAATTTACCTGAAAAGTTTTACAGATGCTCTTTCAATATATATCTGTGCCATGAACTTCTAACATCTGGTGTAAATATAAAAGTTTTTTTTTTTTTAAATGCCCAAGTGTAAGTTAATCGAAAAAAATCCTTTTTTTGTGGTTAATTTTTTACATTTTTCTTAATAACTTATTTTCTTGTGATTTGTATGTAACTCTAGAGGGTCATTGCATGCATCAGTTCAAAACGAAGAATTTAACACATAATTAAAGTTTATAGGATGAAAATTCAATGAGGTAGACTGGTTAGCGTAAACCTCTTCTTTTAGTAGAAAAACACCGTTTAAAATAAACAAATTATACTTAAATTTTAAAAAATGCCTAAATAGTATTATTCATTAGATTTGAAATCACTATGTCAAAGTTGGAAAAGAGTAAAGTAATAGTAAAAATTTTAGAATTTTGGGGCATTTTGGGTATTCGCCTACCTTAAATATACTGAGTACATGCTCTCCCAACTTACTTCTATTGAAGCGTGCGCAGTTGTACTTGAGAATGAAAACTTTGGTAAATCGTCACTTAAGTTCCCACATGTGCTATCTAACTTTGCAAAACGGTAGAAATTTAGTGAAAGGTAACCCTTGGCGAACTTTCCAAAATCGCGCCAAAAGTCGGCCGAAAACCCTACAGAAATGATAGGATAGGTTAAGATAGGTTCGAACTATCGTCGCAATAGAGCTACCCGAGGGAGAGCCGAAATACGAGTTTGTTATAAAACACCGGCTGTTCGGACTTTCTGGTTACATGTCTCAGCATTACATTATGTAGACCGATATTATGTACAGGGTGTTTCATAATTGACCGGAATAGGAATTGATGCAATTCCGAAATATTGAGCCGGCCCCTCCGAAAAATAGTAAAAAGCCAATTGATCACGGGTTTTGGTCGTGGTTGCATACTTGAACTAGGGCAGCACGAGAATGTGTTGACGAAGGGATGCATTTGTTTTGAGTTCGGTTTGGTTGAATCGACATATTGCCTAGTAATTTTACAATTTGCAGATTCTGTTACATCACAGTTCCTAAAACAGCTAAAAATGATTAATAACTACGAAAATGGAATTTTTGTGTTTGGATTTCGATTTAAATAATTTGGTGTGTTTCAAATTCGAGCTGGATGTTTGAAAATTGGAAGGAGCTAAACGTTTTGCGATAGAAGTGTACAGTTTGTCGAAATGTGCATGTGTTGGGACCAATTAGTTCCATAGTAGGGTAGAGACTGAACCTACCAATCGCACCATCTACCAACACGGAGACAATTTAGGGTGTCATGTGGGGATCGATGGCCGAGGGGTTTGGATCGCAGGCCATATCGCTAGCAGTCCGCGCGCTGTAAAGGGTACTACCCAATTTTTTTTTCAAAATTAAATTAAAGGGTGATATAAAGTTTAGCTTTCACATTTAGAACAAAAGAGGCAATTTTACCCATCTACTTTACTTATTGCAAATGATATATAAAAGTACTAGCTTTATAAACCCGGCGTTGCACGGGTGTACCCTTAATAACGGATATTTTTTTTATGTAAACAATTATTTTATACCAATTGATCCCTTCCCCACTGGCCAGTACTCCATCGGTAAATTATAATCGCTATTCAAGGGACACCTACGACATAAAAAGAATATTTTAATAAAATTTGGTAGCTGTACCTTCAGTAATTTTGGCTAGGCGTTGAGTGAGTCAATCAGTGAGTTAGGACTTTGCCTTTTATGTATATAAATTGAATTTAAGAAAGAAAATCCATAAAAATTGCTTATTTATAACACTTAAAATTGAACTAAAAGCTGTGCTAAATGATTTTTGTCTAAGATATATAAATAAATCTTGTGTGGAAAATGGGCTCTAAGTAACAATTTTTTGTAAAAAAACGACTTTTCCACATTTTTTATCGAAAAAATAAGAACAAATGTCAAAAAAATATTTCTATTTCCACTTTTTGTCAAATACAATACCGGCTTCTTTCGACATAATAACAGAAAGGACAAAAACATGAAGCTTGTCGTCAAGGGGCTCCCTGTCGACACTCCGATAGACCAAATATCCGATGCGGTAAACGCACTAGGATTTATTACTTCTAAAGTGGCACAGCTCACCCGTGCGAAGACCAAGACCCCCCTCCCTTACTTTCAAGTTCTGATCGTAAGAACGGGGCAATTCAAAGCAGCACTTAACATCCGCCGCCTGCTAAATTTTACGGTTTCATTCGAACCATACAGAAAAATCTCGAGAGTACCCCAGTGCTACTCATGCCAACATTTCGGCCATACTGCTCACCACTGCTCAATGGGCCCCCGGTGCCGTTATTGTGGCCAAGGCCATGATTCCCGTACCTGTCCCACCAAGCAAGACACTACCATTAGACACTGCGCAAATTGCAACGGAGCGCATTGGAGCTCTAGCTCATCATGTCCCTATCGACCAAGAATCAAGAAGAGAGCGGAGCCATCGAATGCCGCCAGGTGGCAGCATCTCCCGGACTCCCAAAAGTTTCCAGATGAAACTGCCTCCCTATTGGACAATTTACGTGCCGTCAGTGACGCAATTCGTGACGTCTTCGGCAACTTGGAACTTTTCCGCAAGAAAGTAGCAGTCCTTGCTAATTGCTCTACGAAAGCTGATAAGATGTCAGCTCTTCTCGAAATTTTCAGTCCATAATTTCGCACAGCCCTTGCCTCGGCTGCCAGCCCATTTTTATTTCGCTATCCCTAATTTCCCAGTTATACTGGAGGTGGAGGCAGCTTCGCTGCCAGGTCCTCCGCAATTGTTTAAACGTTGTTTGCGTGTGCTTTTCATTAATCTCCAGCTTGCTGTGAAGATATGGTTTATTCTTTAGAGGAGAGGATTTTTTTGGTGTTGGAATTTCACCGCCTAGAACACAATGTTAATGCAACAAAACGGAGTTTCAAAAAGAAGTTTAATGTTACCAAAGGACCAAAATTCGACACAATAAGGATGCTGTTTGAAAAATTTCAACGAACTGGGAACGTGAATGATGAGAGAGCTGGATTTGTCGGGAGAAGATTTTCGCAAACAACCACTGCTAATGCTCAGCTGGTGGAAACAGTAATACGAAAGCAGCCTTGTATATCCGTCCGCCGTGTTGCAACTACGGTTCAAATCAAGCCAACGTCGACGTATCGTCTCATGCGGCAGGGCTTGCACATGTTTCCATACAGAATTCAAACTCGGCAACCTCTCACCGCTGCTTCAATTAATTCACGGGAGACATTCGCTAACGATATGGTGCAAATGATTGATGTTGGTGATATAAATGTAGACAACATTTGGTTTTCGGATGAAGCCTACTTTCAGCTGGATGGCTACGTTAATAAACAGAACTGGCGCATATGGGGAACAGAAAACCCCCATGTTGCAGTTCCATCATCTCTGCATCCACCAAAAGTAATGGTTTGGGCCGCCATTTCGTCCAAAGGACTCATTGGCCCCTTTTTCAGAACCGGAACTATTACTGCCCTCCGCTACCTAGAGATTCTTCGTGAATTTGTGGCGATTCAAAATGCCTTAGATGACGCTGAAAGCACTTCGTGGTTCATGCAAGACGGTGCCCGACCCCATCGCACGGCCGACGTGTTTAATTTCTTGAGCGAACATTTCAATAACCGTGTGATTGCATTGGACTATCCCACACATACAGGAAGTGGTATGGATTGGCCTCCTCTTTCACCAGACTTGACCCCCTGTGATTTCTTTCTGTGGGGATATTTAAAAGATCAAGTGTACCGTCGCAATCCCGAAACAATTGAGGAACTAAAGCAATACATCTCTGCTGCATGTGACGCCATCCCACCAGAAATTTTCAAACAGGCGGCCGGTAATTTTGCTCTAAGACTGCGTCACGTTATTGCTGCTAATGGCGGATATGTAGAAAATATCGTAGTATGAGTAAACACATAATTTCACCCACCCTATATTTTCGTTTGTTTTCAACTTTATTTGCAAACACATGAACAAATTTTTGAAGGGTCGATTCTTTTTTAGGATCGACCCATAAAAAACAATAGCAGAACCACTACACATACATGCACCGTTAAGCCATACAAACCCTCCTTCTTTGTGCTGTTTACTATTTTTTTCCTTTTATTAATATAAATAAGCAGGTGCCCGGATGTTGTAATGGTTTGGATCGCAGACAATTACGCTAGCAGTCTGCGCGCTGTAACGGGTGCGATTCCCGCCTTCGCCCTGGGTGTACTTCCTTTCTCTGTCAGTAATAAGTCCTTCTGTGGTTGTCTTACTTGACGAAATCTTATAAGCGGGTGCCTCTGGAGCTGCTGGGTCCGGGTTCGAATCCCGTTCAGGCATGGATGTTTGTGTTTGTCGAGTATATGCGGAGTACGTGCTCGTAAAATCTGTTGGATCCGAAAGTCCTGTGGGCGGTCATTGCGCAGTTCACCATGGGTACAGGTCAATGGAGAAAATTTCCCTACCCTTCAGGGACATGTCTAAATTGCGGAGGTGGCGACAGATGGCAACATCTGTCATAAGTGTTTGTGTGTGTCTTGTGCTGTCCTACTTGACGATGGTTTATAAGCGGGTCCTTGCGACCAAGCACACAAGCCTGAAAATATATGTCCACCAACCAACCAACCAATAAGCGGGTCTCTGATCATGCACACAAGCCGGAATATATATGTACATACCTACCCAGCATAAATATGAAAAATACAATAATTGTTATGTTTAAACTGATGGTCAACATCAAGTTTTTTTTAACAATAATGCAACAACCTATCAAAATGAACAGCATCCTAATTTTTTTTTTTGAAAACTAGTTGAACCTGTAATTTTTATCAGATGTAAATTCAAACAAACCAAACTAAAAGTACTACATTCTTGTGTAGCTCCAGTGCAAGATTTCATGCACGACCGAAAGGGCGGCCAATTAGTTAGCCGTTTTTCATTGGCGGGGGCCGGGTAAATATTTAGGAATTGCGTCCTATACTATTCCGGTCAATTATGGAACACCCTGTAACACGAAAGTCCGAACAGCCGGTGTTAAATGAACAACCACATTTTTTGGCTCTCCCTCGTGTAGCTCTAATGCGACGATAATTCGAGCCTATCCTATCATTTCGGAAGGGTTTTCGGAAGACTTTTAGCGCTATTTCGCAAAGTTCGCCAAGGGTTATCTTTCACTAAATTTCCACCGTTTTGCAAAGTTAGATGGCGCATGTGGGAACTCAAGTATCAAAATGCTTTTCATCGCAGTATACAATCCACCGAACTCTAAATTACTTAACAGCGACCTACGCTGCTCTTCTGAATTCTGGCCTTCCAACTATTTTCTGCAGGGGGCCTCAATGCTAAAAGCACACGTTTTAATTGTAGGGCTACCAACCCTAATGGCATCATCCTCAAAAAGTTCATTTTAGACAAGGGAGTAACTCTGACTGCCCCAGACGAACCAACTCATTTCCCCAGGCTGTATTAACAATAGACCTGATATTTTGGACATTATACTCCTTAAAGCGCTGTTACACGTCTTCAACTTCGGCTTCAACTTCCATTTCAACTTGACCTTGAACTGGTTCAAGGTAAAAGTATGACATGTAGATCTTCTACACTCAGTTGAAGCTGGTGTTCAAGGTAACGAACCTATCTTTTTTTCGGTTTTTCTTCTCTACTTCAAAGGAAAGGGTTGCCATAAGGAAAATAGCAAGCATCTTGGCGTGTTATCTCTTTTTTAAGTGATCCTTTGAAAAATTATGTAAAACATCCAATTGAATTGTATGAGTTTTTCTTCATTATTTTGAAAATAAAATTCAAGCATATATATGAATGAAATTAAAAATTTGACACTGTAAAATATGTTGATGATAAAATGTTTCTATGTTAATTAAAGCATTCAAACTCTTATTTATATCTTACCCGTAATCAAAACAATTAATTTTTAAACAAGATTTTGTATTAAAATACTGAAACCTGATTGGAGTTATTAGCTTAATCAGTTATTTTAATACAAATAATTTCGAAGTTTTTGGCGGACAATACTGAAAACGCTTTTTTTTTATTTGACCTGATTTTAATCAGTAATACTCCGGCATTAAAAGATTTAAATATAAGTACGAAAAAGAACAGTCATAAAAAAAAACAATCCAGAAAAAAAATGCACTTTCCTATGCACTTTAAAACAAAAAAAAATTCCCCGTAAAATATTAATAATGGGCAGGTACAGCTGGGGGAAAAAAACGAATCACCCCTCGTTTCTCGGCTGCTATTGATCAAGGAATTTTATGTAAGGTGTCAATTTTCAGGAAATAGCGTGAGGAATTTGGAATTTGCAACAAAAATTGTAATAGGGGTCGTCTACATATTAAAATGAGTACCAACTTTGAAAATTCCAATGGCAACACCCAATTTTTTTTTTAACATAAAAATGTTCAGCGCCTTCAAAATACCCCATGTATAAAAAAGAATTATTTATTTTGCATTATTTGCTGAGATATGAAAGCCTTAATTTTGAACTCGTTTAGGGGCAAATCTCCTTTGCGAAAAAAGGAAATACTTTGGTTGTGTCTTTTCAAAACGACAAGCTAAAAAAGGGTTAGCATAATCTCGCCAACGAATGCTAGAATTTAATTTTCTTCAGTAATATTGGGATTTTTCGAATGTCTTTTTTTTTTAATTTTGGATTTTATAATTCAGAAATAAAATAAAGGCTAGAAGAAGAAAAGTTTTAATTTTAAATTAAGTCGCATATACGGTTATTTATAACGAACAGAATTTCAAATGCTATTAGTTACAATCAGATTGAAAAACATGATTATTACACTAATGGGTTTTAAACTTTTTATGCAAATTTTTGTTTCATTCACATTGTTGCAAAAAGTTTGTTTAAAATTCGTCGCACTCTATCGGTTATATCGGACCAGTGGCTTAGTGGTAGTGCTTATTTCGCATTGCCACGCCACAGGTCCGGGGATCGAATCCCGGATTGGGCGAAGTTGACCCCATCCTTTCATCCCTTAAGTGGGTCTATAAATTGGAGGCCAAGCATGCTTGGGGAACTAAACGCTGGGGGTTCTGCGTGAGGCTTTCCACATTACCGGGGCATATGCCTTGCACCCCAGAGCTCTTGCATCACGAAAGCTGAAATGGGCACGGCAGGCCCTGGTCCACTAATGGGCTGTTGCGCCGAGGAGTTTAGTTTTTTATCGGTAAACCACGTATTGCAAATTGAGGGTTACCACCTGAACAAGATATTTAAGGAAAACAAAATAAAATTACTCAGAATTATTTGATAATGATTTTTAGCCAACGCAGTAGGCACTAATCATTTTAAATAATTAATGTGGTAACAATCAAATGTATTTAAAACCGAATTCCAATAATATTCTAGGGTATTTAATTTTTAATATTAAACACACTTTTTAAAATTGTATTGGAAATAACATACATTTAAAAATATAGTAACCTATATAATTTAATTTTTCAAACAAAATACATTGTATGCACTTGAAATAAGTAAAGATTTTTAGACATTTCACAGAAATCGATAACTTGAATAAACATTTACCAACAAACACTTTTTAATCACCAAACGACAATGCAATTTAGGAGCAAATTTGCCGAGTTATTTTTTACACGGTCCCTAAAATTCCTATTTTTCAGTTTTTTTACAATAACTCGGCAAATAATTGTTATTGAATAAAAAAAATTCGGGATTTTGGTTCTGCTTGATCTACTTTATCGATTTATGTAAAAAAAAATTTGGGGTTGCTATTCATGTTTTATTCTTTCTTATTTAAATTTAAATAAAAAAAAATTAAAATGAAAAATTTATGAAAAAATATGTGTGATTTGTTTTTGGAAAATTAAGAAGTATATAATGAAAGAAAAATCTTTGTTTAATTCATTTTATTTGCAGAGATATGAATAAAAGTTTGTGAAACTTTTTTAACATTATGGGCGTTGAACTTTGAATACTTATATCTCAGCAAATAATGCAAAATAAATAATTCTTTTTTATACATGGGGTATTTTGAAGGTGCTGAACATTTTTATGTAAAAAAAATAGGGTGTTGCCATTGGAATTTTCAAAGTTGGTACTCATTTTAATATGTAGGCGACCTCTATTACGATTTTTGTTGCCAGCTCTCAATTTCTCACGCTATTTCCTGAAAATTGACACCTTACACAAAATTCCTTGATCAATAGCTGCCGAGAAACGAGGGGTGATTCGTTTTTTTTTTCCCCAGCTGTACCGGCAGCAGAGATTCCAGTCATGCCCCGTTAAAAAAAAGTCATGTCCTGTTTTCTTTTTTAAAAAATTTGTAAAAACAGTCATGTTCCTTAAAGATGGTACAAATAGTTAGAAACTGCACAAATACTGGTACCGGAGTACCTTCGTCCAACTTTACAAGGATCTTCTTGACAAATAATTATTTTCTCGCAAAATTGTCTATGAATTACATAAAAAAAAAAACAAGATACACTTTCGTACACACAAATGTAATGCACAAGCAGCAATCAAAATTTCTTCATCCATATCTCAGCTGATATTCACAAACACTGAATAAAATCGCCGCGTTATACAATCACTCGCCAACTTCACGCCAACAAAGGTCGAATGGTTGAAGGGCAAATTGTTCAAGCCAGAGTTGAAAACAGAGTTGACGATGAGTAACTGCGCAGTCTAGGTTGACTATTTTTCTCTGAGAACATGATCAAATATTGAACATCTCACAAATAACACAAAACATTTATTGCAGATATTCGAGAAATAAGTCGATTTTTTATAGTACCAGTAAAATTAATTTTTAAAATGTAGTTTAATGTTTTAAGGCATGTATGCATTAACAAAACAAGTAAATTTAATGAAATAGTAAAGAATAATTTCGTTGCGAATGGTGTCAACCATTTTCAACAGAATAGCAAAAAAATATATATTTCGTAGTAGGGTCATATATTTTTACTTAAAAATTCATCAAAAACAATAAGTTATCGATTCAATTTATCAATTAAAATATTACATTCCATACATAAATTATTTATTACATAATGTTATTTAAGGTTTTACTATAATTAAATAAAACAAGTTTTTCAGTGTTTAAATTTATATAATTAATCAGTAATGATGGTTAATGAACAGCTTAAACTATACAAATATTTTTTAATCGTAACACTAAAATATATTATTTAATCACTTCAGCACATACATTGAAAAATAATTTATTCACAGGTAATCGAAACGTTTTTATCAAGATAATTAGAATAAAAACTCTTTTGGGTGAATTAGAAAAGATAGTAATAATAAATTTTCTTATCTAGAAACGTACTAATAATCCATGGATATGTTGAGTATGCATAACCGATGAGAAGTGTAGTTGATGTGCTCCATTCGCGGCGTTTAGAAAATTAAGCTGATTTTCCATTCAAATTAATAAAATATCCCTAAAAATTCATTAATAGATTAATTGCATTGTTATAAATAATACATTCCATAGTAGAAACCTAAACTGAAAATAAAACAAGCGGAGTACGTGGCGGCTTTACCTGATGAGCGTACCACGAACCATTTGTCATCTATATAAGTTGCATTAGCTTGACTGAAAGCCCTTCATAAGTCGATTTGCAGATCGTAAGGCTTTCTTTAAACCATTTTAGAAAATTAAGCTAATTATCCATTTAAATGAATAAAATTCCTTAAAGAAACCATTATATTCGATCTATTATTCGAAAATATGCATTCCAGAAAAATAGTAACTTTTATCGAAATTGAAAGTGGAGCACGTTGCGGCGTTTTCTTGATGAGTTTACCACGAAACGCTCGTCTCCATATAGTTCAGTCATTTTGATTTGTTGCGCCACCTATCGACTGCTTACTTAATACTTTTGATCGTATTCGGAATTCTTTTATGTCCCTTTCCGACCAAGCTCGCACGATCGTGCGGGTGTTAAAGAGAATGTTCAAGCTCTCCAAAAATATCGGTATCGAAGCAGCTGACTTGTACCATTCTTCATTTGTATTTTTTTTTTAAATGACTTTGTTTTCAAGGAGTTGCTGGCACTTATGCTGTTTAACAATTTTTTTTCGGTAAAATACCAAATTTAGCCTCAAAATTTTAAAGTAGCGCCAACTGTCAGCCGGCCGGTCGAAAACGGTTTTAGGAATAGAATGCTATGGCTTCTTCAAAAAGGCACTGTCATTTTTGACAACAATTAACTGTTTCTCAGGGTAAATGATGAAATATTTTAACATCTCTCAAAAAACATCCATTGCAGATATTCCAAAAATAAGTCGATTTTTTTTGTAGTACCAGTACATTTAATTTTTTAATAATGCAACTTAAAATTTTAGGAAATAGAAATACTATGAAATGGTAATCCTTTTGGTGATCCTTTCATCAGTTTTTTTATTAGACAAGCCTATCGCTTTGCCCTGGGGTCTCTCCCACGGGTTTTCCACATTATTTTTACATGGACAAATGGTCTTAACCATTTTCAATGTTAGAAAACAAAAAAAAATATTCATAGTAGGAATTTACATTTTATTACAACATAAAATCGAAATCATCAAAAGACAATCATATTTAATAACTAAAAAATGAGAGATGACGACCAAAAGTATCTACACCATTATCAGAGGTAGATGCAAAGTGATCGTTTTACCAAACCCCACACATTCCGTCAGAAGTACGTAGCAACTCCTTCCATCTTTTTTCTGCAGATAATTATAAGACGATTTTAGTGTTATGTAGGGGATACATTTTATAACGCATTTTGAATTTTAAGATAGAATATAAGTGTCGCCAATAGCCGTCGTGTAGCTTTAGTGCGACGATAATTCAAACCAATAGAATTTAAGTAACGAGATTTAAACATTACAAATTGCAGGAACAATAATATCAGAATATTATACTGCAGCAGATCCTAAGGCCATCTTATAAACCATTTTAGTTTAGCTACATAATATACTTAAAAATTCAGCAAAAACAATTAGTAATCGATTCAATTGATCAATTAAAATATTACATTCCATACACAAATTATTTAGTACATAATGTTATTTAAAAGTTTTACTATAATTAAATAAAACAAGTTTTTCAGTGTTTAAATTCATATAATTAATCAGTAGGTGATGGTTAATGAACAGCTTAAAACTATACAATTCTAATATTTTTTTAAATAGTAACACTAAAATATATTATTTAATCAATTCAGCACATACATTGAAAAATAATTTATTCACAGGTAATCGAAACGTTTTTATCAAGATAATTAGAATAAAAACTCATTTGGGTGAATTAGAAAAGATAGTAGTAATACATTTTCTTAACTAGAAACGTACTAATAATCCATGGATATGTTGAGTATGCATAACAGATGAGTAGTGTAGTTGATGTGCTCTTTTCGCGGCGTTTAGAAAATTAGCTAATTATCCATTCAAATTAATAAAATATCCTTAAAAATTCATTAAGAGATTAATTATATTGTTATAAATAATACATTCTATAGTAGAAACCTAAATTGAAAATAAAACAAGCGGAGTACTTGGCGGCTTAACTTGATGAGCGTACCACGAACCTTTAGCCAGTTATATAGTTGCATTAGTTTGACTGAAAGCCCTTCATAAGTCGATTTGCAGATCGTAAGGCTTTCTTTAAACCATTTCAGAAAATTAAGCTAACTACTTATCCATTCAAATGAATAAAATTCCTTAAAAAAATCATTAAAAACTATAAGTTATATATTCCATATATTATTGAAAATGATACATTAAAAAAAATAGTAACTTATATCGAAATCAAAGCAAGTCTAGTGTCCATATAGTTCAACAAGTTTCACTGTTTGCGCCACCTATCGACTGCTCACTTTATACTTTTGATCGCATTCGGAAGGCTTTATTATATATATTTGAATAGAATGCTAGTCTTCTTCAAAAAAGCACAGTCATTATTGACAGCAACTAACTGTTTTTTTTTTTTCAGAGTAAATAATCAAATATTTGAACGTATACAAATACAAAAATTGTCGACTAACAACAGGCCAGAGGCCCAGCAAGGTTGGTCCAAAATATATCTAATTCCTTACCAGTTTCCAATAGTTATCGAGATTCTTCTTAAAATCTTCCACTCTCTTCGAATACACAACATATTCTGGTAAAGCATTCCACTCATTGACGACTCTATTGTAAAAATAATGTTTTCTAACCTCCCTTCTAAAGCATGTTTTATTCAATTTCTGACCATGCCCTCTGGTCCGGCTATTTAAGGTAAAACCTAAGCCATCCATGTCTCCCTGTTTAATGAACTTGAAAAACTGAATTAAATCACCCCTTGTTCTCCTATTTTTCAGGGAATACATGTTTAACGAGCTTAATCTATTGCCATAATCAATACCCTACAAACCCTTAATCATTTTTGTAGCCCTATGTAGAACTTTTTCAAGCATTTCAATATCTTTTCTGAGAAAGGGGGACCAAAACTGAACAGCATACTCCAGATGTGGCCTTACCAATCCCCTATACAATACATTTACTCATTTTAAAATCATTGCTCACAAAAATTCCTAAATCTTTAACAAACTCACGGTCTTGAATACTTTCTCCCTGTAAAACATAAGCATAATTAACATTGTTCTTGCCCAAATGCAAGGTTTGGCATTTATTCACTCTGAACGACATGCCCCACCTTGCAGCCCACTCAGTAATTTTCGTCAGATCACTTTGCAATTGCTCAATTTGCTCAACAGAATTAACTGTACTCGTCACTTTTAAGTCATCTGGAAAAATATTTAGCTTGCTATTCAACCTCCAGCTGATATCATCAATAAACATAATGAATAAAATTGGCCCTAGTACAGAGCCCTGAGGCACTCCACTTACTACTTCATTCCAATCAGAGTACTTACCATTAATGTGAACCCTTTGTTTTCTATTGGTCAACCAATTTTTAATCCAACGGATAACGACTGTCTCAATTCCAAATCTTCGTATCTTATATAGCAAAGCTTCATGAAGAACTTTGTCAAAAGCCTTTTGGATATCGATGTAAATAATATCAACCATATTGCCTTTATCAATCTCTTCAGTAACAGGGTCATAAAACTTTAAAAGATTAGTTGCACAAGATCTACCCTTTCTAAAGCCATATTGATTATCTGAAAGCAAATTATTAGTTTCCAAAAAAGTCATTATATGCCTCTTCAATAACGTCTCAAAAACTTTACCTAAAACAGATGTAAGACTAACTGGTCTGTAATTACCCGGATCAGATTTTGACCCTTTCTTGTACAATGGAGTAACATTTGCCAATTTCCAGTCTGCTGGCACCTGTCCAGAAATAAATGATGACCTAAAAATAGTCAGAGCTGCATCCCCTAACTCTTCTGCACATTCAACTAAAATTTTAGGATAAATACCATCAGGCCCAGGTGCTTTGTTAGGTTTCATAGTTTTCAATAGATGAACAACCTCCTCTTTAGAAAAATCACACTCCGATACATACCTGTTCTTCAATTCAACACAAAACAACCATCGCAGATATTCGAAATATAAGTCGATTTTTTTATAATACCAGTAGAATTAACTTTGAAAATGTAATTTATAATTTTAAGGTCTAGAAAGCGCTAAGTTGATTAAAATACATTTAACAAAAATTTCGTTGAAAATGGTATGAACCATTTTCAATGTTAGAAAAAAAAATCACAGTAGATGCATTTATTTTATTACAACATAAAACAGAAATTATCGTAAGACAATCATATTTACCAACTGAAAGAAGAGTTGAGAAATGATTTCTAATAGTATGTACACCATTTCCTAGAGAGGATGCAAAGTGATCGTTTTACCAAGCCCCACACATTCCTTCAGAAGTACGCAGTCAACTCCTTCCCTCTTTTTTCTGCAGATAGATATATTAAGAGGATTTTTGTGTTCTTTGGAGATATCAATAATCTGATACATTTTATAGCGCATTTTGAATTTTAACATAGAATATAAGTGGGGTAAGTGTGATAAACGGCTCTTGTAACTTTGGAAATCATTCTAAAAATCTGAAAGTTTGCAATATATAACAATAGACCACTTATAATTAAACTAAAAAGAAATATTGACCTTATTTTTTGTTTAAAGAAAGTTTTGAGTTTTTGAATTTAAGTGCAACTGTCTTCTTTTTATGTGGGTTTTCCTATGTGGGGTAAGTGTGATAAAACAGCAATGAATTTTGAAATGCAAATTTTGTACACTTAAAATTGGAATTCAAACATATAATTTTTTTCCTACATATGTATGTTTCTTATAATAATTCACTACCAATTTTATGATTTGGAATTTACTTGAAGCAGAGAACGAATTTTCTTAATGAAAAATGCAGAAACCCTATCACACTTACCCCACTTGACCCTAACGGGATTTAAACTTTGCAACGTGCAGGACAATATTTTTCGAATATTATACTGCCAGCAGATTCTAAGGTCTTCTTATAAATGATTTTAATTAAATTACTTCTTAATTTTTACAACTTAAAAATATTTTACTTAAAATTTCATCAAAAACTATTAGTCATCGATTCGATTCATCAATTAAAATATTACATTCCATACACAAATTATTTATTACATAATGTTATTCAAGGTTAAACTAACTATAATTAAATAAAACAAGTTTTTCTGTTTTTAAATTCATATTATCAATCAGTAGGGGATGGTTAATGAACAGCTTAAAACTATACAATTCTAATATTTTTTAATAGTAACGCTAAAATATATTATTTAATAAATGCAGCACATAGGTTGAAAAATAATTTATTCACAGGTAATCGAAACGTTTTTATCAAGATAATTAGAATAAAAACTCATTTTATATTTTGGATGAATTAAATAAGAAAGTAGTAATAAACTTTTTTCATCCAGAATTATACTAATAATCCATGGATTTTTACATGGATATGAAAGATTTTGATTTTAGGAATAAATTCTGATTAAAAAAATAACTTCTTGGGGAATATTTTTTCAGAAACTGAATTTTGTTTTACAAATGTTTTTTAAAAAGTTCGTGCCTTTAATTGTTTACATTTCTTTACTCTATAAAATTTTTAAAAAAATTAAACAATAATGCATTTTAGCAGCAACGTGTAACAAAACACAAGACAATGTACGCAATAATAAAAAACGGCAAAACTTAACGATATCATACACTTCATTCATTTATCAACCAATCTTCTTAAGATCATGTAGTAACAATTAAATTCCATAGCAAAATAGGTTCTCTAAAAAGCAATAATCAAACATAAACACGCACGTATAAATATTCAACAGCCATCGCGTAACGGTGAGATTGGTAAAGCGCCATCTGGTTGTACTGGGCCCGATGAATAGTGTAGATGCTGTGTTCCATTCGCGGCGACCCCGCTTTGATTCAGTATCTTTACCAAAGCTACCTTCCGAATTCGATAGAAAACATATAGATTCAGGATGTCAAAAGGTTGTTTGCTGTTTGTTTGGTAGCGCTATCGCTTTGTTAAAAATTAGGGGATGAGTAAAGCCTTCATTCAACCATTTCAGGAAATAAAAAACATATATATTCATCAAAATGAATAATACATCTTCAATTATCTTAAACCATCACTTGACGGCATTACTTGAGGAGTGTACCACGAAACGCTCGTTCCATACAGTTTAACCAGTTTGACTGGTTACGCCACCTATCGACTGCCTACTTCATACTTCTGGTCGAATTCGGAAGGCATTATTATGTAGGGTGCTATGGCTTCTTTAAAAACGCACATTCATAATTGACAACAAACTGTTTTTCTCGGTGTACATGATCAAATATTTGAACATCTCACACAAAAAAACATCCATTGCAGATATTCGATCACTACCGCAATTCTTTCATTGCCATATATTTCATAAAACTATATTTCAGTTGTTTTTTGCATTGGCATTCTTTCGGAGACTAAAACATTTTCTATCAAGGACAGTTAATACTTCCGTAGTTTTTTTCATTGGTTATTTCATTGGTCAACATTACGTAAAAAGAAGGGCTTAGTATTCTTGCCGAATGAACAAGTCGCCAATAGCCCTCGTGTAGCTCTAGTGCGACGATAATTCAAACTAAACCAAACCGAATGAACAAATGACACGATCTTAAGCAAGAATTCGCAAGGTTTGGGAAGTTATATACTGATTTTCAAGAGCGTTCGGTGTACGGAGTTTAAACCTATCACAATTACAACCAGCAAGCTCGAAATTACGAGCAATTACGAGCCCCAGCAAGCTCGAGCTTCAAACATTTGATCGATGAGTTTAAGTTCAATTTCGGTTTTAGTATTTTCCTCTTAACACATTCGCTGCCACTATATCATCGATAGAGGCTTCATCGATATAATCTGATGAAATAGAAGAACATCCTGTTTTTTAAAACATGTTCGTTACAATGGAAATTAACTATTTTTCATTTTCGAACAAGTACAAATCTTAGTTCGAGGTCGTAAAATTGCAAGGTTAGGTTGAATTAATGTCGCTAACTAAAGCTACACGACAGCTAGTCGTAAAAATACGAGGAAATGTTCCTGGCGAAATATACACTTCACAATAACAAAAACTGCATAGACTTAAAATCTATGTATGGAAATTCATCAGACACATCTGAGATTACTAGGCGGTTGGTTGGTAGGGCATATATATTTTCAGACTTGTGTGCTTGGTCAGAGACCCACATTACTAGGTGTCAATCAAATATCACACAAAAGGATAGATTAAAGAGCTAGATCGTGTAGTTTGTGGAAAGACTAGACCATCATGCTTACAAAGTTTACAAACGAATTTGAACTCATAAGAACGGTTAGCGAAATGGTACTATGAATTTAAACAGAAAGTGCTGTTATCGATGAATCGGAACCAAGCGACTCCCTAGGGAGTCAGTGGCATCCAACGTGTTAAAGCCATTTTCAAATTTAGCCATGCCCAAAATAAGTCAATTTTTATATAGTACCAGTAAAATTAATTATTTTAATGAATGTTAGAATTTTAAAGTATTAAAAGCGTGGCAATTATATCATAAGAATATTACATACAAAATAACGTTGAATATGGCGTCAACCATTTTCAATGTGAGAAAAAAAAATGATCACATTCTAGGAGTTCGAAATAGCAATATGAAGTATCGAAGCGAAGCGTTCTTACTTCTCCGTCTAAGATACCCCAAAAAGGGAGAGCGTTTGTGTTTTTCCAAAAGTAAACAATAAGTATATGTAAAAATGATGTGAAAAACCCGTGGGAGAGACCGCAGAGCAAAGCGATAGGCTTGTCTAATAAAAACAATGATGAAAAGGAACACCCAAAAGGACAACTTTATTTGGAAGTTAATTCCTTTAAGAACTGAAAAATGAAATAAAAATGCATTAAATCTCCAAAATTAACCCAAATAAATGTATAAAATCTCCAAAAATATGTTCTGTTTATGTTCGCTGTGAAATTGCTGTCTTGTTAGTGTCCGTCCAAGTGTTTGTTAAAAGAGGGTAACTCATTTTTCGTCCACGTCTAAAATTTTTGTCACTCAGGAGCGTTTGTCGCATCCGACGACAGTGGCTTTGCAATTTGTGAATGAATGAAAATTCAGAAGTAAACTCCCGATTATCCGCGGCAACTCCTTCCCTCTTTTTTCTACATCCGCTAAGACAGGCGGTCAGATGGCGCTGATTTAAAATTATGAGACTAAATTTAGAATTTTTTTGAAATAAATCCGTTCAACAGCATCAATGCCAGCAACACCATAAAAACAGTCATTTTTTACATAAATAATGAATGGTACAAGTCAGCTGCTTCGGTATCGATATTTTTGAAGATCTTGAACATTCTCTTTTTTTACTCTGCGAGCCCGGTCGGAAAGGGTTCGTTCTGAGGGGATACATTTTACAACGCATTTTGAACTTATAGATAAAATATTATTAACGGGATTTATACTTTACAACGGGCAGGAACAATAAGATTAGAATATAATACTGCAGAAGATACTATGGCCTTCTTATAAACCATTTTAGTTAAGCTCATTAATTATACTTAAAAATTAATCAAAAACTAATGGTTATAGATTCAATTTATCAATTAAAGTATTATATTCCATACACAAATTATTCATAACATAATGTTATTTTATTTAAATAAAAGCTCTTTAAAATTAATTTCTGGATGTTTTGTTTACTTCTGCGGATTATACGAGGATTCACCTTTCCGCTTATAATCCGGAGTTTATTGGGGTGAGAAAATTGTAAAATTTGTCACCAACGCAACTGCAAAACCAATGGTCTTCTGGAACCGCCCAGTGCGTAAGTAAAATTGTGAGCTATTGCACACTTTCTAGAGGATACACCAGGAAGGATGGGGCTAAACGTAGTGCATCTACGAGCCCACTTTTGGACCGGGTGGCAGCCATGTTGAGGTCTGCTCGAGGAGTTTTGTAACATAAAAGTACAATTTGACTTTTCTTGGTAGCTATTGTATTGGGAGTCTAGTTACTTCTTCAATTCCCTAAAAGGGAGGATAGCCCTCGTATAGGTCTAGTGAGACAATAATTCAAAACCAAACCTAAAAGGTAGGCAACAAATAAAAGGGGCTCCACCTAGCGGCAAAACTACACATATTAAGGAATTGCTTTTGTTCGAGGAATGAGGATCCTGCCAGGGAAATGTCACACAAAACAATGGAACATTGCAGAATTTGCTTCTTTCAACGCCTTTTCAAAGAAAGCAAAACAACCAATGAAACTGCAGTACGGAGAGCGTGAAGTTTAAAAAAACAAAAAAAAAACAATGAGCTTGTTTCAAGTACATGGGGAATGAAACAAAAAAAACTGATATCTCAGTATTTAGGCCGTGACATTATTCCGATTGTTCTTTTAAAAAAAATGACAACCTGGTTTGAACAAAAGGGCCGCCCGGTGGCGCAATCGTTAGGACGCTAGCCTTTGAAGCTGTTAGGGTCGGGTACGAATCTCGGTCAGGCATGAATGTTAGTGACCGTCAATAAATGTTCTTATTTGTCTATGTGTTATTCATTTCTTTGTGACTGCAAAAATTCTTTCTGTGTCTGTCCCATTTGACGAAAGCTTATAAGCGGTTCTCTGAAGAAACACACAGGCTGGAATATATATGTACCTACCATACCATACCAACAACAAAGATAAATGAAAAAAGTCCGTCGGAAACTTCAAGAACAAAGTTCAAGTTGCAGATTTGTTCGGAAATATATTTGTTGTTACTTACTTAAACTCGTCACACCTCGCTATCGCATGAGGCATCCAGCCTATACTCTCCCAAGCTTCCCTGCTTTTGGCGTTGGCTTTGGCGTCCTCCAATCCGGATAATCTTAAATTTTATAAGTCCTTTCAAAATTGTCTCCCATGTCTGTTGCCATGTCATTTTGGGTCTTTCTCTTTTTCGTTTTTCATCAAGAGCGCCATCTGTGGGTAGTCGGTGGGTGAAAGCTTAGTTCAACTTTTTAATATATTAGTTTATTACCCATTAAAATGAATAAAAATCTTTGCTTTTCCATTATAATTTATTAAAAACTATTATTTATCCATTAAATCTATTATTCAATTCATTCCCCAGTAGAATTCTAGATCGAAAGCTAAACAAGCGAAGCACCTGGCGGTGTTACTTGATGAGCATGCCACGAACCACTTGTCATAAATATAATTGAATTAGTTTGAATGGTTACGCCACCTATCGATTGCTGAGCTCCTGCGTTTGTAAGTATTCTGAATCATTATTATGAAGGAGCTATGGCTTCATTAAAAGCGGACCATCCTTTTAGGCCAAAGTTATGATTGAAAACAACTATTTTTTTCTCCGTTTAAGCGATAAAAAATTCAAATATTTCCCCAAAACGCAAAATATTCTTTTCCGATATTCGATTCTCACATCGTATGTCTCATGATATTTTATTTCATATTAGGAATTTGAAAACTTGCATTTCAGTTGTTAGTAAAACTAACATTCTTTCGGGGACATTTTAAACACACAAAAAATAAATATTTGGGCAATCCATAAAAATGTCAACTTCGATTTAAAAAAATGCCATTCTTGTAATTTTTACAAATTAAGTTTAAAAAACGGCAAAACTTAAATTAATCGAATGTATAGTTATCAACCAATTTTCTTAAGAACATCTAGTAACAATTAAATTCCATGGCAAAATAGCTTCTCTAAAAAGCAATAATCAAACATAAACCCGCACACGTAAACATTCAACAGCCATCGCGTAGCGTCAAGATCGGTAAAGCGGCATCTGGTTGTACTGGGCCCGATGAGTAGTGAAGATGCTGTGTTCCATTCGCGGCAACGGAGCTTTAAGGTAGGCGAATACCCAAAATTCTAAATTTTTTACTAATACTTTAATCTTTTCCAAATTTGGCATAGTGATTTCAAAGATAATGAGCAATGCTTTTGGGGCAATTTTTTTTATTTAAATTTAATTGATTTATTTTAAACGGTGTTTTTTAAATAAAAAAAGGGGTTTGCGCCAGCATTTCTAGCATAAAGAGTTTTACATTAATTTACCTGAAAATTTTTCTGAAATCTGAAATCAAAAACTGACAATCTGTGCATCGGCGCGAAGCGCCCTTTCACATTCATCGAAATCGGCCCATAGGGCAAAACGAACAAAAACAGGATTCAAAGAGCCAGGCGAGCCGGCTGGTCTAAGAACGAGAATAAAAACTCACGAGTCGAGAGTCTATGGAGCAAGCATGCTGAACAGGGCCAACATCTTCTCCTCCTTGCTGGAGCAGGCTGCCAGGGCAGCTGCACTTTTCTTGAACGCCTCTAGATCTCCGAAAACGTCAGCAATGGCGTCTTTGACGGATCTCAGGGCAGCCAAAGGCAGAAAATTTTTACAGATGCTCTTTCAATATTAATCTGTGCCATGAACCTTTAACATCTGGTGTAAATATAAAAGTTTTTTTTTTTAATGCCCAAGTGTAAGTTAATCGAAAAAAATACTTTTTTTGTGGTTAATTTTTTACATTTTTCTTAATAACTTATTTTCTTGTGCTTTGTATGTAACTTTAGAGGGTCATTGCATGCATCAGTTCAAAACGAAGAATTTAACACATAATTAATGTTTATAGGATGAAAATTCAATGAGGTAGACTGGTTAGCGTAAACCTCTTCTTTTAGTAGAAAAACACCGTTTAAAATAAACAAATTATACTTAAATTTTGAAAAATGCCTAAATAGTATTATTCATTAGATTTGAAATCACTATGTCAAAGTTGGAAAAGATTAAAGTAATAGTAAAACTTTTAGAATTTTGGGGCATTTTGGGTATTCGCCTACCTTAAATGTACTGAGTACATGCTCTCCCAACTTACTTCTATTGAAGCGTGCGCAGTTGTACTTGAGAATGAAAACTTTGGTAAATCGTCACTTAAGTTCCCACATGCTCTATCTAACTTTGCAAAACGGTAGAAATTTAGTGAAAGGTAACCCTTGGCGAACTTTCCAAAATCGCGCCAAAAGTCGGCCGAAAACCCTACAGAAATGATAGGATAGGTTAAGACAGGTTCGAACTATCGTCGCAATAGAGCTACCCGAGGGAGAGCCGAAATATGTGTTTGTTATAAAACACCGGCTGTTCGGACTTTCTTGTTACATGTCTCAGCATTACATTATGTAGACCGATATTATGTAACACGAAAGTCCGAACAGCCGGTGTTAAATGAACAACCACATTTTTTAGCGTTGTAGCTCTAATGCGACGCTAATTCGAGCGTATCCTATCATTTCGGTAGGGTTTTCGGAAGACTTTTGGCGCTATTTCGCAAAGTTCGCCAAGGGTTATCTTTCACTAAATTTCCACCGTTTTGCAAAGTTAGATAGCGCATGTGGGAACTTAAGTATCAAAATGCTTTTCATCGCAGTATACAATCCACCGGACTCTTAATTACTTAACAGCGACCTACGCTGCTCTTCTGAATTCTGGCCTTCCAACTACTCTCTGCAAGGGGTCTCAATGCTAAAAACACCCATTGGAATTGTAGGGCTACCAACCCTAATGGTATCACCCTTCAAAAAGTTCATTTTAGATAAGGGAGTAACTCTGACTGCCTCAGACGAACCAACTCATTTCCCCAGGCTGTATTAACCATAGACCTGATATTTTGGACATAATGCTCCTTAAGGCTAGAATTGAATAAAATAAAGATAACAAATAGTAAACACGAAAGGGCAAGTAGGATTTTACCCAGGCAAAATTAAGTTATTTAAAACCTACAGTATGCAATCGGGGTTTTATAGTAAATTTCTAGATGTTGGTACTTAGCGTTGTTTTCAATTGAAAAAAAAGTACTAATTGAAACTTTCCAAAAAAATATCATTGCATTTCTCCCAGGTCACTAGCTCATGTTTATAGCTAAAATATCAAATATAGATCAATCCTATCAAATAGATAGGACAAAATAGGTACATGCTATATTATATAGGTAGTCACTAATACAATTTCGGATCAGTGTATGCATTACTATTTAAAAATGTATAGTTTTAGTAAATTAAATGTCTGATTTACTTAGTTTGCTGTTATTTTGACGAGAATCATAAAGAAAACATTACGTTCTAGAAATATAAATATATGCTGTTACGACCAACACTGAACACAAAAAAAGGTCTTAATTAGATTTTATTAAGAAATATACTAAGAGAAAAATTTAAATGAGTATTTACCTGCAATATTTCACCGCGTTTTATACAGATTATCCTGTCTTATAATGATTTCTTCTTCATATATGTTCTTCTCCTCTTTTTTTTTTTACTTTTATGCAATATTTATTACATTTTTCCTTATTTAAGACCAAATAAATGTCATTGGAAATCGTAAAAAGTTCCAAAAACAGAGTAAAAAGTTGGAAAACATCCGAATACCCGGCGACATTTTTCAAAACAAACGAAGAAATGTCGGACGACACAACAGGGAAGGTACTTGGTAAACGGCATGCCGTCGATGACACAGATATCGGTTAACTGGAGACGACAGAATCGTTGTCAAATCGTCCAGTGAGCAAGCGCGTAGCCTTGTACGTGTAATTTGCTTGCCCCGATATCGTGTGGTTAAGTTCTGTCGTCCAGTGTGAAAGCGGCCTAATGGTATCATCCTCAAAAAGTTCATTTTAGACCAGGGAGTAACTCTGACTGCCCCAAACGAACCAACACATTTCCACAGGCTGTATTAACCATATACCAGATATTTTGGACATTATGCTTCTTAAGGTTGACTGTTTTTCCTCTGAGTACGTGATCAAGTATTTGAACATCTCACAAAAAACACAAAACGTTTATTGCAGGTATTCGAGAAATAAGTCGATTTTTTATATTACCAGTAAAATTAAATTTTAAAATGTAATTTAATGTTTTAAGGCATGGATGCATTAACAAAACAAGTAAATTTAATTAGGTATTAGAGAATAATTTCGTTGAGAATGGTGTCGACCATTTTCAACAGAATAGCAAAAATATATATATTTCGTAGTGGCAACATATTGTTTTTGATGAATTTTTAAGTGAAAATATGTTATCGATTCAATACACAAATTATTTATTACATAATGTTATTTAAGGTTTTACTATAATTAAATAAAACAAGTTTTTCAGTGTTTAAATTTATATAATTAATCAGTAGGTGATGGTTAATGAACAGCTTAAAACTATACAAATATTTTTTAATCTTAACACTAAAATATATTATTTAATCACTTCAGCACATACATTGAAAAATAATTTATTCACAGGTAATCGAAACGTTTTTATCAAGATAATTAGAATAAAAACTCATTTGGATGAATTAGTAAAGATGGTAATAATAAATTTTCTTATCTAGAAACGTACTAATAATCTATGGATATGTTGAGTATGCATAACAGATGAGAAGTGTAGTTGATGTTCTCTATTCGCGGCGTTTAGAAAATTAAGCTGATTATAAATTCAAATTAAAAAAAATATCCCTAAAAATTCATTAATAGATTAATTGTATTGTTATTACTAATACATTCCATAGTAGAAACCTAAATTGAAAACAAAACAAGCGGATAGTACGTGGCGGCTTTACTTGATGAGCGTACCACGAACCATTTGCCATCTTCATAGTTGCATTAGTTTGACCGAATCCGCTACTGTCGATTTGCAGATCCTGAGGCTTTCTTTAAACCATTTTAGAAAATTAAGCTAACTAATTATCCATTTAAATGAATAAAATTCCTTAAAGAAGCCAGTATATTCGATCTATTATTAAAAAATATACAATCCAGAAAAATAGTAACTTTTATCGAAATTAAAACAAGTGCAGCACGTTGCGGCGTTTTCCGGATGAGTTTGCCACGAAACGCTCGTCTCCATATAGTTCAGTCACTTCGACTGGATGCGCCATCTATCGACTGCTTACTTAATACTTTTGATCGTATTCGGAAGGCTTTTATATAGGAATAGAATGCTATGGCTTCTTCAAAATGGCACAGTCATTGTTGAAAACAATTTTTCTGTTTTTCCCAGAGTAAATATTGAAATATTTGAACATCTTACTAAAAACACAAAACATCCGTTGCAGTTATTTGAAAAATAAGTCGATTTTTTATGGTACCAGTAAATTAAATTTTTAAAATGTAGTTTAGAATTTTGAGATGTTTGAGTGAATTTTAATGTTCTTACAACTAATAAAAACTAATAAAAATTTCATTGAAAATGGTGCCAACCTTTTTCGATGTTAGAAAACAGAAAAAATATCATATTAGGTACTTATATTTTAATGTAACAACATAGAAATTATCTTAAGATATTCATATTTACCAACTTAAAGATGAGAAAAGCCGTCTAAAAGTATATACACCATTACCAGTAGAGGATGCAAAGTGATCGTTTTACCAAACCCCACACATTCCCTCTGAAGTACGTGGCAACTCCTTCTCCCTTTTTTCTATAGATATTTTAAAGACGATTTTAGCGTTCTGGAGGGGATACATTTTATAACGCTTTTTGAATTTCATGATCGAATATAAGTGTCGCCAATAACCCTCGTGTAGCTCTAGTGCGACGATAATTCAAATCAATAGAATATAAGTTACGGGATTTAAACATTCAAAGTGCAGGAACAATGAGATGAGAATAGTATACTGCAGCAGATCGTTAGGCCTTCTCATAAACCATTTTTTAAGCTAATTAATTATACTTAAAAATTCATCAAAACCTATTAGTTATCGATTCAATTTATCCATTAAAATATTACATTCCATACACAAATTATTTATTACATAATGTTATTTAAAGTTAAACTAACTATAATTAATAAAACAAGTTTTTCAGTTTTTAAATTCATATAATTAATAAGTAGGTGATGGTTAAATGAACAGCTTAAAACTATACAATTCTAATGTTTTTTAATAGTAACACTAATATATATTTATTTTAATAAATTCAACATATAGAGATTGAAAAATAATTTATTCACAGGTAATTGTAACGTTTTTATCAAGATAATTAAAATAAATACTCATTTTATATTTTAGATGAATTAGATAAAGTAGTTGTAAATTTTTTAAATTTTGTAAATTTTCTTATCTAGAAACGTACTTATCCATGGATAATCCATGGATTTTGACAAAGATTAGAATGATTTTGATTTTAGGAATAACTTCTGATAAAAAAAATATATATCGTCTTGGGGAATATTTTTTCAGAATGTGAATTTTGTTTTACAAATGTTTTTTTGAAAAAGTTCGTGCTTTTAATTATTTACATTTCTTTATAAAATTTTAAAAAAAAATGTTAAACAAGAACACACATTAATAAAAAACGGCAAAACTTAAATGAATCAAGTGTATGATATCGTTATCAACCAATCTTCTTTAGAACATCTAGTAACAATTAAATTCTATAGCAAAATAGGTTCTCTAAAAAGCAACAATCAAACATGCACGTACAAACAATCAACAGCCATCACGTAGCGACAAGATCGGTAAAGCGCCATCTGGTTGTATTGGGCCCGATGCGCAGTGTAGCTGCTGTGTTCCATTCGCGGTGGCCCCACTTTGATTCAGTATCTTTACCAAAGCCACCTTCCGAATTCAATAGAAAACATATAGATTTAGGATGTCAAAAGGTAGTTTGTTGTTTGTTTGGTAGTGCTATCGGTGGGTTAAAAATGAGGAGATCAGTAAGGCCTTCTTTCAACCATCTCAGGAAATAAAATATATATATATATTCATTAAAATGAATAATACATCTTCAATTACCTTAAACCTTCACTTGACGGCATTACTTGATGAGTGTACCACGAAACGCTCGTTCCATACAGTTCAACAAGTTTGACTGGTTACGCCATCTATCGACTGCCTACTTCATACTTTTGATCGAAATCTTAAGGCATTATTATATAGGATGCTATGGCTTCTTTAAAAACGCACAGTCATAATTGACAACAACTAACTGTTTTTCTCAATGTACATGATCAGATATTTGAATCTCTCACCAAAAAACACAAATCATCCATTGTTAAATACTGCTTTTCAAGAGCGTTCGGTGAACGGAGTTTAAACCTATCACAATTACAACCAGCTAGCTTGAAATTACAAGCAATTACGAGCCCCAGCAAGCTCGAGCTTCAAACATTTGATCGATGAGTTTAAGTTCAATTTCGGTTTTAGTATTTTCCTCTTAAAGACATATTCAAATTTACCCGTGCCCCAAAATAAGTCAATTTTTATATAGTACCAGTAAAATTTATTTTTGAATGTATTTTAGTATTTTATAGTATGTGTTGTATACAAGTTACATTTAGTATTTTTACGTAGGTTTTAAAATAACGTTGAAAATGGAGTCCACCATTTTCAATGTTACCAAAAAAAAATTGTTATTCATAGTTGGTACATTAATTTTATTACAGAAAATAGAAATTTTCTAAAGACAAACATGTTTACCAAATAAAAGATAAGAAATGACGTCTAAAAGTATATACACCATTACCAGTAAAGGATGCAAAGTGATCATTTTACCAAACCCCACACATTCCTTCAGAAGTACGCAGTAAACTCCTTCCCTCTTTTTTCTATAGATATTTTTAAAAGGATTTTTTTAAAAGGAAAAGTTTTTTGTTCGGGGGGGATATCTATAATCTAATACATTTTGTAACGCATTTTGAATTTTAAGATAGAATATAAGTAACGGGATTTAAACGTTAGAAACAAAGCCTTCATTATAACATTTTAGTTCAGCTAATTAATTATCCTTAAAAATTCATCAGAAACTATTCGGTATCGATTCAATTTATTAATTAAAATATTTCACTCCATACACAAATTATTTATAATAATGTTATTTTATTTAAATAAAAGCTCTTTGAACTTAATTTCTTGAAGTTTTGTTTACTTTTGCGGATTATACGCAAATTCATTAATTCCGCTGATAATCAGGAGTTTATTGGGGTGAGAAATTTGTAAATTTTATCACCAACGCAACTGCAAAACCAATGGACTTCTGGAACCGCCCAGTGCGTAAGTAAAATTGTGAGCTATTCCATACTTCCTAGAGGATACACAAGGAAGGATGGGGCTAAACGTAGTGCAACTACGAGGCGACTTGTGGACTGGGTGGCAGCCATGTTCAGGTCTGCTCGAGGAGTTTTGTAACATAAAAAGTACAATTTGACTTTTCTTGGTAGCTATTGTATTGGGAGTCTAGTTACTTCTTCAATTCCCTAAAAGGGAGGATAGCCTTCGTGTAGGTCTAGTGAGACAATAATTCAAAACCAAACCTAAAAGGTAGGCAACAAATAAAAGGGGCTCCTCCTGGCGGCAAAACTACAAATATTAATGAATTGGTTTTGTTCGAGGAATGAGGATCCTGCCAAGGAAATGTCACACTTACAAAACAATGGAACATTGCAGAATTGGCTTCTTTCAACGTCTTTTCAAAGAAAGGTGATATACCTCTTCTTGAAAAAAATATTTCAACCATTGATTTTAAAGTGCAACTTTAAAAAAAAAAATTCTTTTTTTCCGGTCAGATGACCACTTTTTATCCACTTGAACCGTTTCGCCCCTTCTAGTTATATTTTCGATGTTTAGTTCATGCAGTACTAAGAGATCTACCTTCCGAACTCTCTAAAGCTACCTTCTGAATTCAAAAGATAATATGGAGATACGGGAAGTCAAAAGGCAGCTTGTTTAGTATTTGGTAGCGCCATCTGTAGGATATAAATTGGGAGGGGGTGAGATAAGCCTTCTTTCTACCATTTCAGTAATATATATATATATATATATATATATATATATATATATATATATATATATATATATATATATATATATATATATATATATATATATATATATATATATATATTCATTCATTCATTCATTCAAATGAATAAGACATCTTCAATTATCTTTGAAAATTGCTTAAAAACTATGTTATAAAATAATTATTTTATTGCAAATAATACATTCCTTAGTAGAAACCTAAATCAAAAGCAAAACAAGAGGAATACGTGGCGGCTTTATTTGATAAGCGTACCACGAACCAATAGTTATCTATAGTTGTACTAGTTTGACTGGTTGCGCTACGTAAGTCGATTTTTATTGATTTTTTTTAATGTTATTATTTTAGAGTATACATTGTTCGAAATTAGTCGAATTTTTTCAATATTACCAGTAAAGTTATTTTTAAACATTTTAAGTATTTTATAATAAACATTATGCCCCAAAAATGTCTCAATTCGCGAAACAATAATTAATTTCATTGAAAATGGTTTTCAACCATTTTCAATGTTAGATCAAAAGGCAAAAAATACCCTGGATGTTGAAATCCGTATTCATTATAAATATATTGCAGGATAAAATTGAGATTATCTTTATAAAAGATCGTATTTTACGAACTTAAAAAAAAGGAAAAATAATGGCTAAAATTGTTTACCATATACACCATTACCACTGGAGATAGTAATGTGATCGCAATTATCAGCCATAGATTTAGAAAGTAGCAGATCTGCCGCTAGAGGGAAAGGTGAAGCCACTTGTGAACCAGTATCCCATAAGGCAGTTCGCAAGTTCTAGCACATGGCATTCCGTACGCCACCAGATGGCACTATAAGATAATTCGACGAATAAAAAATATATATTTAATATTAACTAAGTAAAACTTTTTACCAGTTTTGCTAGCATAAGTTTATAGCTGGATATGTATTGATAATTTCTGGCAGACATGTGGAATGTATTCATAAAAGAAGCATATTAAAAATGGGGGTTTTATTGGATGTAACTCTTCGGCAAAAGCATTTTTGCGAACCAGTATCCAATGATGCATTGCGAAAACGGCGAAATGTAGATTTATCACACGTATTGTGTTGTATACAAGGCTGTGAGGCGCCCTGTGGTCAGTGTCACGATCTACGGATCGGAAGGTCCCGCGATCGAGTCCTGGTCGCTGAAAACTCACCGAGTATATGCGGAGTACGTGCTCGTTAAATCTGCTGGGTCCGAAAATCCTGTGGGCGGTCATTGCGCAGTTTCCCACGGGTACAGGTTCCTGGAGACTATTTCCCTACTCTTCAGGGACATGTCTTAATTGTGGAGGTGGCGCGTAATAGATGGCAGCATCTGTCACGTATATGTGTGCATGTGAGTATGTGTGTTGTGTCTATCGTACTTGACGAAGGTTTATAAGCGGCTCTCTGAGCAAGCACACAGGCCTGAAAATATATGTATATCAACCAACCAACCAAATTGTGTTGTACGGGATTGCGCAATCGATGGGCAGATCTGCTACTTTCTAAATATATGAAGAGTACACGGGAATAACCGATTGATTTTTCAGAGACGTTTCCTTAGCAGGCCACTTTGGCGATGATAGAGAGTGATCGCCTAAACTTGTGTAAGGAAATCAGTTCCTACCACAGAGATCACAGTTGAAGTAATTGAGTGGCAGATCACGTGACCTCCAATGCTAACGACGGGACGCGCAAGGAGCTCCCAGAAGAGCCACAATGAAGTGTCAGTGTTGTAGGTCACGTGATATGCCACGCTAATACTTTAACTACAACCTCTGTGGTTCCTAGCTACCAAGATCAGGCGATTGGCGATCCCAACGCTTGGACCAAGTGAAGAAGAAAGAGGGAAACCGGTTTTATGCCGCCAAGCAGGCTATTGCGGTCGTCCGCCTAATGAATCAATCGGTTATTCCCGTGTACTCTTCATATGTGTTCAGCACCACACATTGCTTCTGAAGAACAGTAAGTTCCCGATTATCCACGGCCATTACAAGATTTCTCAACATCCCCTTTAAATATTTTATGAAACCCTGAAAAATAGAAGCTCAATCGTAGCAAAACTTGTTAGAAGACTATCTTACTACAAAAACTGTCGGATATGCCGTTACATTGTTAACCCTTTAACCTCACAAGCTAGGAGAATTTCTCATCCCCGAAATACGAGTTTTTCTAGGCAGGAAAAAAGCGAAATGGAATCGTCCTGTATCAAAAAATACACAAGTGATTATTTCGTCCGTTAGTCATCCTATGGAATCGGACCTTTTTGACTTTGTGAATAAATAATATTCTAAGTTAATTGTATGAAACAAAATTTTCACAAGGGGAGGTCTTCATATTAAAAATGTTAACAACTTTGAAATTTCTAATAGTAACACCCATATTTAATTATTTAGAAATGTTAAGCATCCTCGAAAACCCCTTAACTAAGTTTTTGTTACATTTGGATGAATATTAAACAAGTTATTCAATCGAATCACTTGATGTCCTATGGGGGACCATCTCAAGGTTGTTGGTTTAATGATGTTTATCTTCCTTTCCAAGGCCGTATTTGTTTATCAAGTTCATATGTAATCTTATACACAGTCCCCTGAAGTGCAATTAAAAAGTATTTTGTGATTTACTCAGCAAATTATGGATAAAAGAAATTAAAAATTTGCATTTTGCTTAAACTTCCTGTCTTAAATATATTTCTGTAAAAATATTAAGGGGTTTCTATTCATAATTTTTTTTAAAAATTAAAAAAATAATTATTTTAAAATATAAAAATTGTTTCAAATATCCCAATAGTTTACGCATTTTGTTTGGGTTATTACAATAACTATTCAGTAAAAAATTCGTTTCAATATCTTAATTATTTATAGATTGGGATAGTTTTTTGTGTGCAGCTCATTTAACATTACGGCCCTTAAACTTTGCATGTCTCTAACTCCTCTAATAATGCTTAATAACTAACAAAACTTGGCCTTTCGTGTTAAAATATATCATAAATTTGAAATATGGACTTAAAAAGGGGTGTTGCTATTGAAAATTTTGAAATTGGTAACATTTTTAATAACAATACGGCCCCTTATGCAAATTTTGTGTCATGCAATCAACTTAGAATATTATTTTTTCACAAAGTCAAAAAGGTCCGATTATATAGGATGACTAACGACCGAAATGATCGCTAGTAGACCGTGGGCCAAGCTTAAAAAACCCTTTTTTAAAGCACTTTCGTTACACTCATCGAGTGGCAATCTGAAAAGTACGGTAATAACTTAAAAACTAAGTGGACAGTTGGAAAATACATTTTTCTGGAAAAGAAACTTGCACATTAATTGAAAATTTCAAGAAATATAGCGCACTATTTACTCATTTAACCGCTTTACACCTTTGCTTTCCACTGATACTACTCTCCAATCATAACCTCCGATTCATTTACTTCTTCTGTAACAACCAATTAGGATCGCTGTACTATCGCACTTTTGAACACTTAGCTCGTTCTGTTTGTAAACAAACAGAAATTTTCGCGAAATATTCTTGAAAGCATCGCACACATTCATATTTTACATTTTTCGTTGAATTTATTTTTTAACTCTTAGCAAAAAAGTTCGTATGAACAAATACTTGCCTACCTACTTAACCCATACTTAAATACCTTCCTAAACATTTGAAAATGGCTGTATCATCTCCGGACACTTGTTGTTTACATCTTACTAATACTGGGGATGACTGAACACCTTAAAGAGTGAATATTCCCTCTTTGAACTATTAGTACTACTTGGATGATGTCTGGAAAATGCACACCTTGCGTGGAGCTAAAACTAACCAACCAACTACTGTGGATAAAATTAATCCAACCACTTGGACAAAAGTTTCTACTTGTATTCTTAAATGGATACCTTTGGGTGGTGAAGAAGCAAAAATTGCTTCTAACTTGCAGAATATTTCAGTGGACACTGAATTGACTATTCCTAAGGACTCTTCTATTGGTTTTCATCAGAAGTGTTGTAATAAGTTCAACGATTAAACAAAATACTTAGCAGACTATGTGGTGTGATTTCAACTTAACCCATCTTGCCTAGGAGAGAGGTCTCGCAACTGCCACCAGTACCAACTATGACGCCAGAAATCCCAGAACAGATTCCACCAAATCCAACCCCGTTCAACTTGGACATTTACACACCAGTTCCAGAACTGCAAGAATAGACGGACCCACCAGATCCATCGGCAGATACACCCACCATCAGTAAGCGTCAATCTACCCGAACAAAGACTACTCCAAAATACTTAGCGGACTATGTGGTGTGATTTCAACCTAACCCATCTTGCCTAGGAGAGAGGTCTCGCAACTGCCACCAGTACCAACTATGACGCCAGAAATCCCAGAACAGATTCCACCAAATCCGACCCCGTTCAACTTGGACATTTACACACCAGTTCCAGAACTGCAAGAATAGACGGACCCACCAGATCCATCGGCAGATACACCCACCATCAGTAAGCGTCAATCTACCCGAACAAAGACTACTCCAAAATACTTAGCGGACTATGTGGTGTGATTTCAACCTAACCCATCTTGCCTAGGAGAGAGGTCTCGCAACTGCCACCAGTACCAACTATGACGCCAGAAATCCCAGAACGGATTCCACCAAATCCGACCCCGTTCAACTTGGACATTTACACACCAGTTCCAGAACTGCAAGAATAGATACAGACCCACCAGACCTAGAGCCCTCTTTCTCTACTGTGTAGAAAGAGATGCGACAATGGGCCACGAAATTGTCCAAGCCGGGCTGCCACGGCGAAACCGCCGGGGAGAAACTGGTCAGGCTTGCTTGAGCTTGGCGGTTTATCGCTTTTGAAGTTAATATCGCAATACAAGTTAACATTCCTTTATTAATAAATCACAAAATAAAAAAAATACGCAAATCAAAAATTCCAAATTTACCAATAATATTTAATAAGTGACACGATATTTTTAGGTTTTGAGCAGACGAGTCTGTTTACAAAAAGAATCTTCGCCAAGAGGCGCCAAGAACTAGCCAACTAGAAAAACAAGCGAACCGATGTTTATACTCGTATTTCAAGAAAATACGAACATTCTTTTAATATTTAAACGGTGAAAAGATTTCTTCACACACAAAGTGAATAAATACTGTTTTTTAAAATGAAATGAAGCAATATTTTATGCATAATATGTCTCAATAGTGATTACAAATACATTCAGAAAGCGTACTGTTAAAGGAAAACTGCCTTTTTTTCTAACTACTAAAGTATTTTTGAAGAAAATTATGGATTTAGAATATTCTTTACATATTTAGGAAGCTATAAATAAACATAAAATAGTTGTACTTTTCCTAAATTTTATGGATTGTTGGCGATTACAAAGGATACTTTTTTTTCCTATGCTAACTCTATGAGGGACGAAACGAAAACCGCCTAAGGGGGACAATTTTGGACCTCGACCAATCAGGAGCGACTGCCAATTTGTCGCGTCTCTTATAGACGCAGTCGTGATGTAGGGCTCTAACCAGACCCCGTTCAACTTGGACATTTACACACCAGTTCCAGAACTGCAAGAATAGACGGACCCACCAGATCCATCGGCAGATACACCCACCATCAGTAAGCGTCAATCTACCCGAACAAAGACTACTCCAAAATACTTAGCGGACTATGTGGTGTGATTTCAACCTAACCCATCTTGCCTAGGAGAGAGGTCTCGCAACTGCCACCAGTACCAACTATGACGCCAGAAATCCCAGAACAGATTCCACCAAATCCGACCCCGTTCAACTTGGACATTTACACACCAGTTCCAGAGCTGCAAGAATAGACGGACCCACCAGATCCATCGGCAGATACACCCACCATCAGTAAGCGTCAATCTACCCGAACAAAGACTAGGGGAGAGTGTTGTACCTTGGGACAATTTTTACATTTTAATTTTTTTCTTCGGTGATTATAGTCAAAATAAAAATTTCAAAGCAGCATTTCAACACACCAATATATTCCTCTATAATATATTTTTTTGAATTCTGGCAGCTTGAAATTAAAAAATTGCCACTCATTTAAAGTAGAGAGGATAAATTGTCCCAAGGTACAACATCATGTTGTACCTTGGGACATACTTTATAATTCAGGCAATAGTCATACACTTGAACTAATTTGTGTCAGGAAACAAACTTTATTGTTTTTTCAAGGAAATACACAAATAAAACTTCATAATTCAAGAATAATTTAAATTATACAGCAAAATTGCAAGTCCAAATTATTTAACATTATATGATGATACAATATGCTTTACTGTCCCAAGGTACAACACACTACATGGTTTAAATAAAAGCAAGATAGTGGCCAATCTAAATGCATTATCATTATTTTTTCATAACCAAAACATTTTAAAATCTTCTCATTTATGAAGAAAATAAAATGCAATTGACTTTTTGTTTAAGTACAAAGGTAAAAAATTATATTAGAATGAGAAAAATATTTACTTTGGGGTAATGAAATATTATTTTTTGTCACCAATTCATCAATTCAATGATGCTAGTGTTGAATTTTATTTTGATGATGTCTGTTGGTTAAGGCTACTATTAGAAATAAACAATGTATGAATATTGCCAATAGATTCTTAGAAATTGTCAGTGTCCCAAGGTACAAGCGTCCCAAGGTACAACACTCTCCCCTACTCCAAAATACTTAGCGGACTATTTGGTGTGACCAATCTAAAAGGGAAGAACTGTTATGTACTACCTTCCGAAGTTATTATAACTTAAATCAATCTGTAGCTCGTCTTCACCAATCCAGAAGAGGATAATTGTGTGCTCGTTTTTTTAATAAATAATAGTGCTAAAAGAATCTCCCATCACTACTAAGCATTTTTTTTTTTAAAGTGTCTGTGAAATCAAATTGTTTCTTAAAATTTTTCTGCTAAAATAAACACCGTGTGTTCCTTCTGAGTTCAATTTGTCTATATTATCTGGGTTTTCTTGTGTTTGAGATTGATTCATGTAATTTATTATTATCAAAGTGGATATAGTATCATTTTCCCTAATTTTAGTAATAAATTTGTGAGCGAAGACAACATTTATTGAGTGATCTGTTACAGAGGTAAGATATATTTATTATTAAATGTAAGTTAATGTTGGTGAATAAATTAGTGTTTTCGTAAGTGTATCTTTATTAAAACAAGTATGCATGAGATTAATGTATTTTTTTTTATATCAATGACCAAGAGAGCCTTTTCCATTACAATCGCATAATAGGTTTTTTTTTTTTTTGCTTACTGATATTTTAAAACTTTAATCCTCATTGGTATATTTTATAAAAACACAGAATTTAAAATGTAAATGTTTTACAATACGATTTTTGTATGTTTTGTTTATATTTACCAGGAAAAAAAGTTTTGTGTATAGTAATTTTAAAAGGTGTATATTTAGTAAATTAACTTAAGTGTTATTTAATTACTAGCAATTCCAAATCTATTTTCTTTCTGTGGGTCCGATTTGAATACAAAAATCCGATTTAAATTTGGATTTTTCTTTTTCTTCTCAAAAATAAGTGAATTTTTAAAGCTTAAAAGCATTCGAAATCTCCTATATGACATCGGTTTGTTTACATTCTGACGGTTTATTTACATTTCGACGGATCGACAATCTTATAATACGGCCGCGTTGATTGGTTAACCGAGTAGCTGTGAAATAGAACATGGCTTCTGATTGGACTGTGTGATGCGGTCAAGAAAAAAATAGTGCAGTTTATTTTAAGTAATTTGAAAATAATGTGCAACTTTTGAATCCAGAAAAATTTATTTTACGATTGAGCTATCATTTTAGTGCATTTTCAGTCAGAAATGAAATTGCCACTAAGATAGTGTAACGAAGATGCACGATAGACTTGTTCGGCCCACGGTCTATAGTGGATACTTTTTTTTCCACAGCACGCTTAATTTTTAACATACCCAACACCCCTATTAGTGAAACGAAACGGCCGAAAACGGTCTCCCGGTGTTTGCTGGTAGAGCCGTCCTGGGCCGGTTTCGAGGTCAAAGGGTTAAACATGTTGTCAAAAGTCCTTTGTTCTGCTGTGCAACTTCAACACTGTATGGACATCAGCGACAGCCCATAGAGATAGTGAGAAAGTAAAACTATGTGTTATTGCACTCTTTCTAGAGCAGGGTAGTGGGCAGTGTAATCGTTTCCGCGGCTGCCTATTTCTAGCCTCCATTAGGAGCTTTAAAACAGCCAATAACGCCTCGTAATTTAGAACCCTGGTCAAGTGACGAGGTCGACACCTCAGCAGACACCCAACGGAACTTCGAGAGACATCTTACGCTGACCCCATCTTGACTTCGGACGCCACAGATTTAACGAGCACGTCTGCCCCAGGGTACTCGGACCCATCCGTCACGAGTTGAATTTTCTACTTTTTCCCAGTACAGATATCCGATTTATTGGATGACTGGTAGTAAGTGGAATTCGAACCCCCGCACTCCTGAGATGGCTGAATCCTGAGGCGGATGCCTGTACCACTCGGCCACGGACGGACCTCTAGGGCAGGGGTTCCCAAACTTTTGAAAATGCGTACCATTAGACTTTTTAGAAAATTTTGCGCACCACCAGACCTAAATATCTTAATGCTATGTCCGCAACGACAATAAAAATGACAAGACATTGCGCGCGCATGGAAATACCTATACGAATTGGTCAGGCATGCGCGCGCACCTACCTCGAATGGACCAAATTGCATATACATTTGTATGCGCGCGCAATTTCTTGTCATTTTTATTGTCGCAGTGTGGACATAGCATAAGAAATATTCGATATCTCTTCGAAAAGTTTTCAAATTCTTTTGGAATTAAATTCCTGAGAGAACTTCATATTTATTGGTTAGATATTTGTTGATTTATATAACAATAAAAATATTAATATGGTAAAAAGTTACAGTTTTATTTATTACCCATAGGTCTAAAAAAATATACAAATGAAAAATTCGTACCAACTCAGCGAAAAATTAATCATTAAACAAAATATACTTTTATCGTCGTTTATATCAGCATTCGAAGTATGGTACTTATTGTGCTTCTATGTTTATTTTTAATGTACAAGCGTTCAGAAAAACCATTGTCACACCTATGCTCTGTATCTCACATAAGTAACTCGTAACAAATGGCATCAAAAATAACGTAGATTGGCGGAAGATTAAATGGTACTCTGATTTTCATCCGATCCAGAAGTTAACTAAAGATTTCCCTTTAAAACAATCCTTCATGGAACTGTCTTATGTGCGATCGATAAAATTTTCACTGGTACCACCTGAAATTTTCCCACGTACCACCAGTGGTACGCAAACCACCGGCTGGAAACCCCTGTTCTAGAGGAGAAATGGGGGTAAAAGTCCTTACTCCACCATTGTGAGGTCGGCTCGGGAAGTTGAGTACAAGAAGCCGTTTGACTATCTCTGAATGCGACAAGGAAATTATGAAATTTCTCGGAACCTTACATTCTACCTGCAAAACAAGCGGCTTACTATTCAGCAAGCCGATGTTGTATAGTCTAACCTTCTGATTATCATATTCAGCACAATAAAATTTTAGGAAACAAATAATTTAAATAATATTTAAATAAGTAAAAAGAGTGGTAGCTAAATATATGAAATAAACGTACGATCGTAAATTTTTATTCGAAATTTGTATAATAAATATAATTATATTTGTGGATGGTAAATCAAAATTTGCATTGGGGCAACAAAATTATATTTAAGTTAACTATCATAATTACAAACTTCATATAAAAAAGCTTCATATTTAGGTGCATATTATTTATTTTTCGTAAAGAGACGTTTATCGAGTTCAAATGAAAAGTCAGTATATTTTGTGGCTTCACCTAACCTTGTGTATTAAATTTTTATGACGTGGTTTAACAGTTATGATTCTAACAGAACTTAAAGGACTAAAATCTTTAGTCAGTTGAAACAAAAAATCCGCTTGTAAATAAAATAAAGATCAAATTAACGAATTACCTAATGCGACTTTTAAGCGCATCCTAAACAAACAACAAAAGAGAGAATAAGTATTTTCATTGATATACGTAAGACCTGCAAAATTAATATATCTCATATATAAATTCCTATGATAAGTATCTAATACCTTAAACCTAATCCTTTCTGAGACTGGAGCCTCCAACCTTTACACGGCAAATGCGGTTTAAAAGATGTAATTTGACCGTGGTTCTAAATTATAGCGCCTGACGCAAAAGCTTCTGTGTAGCTCTAATGCGGCGATTTTTAACTTATATTATCTAAGACTTAGTACAGGAGAAGCCGGCTCATCGGCGCAGTGGTTAGTGTACTGGCCTTTGGAGCTGCTGGGCTCGGGTTCGAATCCCGGTAAAGGCATGGATGTTTGTGCTTGTCAATAAATGTTGTTATTTGTCTATGTGTTTGTGTCGTCCTTCTTTGTGTGTCTCTTGTGACTGTTTCTTCTGGCGAGCTGGATAATGGGCTATAAAGCCTACACTCTCCCTTCTAGAGAGCGCATTCACTGTCACTGTCATATTACAGGAGAAAACACCTGAAAAAAAAATACGGATCATAAACATTGATATTTTGTAACTTTATTATGACTATTACCAACGTGTAAAATAGAAGAATTTGACTTCCGCTTTTAATATTATTATCTTCGATGAGTCTGAACTTTAGCCATCGCCTTTTGTAAATCCAGCCCGAATTCTTCAAAAACTATATTACTCTTAGTATTTTAGATTTGCCACCAGATGTCACACATTTATTTGCAAATTTTTACTGGTGTAAATTGAAGAGAACTCTAATGTTTAAATTTATTAGGGTGCTATTGAATCTTGTGGTGTACCACGAATCCATTTTGAGTTAAGTGTTAAATTCAACTCGAAATAACTTATTTACACTTTTTCTGATACTTAAAATTCAGGTGTTGGCTCGTCACTTGACTGAGGTTCTAAAGTACGACGCCCGACGCCAATAGCCCTCGTGTAGCTCTAGTGCGACGATAATTCAAACCTAACCTATCCTAATCTGATACTTAGAAGATGTAGATTCCTTATGTAATCTTAGAAATTGATAGTTTTACTCGAAATACGTATGTAGGGTAGACTAACCAGTGAATGAACGTTTAAGACGTCACGTTCGCCAGTGAATAAACACCATCAGGATATAATGACCAGGACAACCAACCATTGTCAGTTAGCTTCCTACTACATGGGAGGAAGTCAGTGTTGCCAATCCGTATAGTGGAATGATTTTCAGTTTATATTTTTTAAATTATATTTACCAAATGTTCATTCGGCCTGTTCACTCACTGGTCAACTACCCGACATTACAATTCTATAAAATTTAAGTGAATGAAAACAGTGCTAGACTTAAGGTTTCATGTTTAGGGCGATGTAAAAGAAAACGGCACCACAGTTTGCATACGCTCTTTTTTGCACTTGCTTTGCTTTTGCTTTTTTCTTGCTCTTGCTTTGCACGTAACCTTTGCATACCGTCCTGTCGAAGAACCAACTGCTGATTTGAACAAGTTTTTTTAGAAACAAATAAAAACAGTCTGTTTCAGATGTGGTTGTTTAGTTTAAAATCGGGCAAGAGCAAAGTAGCAGATCTGCCCTTAGGGGGAAAGGTGAAGCCACTTGTGAACCAGTATCCCATAAGGCAATTCGCAAGCCCTAACACATGGCATGCCGTACGCCACCAGGTGACACCATAAGATAATTCGACTAATAAAAAAATATATATTTAATATTAACGAATTAAGCCTTCTTACCAATTTTGCTAGCATAAGTTTATCGCTAGATATGTATTGATAATTTCCAGACTGACGCGAGATATATGTCCATAAAAGAAGCATATAAAAAATGCAGTTTTTATTTCATGTAACTCTTCGGCAAAAACATTTTTTGTAAACCAATATCCCGTGATGCATTGCAAAAACGGCGAAATGTGGATTCATCATACAATCGCGCGGTTAGTATTGCGTTGTACAGGATTACGCAATCGATGGGCATATCATCGAGTTACTAAGGGGTGGAGGAAGCTAGTCTACGGAAAGCTTCGGCGGCACGCGTCCCAGAACCTATCACGTGACTCGTAGAAAAAGGTAGTACTATTTGGCACTGAATCTCCTTTTCTTGGCGAGAATCAGTTACTTTCAGGCGCCTGAATGAAGTTTTTCACGCACAGCGCCTATCGGAATGATTACAATGCGTGTATTGCTAAGTATTTCAATTAAGCGTCTTTCGAAATTTGATTTCAAACATGAAATCAGTACCGAATACCATTATATAACTTATTAATATAAAAATATCATACTATAAGTTATTATAGTTGAGGAAAACGCAATTTTATTTCCCAAAAAAATCTCGCGTTTTCAAGTCATTTTTTTTGCACTTTACTTTTTTTTCTTCATTTTTTTAAGGCAGTTTTGACAAAAATCAACAGTTATATTTATAAATGGGGTCTTTACAAAGATGGAACGACAAGTTAGCATTTAGAGGGTTTAGGTTTGAAATTATAAAAAACTATTTATGTAGTTTTTAAGGCAGTTTGCCAAAGTTAATTATACGATGTAAAAAAAAAAGGAAGTCTTCTAAAGCGTGGTACATAATAATGCAAGTTCTATTGATAACATTTCTGATTAAATTAAAAGCAAATTTAAATAACCTGAAAATTAAGTGTATTTCCTATATGTAATGGAGCTTCTTAAGCACCTTGCTACATCAAATATGGTTTATTTTGCATGTTATTATAACAGTTTGATTTAGAAATTAAACTATTAATGGAATATTTTTTCTATCACATTTCTTACATACATATATTTGGAAACGATTTTTTAAAAAGAAATGTTAAAAATAATTTGTTTTGTTTGATAGTATAAACATTGATGAGTAACTGCGACAAAATTAAAATTGCATATAAATTACTTTTTATTTTCCTTAGACATAATCTCCTTTAATTTCTAAGTTTCTTTTCAAAAACAATATAATTCTACATCATTTCAGACAAAATTAGTTCAACAAACGACTTTGCATTAACAAATACTAGTTTATTACTAATGTATATTCAAACTATTCCAAACAATTTTTTTTGAAAAATATGGAAATAATATTTTGTCATTCAATAAAATCTTTTAAATAATTAATGGTAAAATTTTTATGATGCCTCCAAGCTTGGAAATATTAAAGCATTCTGATAAAAAGTGCTTTGAACAAATCTTGCTACATCTTGTTGCTTGTCAATTATTTTCATTTTTGATACCAATAGCTTACATCCCTCAGGATCTTTTGGGAAACTAAAAAAATAAAACGTATGTACAATAAAATTAGTTTTTATTATAAATACACAACAATTTATTAATTTACATGTTAAGATATTAGGATTTATTTAGATAAGTTCAGATGAAGCTAAAAAAACTATATAAGTAATTTAATCATTTATATATTTAAATAAAAAAAATATTTTAAAATTTAAAACAAAACGAAACCAAAAACTCCTCAATACAGTTTAGAAAAATATTTACATAGATAATTTAATCATTTATATATTTAAATAAAAAAAATATTTTAAAATTTAAAACAAAACGAAACCAAAACTCCTCAATACAGTTTATAAAAATATTTGCATACATAAATATAACTTAAGTTTTTAAAATAAAAATATGTTTACTAGTTACTTATACATTGTTATTTTTTAAAGCTGCTTAGTTATTTTTATAAATTTTTTGCACAATTTCCTAATATTAAAAGTACTATTCAAGACTACAAGCTTCATACTTTAATACCAAATTGTAAGCACCTGATATTACTTTTGTATTTTGAGTTTTCAATTTATTAAATCCATACTAAGTTCCTAATCACGTAACTCAATGGCCTCACTAAAAAAACGATGCATTCGCACCCACAACTTAACAATGAAAATCTACATACAAAACGAACTAAGAGAAATTTTAATTAGTTTCCGCAACAAGTAAAACAAATCTTGGTATAAAATCTTATATACATATATTTTGATAAGTTAATAAACTAATATAAATTACTTTTGTTGTTGTTTAGTTTACGTCCGATAGAACGCGCCAAAACCGAACAATCGGTCGCCAAACAGAAATTTTCGAAAAAACTCTCGAATAACATTATATTGAGACAATAAGTGTCAATTATTGAAATTATTACTTTAAGAAACTATTAAATAATCATCCATTTCAATAATAAACATCATTAAACAACAATATTATAGTTTTGTTCTAGTTCATTTACAGAGCAAGTAGCCAGTGCTAAGTACAAAATCGTATTATAAAAAATATAACTGCAATATAAAGTAGATATAACGGTGCTTACCTGTGAAACGTTACATTACTTCCTTTTAAAAAAGTTTGGTGGCGGTTAAAAGCATAAAAGGCTTCACAATCTGGAAATTTTTTATCACTAATGCACAGCAGAAATGTCTTTCAAAAATCCGCCATTGAAATCCTATGTAGAAAAGATGTCGGGCGGAAAAAGTAACATTTAGGTTTCTACGAGTCACGTGTCAAGGTCCTGTGCCTTCTCAGGGTTGCCAATGCTCCCTCCACCTCTTAATATCTCGATGGGGCATATCTGTTACTTTTTAAATCTATGAGCGCGCTGTAGATATTTGAGACTTGGTTGATTGGCGGAATACTCAAAATCGGTGTAGGAAATCTATACACAAATCAGAATACCATATTTTGCAAAAAAGAACTTTTTTTTAATTAATCATTTGTAATTACGAGGATGAAATCATCTCTTTCTTTTGTGAATTTTCTTTTTCCAATGTTCAATTGTTTTGTAAGTATCTAATTTCCCTGGTATCCTTAATCCTTCGAAAGGAAACAATTCTTTGTTATTTGAAACTTTCCCGCCAGGTAGCACCCCTTTTATTTGTAGATTTTTGGGATCAATTCAAAAGGTTACTAGCCATAGCCTTGCCTGTAACAGCTACTAGAAAAACCGCGATTTTAATGCTATTTAATTCTACAAAATGCTTCGAGCAAACTTCAAGAACTCAACACAAAAGCCAGAATATATATGTAAATAACATGGCTGCCGCGAAGTTTCAAAATTGCCTCGTAGTTCTAATTCTTTATAGTGGCTATCGCGTTTAATACCGCGCTTATTTATATTATGAAGATTGGAGAGGACAATACACGATGTTGGCTGGTAGACATCATTTATTCGAATGCCGGAGCGGTTACGGGTTACAAATACAGTTAATACAATTATGCATCAGTTACAGTTAAACATTAACGCTACATCTCCCCAAAAATCTTTTAAACAATCAAGAATCAAATTTAAGAAAATAATTAAACAATTAAGTTGGTAACATGTAATCTAGCAATTGTACTTTAAAACAAGAAATCAATGTATTCTAGCAATTAAATTTTAAAACAAGAAATCAAAGTTTATAAATTCAGTCTTTTGATAGGCTTGACAATTCTTCCTGATCTTGTGCGAACTTCTGGTGATTTGACCATTTGCAATGTCGAAGGGGGAAGCGAATGCACAACTTCTCTTTGAGTTGGTGTTGCTGGACAGGCGATGTTGGATTGAAAGTTGATCGAGCTCTTGAAAGGTGGAGGCAACTCCGCAGAGGTTGGATGAACGTGAATGGTATTCCGTCGAATGGTCTTGTCACCAACCTTGATAATGGCAGATCTTGGATTCACCATTTCTTCTATTTTTCCTCCGACCCATTTTCTAGGTCCAGCCTGTACTCTGACATCTTCTCCAGGATTCATTGATGGTGGCGATCGCTGGGAGATTATGTGTCGATTGGCAGCTGCAGTTTTCTTCTCTCTGAGGAGACTCAGTGATTCAGTTGCACTCTCTACAACTCTTGGCTTGAGAGAACTTGTCGTAGATGGCAGCAATGATCTCGTTGTTCTGCTCATCAGGCGTTGGTTAATGGACATGAGGCCTGCTTCTCGTGGAGTATTTCGAACATTCAGTAAAGCCAGGGCTATGTCAGAGTTGTCTTTTTGGCATCGTTTAAGTAAAATTTTAGACGCTTCTACTGCCCTTTCTGCCAGTCCGTTGGATTGTGGATGATAGGGACTGGACCTTTGCTTTTGTATTCCCCAGCTATCCAGGAACTCAGTGAACATATTTGATGTGTATTGTGAACCATTATCAGATTCCAATACTTCTGGAACCCCATGTACCGAAAACCATCTCTTCAAAACTTCAACACAGTCTCTTGTAGTAGGATGTTGCAGTTTCTGAAAATCATAAAATCCAGAATAACTGTCTGCAATAACTATGTACGAATTTTTGTTGAATTCAAAAAGGTCTGATGCTACTCGCTGAAATGGATAGTCAGGGATGGGCTTCATTAGCACGGTTTCTTTTGGCTTGTTTGGCTGTGTTTCTTGACAGACTCTACACTTTTTTACAGTATCCTCAATGGCTGCTGTCATTCCATACCAGTAAAATGAATCTCGTGCTCTTCTCAAAGAACTCTGAATACCCAGGTGTCCCTGATGCAACAATTCAAGTAATCTCTGCTTCATTGAATCTGGAACAATGACTCGCTCTCCCTTAAAGAGCAGGTCATCATGGATTGAAAGTTCATCTCTAAAAGTCCAGTACTTTTGTATGTCTTGTGGCACATCTGCTCGTTCTTCTGGCCATCCATCTTGAATTACATTTTTCAGTGTCACTAGTTCTTGATCATTTATTGTGTTTTGCTTAAAATCATTTAAACCATTCTCAGACATAGGTAAAACTACATGAACAACACAAGTATCTTCTTCAGAATCATATTCAGAATTGTCACAATCTCGACTCAATGCATCCGCAATAGGAATTGTGGTTCCTTTTTTATAGACAATTTTAGGATTATACTGCAGTATGTCATAAAAGATGCGTTGAAGTCGAGGTGGAGCTTGAATAATAGATTTTTTACCGATGGACTCTAAAGGTTTGTGATCTGTTTCCAAAATTAATTCTTTACCATAAATATACTGGTGAAATTTATTACACCCGAATCGCATAGCCAATGCCTCTTTCTCAATTTGAGGATAATTTTTCTCACATTTGGACAAAGATCTGGTTGCATATGCAATTGGTTTAGAATTTTGAGTTAGTACTGCACCTAATGCTGTTGAGCTTGCATCTACAGTAACTGTTACAGGTTTATTTACATCATAATAACCCAATACTGGTGCAGTAGACACCAGTTCTTTGATCTTTTTAAAAGAATTTTCCTGTGATTCTGACCATTCCCATTCAATTTCTTTTTCTAACAATTTTCTTAAAGGCTCACTAACATTTGAAAAATTTGGAATAAATTTACCTAGATAGTTTGCTAAACCCAAAAACCTACGAAGCTCAGTTATATTAGAGGGTGCCTTCAACTTGTCAACTGCACTTACCTTTTCAGGATCTGGTGATACTCCATTTTCATCCAAAATGTGACCTAAAAATTTTACTTTTTCAGCAGACAAAACACACTTTTCTTTATTTAGTTTTAACCCTGCCAAAAATAACTTTTTCATTACTTTATCAACAACTTCATTTAATTCTGCTTTAGAATTTGCAAAGATTAGAATATCATCCATGGAACACTCTACATATCAAAGTCCTTTAAAAGCTCTGACATTTGCTGCTGATAAATTTCTGGAGCTGAAACCAAACCGAAAGGTTCTTTTATAAGAATAACGACCCCAAGGTGTATTTACAGTTAAATACTTGGACGTTCTATCAGTTACTTTTATTTGCCAAAACCCACGTTTGCAATCTAAAAGTGCAAATTGTTTTGCGCCTTTTATTTTACTAGCTATTTCTTCTACTGTTTTTAATGGGAAATGTCGTCTTTTAACAAACTTATTTAGTTTAGACGGATCTACACAAACTCTAATTTTATCATTTTTCCTAACAATTACTAATGGACTAACAGCATAACTTGGTTCATTCACTGGTTCTAAAATACCTAGTTTAACCATATTATCTATTTCTTTTTTAACATCATCTTTCAAAGCATAGGGTATCTTTCGTGGTGGGGAAAAATCTAGGTCAGCATTTTTATCAATGTCTATATCATAAGCAAAATCTTTTAAACAACCCAACCCATTAAATATTTCTGTTTTCCAGTTATCAGGTAGGGTTTCTGTTGACATGACACGTTTAATTAAACCTAGCTGTTCACATGTTTCTCCCCCCAAAATGGGTTTTACCTCATTATCAACAACAATAAACTCTAAATTACTAGTTTTGTTTTTTATTTGGACCCTTGTATTTATCTGACCCAAAACTTTAATCTCGTGATTGCTAAATGAAACTAAGTTCTTGACTTTTGTTTTTACCAGTGGTGCCCCTATTATTTTAGCTAAACCAATACTAATAACATTACACTGTGCACCAGTATCTAATTTCATGGGTATTATTTTACCAAATATATCAACATTTTCAAACCAATCACTATTTTTAACAGAATTAACATGCAAAGTAACAGCATCTAAATAAACACCATCATCATTGATACAACCAGATCTTTGTACATTGTCATTATGATCATTTTCATGTTTGTTTACAACATTAACACTTTTTGTTTTACAAACCTTCGAAAAATGACCTACCTTTTGGCATTTCCTGCAACGTTTTTTAAACGCTGGGCAAGAAAAAGGTGGATGATTTTTACCACACCGTTTACAATCGAAACCATAATTTTTATTGTGTAAACGGGTTCCTGCACTTTGCGGAACGAAACCACTATTACGTTGCGATTGCATTGAGTCGTGGGAAGCTTTCTTTTTAAACACGCGGTCGATTTTTATTTCACTACCTTGCAGCTCTTTTAGCTGCTTCGAAGCTTGCTCAGACACACGACAGATTTGTATTGCTTTATCTAACGATAAATCATGCTCGGCTAGTAGCTTTTCACGTACTTGGTCGCTGTAAACACCAAACACTATTTTGTCCCGAAGCAGTCCGTCTGCTAGGGCTGCAAAGTTACAACCGGTGATCTTTGCTTTGGCCTCAGTCAGAAACTCATCAAAGGTTTCGTTTTCACTTTGCTTTAGTCTGAAGAAGTTCCATCTTACGTATGACTCGTTTTCCTTTGGAGCATAGTATTCTTCGAATTTCGTTTTCAGTTTCGTGATGTCTTTTTTTTCTTGATCGCTGAGCTGGAACGAGTTGTAAGCCGGTACGGCTTCCTCTCCCAGGGTTGACATGAAGACTGCCGCCTGCACTTCCGGAGATTTTGCGCTTAAATTTGTAGCTACAGCATACCATTCAAATCTTTGTAAGAAGTCACGCCAACACGTTTTCGAGTTCCCGCCACTTAGCTTTAGTGGCGCCGGAGCTTTTACGTTGATTCCGGAGGTATCCTGGTCGGGCATCTTCCTTTAGTGCCGTTTAGTTATTTTGTTAGAATCAGTCCCAACATTTGTGACACCATATCGCGTTTAATACCGCGCTTATTTATATTATGAAGATTGGAGAGGACAATACACGATGTTGGCTGGTAGACATCATTTATTCGAATGCCGGCGCGGTTACGGGTTACAAATACAGTTAATACAATTATGCATCAGTTACAGTTAAACATTAACGCTACAGTGGCTCCTCTATACCAAAACCGAGCTTAAGTTTGCAGCAGAGAAATGTACTGAGCGGAGGAAATTGGGTAAACAACCCGGCTGGCGCCGCAACTTAGCGAAATCTGATTGGCCACTCCTTTCGACCCTGATATTCGTGCGCGTTGTTACGTCAAAATCGAAGGGAAAAAATAATTAAAATAACACTCTAACTGAAGCTTAACTAATAAAAATAATAAATGTATGTCTTGAAATAACAAATCAATTTGTTTATTGAGTGTGAAATACCTTTTTGTATTCGATTCTCGCAGCGGCGCGTTTACCAATAGGCGTTAGAGGCGGCCGCCTGTGGCCCCAAGATTGTGAGGGCCCCCAAATTTCAAAATTTCTTAATACTACGAAAATAAAATGTTCCTAATAATCCTAATTCTTTCAAATATTTATGTTCTGTTTGTCGAATTGTTGGCCCCCGATTTGTTTGTAAACCAAAAAAAAAAAAACTTTTATTGTAATAAAAATTACAAAATCTGTTTTTGACGGGATATTTTAGACAATAGATATCCATTTTTGTAAATCGACATTTCCAAGATGGAAACGCTGTTGCATAAGTATCTAACAATTCCGATTGACAATGCAACTGTTCGACGAGGCGATAAACGAATTTGCAGAAAGAAAATGCAGAAAGAAAAAGTTGTAAATGAAAAATAAGTCTGTAAATGTGAGGGCATTAAAAGTATGTAAAAGTGAAATTCTTGTCTCTTGTAATATTTAGTCGACCATTTCTTTTTTTCAGCCCCGATTGCGTCACTAGCATTTCATGCTCCAAAAAGGGGGAGAATCCCAATTTACAAACTGGTTCATCCTTCATCATGCTTTATTATTTGTACAAGTATTAAGATTTTTTAAATTCTAATTTCTGTTTGGTTTTGGGAGGCAAATTCTGAAGCCGCCTATGGCCCCAACATCCATAAACGCGTCACTGGATTCTCGCACTCAAAAATGAGAACTATTTACCCTTTTTCTCGTAGAACATTAGTATACTGCAAACTTAAGGTCGGTTTTGGTATAGCCACCATAATTGCTATTGCTTGCAACCTCTAGAAAGCATGCAACAGTGCACAGTTTTACTTTCTCACTATCTCTATGGGCTGTCTCAGATGTCCAATGTCCATATAACTTTCCGACAGAGCTATCACGATCGTGCGGTGTAAAAGAGAATGTTCGAAATCTTCAAAAATATCGATTAAGGAAGCAACTGACTTATACCATTCGTTATTTGTATTAAAAAATGACTGTTTTTATAGAGTTGCTATATCATTGATGCTGTTTAACGCATTTTTTCCGATAAAACTCCAAATTTAGTCTCATATGTTAAATCAGCGCCATCTCACAAACGGTCTTAAAGAGATATATAGTAACGCTGAGTTTATAGTAATTAGTATATAGTAATGCTTAATAGTTTGATGCGTATTTACCCTCTTTTTCTTCAATTTAATTTATTTTTTAAGCATTTTGTCACAATAGAAGGTGTCACCTTACTGCTTTAGTTACGCTTACTTACTATTGCGACTTGCTTATTTTTACTATTTTCGGTTTTCGACAAAAATGTATACTTGATGTGCCGAGTAAATGTGATCAGCTAGTGTTGAATAGGAGTGGTTTTTTAGTGTTGCATAGGAGTGTAACAGCACGTGTAAGCAGGAGGGATGGACATTGGCGCTCAATGGACAATCAATGGATTGGCAGCCTAAACTATCACTTGCGTACTGGCTAAAAAAAAAAAATCTTTACGCATTACTGCGGCGTCACTGTAGACATGATAGGTCTGACGAACTCGTTGCTGGGTAGTTTGTTTATTTGGTTAAAAATTCTTTAATTTTCATGTGTGACGCTTCACTTCCCACGTAACCTCAATATAATATCAGCACTAGATAGCGCCGATTTTCTACTGCGTTTTTACCAGTAATCTAGTTAACAAAGAAATTAGCAATATTAGTACTATAGTTGCTTTTACATTCCAAATTGCTATATGGTTGTTGTAACTCCTTTTTTTTTTTTTTTCTCTTAAAGCTCAGTTTTGTCATTTTTTTTTTATCTTTAAACAATTATATCACTCTGCCCTAGGGACTTTCCACACTTATTTTATACGCACAGCTGGGGGGAAAAAAGAATCACCCCTCGTTTCTCGGCTGCTATTGATCAAGGAATTTTGTGTAAGGTGTTAATTTCCAGGAAATAGCGTAAGGAATTGGGAACTGGCAACAAAAATTGTAATAGGGGTCGTCTACATATTAAAATGAGTACCAACTTTGAAAATTCCAATAGCAACACCCAATTTTTTTTACATAAAAATGTTCAGCACCTTCAAAATACCTCATGTATAAAAAAGAATTATTTATTTTGCATTATTTGCTGAGATATTAAAGCCTTAATTTTGAACTCGTTTAGGGGCAAATCTCCTCAGTGAAAAAAGGTAATACTTTGGTTGTGTCTTTTCAAAACGACAAGCTAAAAAAGGGTTAGCATAATCTCGCTAACGAATGCTAGAATTTAATTTTCTTCAGTAATATTGGGATTTTTCGAATGTCTTTTTTTAATTTTGGATTTTAAAATTCAGAAATAAAATAATGGCTAGAAGATGAAAAGTTTTAATTTTAAATTAAGTCGCATATACGGTTATTTATAACGAACAGATTTTCAAATGCTATTAGTTACAATCACATTGAAAAACATGATTATTACACTTATGTTTTAAACTTTTTATGCACATTTTTGTTTCATTGTAATTGTAAACCACGTATTGAAAAATTGAGGGTTACGACCTTAACACGATACTTAAGGAGAGCAAAATAAAATTACTCAGAATGATTTTTTAATGATTTTTAACCAAAACAGTAGGCTCTAATCATTTTAAATAATTAATGTGGTAACAATCAAATTTATTTAAAACTGAATTTCAATAATATTCTAGGGTATTTAATTTTTAATATTAAACACACTTTTTGAAATTGTATTGGAAATAATATACATTTAAAAATATAGTAACCGATATAATTTAATGTTAATTATACAAACAAAATACATTGTATGCACTAGAAATAAGAAAAGATTTTTAGACATTTGACAGAAATCGATAATGTGAATAAACATTTACCAACAAACGCTTTTTAATCACCAAACGATAATGCAATTTAGGATCAAATTTGCCGAGTAATTTTTACACGGTCCCTAAAATTCGTCTTTTTCAGTTTTTTTACAATAACTCGGCAAATAATTGTTATTGAATTAAAAAATTCGGGATTTTGGTTCTACTTGATCTACTTTATCGATTTATGTAAAAAAAATTTGGTTGCTATTCATGTTTTATTTTTTCTTATTTAAATTTAAATAAAAAATTATTAAAAATGAAAAATTTATGAAAAAACATGTGGGATTTGTTTTTGGAAAATTAAGAAGTATATAATGAAAAAAAATCTCTGTTTAATTCATTTTATTTGTAGAGGTATGACTAAAAGTTTGTGAAACTTTTTTAACATTATGGGCGTTTAACTTTGAATACTTATATCTCAGCAAATAATACAGAATAAATAATTCTTTTTTATACATGGGGTGTTTTGAAGGTGCTGAACATTTTTATTTAAAAAAAAAAATTGGGTGTTGCCATTGGAATTTTCAAAGTTGGTACTCATTGTAATATGTAGACGACCCCTATTACGATTTTTGTTGCCAGCTCTCAATTCCTCACGCTATTTCCTGAAAATTGACACCTTAAACAAAATTCCTTGATCAATAGCTGCCGAGAAACGAGGGGTGATTCGTTTTTTTCCCCCAGCTGTACAACTGTTTTTGGCGCTTTATTGCATCGATGCTTCGTATTGTTATTTCGATTTCCGATTTGGTAGACTGTGGGTTGACAATGAAGATACATTGAGTTTCTTATTAAAAATTATTGCTGTTAAACTATCAGGAAAGACAAGATCGTAATAATAAAATATTTTTTTTTAATTGCAACTTATTTTATAATCTTTTAATCATTAACAAAAGTATTTAAACTGAGAAAAAAATCCTTTGAAAAAAAATTCGTAGTAATTGTTTTATTTCAATTACATGGTATTTTCCTCTACCTTACCTTAAATTCTACCTAAAACCTTATTTAAGTTTCCATGTGCTATAAGTCAAGACGAAATGTTTGATAATACCAGTAACATTGTTTTTTAAAATGTATTAAATAATTATAAAAGTGAGATAGTTATATATTGTTCCTTCCGCGAAAATATATATATCATATAAAATATTGAAAATGGTTCCGTTTTCAATGTTAGATTGAAAAAAAAGGATAATAAGGAATGACGACTGAGATTGTATACAGCATAGCATTACCAGTAGAGGGTAGAGGCAGTATTGTGATCGCATTTTTGCTTCTGAAGTACATTAAGGTAGGCGAATACCTAAAATTTTTACTATTGCTTAAATCTTTTCCAAATTTGGCATAGTGATTTCAAATATAATGAATAAAGCATAGCATTTAGGCTTTTGTTTTTATTTAAATATTATTTATTTTAAACGGTGTTTTTCTACTAAAGAAAGAGGTTTACGCCAACAAGTCTACCACATTGAATTTTCATCCTATGAACACTTATTATGTGTTAAATTCTTCGTTTTGAACTGATACATGCAATGACCCTCTAGAGTTACATACAAATTACAAGAAAAATAGTTATTAAAAAAATGTTATAAATTAACCACAAAAAAAGGATTTTTTCGATTAATTTACACTTGGAAATTTAAAAAAAAAAAAAACTTGTATACTTACACCAGATGTTAGAGGTTCATGGCACAGATATATATTGAAATAGCATCTGTGAAAAATTTCAAGTAAATTAATGTAAAACTTTTTGTGCTAGAAGTGTTGGCGTAAACCCCTTTTTTTAGTTGAAAAACTCCGTTTAAAATAAATTATATTTAAATTTAAAAACGCATTGCTCATTATATTAGAAATCACTATGCCAAATTTGGAAAAGATTAAAGTAATAGTAAAAATATTAGAATTTTGGGTATTCGCCTACCTTAAACTCCCTGTCAAACAATGAGCCACTGTCCATTCCTCCTGCTTACACTCCTAGTCGCAACAGCGTTTAAACATAACTAGAGCAGTAAGATGACGCCTCTTTTTATGACAAAATCCTTTAAGGGGGGTTCAGTACCCCAAAATCGGTGAAAAAATCAAAACAAAAATTATTGGCTTAAAATACTATTACAACCTTTATTAATAATGTCACAAGTATCAAGACGGTTGGAAAAATATTTTTTGACATAAAAGCCATTTTAATGTCATGGCTTCGTAATTAAATGGGTTAACAATAAAAATAAAAACTTTTAACGCGTTTTTCTCAGAACTTGATTTTTTGAACTTCGATGTACCTTTTCTCAAAAACTATGCTATGTTTTCTCGTAAACTTTTTTTATATGATGTAATACATAGTATAGATTAATCTGAGGTCATAAATTTTAATAAAACTAAAGTGAAAAAAATTTTATGGTTCAAAAAAAGTGAAAAATTTCAAAAAAAACTTCAGATTAATATATAAGGTTGGTATAACACACACAGAAAATTTTAAGATGATCTGATCAATAGTTATTGCGAAAAGGTACATTGCAATTGGCCAATTTAACATTACCGATATACAACATACCGAACCCCCTTTAAAAAAACTTGAAGAAGGGTGAATATCCCAGGATTTCGGACCACCTCTGTGCCTCAATCCGTTTAAACCTGTTTAGTCCATCTAATGCTATTTAATTAACTCTTTATATTTTTTTATGCTTATTTTTATATCCCTGCTTATTTTTTATTATAATTATTTCAATTTTTTATTAATTTTTTTTTGTCTGTCCCTATTTTATTCGGATTTTTATCGTTCTTGTTATTAATTGAAGAGCTTAGTGGAAGAACGTGCTAAGTGACAAAAAGGCGAAAACGACAAAATAAGCTTTAAAGAATTTTGTTTGCATTTAGATACGGTTAAAAACGGCACTCACAAACGGTTAAAAATATACTAAACATGATTTTATTTAAAACGTGATTTTTGTGAAACATGAAGCTGTTTTCCCTTCACATTTTCTGTTTTTAGACATGTGCTCGCGTAACAACCACACACAGAGCAATTTGATCCTTTAAATTTCTTCTTATTGGCCTTTTTGCTTGGGGGTGGGATATGAGTGCATTTTCGAGGGGGCGGTTTTGGTGAAGGACTTGGAAACAGATGAGTTTATCCTCTCTAGGCTTATTTCAATTGATCTTTTGGAATATGATGTTATGTTGTTTATGTTGTTTTGTATGATATGTTGTTTTCGTATCATTTTTATTTCCCCATATTTTAATGATTTTACGATCTCTCAAGCTCATAATGTGTTTGTGTTTAACCCTGTTTCATAATACTAACGTTTTAGAACTCAAGTGAACAGAATTACAAGACTTTGCCATTGAGGCAACTCCACTATTCATTGTGAAAACTGTAAGAGTCGGAGACTAAAGCGCCTGAGGCGCTGGTTCTTCAATAAACTTAAAACGTCGTCGTCGTAGAAGGGTGAAAATGTGTCAACTTTATCTCCAAAGCAACTGCAACACTATATGGAAATCTGGGACAGCCCATAAAGATAGTGAGAAAATTAAACTATGCGCTATTGCACTCTTTCTAGAAGATACACGCAATAGAACTAAGAGACGACTTTGGGAACTGCGCGCAGTCGTGTTGAGTTATTTGGATAAGGCAGTTACATTTCCGGCTTGTGTGTTGAGGTTTGCTCGAAGTGTTTTATTGAATAAAATAGAACTAAAATTTCTTTTTTCTAGTAGCTGTTACTGGGAAGTCTATGGCTAGTAAACGTTTGAATTGGGCCCAAAAATTTACAAATAAAAGGGGTGCCATCTGGCGGGAAAGTTTCAAATAATAAAGAATTGTTTTTTCGAAGGGTTGAGGATGTTACCAGGGAGATTAGATACTTACAAAACAATGGAACTGGAAAAGGGAAATTCACAAAAGAAAGAGACGATTACGTCATTGTATTAACAAATGATTAATTAAAAAAAGTACTTTTTTGCAAAATAGGATATTCTGATTTGTGTATAGATTTCCTACAACGATTTCTAGTATTCTTATAATAAACCCAGTCTGAATTATCGACGGCGCGCTCTTGCACGATTTTAAACTAAAAAACCACATCAGAAACAGACTGTTTTTATTTGATTCCAAAAACTTGTTGAAATCAGCAGTTTGTTGTTCGACAGAACGGTATGCAAAGGTTACGTTTATATTTTAATGTAGCGCATGCAAACTGTAGGGCCGTTTTCTTTTCAATCTCCTTTAACATGAAACCTTAAATCCAGCTCTGTTTTTAATAACTTGAGTTTTATGGAATTGTATTGTGCATATTTCGAGTAAAATTATCAATTTCTAAGATTACATCAGGAATCTACAATTTCTAAGTATCAGAAAAAGTATAAATAAGCTATTTTGAGTCGGATTTAACTAAACTCAAAATGGATTCGTGGAACAAACAAGATTCAATAACACCTAATAAATTAAAACAGTAGAGTTCCCACCAATGTACACCCGTAAAAATATGTAAATAAATGGGTGACATCTGGTGGCAAATCCAAAATACTAAAAAAAAGACATAAAAAGTATTAATAAGAGTTCAGACTCCATAGAAGATAATACTGTCCTAAGTAGAAGCCCAGTTCTTCTATTTTACATTACGTGAAATTATAATACATGAATAGTTTTTGTTTCCATTCGAAATCATTCAACGCTGGAATAGTCATAATAAAGTTACAAGTAATCATTGTTTATAATCCGCAATTTTTTTTTTTTTCAGTTGTTTCACCTGTATTAAGTCTCAGAATATTTAAGTTAAAATATCGTTGCATTAGGGCTGCACAAAAGCTATTGGTGACGGGCGTCGTAATTTAGAACCACGGTCAAGGGACATTTTTTTAGCCGCATTAGTCGTTTATGGGTCGTAACCCAAGTCTCAGAACCTGAACATGAAGCAGTAGTTTGCAAGGATGATAGTTAATTTAAATGTACTTTTGTTGTCCCAATGCAAATGTCATTATTTCCAAACACCGATTTTCTGAATTTAGATTCACTTTCCAGGATAACTTAAGTGCTTGTAAAAAAAAAATTACTTTATATCCCTTTAAGACCGGCTATCAGATGTCGCTGATTTAAATTTCTGAGACTAAATTTTAGAGTTTTACCGAAAGAAAATGTCTTTAACCTCATCAATGCCAGCAATTCCTTAAAATCAAAGTCATTTTTTTTAATACAAGTAACGAATGTTAGGAGTCAGCTGCTGCGGTAGCGATTATTTTGAAAAGCTTGAACATTCTCTTTTATACCCGCACGATCGTGATAGCTCGGTCTCAAATTGTTAAATAGGAGGTAAAAGATTAATATATACGAGAACTCTTAGATGGTTTAAAACTGTTTCCCCAGTTGGATGACATTGTTCTCTGAGTAATCATTTCAAATAAGTAAGGCGTCTTGATATCCTTCCCTTGCATATTGGCTGTAAAAAAAAACAATTCTTCACATAACTCGGCGTCACTGCAGGCTTGATCGATCTGACGAATTCGCTGCTGGGTTTTTTTTGGATTAAAATTCTTTAATTATCATGTGTGCCACTTCACTTCCTTCACACGCAGCCTCAATATAATATCAACGCCAGGTAGCACTGATTTCCCACTGCGTTGCTACCATTAATCTAGTTAACAAAGAAATTGCTATTATAAGAACTGAAATTCATGATGATTGTTCTTATAACTTTTTTTCCTACTTTATCATTGTTTTATCTTTAGACAATTATATCACTTTTCCCTAGGTTCTTTCCACACTGTTTAAAACAAATGTACAAATATCAATTGTTTTTAATTTAAACTTTATTTTGTTTCTTATACATGTAAAAAGCTAGAAATAATATTAGGACCACATGTGATATTACTGATAAAATTTCTAATAATCTGAAAATTTTGACCTTTTTCAATTAATTTTATCGTTTTCGAGGTCACAGATGTTGCAAGGCATTTCAAGGTGTAATTCGGCAGATTTTTCCAACTGGTTTCTATTGCCATTTTAAGCTCCTCCTTGGTGTTACAGAATTTGCCATTTCCATAAATTTCACGCACAAGAATGCCCCATAAATTTTCTGTTGGGTTTTAGATCTGGGATCCTTGATGGCCATTTAAGAACTTTGACATTATTGGCTTCAAACCATGATTTTGTTGAGCTGGAATTGTGTGTGGAAGCATTGTCCTGTTGAAATGAAATGTGTACTCTCCAGAAGTGATCAGAGGTGCCTCCGGCAATAGTTTTTCAGCAAGAATATCTTGATAATTTTCTTAATTTGATTTTGCTTTCAGATAAGCAATCGGTGTTGTTCAAGCAGCAAAACTTCCCCAAATCATAACAGATCCCCCACCAAACTGGCGCTTCAAGAAACAAGATGATTCTTTTCGGATATCGTGTCAGTAGTATCTAAACCCGTCTGGCCCATCAAGATTAAACTTTTTTTCGTCGGAAAAAACAACGTCTTGCCACTTATCACCAAAGGTAACATGATCTTTAGCGAATTTAAGGCGCTCCATTTCATGGTTCTTAGTTAGAGGTCGTTGGGCCTTCATTTTACTGAATTTTGCATTCGAGTTTTTTGATAAAACATTCTGAACAGTTGGGCTGTGGTACATGGAATCTTCAAATCATCAACAATCTGTGAAGAAGAAATCATTTTACGAGTTGCAAGACTAAAAACAGCTCTCTTTTGTCGAGGAGTGAGTGAAGAATGACGTCCTGACCTTTTCCGCTGAGCATAAGAATCAGAATTTTTTTTTTTTAAATATTCTCTACAGACTTAGATCTTTTTATTTTCTTTGCCATTTCACGAGAAATCAAACCCTTGAAATCAACATTCCTTGAAACTAATAATCTTACATTGCTTATGGGCACTATACTATGGGTTGACAAGGCAGATACATTGAGTTTCTTAACAAAGATTGTTAATAAATTATCAGGGGAGGCAAGATCGACGAGTTATACGCATTTTATTAAATTTTTTGATAAATATATGTTGTTTAGAAGTACAAACTAACAAATCTTTTTCACAGAGATGCCAACTCAAAGAATTCAATCAGTCAGGATTTTAATTACTTTCTGAATTTTCTTGTCATATGTACCAACTACCAGATTTTCGAAGGGAAAAAACATTAAACTTTCTCTTGGCACACGAAAAATGGTTAAAGCCGCAGTTCGCACGCATACAGGTCTGAAATTAAACTTCAAAGAACATTAAAATTAAATTGAATATGATGCCATACCTTTTAATAATCTTAAGATAGTTCAAAAAATCTTTAAATACAATTATAAGTCAAACAAAATGTTTTTTGTGAACAAGCATATAAAGAAAAATCACAGTTTATATGACTATTTTATTTATATATTGAACTTTTAATCATCTGTATGTACAATCAATACATCAACACATTGTTTTAAAATAAAATATGTTACAAAACAAGATCGCTTTATGTACAAAATCAAGTTCAACTTTGCTTTGAGCAATTCATTCAATGCTATATGGCGTAAATCACTACATGTTCACAATACAATGGAATCACATTTTTGTCACCTCAAATGCGTAATTTACATACATTTAAAGGACGTAGTTGCCAGACTCGCATCTCTACGGTATAACTTAGCACATGTGGGAACTTAAGTTATGATTTCTATCTCATTTCGCACAGCGGATCAGATTTACTATATGGTAAACCTTGGCTTGATTTCTTTTGGATTTGGCTATATTTTTTTGCTGCAAAATGTCTGACTTCGAATGATGATTCGAATTCTTCGACTTCGCAATGATGACGCTTCCGGCAACCCTATCTGACGACAAAAGTCGTCAGAATACGGAGTTTTGGAGCGATTTTGGAAAGTTCGCCAAGGGTTACCATACAGTAAATCTGATCCGTTGAGAAAATAGAGATAGCACATGTGGGAACTTTAGTGACGATAAAGGGACCGGTCTCATTATTGGCGACTTTTGACAATCATAATTTCAATTGAACCAAGTCGCCAATGAGCAGGCCGGACCTTATATCGTAGTTATACCTTGGAAAGTGTGGGTTTGGCAACTAGACTCTTTCATTTATTTATGCACTATGTACAGATGAATTTGGATCACTGAATACTTATTGTCGCCGAAGAATCCGAATGATGATTCTAAGAAAATAGTTTTTGAATATACACATAGACAAGTCAACTACAACAGATTCTGCGGCCAGTTTATAATGGTCTATCACAAATAAAGGGAAATAGGCTGAAAAGGTTTTTTTTCCAAGTGTAATAAACTGTTATATCTTTGATCAAAAGTAAAAACCATGATTGTGCCATATTGTAGTTATCTGTTGCATTTTGTTAAGCTGGTTAAGGTATAGTTAAACTCACAGTTTCTTGCACAGAATGGGAGGAGCTATAAAACGCGAGGAAAAATCGGATGAAGACAAAATAAAACGGCTGAAATTTTCTCTTCATCTGATTGCTCCGCTCCTTTTATAGCTCCGCCCGTGGTCGTGGTTTCTTTGAAAGGAAAATGAGTTTAACTAGCCGGTTAAATAAATATACGGTTAAAAAGGAAAAGGAAAATTAATTTTTGGAGTTATACTTTGATGATATTGGCATTGTAGAGATGCAATTTAAGTAATACACCATTTCATTCACATTTTAAGCAACATACCTTTAAAAAAAATAGATAGCTTTGTTTGTTAAAGCCTTGAAAATCAGAAACTTGCCAAATCGTATCATTATTTTATTTTTTTGTAAATGGGGATTGATAATGAAGCAAGTCATTTTTAGTAATTTTTTTTTACATTTTAAGGATTAAAAGTAATGTGTACACGTCTGTGGTTTTGCCTTTAGACCAACAATATAACCTCCTTTAAATCATACACAGCCAAGGAATATTTTGTAATATTTTGGCAGTATTCAAAGTACAACTAGCCATCAAGTAGCCTTTATGCTGTCCGACTATAAGGTGAAAGGCTTGAAGCATCTATTCAGAATAAGCTCACAAATAAATTGCTATCAGTGACAGAAGTTGCAAGAACATTTTAGTGCAAGCGAAAGGCTTTTTCAAATGAAAAATTGCTTTGGGCTAATTTCATCTAGCAGAAGATTCGTGTGATGCAAGTCACAAATTAAACGAGCTTTTTATATAAAATAAAAAATAATAAAATAAAACAGATAACATCATTTAGTTGCAGTAGGTTAAAATCAATTATTTCACTTTTTTTTCATTCAATGTTAACAGTTGCAGCCATAATCACTTTTTAACACACTACAGAAAGGGTAGATTTGCATGGATTATAAGTCTTAAGAAAACATTTATTAGAGCTGATGTTGAAAGGTGTTACGTTTTCCAACTTTGGTTTTTAATCCTTAATCTGTAGTGGCAAACATTAATGAGGTAAAATAGCAAACTAGACTAAAGATTAACGAGAAAAAAAATGTTTAAAAGGAAAAATTTTAAAATACTGGTATGGACATCTGATCAGTCCATACAAAAATGAAATACGAAAAAAAAAAAAACAATAGTAGCAATTTTTTTAAAAAAGTAGGTAGAATATAACAATCATGTCAGCGTCATTTTTAAAAAAATTGGATAAGTCAGTTAACTACTGTAGACCTTTTTTTGCTACATAAATAGAAAGATCTAAGGATAGTGGAAAAGAATTTAATAGGAAGTTTAATAAATTAACTATTACCAGAATATATAAGGCGATTTTTAAGTTCTTTTTACTTTTCCTGTCAAAATTTCAGTTATATCTTTTTTTTTTTTTTTTTAAAGCCTATTTCACAACACCAGCGGTCAAATAAGTAATGACAATTGAAGCAAAAATTGGGGATCAGGATTTCAGTAGTTATACAATTTTTTTCATTGTATGATGATGCTAATTCTATTGCCATTTACTATTAAATGTATCATCATTTTTACCAGCAAAAGAAGGATAATTAAAAGAAATAACATTCTCCGCAGAAGACCAGTTGGTAGTATCTGCAGTCTGCAGAGTATCCGTCATGACGACCAAAACTTCTACTGAACATTCAACAGAAAACTAGAAAAATTCTGTGCAGAAAGACCGGTCGCTATCTGAGCAGTAAACCGCAGAAAGTTAGTACTCTTAGGAGGCATCAACTGAATCACATTGTCCAACACTGTATTCTGCTGCTGAAAATTATTTCCACTGGCTATCGGAGACGCATCATTAATCGACAACTGCAAGGGACATTCAATGAAAACTAGAAGCATCCTCTCAATAGAAGACCGGTCGCTATCCGAGCAGCAAACCATAGAATGCTCCTGCACTCTGAGAAGTCCTCAACTGAATCACAGTGCCCAACAGTGTCTTATGCTACAGAAAATTAATTCTGCTAGTTGAGACCCTCAACTCATCAACACTAGACAAGAAACATCCTCACACGCAAAAGAACCGTTCCCTATCTCGGTGAGTGGTTGTTAAAGAAGGATGCACCAACTGAATCACAGTGTCCAACACCGTCTTATGCTACAGAAAATTGATTCCACTGGTTGAGACCCCTCAATTCATCACTAGACAAGAAACATCCTCACACACAGAAGACTGGTCGCTATCTGGTGGCGAGTGGTTGTTGAAGAAGGATGCATCAACTGAATTACATTGCCCAACTCTGAAGAACGAGTGGAAAAAAATTAATTCAACCGGTAGAGACCCTCAATTCATTGATAGACAAGAAACATCCTCACAGAAGTCTGGTCGCCATCTGGTGGCGAGTGGTTGTCGAAGAAGGATGCATCAACTGAATTGCATTGTCCAACTCTGTAGTACGAGCGGAAACATTAATTAAACCGGTAGAGACCCTCCATTCATTGATAAGAGGGACATTAGACAAGAAACATCCTCACACACAGAAATACCGGTCGCTATCTGGGCGAGTGGTTGTTGGTCAACAGGGTCCTGTGGGTCTTCGGCGGCAACTGCGGGGTGTTCCTGCTGGGCGGCGGCATCAGCTGAATGGCATTGTCCAACGGCGAATTGAAATGCGCCCCACCGGTCGCCCCGCCCACCGGCGAACCCTCGTTCATCGACGACTGGGACAGCCTCCTCGGGGCGTTCATCGGGAAAGTCGAGACGTCCTGGGCCGAGTTCCTCCGGGGCAGCGTGACCTCGTTGGCCCACCCACCGGGCGGCCGTTCATTGGCCCATCCTCCGGGCGGTCGTTCATTGGCCCACCCACCGGGTGGACGTTCATTGGCCCATCCCCCGGGCGGTCTCTCGTTGGCCCATCCCCCGGGCGGTCGTTCATTGGCCCACCCACCGGGCGGCCGTTCATTGGCCCACCCACCGGGCGGCCGTTCATTGGCCCACCCACCGGGCGGTCTGTATGACGAGTGCATCCTGGGCAGTGTCATGTCCCTCCTCGGTGGGAGCGGTGGGGGGCTGGTTTCCCTCGGTGGCAGGAGGGGCGCGTCTGTGGCCTGCTTGGTGCAAGGGGACGTGTCCCCCACAGAGGATTCCCTCTTGCGTCTTGGAGGTAAGGGTGGAGGGGGAAGGGCGGGGGGAAGGGGGTTGAGGGGGAAGGAGGAGGTGTTGGAGAAGGAGGGGCTGGAGGGGTAGCTGATCAGGGGATCGGAGAGGGGCAGGGTACCTGCAAGATACGGATTGTGGGGGGTTAGAAAATTAAATAGATTAAAAGCAGTATTTTATTAATATTTAAAAAAAAACTTGTATTATCTAATCATAGTAAGTAGCATAAAAGGCTGACTTATATTGATGAAAAGCTACTTATTTTAACAAAGTGCATGCTAACTGTAATACTGTTTTTAGAAAAATCGCCAGGAGGTGTCATGGCAGACGCTTTTTTCCCCGTGATGCCAGTATTATAGAATTATAATGTGCACAGTTCGAGTAAAATTTAATCATTTTTAAAGATTTTTAAGCTGATATTCGGAATCTTCAGCTTCTTCTAATGTACCAGAAAATGGTATAGGTTTGATATTTTGAATATAATGCAAGTTATTCATTATTGTCAAATATAGTTATGGCATCGAATAAGTTAGGAAAAATTCTTTATTTGAACTGCATTTAATAAAAAAAAAAAAGACTTCGTCTTTAAAATAATTTAAATATGACATCTACACTGCGAAAACATAAAAATACAACATTCATACTTAAAAAAAAAACAATACAAATACTATCTCACCTGTACCGATCATCACAGGCGCGAATATACTATGGTCGCTGTTGAACCCGGTGGCCGAAAATGGCGGCGTCAGCGGCGTAGAGGGGTTATTTGGCGGGGTGACCACAAATGACTGCCCGTCCTCGTCGTCTTGGTTTATCTGGGAACTGCTGATGCTGAAGCTTCTTGATTGGTCGGTCGGGAGGCTGCTCGGGTGGTGGCCAGATCGAGACAGTCTTGGCTTGATCCCTGGGGATTTGAGGGGTAGGTCGGGCCATTTGCGGGACTAGTGGGGAAGTAGGTGGGTTTAAAATGTGGTTGGATGATCAGAAATATAAGCAAAAATTATCAAGATAAAAAAAAAATTGTTATAATAACATGTTATATAACAATTATATGCTATATGAACTTATTGTTATATAAACAACATGTTATAATAATAAATTACAGTAGAACCATGATTATCCGATCTAATTAAGACCGGAGATAGGTCAGATAATCGAAAATTTTGGATGTTAGAGAATTTTCTTATAGGAAAGGGATGTTTGTGACATTATGAAAAAGTAACATTATAGACAAGATTGAATATTAATGTAGAAAATTATGTCATTAATCTATGTGCTATTAATAGCATTTAATTTCTCTTTCGCTGTTCAATAAATTTTTTAGAAGGTAAACAAATTTCAAATTTGGCAATTTTTGGCATCGTTAGATTCTACTATTTTCAAATTATTTTGATTGCTAATGGCATGAGGGAATAAAAATGTATGCAATAGATTAATACGAGTATACCATGTAATAATACTTTGCATAATTTCCAACACTTAATTCAATATGTTTGAAACATTACTCTTTTATAACATCATAAAAATTATGATCTCTTAAATGACACAGTAAAAGGGTTATATCATAGTACAAAGGTTAAACTAAAGAATCGTGGCCAGATTGGATATTTTATGCCAAATCCGGGAACCCTGACTTATTGGTATTACGGCAACCTTTGGCAAAATTAGCAATGGGAAAGTTTCTCATGTCATGTTCTCCATACTTTTGTCATCCATTGTTGTCTCGGCACACGCCGTGTTGTCATTCGACATGGCGTTATTTTTTAAAAGACACCAAACCCGGGCAGCCAGGCAATTTGGCAAAAAGAAAATGTTATAACAGTAAAAGATAAATTTAACAGAAAATGTTTAAGTGTATACCGGCTGCTAGTATTCGTATAACATATATATATATATATATTGACAGAAACACAATTGGTAAAAGATTACAATAAATTTATTAATAAAGCAAGAAAAAACATATGAATAAGTAAAAAAAAAATAATAAGATTAGCTGCTTAGGGGAACATTCCCGATTAAGCAGCCTAATAAATTAAATTAAAAAGTTTATAGCAAAGTACAAATAATAATAAATCATAATAAATTACAGCACTGTACTTTGCACGAGTCTGGCTTATTACATTACTTATGTTTCGTGTGGACAATATTAAAAATAAATGTCGATGTCGTCAATATTTATATAATTAATTTAAAGAGACATCTTTTAAAAGATCACTATTTAGCAATATTTTGAATAGTAATTGGTGAACTGTTAAAGAATTTAGGACCTAAAAAATAAAAAGGATAAAAATAGGTTTTATTGTACAACTTACAAATTTAGGAGGCTGTTTGCAATTCCGTGGCTCAATTTCGAGGGATTTGTCATAGAGGTAGTCGTTAAAGGCCTTATCTGTTCTTCCTTCTAGCGGATCTAAATTTTCCAGGAATCTCTGGAAAATAATTTTATACAATTTCAAATTCCTTGTTTTCTTAAAAAAAAAAAGGTTTGTATACATTTAGTTTAATAAAAATAGGGATTGAATTCGAAAAAGCAAAAGGAGCATATTTCTAATCTAATAATAAATAAAAGACACTAGCACCTATTTAAGAAGAGAATATAAGTAATGAATACATTTCAAGACATAACTAGCATATACTTGCAAAATAAACTTTGATTTTAATCTTTTTTTGGTTCAGGACTTAAAATATTTAGAGTTTAAAGAAATCAAGCAAAAAAAATTGGATTTGTTTAGGCAAGTGTAATATACACATACTAAGATAAAGATTTCATTACAAATCTAAGCATTTTTAAGAGGGATTGTCAGTACCATAGAGCTAATGCATTAGTTTTGCAATAACAAATTCCGCAGAAGTATTGCTTTGCTAGATTAGCCCTTTTCCCCCAAGCATGGGAATCAACATAACATCGAAATGAAACAAAATTGGAACAAAAATGTTACCAAGTCATTTAATTATATATAATTGAAGTTTAAAAATATACAGCAGATGGCCACACTATTTTAAAACTTTATCAACTAGTAATTAAATAACAGGATGTTATTTTCATTTCAATTTTGTTTTAAATTGATTTCATGATTATTCCCATATTTTTAAAAAATGGCATAACATAGCAAAGCAATTCTTTTAGAAAAGTTGTGATTTAAAAACTAATGGAATGAACTCGATGGGACTGACAGTCCCTCTTAAGCTCCTTATAAACAGAAATAAAAAAAATATTCATAAGGATTATATAAAAATAATAAACTTACAAAACAATTTTTATAAGTATTCGGGACTATTGGGAACACAAATATTGGGATTACATGAACGATTAAAAAAACTTACTCATAAACAATTTCTAGAAGTATTTAAGGGGGTTCAGTATGTTGTATATCAGTAATGTTAAATTGGCCAATTGCAATGTACCTTTTCACAATAATTACTGATCAGATCATCTTAACATTTTCTGTGTGTGTTATACCAACCTTATATATTAATCTGAGGTTAAAAGTTTTTTTTTTAAATAACTGATAGATTTTTTTTTAAATAAAATAAGTTTTAAAGTACCCAAAAAATCATGAAATGTTTCACTTTTTTGCCATAAAATTTTTTTCACTTTAGTTTTATTAAAATTTATAACCTCATATTAATCTATACTATGTATTACATCATATAAAAAAAAGTTTACGAGAAAACATAGCATAGTTTTTGAGAAAAGGTACATTGAAGTTCAAAAAATCAAGTTCTGAGAAAAACGCGTTTAAAGTTTTTATTAACCCATTTCCTTACGAAGCCGTGACATTAAAATGGCTTTTAATGTCAAAAATATTTTTCCAATCGTCTTGATACTTTGTGACATTATTAATAAAGGTTTCAATAGTATTTTAAGCCAATAAATTTTTGATTTTTTCACCGATATTGGGGTACTGAACCCCCTTAAGGCATAGTGGACACACACAAATTGAAAAAAGTTAATTTAAAAATTCCATACCCTAATGTCAGGCTGAATGGTAAGGCAATAAGGCTGATTTTGATACTGTTGTATCTCACCGGTGATTTCAGCAACTTTACGCCTCTTACTAAAGTTTATTAGGTCTTCACTATTTGGCATGAAATCTGGATTCCCAACTTCAATATGAAGAATGTTTGTTAAGTACATACCTGAAAAGAGAAAAGTTTTATAATCTATATAGAATTTAATACCTTTTACAAATGTAATTCATTCAATAGGCATATTTCACTTCACGAGTGGCAACGGTTCCAGCAATATAGTTTTCCTTTTTGGTCCTTCTAGATTTTTTCATTTGTTTTGGTTATAATTTTATCTAATTATTTCTATTTTATAAATAAATATATCGAAATTGCGAAATGATTTTAGACAATATATGTTTTAATAGAGATTTCTTTTGATTGTCCTTTTATATGTTGTGCAACTTACTGTACTGTAATCTGTAGAATAGTTATCTAAATACAAGTAGAAAATACCCTAAATATCCACGTTTTTTACAGTGCATTAAGAGTGAAACTGAAACGACCAATGAAATTGCAGAAGAACAAGAATGAAAACTGGAAACTTATGCCATTTAAAACAACCCAATTTACAAAATTACTAAACATCTAAAAGGATTCCCTTAACTTATTAAAAAATATACAAGCATTATTAATGCACCATTTTATATAATGATGGCTTGCTACAAAGTTGGGTCACTTTTTGTATAAGCATTATATTGATAACGATCGATACCAAAAATAAGTCGTTTTTAGCTAATTTTTACAATTTAAAGTTGAAAATTTTAAAACAGTTGAAGTGTAGGTCCGATAGAGAATATTTAAAACGCATTAACTTACCACAGAAAGGTACACAAGGAGGATTTATAGACCTTAACTTTTCTTGATACTTTTTAAAGTGATCCGAGTTCAGTTCTTGTGCTTCTTCGAGGGATTTCTTTAAATTATACTTTATACTCTGAAATAAACATTAATATTTAACCTACATTATTTACTCATATGAGTGATTAAGAATACACATTTGAAAAAAAATGTAAATAGTGTAACTTTAAGAAGCAACTATACCAACTAGAATATAACATAATAGAAAAGTATTAAATTCAACAGGGCTTGTATACATTATAATGATGTATCATACTCAACCTAAACAAAACATTTTTAAAAAATACAAATAAATATTTTTAACCTATTAAGATTCGAGCAAAATCCTTCAAGTATGTTCTTAATCTAAACATACTCCTCATACAAATATATGCTAAAAAGTATGTTATGCAAAGAAATAAAAAATTATGTTTAAAAGTTACTTAGGGACACGCCTTAATATCTAAAAATACAGTTTTTTTAATGCTATTAATGCAACAAAAAAGGCTGTATCACTTATTTGTAGCTAACAGATTATTTAAATGTTGTTCTTAATGCAAAATGCAAAAAAAAATTAATAATTTTTTAAGAACTAATATCGTATTGACCCTTCTTCAACTTCAATTTTTATATAGAAAAATTTACTGATGCCTGTAATCAAAGGCAGAAAACTGATATTTGAATTTTCTATCGGAACAAGTCAATTTCGGAACTAGTTAACGTGTTAACTGTTTGGGGATGGTTTTAAAAATTTCCTCAAATGTGGACACCAGGTTGCAAGAGGTTATAGATAGTTAAACGTACAATATCCACAAACTAAAATATTACGAAATATCTATCCAATATAATTAAAATATTACACTCACACTTAATGTGAAGTCCAGTCGATGGACACAAGCAGAATTCATGGCTCCCACGACTTCTAGGACTCCAGTGAAATTGTTCAATTCTTGCAAGACGATCATGACTTCGAGAACTCTTGATACAACTGCGACACGTTCTTCGAAATTCTCCGTCTCCACTATGCATTTCATTAACCAGAAACTGAACTGTATAGAGAAAAGAAAAAGATGTTAGTTAATTGAATAATTGGTTGCTATGTTACACTTTTAAAAAGTTATTTTAATAGCAACTAGAAGTAAGAATTATATCTTATACTAATAGTTAAATACTTGGTTGCTAAGTTACACTTTATAAAAGTTATTCTAATAGCAACTACAAGTAAGCAATATATCTTATAATAATAGTTAATTAAATACTTGGTTGATATGTTACACTTTTACAAAGTTCTTTTAACGGCAACTAGAAGTAAGAATTATATCTTATAATAATAGTAATACTATATTTACAAATATAATTTTTTAAAAACTTCATCAATTAGTCTTGAAAATGTAGACAAAAATAGTTCCAACCACATTTTACAATAAATATTGCTAAATATTTATTAAAAAAAAAAAACAGTCAGGGTTCATACTCTATCTATGATAGTGAAACTCGGGAGTTTTTCGGGAGTGCAGCAATGTAAATTCAGGAGGTAACAAGGAATAAAATTGAATGCTTGTTTATTATTGTATTAGTCTAGCGACTTCACTGCAGCTCAGATGGCAAAACCCATAATAAAAAAATATTCTAAAAAGTTGTGAGGCGCATTTTGGAGCATTAACTAGTATCACAATGGCTAGACTATTTTTCTACTGTGCATGCGCAGTAGACATATTCCGAATAAAGTAAAATCGTAAATTTTTTCAGGAGAGGGGGAAATATTGGAAGATACTAATTTCAGGATTTATGAGGGCTCTTAAAAGAAAATGAAGTTCAGGAGTTTTCAGGACGAACCTAGAACAGTAAAAGCTTTAAAGCGTAAATAAAAAATTTGTTTTGTGAATTGCTCAAAAAGGTATTACAAATTTTAACTATATTACGCTATAATAAATAAATCTGAAAAAAAAATTATAATTTAATAAATCAAATGGCTTATTTAACCACAAATGGTTTGCCAACTTTTACAATAAAAAAACCCTAATAACTGGTAAGTAATGCTATGTTTAGTGCTTCAATTTTATTCTTTAAAATATCACAAATCCTAACAAAAATACTTATAGTTTAATAGTGTAACTCAATCAGTTTTGAAAAAGTCAGAAAAATCCTTCCAACCACATTTTTCATGAAAATAAGTAAAGGTGCGAAGCATAGTGAAAAAATATTTTCCCAAAGGTTCCCAAATAATTATTTTCTGCAGTGGCGGCACGTGCTGTCTATAGGTCATCAGTTATTTTGGCGATGCCCAGACCCAAACCTGGGATCCTTCGCATGCTAGACGAATGTCTAACGGACCAGGCTCCCTAGCCTTGAAAAGGAGCTTTAAAGTGTTTAGTTTGCACTCAGATCTGTTGAAAACCATACTTACAAACCATAAAATATATACTAAAGTTTATGAAAAAGAGGAAAGGGAAACTTGTTGTCGTTTAAGAAGTTAGTAAATATGTTCATCAACACAACAGTCTTAATTTTTCCAAAAATGTCACTTAGAACAATCTTCCACTCAGCTCGTCAATTATATTTCAAAATGGAGAAACTAAGGAGTTAAATAGTACAGATATCAGTAAAATTACGGATGGATGAATCTTTAGGTTTTATGGTGCAAGTGCATCTAAGGTCATACGCGAAATAAAAATAGATAATTCCAAAAGATTACGATGGAACATAAAACAAGTTGGTTTGTTACAGAATCTGTCACTTACACCGCTTCCACACAACATTTTACGCTCAACAGGAAACACACTAACACCTCAAAAAGAAATTCGCCAAACAGGGCCTTTGGCTAGTTCTAATTCAAACTTTTATAAGCAAAAACTAATAATTTTATTTAATCTTCTTTTGCAGATTTGATAATTAATCTTTATCGTTTGCTAATTTTTTTTTAACTTAGAAGAATAGTGATGAATTTTTTTAATAAATATCTTTTTGCAGTCACAAGTTTACATTTCGAAAAATAAATTAGTAAAATTGTCGCTTTAAAAATAAAAGCGAAAATTTGCATATATTTTTTATGCACAGTGCGAATTTTTTATGCATCTTTCTTCCCAAAAATATAACGAACCATCAAAATAACTTTATTGTGCTATTACAACAATCCAAATTGAATTATTACACAAAACTAAATATTTTTTTCAAGAATTTTATTTTTATTTTAAATAAAGTTTCTCGTACGTTTGATGTCATGGCAACAGTGAAAATATTGAATAAAAATGGAATTCGCATGTTATTTCAATGTAGATTAAATTTTTAGTTATTTAAATTTTAAATAAACTTCTAATTTAAATTTTTTAATGAAATTTGGAATGTAGCCTAAACTGATTTTTTGCTTCAAAATGACGTATCCCTCTTGTTTGTGAGACTTTCGGTTCGTTCTGTGAAAGTGGGTGACAGACGGACTGAACGATTATAAAACCTTCCACTTTTTACGTTATAAACGTAGTGTGGAAGCTAAAATGACATAGAAACTTTAAAAACAAAGTAAACTACTAGGTTTTGATAAAAGGCTAAAATGGTGCTCTAAATGTACACATGACACATAAAAATCTAACACTAAATCAAGGATTAAAATCCAATATCAACTAAAAATTAAAACAAAGCATGATATGTGAGATAAAATGCGATGGATAGACGGTTTAAGATTTTACATAAAATGTTTAAGCCTGCCATGCATGAAAGTGCAAACTAACCAAAAAGGCTGAACTTCGAATTGAAATTTTTCGCACTATCGGCGTAACGACGTATCGGTGCAAACCCATAAAAATTAGTTATATTAGTTACTATAAAAATACTTGATAACTTAATTTAGTTTTAGTTTAAATCTGTATATCTATGCCATATTAAATTATATTTAATAAAAAAAATCTGTCCACTCATTTTTCACTATCATTAAAAGACTCATTTTTTGGAAATTAACAAAGCAGACTAATTTTAAAGCAGTTCCCATCTAATTCCAAAGCAGTAGAATTCCAAAAAAAGCATTTAAAAAGCATTATTTTTAAAAAACTAATTTTATAAATCGAAACTACGAAATTAATACACAAGAAAATAACAATAAAAAAAGGTATAATTAATGCATTATTCAAATCTAAAAATTTTAATTTCACAAAAAAAAAATTCAAGAAAGCATTATAAAAACTGCAGTTGAAACCGAGTAAACTTGTTACAATGTTACAAATATTTATTCACACACTTATTTCCAAGATCTTTTAATTCTAAGTTTCGATTTCAAAATAACCCCAATTGTGCCAGACCGCCAAGCGATTTTTGAAACAATAAGTTATGAAATGCATAAAATACAACGTTTAAAACACTTTCCATTGATACCAATTATTAAACAAACATGCATTTTCATCGTAAGGTCGGTTTTTGTATAGAGTACCGTTTTGAGTACAAAGTGAGCACACTAATTTTTCCCGCTGTCGGCCATCGAAACTTTCGTTTGAAAATAAATAATCCAATAAAAGAAGAAAAAGTTTAGTTGTTTCTGATCTATTAGCTATTATTGACAGTTAAAATTCCCTTAGATGACAAGCAAACCAAAACTCTTTCGAATTTTTAACACAGCCAAATCTAACTGTTGAATCCGCTATTCTTATTGGCCCACGTAAGAAATAGCCCCGCCTCCTTCATTGCGTCACTGTCCTACGAGCACGTTTAGAGAAAGTGATTGACTGATCTGAATGAAGGTCAAATCAAAACATTGCCGACAGAGTAAAATCTCGCCTCTCATCCGTTTGATCTTAGGACCCCCCTCATATATATATGGGTCACAATTTCTCAACGGTTCTGCATCAATCTCAGGATCAGCCAAAATGAGATTAAAAAAAGACGGAAATCAGCCGAAAGGCGGAAAACTTTCATGCCTGGCCTGCTCCGTGTGAATGCTGGACAGTCAACTACTATATGATGAACACTCAATGAAACATCCCACATGACACAAATGGGATGATCTTCTGCCAGCAAAAGATGTACATGAGTTATTCTTGTGCAAGTAAAATTTAGTGAACAACTTACGTTTGAGGAATGGTGTATGAGCTTCAGGAGATTCGGGGAGGTCTTCATTTTGTCTTTCTTGGTCCACACGCTACCAACAAGTTCCGAGGGCTTGACACTGCGGTACAACTCGAACTCCAACAGGGTCAGTTGTCTGGCAATCTCGATCGGATGCAACTAAAACACATTAGACGATAATTAGGTGTGGCTTAGGATAAATAATTGTTACACTACCCTTTTTAATTCATAACTAGACCTAATTTTTCTTGGAATGCTTATTCACTGCCAGAGGCAACTTGGCATCTTCCAAGCAAACATTTGCTGATCCTTCACCAGAACAATCAATTCATTATGTTAAAAAAACTGACTCTCTGAAGTTAAAAGAACATCAAGCAACCCTATCCTTGTTTATTTACTATGCGAGCCTCAAAAAGACTTTCTTCCCCCATCCCTTCGGTTGGTTTTCTAAGAAACGGGGGGAGCATCACTTTTCTAAACCTAGCGCGTTTCAGGCTATGTTGTGAGGTTAACAATCCTAACAGTTCAAACCCAAATAGGGTGGGTAAAAAACACCCTCACGACATTTTGAAGAAAACTAAATGCGGGGAGAAGTGAAAAAAATGCTTTCGAGGCTTGCATTCTGGATAGACAAGGTTTAGGACTATTGGCATTCTAATTCAGAAAGACAGTCAAGTGATGAGCCGATACACAAGTTGCACACGAAGCAATTTTTAAGGGCAATATCGCTTACTTACATATATTTGTTACTTAAGCATATTTAAAGTGCACTCCCTCAACACGAGTTATTATCCCTCAGACCCTTTGGCTACACAGATCATTGATAGGTTGGTAGTTATAGGCTTAGTTTTGGCACTGCTCAGGCTGAAACCTAGGGCTTTTCGCATGCAAACACCCTACTGACTGGGCTCCCTAGCCTTTTGAAATAAAGAAGAGACAAACAAGCAAGCATGCAAACCAAGTTAGAAGAAAATGTTTCACAAACAGGTCAAAATTAAATATTACACCTTGACTCAAGAGAATCAACCCTATCACAAAGAATATGTTTCAACCTTATTTCATTGTTTTAAAAATTCAATAACCTCAAAAGTGTTCCCATCAAACTTCACAACATTCTAACCAATGATTCTCAATTCATAGCTAATAAAATAAATCAGAACTCAACCAGGAACTTTAAGAAATAAAGTCTTGCATGTATGTTCCCTTAAGCTGCATAACAAAAATAAAACTCACAGTTAAAAGATCAAACTTTTCATAGGTGTTGCTCAGAAACCATTCTATTGGTGGAGGAGTCTTCTCAAATCCAAAAGTGAATTCTTTCGTTTCCTCCACTGTCTCTTGCTGCAAGAATTAAAGGAATTTATATAAAATATGTGGATATCAAAGTCATTTTTTAAATTAAAGTATTTTGTAGGTGAATATGACAACAAAGTAGTAGGCCAAAATGAATTAAATAATTTTTTAAAAATTTAATTTTTTTCAGAAATTATCTCTATCAAAATATAATCATAATAATCTTAAAATCTATGTTATTACATTATTTAATGGAGGTGTAATGGAGGGAGGGGAGGGACATTAGGGAATAAAATTATTCTTTCTCCATGATAAATGTAAAATATGAACATTTTTAAAAAATGCGCAAGCTTTTTTCGAGAATATATAATGCAAATTAAAATAATTGTTAAAACGGAAAATGAAACTTAAAATAGTTGCAAGTTTAAATTGTGTAGGTATTTGCGGCCTTTAAAAAAAGTACTTTCATCAATACTAAAGAACACAAACAAAACACATATGTATATATAACATGCAGCAAATTTTTATTTTATTGTAAGTCTTGTATTATATTTTATGAAATACTGTATGAATGTTACACTATTTTTGTTTTCAAACATGGAAATCTGTAAGTATGACATAATAAGTGAAGAGATACAGGGAGAACACCCTATGTGACATTTTGGAGAAAAAATTAATTTTATGGGGCTTTAAGTTAAATGTTGTTTCTTTGCCTTAGCAAATACTGTTACCGGTTCTGAATGCAAACTGAAAACTTTAAATCTCATTTTTCTCATTTTCACTTTTTTGTCACAGCATGTTCTGCCACTAAGCTTGTCAATTATCTTTTTCAATTCAAAATAACTTTATATTACATACAAAGCAGAAAAACACAAGCATGATTTCTTTCATTAAGATAAAAATAAGAACAGTACAGTATAACTATTAGATTTTATTGATAAAATATGAAGAGTACACAGGAAGAACCACTTGATTTTTAAGGAGTCGTACCTTATGTGTCTGCTTGGTGGACATTGGCAACAGGAAACCGTTTTTTTCTTTGGTTCTTCATTTGCGGTACAAACATGTTACTTGTATCTACTGATCTCCGGCATGAATCAGGGTTGAAAGATAAACAAAGCGAGTAACCTGTTTCTTTACACCAGTTTAGGCGATTTTTCGCTATCATCCCCAAAGAGGCTATTGAGGAAAGCCTTCTACAAAATCAAGTGGTTCTTTCCCTTGTACTCTTCATTTATTATACTGTGTAATATAATATATTTTCTTTCGTGCAAGATTATATGAAACTTACCCGTCTCACAATGACTTTGTTAATAGACTCCACCCACTTTCTCATGCTTTTCCCTTTGACCTTATCTTCAAGAAATGACCGAAGAGCGACAAGCAAAGATGGGTCTCGCTCGAAATCGTAGAAATGGTGGTCGACCCAATGGCGAAGGACATTCAAAACTCTGGAAAGAGCATTATATGATTTTATATTACTTGTACGCATGATTAGTTGATAATAAAATTATTCATGTTTTTTAGGACTTTTATTAATTGGCAACTTGAAATAGAATTGAGGTCTTAAAAACACTAACAAAAACACCACCGTCATTTTTGAAATATTTACTAATTAGATCTTTGTACAGTACTATTTGTAAAGATTTTGTTTAAATTGACATTTACAGAACTATCACAACTCTTTAAACTATTTTTTTATATACATTGGGCTTCTTTCAGATAACTTCTTACACTTTTTATTATTGCTCTTACACAATTTTACAGTTCTTTGCATGCAACTTGCTTTAATTCTTGCATTTTATAAACTTAAGACGTTTTAATGTGATTAAAGTTTAACTTTATACTAAACTTAACTAAAACGTCAGAGTTGTCAGAAAAACAATTTAGATGATATCAGGTCTTGTTCGGAGAAAGAACGCGATTTACGAATAGAGAAAAGTTATGGTTCTACTGAAAGAAGGTTGGTTTGTAACAAAATAAAAAAAAGACACAGAAAACTCACTTTTGAAAAATATTAAAACAAATGCAATTCAGGAAGAAATAAAAATGAAAAGAATACCAATGGAACAGTTGCCACCAGGCCTGGGCGGTAAAGCGTTACTTGTAATAATTACTTTTTACAGTAATCTTAGAGGTAATTCGTTACATTTGATAACCCAGTAATTTTACAGGTAATTCGTTACATAACTTTTGAAAAAGTAATCTTTGTTACAATAACGAGTTACTTTCATTAATTTTATCATTAACACTCTAATAAATGTCCAAAAAAAATTCTTTAAAGAAAACCAAAATAAAAAACTTTTAGATACTCTTTACTTAGAGGAGAAATATTGTTCCCACAAAAATAAAATGTTCCCGACTGATTGCAGTGATTAAGAACACTCATCTAACAGTGATGATGATTTTTTTGAGAATGTAAAATCTAGACATTCTTCCGTCAAAGCTGATTTAGAGTTGTCTACATTTTTCCAAAGTAACGACCATATGACTGTATTCCGTCAGGTATTCATACCTTATTTTTCGAAACATTTGTAAATAAGAAATTTTGTCATACAGAGTAATCTTAAAAGTAATTGTAATTTGTTACTTTTGGCAACAAGTAATATCACAAGTAATTAGTTACTTTTTATGAAAAGTAATTGTAATTGTAACAAGTTACATTTAAACAAGTAACGGCCCAACCCTGGTTGCCACTCAAATGTGAAACTTTCCCACAGGCAAAAACGAGCCTATTGGCATTAAAGTTTAAAATCAAATAAGGTCTAATTCATAGTTAACATAAAGTACAGTGTTGTAACTTTGAAGAAACTCTTATCTCACCTGAACTGTACGGGCTGGCAGTATTCCTTCTTAAACCTCTTGATGTCCTCCCTGTACGAATTCTTGTAGTTTTCTATCATGGTGCCATCCAACGAAAGGTCCAACATGCCTTCTGGTGGAGGAGGGTCTTCTATCTCGAATGTAACGATGAGTTAAGGAAAAGAATTGTCACAATGCTTTACAGTCACACAACATGTTTATATATGAAAATCAAATTAAGTTTTAAAATGCAAATACAAAGATTTCTTTTAACGAAGAGAATATTATGATGGTTAAATCTTGTGGTAATATAAACTACAGTAAAAAGTATAAAAGAGGAATGAAAATTATTTTTTGTGTGAATTTGGACTCAATAAATCAAATATTTTCTAAGAAAACTAAATAAACAACTACATATCTCCATGCAATTTTTGGAAGACAATCCATGTGTAGTTTTAATGCTTTCTTATGAATAGTTAACTCAATCCACACTGTTTAACTGTATAATTTAATGTGTACTCTTCCCTAATACAAAATCAAGATGAGATTGTTGGCAATTTGAGAAGTTAAATTGCCAGGGCTCTGAGGTGAAAATTTCCAGCCTGTGTACAACTTTATTGAAATACACAGATTACAATTATAGTTGGCCATTCAAATATATCAGCAACATTTTTATAAATAACCTAAAAAGTGTTTATAATGAAACAAAACTTTAAGGCAATTCAATGGGCTGAAGGTTTATGACATTATAAACCAGTTATCATTGTAACTGAGTTTGCATTTAACACTACCCTTGTGAACTAAATTTGAGCTGCTATTATAGTACTAGATTAGCAATCTCTTTATGCACTAACTACATATATGATTGCCAATAATTCATTTACATATTAAAATACCTATATTACAATAAAAGTCAGCAATTCAAATATTTATACCAGTAACACTTTGGACAGTTGAAATATACCAGCAACCCTTTTATAAACAACCCCAAAAACAGTTCCCAACAAAACCCCAAAAAAGGATATCTTTCAATGAGTAGATCAAGCAGCTCCAGTGGCTGGCAAAAGGACCGGTAGGTTGTCAGGAAAGTCCTAACAAACATCGGATCGGCATACATGTGGTACGTTAGCCTTTCGACTAGCTTGGTCAGCGTGGCTCCCTTGATGATGGGGACACCTGCTTTGCTCTTGTTTTCTTCGAAGATGATGTTCGATTCTGAATCTTCGACGGCAAATCTGTGAAATGAAGGGGTTTTTAGTTAGAGGTTGATGGTTTAAAATATTTAAGATTTTTGGGGAGTCATTTGAAAGTGAAATGATTTGGAATTGGTATAAAAAAATATTTTTTTAGGTTTTTGTGATGATGATGGGTTTTTTAAAAAATCTAGCTAGGGCTCCTTTTCTTTCTTCATTTCATATTAATAATCCAATATTTTTTAGTTTAAACTGTTAATTTTTTCCAATATAATTATGTAATAATAATTTCAATGACATAGATCATATAACAGTTTAACTTTCGTTAAAAATTCAATAACATTTATATTTTTGTTAGATAATAATTTTTTATAACAATAATCATTTAAAGAAAAGATACAAAAATGTTCTAGATGCTAAAATGTTGGTTTCAATATCTTTTCAATTGATTGTACAGTATCAATGAAAACAATTAAATCAACCTTGGGCACATAGATTCATGTTATTAGGTACAATTAACAGCTTTTGTACACTTGTAAATATTTTTGTACCATAAAGGATTTCCCATGATATTCCTAGAGTTTGCCAAAAATTCATAAAACATTGCATAAAATGAAAAAAGTCTTAGCTATTTTCCTGTTATTATGCAACAGGACTAACCGTTTTATAAAATTTTTACAAATAATAATTTTAAATATACCTACTTGTATTTGTCAACTGTAGGCAGTCGGAGGGGATGCTTTTTCTCTTCATCCAGCAAAATGCTGTCTAAAGTTCTTTCTAGCATGCTGTAAAAAGAATATACGTTAGACAAAGAATCAATAGTATTTTAATAGCAATACAAGACATGTTTATTATTTATTACATTAAATACATTACATTATTATTTATTACATAAGTAATCTATGAACCTAAAAACTTGGGAGATGAGTAACAAAAAAAACATAGTAGTAATCTTAAAATGTGAAAACAATAGAACTTGTGGTATAATCTTAAATACTTTTCTTTCTATTATAAGATCCTCTTTTTGAGACACTATGTAAATAAATTTCAGTTACTATAAACTATAATGGCAATAGATAAATGGCTCAATGCAGTATTTCTTTAAATAAAATAGAAGAAAAATACCAAAACATCTTTTTGTTGTCCTTTATTCTCATCAAAACAAAGTGCTTAGCCAGTTAATGTAAAATAGCCAAGGCTCCAATAGAATTAAATTATTATCTATTAAATGAAAGGACAAACGCTAACTGCTAAAAACAAACAAGTGAACTGCCTTGTACTTTTTTTCTAATTTCAAACCTATTTTTTTTAAACACAATTCACTTCAAATTAATACAGCATTTAAGTAATGCACTTTTACAAAGTTTACCTTTTTGTGTTAAGCATGATTAGATGAGCCATCCAGTTGCTTTTCTCCTCAGCGGTTTTCGTAAACAACACAATATGCAGTTGATCGCGGGGAGCAATTTCAAAGGCATTTTTAAGTTCTATGACAGGAAAAAATTAAATTGAAATCAATATTTTAAAAATAAATGGAATTTCAATATAGCATACGTAATATTGTTAAAATATTACTAGTATTTAAAAAACAAAATTTTAACTTATGTGTATGTATTCAGCTCTACAAGTCACATAAATATTCTGCGTTTAAGAATTGTTATATAAAGTTAAAATAAATGTTTCTTCATTATGGTAAGACTGACACAAAACCCCTATTGTTAAGTTACTGAGCTGGCTTGGTCTTCATTTTAGAAACGCACAGAAGATATGAAAGGCTGAATGAACATTTCCAAACCAAGGATTCAAAACTAGGATGTGGGGACAAATAGAGCTATTCAGTACCATTAATTAAACATAACTGATTTTAAATGGTGCTGCCCTTAATGATTAGCTAGGCCCTCAATGACTAGCTGGTTTATTATTATAGTATTACATTTTTTATTCAGAAATTTCACAATGAAAAAAAAACCAAATAGCATTTGTATGCTCCTTCCGATCACAAACAAGCTTCGAAAACACTATCTTCCTCTACCCCGACATGTTTTCCAAAAAAGGTGCAAGTGTCACTGTTTTCATTCCCCCCACCCTACTAGCAAATTTCATTGACCCCACAGCAGAACCTCAAACAATTTAGTTTTATAACATGCAAGGGCGTAGGGGGAAAAATGCTTTTGAAGCTTGCATTATAATCAGAAAAACAATAACAACCAATTTACAACAAAATAAACCTTATGCACTTACCATCAGTGTCATCTTTATCGATGATCTCTATTTTTCTAAGATAATACTTTTCTTTCAGCCTAAACTCAGCCACCGGCCCAGTAACACTCGACCGCTTGTTATTCGGCTTGCAGAGGACCATCAAGCCGTCAAAGAGGAAAACCTGCCTCTCTGTTAAACGACGGCCGCCAGACCCGACTTTGCCAAGGATACCATCTGAGTGGAAAGTAGAAAGAATGGTTGTTTACCTTTTGAGCTATTAATTTGAAATTTGCAATCGATTTTAGAAATACACATGGCACATAGAATCTTTCAAAATAAGTGATTTTCACATTAGTTATTTTTCTTGTTAGTTTGCTGCTTAATTGATAAAAGTATATAAAAAAAAATGGTTAAACAATTTATATCAGCATACTATTTTTTAAGAAAAAATAATAAGACTTTGAGGTGAGTTTGCTTGTGAGTATATTATAAAATTTGATCATTATTTAAATTTCATATCTGTATGTTTCTACATCAAATAATATAAACAATAAGTTCAATATTTTTAAAGAAATTTATGTATAATATAGCAATTTAAAGTTCCAAAAAACATTTTCAAGGATTCTTAGAAACCCTATAATTTCTGGAAATACAGTTTTGGCTACCCCTTTAAGTCCCAATAAAAATTTGGCATCATAATTTTTTTTTTAAATTCTGATCGTCTACAGCCATTTATGATATCAAAAAGCACATCATTTGATTCTTCAAACTTTTTGTCATAAAATATTTTTTATTAATCCCAATTGATCTCAACCTTATTATTTTTTTAAAATTATGATCAGAAACATGATGATGGCAAATGACATCACTGGGACTCAAAGGGTTAAACTTATTGCAAAAACAATTTGTCAAAATAAAAGCTATTTTAAGTAACAGATACAGTTGCAAAACCACTGATTAATATATGTCATATATCTTACCCATGACAAAATCATTACAGCACTGCCCTATGTCCTTGCCTTCCCAACCATCTATACTTCTCTGAAGGTCATTCATTCTCTGTATCGAGGCCTGGCGGTTACCTTTGGCATACATCCGAGAAAATTGCTCTCTAAAATACAAAATGATATATTTTACTTTATTTAGTAAGACAAATACTATAAACTGGTAATATTATTGTAGTATTTTTACGGTTGGAACCAATACCACCAAAGAAAGAAACACGTACTGTAGTGAAGTTACTCACATGTGAACTAAAGTTACTTAAAATGCATTGAAAAATTCATGGTTACGTGACTGCCTTCAACTGATGGAATTGTCAGAACTTGATTTTGATATAGAGAATGCAGCATCGTTTTGTTAAGCCCTCTCTATGTTTTGTTTTCTATTTAGTGTGTAGGATTTTTTAAATAAAATGTGTCTCTCTCTCCCTAAAGAAAGACCACTTCATTCCTCTCACAACAGTACAATACACACCAGTTGTGTTTCAGAAATTTAAAAAAGATTACAACAACAAAAAAATGGTGAAAGTTGGGGACTGCCTTGAAATGTGGGGCCCTTTGCACATACCTTGCTGGAAATCAGGCTCCGAGTTAGGGTGGGCTGAAAAAAACTTATTTTATTTTGGATCACTATGGTGCAGAAAAGTTGCCATTGGTAAAGACACAAAAAATGCACCAATTATTTTTTTTATTACCTTACTATTACTTTGCGCAGTGCCATCAAAGTTGGAAAAAAATTTCAAAAGACTAAATTTTTTATATATATTTTTTTAAACACAATAGATGTTTTTAGTTGTGTTCCTTTTTCATGAATTAACCTACTAAAAGTACGTAAAATCAAAATATATGCACTTATTATGCATTTGTGTCAGATCTGTTAATTTTGCAAAAACTAAGAATTTTCCTCATTTTGTAATATGTTGTGAGGACAGAAGATCTGACACAAATGCATGATAAGTGCATATATTTTGATTTTATGTACTTTTAGTAGTTATTGCAACTAAAAACATCTATCATGCTATAAAAAAAACTATTAAAAATTCAGTTTTTTGACAATTTTTCCAACTTTGATGGCATTGCGTGACCGGAAGATAAAGTGATAAAAAAAATATAATTAGTGCATTTTTCATGTCTCTACCAATGGCAACTTTTCCGCAATATAGTCATCCAAAATAAAAAGTTTTTTCGGCTCACCCTACTCCGAGTACACATGGAAGGTTTAAGTGTTCATATACTCACCCCTGCTTTCTTTTGGGCAAAATACTGCTACACAGTCTTTCTAGCTCCGTCTTCAGGACAGAAAAGACACCTTCGGCCTGCGTTAAGCTCTCTTGATCTTCAGGACAAGGGGATAATTTCTTCAACACCTGTTCGAGAAAAATATTGTGTTATAAAAGCGCATTTTTTAACAGGGTTTGTATATCTCACTTTGTGATATTTTAGTTTCAATATTAAGCTGAATGGTTGAGGTTTTGAAATATTTGAGAACTTTACTTTTGTACTCAAAAATGGAAAAAAAAAAATTTAATGGAAAAATGTAGTTATAAAATTTGCAAATGATTTATTTAAACATAATTATTGAAAAAAATCATTGCAAATCTTTATAATTATTTCTCTAAAAAAACTTATTGCTGAAAAACCTGGTAAACTGTTGACTAGTTCTTTTCCTCTTAAGTGTTTTAGAAAAATTAAGACATTTTAATTAAAATTTGAACTAGGGCTGCCTAACAACCCGAAATAGTAACTAATGTTGTTATGTTATGCATTAAAAGAGCCTTTGTACCTAGATACAAGTCAAAGTGATCTTTAAAGTTTTTACAAAGTTCAACCTTGTATTATGTGTTCACTTTCACTTGATTAAAGATGTGTTTCTAACGAAACAGCTGGTTTTCCTTTATTAGGAGCCCCACATTAACTTTAAGGACCAATTAAAAAAAACTATTGTCAGTTTGATATTAGAAAACCAAAACAGTAAGTAGATTTTTTCTTGTTCTACTATTAATGTTAATGGAAGCATGCATGTTTAGCATATAATAAAGATAAAAAAAAAGTAGAAATACCTTTAAAAAGTCAAAGTATTGGAAACAATGAAATACTGGTCCTAGAAGCAACTTTGGAAGAACATATTTAACAGCCTGTGTAAAACCATGGCCAGCAAACTGAAACAAAATGCATAAATTACAATTAGTATTAACTTCATATAAATAAAGTATATACCGTTTATAGGTTGGCAGTTTTTTTTTCAATGCCTGTGCCCGAATCCGGAGCCCTTCGAATCCGAGGCAAGTGTCTTACCGCCTGGGTTATGCCAAGGGTAAAAGGATTTGCAGTGCAAGTACAAGACACTAAGTTAAAATATAAAATTAAATAAAACTGCAAAAAAACAATAAAAAATACATATATTTACCTGAAGAGATTGCCTAATATTAGGTTGTTGTATTAAGGTCATCATTTTCTCTTTATTGTCATTATTTAAGATATCGTGGGCGTACTTATCATACACATCAAACTCTTGGTACTGCAATAAAAATATATTTAATATCAATCATTTTTGATAAAGTACAAAAAGGTTTAAAGTTAAAAACACAGAAAATCAAGCAAAACAAGTTTGGAAAAAAACTTCAATAGTAAGTTTTAAGAAAATACATAAAAGCTACACTGCTTGCCAATCTAAGTTGGGTAAATAGAAATATGCTATAGGGAAGATTTTTTCGAGCATGTAAAGAGTTCCATAAATTATCTGTGAATCCATCTAGAAAATATGTTCAAACCATTAATTTCATTTAAGTTCTATCAGATTTTAATATTATTTGAGAAAATTTAGCAATTTAATCAAAATGAAAAGTGTATCTTGATTAAATTGTATTCAGACCATTTTGTTGGTAAATATTACTTTACAAGAGTTTCCAACTAACGGACCAATCACGCTTTTCAATCTGCCGTTTTACTCTTTGCTTTTACCCAAGTTAGGTTGTCACGGAGTGTAGGTCCCCAATGTCGTACAGTTCAGACAAACAAAATTATTGAAAATCTGCTTGTAAGAATGGAAGAGAGAAAAGAAAAAGAAGTAGAGATGGACCAAACTAACAAAAAGTTCTTAAGATAAGTCAAAGGGGGAAAGAAGAGAAAACCAGCCAAGTTTTTAAATTTTTTTATCCGCATCTTATGGATCAGGTACCAAGTATGCTTGGGAACTAAACAAGTCTGGGGGTTCCGCGTAAGGCTGAGCACCTTAGCGGGACATATGCCTAGCACCCCACACGAACGCTGAAATTGGCACGCAGGCTTTGGCCCACTAATGGGCTGGTGCGTCGAGGAATTTTTTTATTGATCGGGAAACCATAATAAATACAGTGGTGGCCAAAAGTGTGGAGACTTTTTTGAAGTTTCATGTAACACTTTGTGTGCTTGTAAAATATATTAATTTCCACCTAAATACAAACATTTATACATTAAATTGAAGGTAATTTAATGCAGAATTTAGTAATACAAATTGCCAAAAGTGACAATTAATATATTCTACAAGCACACAATGTTGAAAAACATGAAACTTTAAAAAGTGTCCACACTTTTAGCCACCACTGTATATCAACTGTATATATCAAAAATAAACAAGTTTTATCTTGCTCCATTTGCTTATTCCTCAAAATTGCTAATAATTAGGCTCTGCTACTTCAAACATCGATTCAATCACACCAATAACTAAACTGAAAGACTTAGAGTAAAACCGACATTAAGTTTGCAGTATACAAATGTTCTACGAGAAAAAGGGTAAATAGTTCTCATTTTCGAGTGTGAGAATCGAATAAAAAAAGGTGTTTCACATTCAATAAACAATTCTATTTGTTATTTCAAGACATAAATTTATTATTTTTATTAGTTTAGCTTCAGTTAGAGTGTAATTTTAATTATTTTTTCCTTCGATTTTGATGTAACAGGGCGCATGAATATCAGGGTCAAAGGAGCAACCAATCAGAGCAGGCGAAATTTCGGCGAAGTTTACGCAGTTTCCTCCGCATAGTACATTTCTCTGCTGCAAACTTAAGGTCGGTTTTTGTATAAATGTTAATATATTTACCTCCGCAAGTTCTTCGTAGCAAGCTCCAATGGAAGGGTACTGGTTTTCCTCTGCCATCTCCAGGGCATCTTCAAATGTACCCAAAAGAGACACTGAGAAGTCGTAGATCTCCAGAATGTTGCTGAAGATCACATCCAGCTCCTGGAATGAAAGATTATAATTTAAGCTAGAGGCTACAGGGATTTAATTAAATATGGAAATAAAAATTTTATATAAATCTGTCTAAATCAACATTCACTACATCAAAACAGAAAATATTTGAGACAGTTACTAGATTTTTTGTGACATCAGTGATAATTGGATGGAAACTTGAGTTTGTGGTGCACAAGCTAAAAGACTTTCAGCGAAACAGTTTTATTTTCCTTGATCCTGGATCGCAACAGCACAGCGCATTGCTAGGCCGACATAACTTCGCTAACACAAAACTTTCTTGTTGTATTCCATGAAAGTCAGAAACTGCTGAGCTTGCAATTTAAGTTTATTATTTGTTCTAAAAGTCTCTATAATAATCTCTATAATTGTAACAGTAAGTTGCAAACGTTGAAGGCTTTCATACCAACACTTTGTTTCTATCATTTCAGCCACCTATCATATGGCATTTTCCTTAATAAGCTAACTAATTACGACAGGACTAGATTTGAAAGTCTGAATGGTTTGCTATGAATAGGTGTCTGTGTTAAAGTAAGATTTTAACTTATAAAATTCTGTACTGCAAGCCAGTGCCAAGGAAATTTATTTTTAACAAGTTCAGGAAACTATAATTATTTTTGGTTACACCTTCCGATTCTTCAGAAAGAAACTGTAATTCAGTTACTTTTAGCGGTAACGAATTCACGAAAAATTTTGTTAATTTTCCATTAATTCTCACACTGCTCATCGTGGATCTTTTCGGTATTTTTTTCCCCAATTGTCCCAAATTTTTAAAATCTTCATTATCTTTGAAAATGGTTAAATAGCAATTTTTCTTATTGTATTACTATTTCTAAATGTAACTAATTAATACTTGCAACTAGTTACTTATCAAATTAAGTAACTAACAGAGTTGGTTTTAAAAGTAATTTTCCAAACAGGGGTTCTGCTGCATAAGGGTTTAGTTTAGAAAGATAGCCAAATTAAATTCTCTCACTTTCTTGTGGAATATGGGGACAAATGGCTCCCTGAACACCTTGATGATCATGTTGAGGTCCCTTATGTACTGCTTCTCTTCATGAATGAGGTCTTTCACAACCTCATTGTAGGTCAAAGAGGAGGTTCCTTTATTTTTATTCTCATTCAGTGAAAACAAGTTTACATTTCCCCCATTCGCTTATCCCTCTGAAGGTTAAATTAGCAATGAAACATAACTTGTAGTAACTATTCACTTAATTTTATTTTTAAAAAAACTCTACCAACTTTCAAATAAACATGATTATAAGGATAAAGGGATCAGAATTACTGTACAGTCCTTCTTGGCATGATTTTTTCACATTTGGCGATAAATAATTTTATTCTGGCAACCATTCTCCAATTTTGCACCAACGACATTTGCCAACAACCCTATCTGACATAGGAACGCAGCCGCCATAATGATTTCGCTCACTTTTGCTTCTCGCTAACTCGCTTGTAATGTGGCTAGTAAAAATGATGTTATAAGCAGATAAAATACCAACTTTTGGCACAATTTTGGAAAATTTGCCAAGGGGGACCGTACAATAAATCTCTACTACTGGATAAAATTTAAGAGAGAAAAATTAAATTCCCTCACTTTCTTGTGGAATATGGGCACAAAGGGCTCCCTGAAGACTTTAATGATCATGTTGAGGTCCCTGATGTACTGCTTCTCTTCATGAATGAGGTCTTTCACGACCTCATCGTAGGTCAAAGAGGTCCTTCTAGTTGGTTCCTCTTCAATGCTGAGAGAGACATCTTCGTCTTGGTAGAACATGTCCATGAGCACCTGAGAAGAATTTGGTATTTGTAGGTATATTGGAAATTTTGTTTCATTAAAAATGCTTAATTAATAATGATAAAATCTTAATGAGCTGTACTCCCTTCACTCCCAGGCTTAATTTCTCGATTAAGAGCCTATAGGCCAAGCCAAAAAGGGTTTTTCATGTTAAAACAAATTTCAGCTTAAAAACTAATTATAAGTAAGCAAATATTTAAAATTTCATTGCTATAGAGGGAAAATAATAAAAAATACTTCAAACTGCTAACTAAAAACTCCAATACTATTTACAAAATAATACAAAACTAATTAATACTAACACAACCCTAACTATAACTAATACTTCAAACTAACTGATACAATACTAACTAAAAGAACCACAGAAACCCAAAAATTTGAAAGCCTTGATTTTTACTATGCTAAATTTCATGAAAATTTCTTGGCTTGTACAAAAGTATGCATTGAAATGCAAACTGTTATCTCACCTTATCAGCACACATGGCGACTTTAATGTCCTGACAGGTAATTTCAACATGGCGGATATTTTTGACATAATTGCCAGCCAGCTATAAAACAAAATAAAACATATATAGATCAGCATTTAAAAAAACTATTTAAAGATTTATTTCATAGTAACAATGAAAAATCCAACTTTACCTTTAGAATGTCAGCAGAAATGTACTCCAAAACTGCTACAATGTACTGTGTAACTTGGAGGTCTACTTTGTAGCCCAAAATCTCCTGAAAACATATTCAAATTAGCATGCTTGGTGTCACATTCGAGTTATTTATATTACATGACCCAAGTTTAACTATAAGTTCCGAGTTAAACAATAAATTAGGATCAGGGTGTCTACCAGATTTGTCAAATCTAATTTCTTGACCTTTTTGGAACATTTCTTGACCTTTTTTTGAAACTTTTATAACCATTTAAATGATTAATCCATTGAAGAAAAAATTACAAAGGCAAACCATAAAATAATACTTGATGCAATACAGAGCAAATTCAAGCCGCTATTGCATCATACACTTATTAGGTAAAAAAAATCTAACTCTTTTCAAGGACTTTCCCAGAAAAATTATGGACTAGAAAATACTAACAATATAAAATCTGGGGAAAATTCGTCTTTTTTGACAATTTTCAAATTTTTGTGACCTTTGCTCCAATGTCATGACTTTTTGGGAACTTTATTGACCGTTTTTTGATTTCCTGACTTTTATGACCTTCTTGACCATTAGACACCCTGAGGATTAAAGCAAAATGTTTTTGCTTGAAAATATCTATAAACAGGAAGGTGATATTCTAGTAACACAGAAAATACAACCTTTATTAAATGTTACCAAGAAAACTTATACTCTTTTAAAACTATCACTTGTGAAATAACACCGCCAATCTCTCTCACGAAATTTATGACTTAAAAAAGAAATTGACAGGCAGTATATTACATGAATTTTTATAACTAAAAATTAATTAAATTAAATAAGAGACAGTTATTATTTAAATATCTGCAATAATCATAAGAAAACTTATAGATTTATAGAATTTCTAAGGTTTCCTTATAGCACCACACCAGAGCTATTTATTACCAATCAAAGAGTGACCAAACCCCTTCTTCACAACCTCTATTTACAAAAAAAACTTTTGAGTAGAATTAATGTTGCACTAGACCTACACGAGGACTATTGGCGACAGTACCTTAATTTTTTTTAACCACAGTCAAGTAACGAGCCACAACTGAATAGGGTCCCTACAAAACTTTTTACGCAATTTTCCACATTGTTGGGACTTGGGAGCAGATTTTAACGAGCACTCCCTCTACATGGGGTATTCATGTCAAATTTTTTGGGCTGCTGCATAGACCGTTTATAGGTCGGCAGTTATTTTGGCAACGCCGAGGATGGAACATGCAAAGTCGCATGCAGGGCGAGTGCCTTACTGATTGGGCTCCACAGCTGCAGTAGTTTTGAACAAGAGTTGTTGAAGGCTTCTTATCAGCATAACAGCCAGAGACAATTTAATGCCCTCAAACAACCATTTACTGCATGTTCACAAAACAATGATCTAATCCTACATTTGACAAAAATATCGCATCTCCCCACAGAAATTAATCCAATATCAACCCACTTAAATATGGCAAACACAATACACAAACCCCAACAACCCTGGCTTTAGGTTTTGATAGACGGGAACAAACTATTCTTGCCCGCTTTCTAAGTGGCCACCTAAAGACTATGAAATTTAAAGAATCCGTGAATCTTTGAGACTAGTGCAAACTGTTCTTCGAAGCAAGCTTCGCCTGACCATTTACAACCCTGGCTTTAGGTTTTGATAGACAGGAACAAACTATTCTTGCCCGCTTTTGAAGTGGCCACCTAAAGTCTATGAAATTTACAGAGGGCTCCAGAATCTTTGAGATTTGTGCAAACTGTTCTTCGGAGCAGGCTTCGCCTGACCATTTACTTGCGTAACTGGGACTTTCCTAGCAGGATTTGTACGGCGACCCTTCCTTGGTTTTGGATTTTTTTAAGGCGTATAACATCATGGACCAGGTCTAGCAATGCTGACCTACGGGGGCATGCAACAACAACCCCAACAAACCTTTTGCAGGAGCGGATGAATCTTCTCCACAGGCAACACTAGCGGGGACTTCTTCTTGCCCTTCTCTATCGCACTCTGGGCGTCTCCGATGGCCCACTTGTCGATGGGGTGGGGGAAGGTCTTCTGGACCCTCTCCTCCACGTCTTGCACCGTGTGGATTGGGTTGTGTTTAATAATGGATGCAATAGAACTAATCGAGGGCTATTGGCAACAGACTTCTTACTTTAGAACCATAGTCAAGTGAGTTGGCATCTTCGTTGGTTGCCAACCTAAGCAGGCACCCAACACGACTTTTTAAGGGCGACATTGTACACGACGTTGATACTGGAGAATATTTCTCATTTTTTTTACGGCACAGACATTTTATAGATCTTCAGTTATTTTCGCAATGCTTCAGTTTGAACTATTCATCAGAATAAATATC